>JAKOOJ010000002.1:175680753-176280753 GCA_022577455.1 Arizona elegans | reverse complement strand
GGTCGGTGGGAGGCTATTGGTGGTAGCAGGCGGTCCCGTAAATAACCAGGTCCTAAGCCATGGAGCGCTCTAAAGGTGATAACCAAAACCTTGAAGCGCACTCGGAAGACCACCAGGAGCCAGTGCAACTCGCGCAGGAGAGGTGTTACATGGGAGCGCCACGTCGCTCCCATCACCACCCGCGCGGCCGCACTCTGCGCCAGTTGGAGCCTCCGAGTGCACCTCAAGGGGAGCCCCATGTAGAGAGCGTTACAATAGTCCAAATGGGAGGTGACGAGGGCATGAGTGACCGTGCGTAACAAGTCCCGATCCAGAAAGGGACGCAACTGGCGGATCAGGCGAACCTGATGAAAAATCCTCCCGGTCACGGCCGTCAAGTGCTCTTCTAAAAACAGCCGTGAATCCAGGAGGACGCCCAAGTTGCGAGCCCTCTCCGTGGGGGCCAATGATTCGCCCCCAATAGTCAGCGATGGCACCAGCTGACTATATCGGGACGTCGGAAACCACAGCCACTCGGTCTTGGATGGGTTGAGCCTGAGCCTGTTCCTCCCCATCCAGATCCGTACGGCCTCCAGGCACCGGGACATCACTTCAAGGGCATCGTTGGGGTCGTCTGGGGTGGAGATGTACAGCTGGGTGTCGTCAGCGTACTGATGGTATTCCACCCCGAAACCACGGATGATCTCACCCAGCGGCTTCACATAAATGTTGAACAAAAGGGGCGAGAGAACCGACCCTTGTGGCACCCCACATATAAGGGGCCTCGGGGTCGACCTCTGCCCCCCTGTCAACACAGACTGCGACCGGTTGGAGAGAAAGGAGGAGAACCACCGTAATACGGTGCCTCCCACCCCCAACTCTTCCAACCGGTGCAGCATGATACCATGGTCGATGGTATCAAAAGCCGCTGAGAGGTCTAACAGGACCAGGACAGAGGAGCACCCCCTGTCCCGAGCCCTCCAGAGATCATCCACCAACGCGACCAATGCCGTTTCCGTGCTGTACCCAGGCCTGAAGCCCGACTGGAACGGATCTAGATATGTCGTTTCATCCAGGTACTGGGGAAGCTGTCGTGCAACCACCCTCTCAACAACCTTCGCCACAAAGCGAAGGTTGGAGACTGGACGATAGTTAGCCAATACTGCCGGGTCCAGGGAAGGCTTCTTGAGGAGAGGTCTCACCACCGCCTCTTTCAAGGCAGCGGGAAAGACACCCTCACCCAATGAAGCATTTATAATCCCCTGGAGCCAGCCTCATGTCACCTCCCGGGAAGCCAGCACTAACCAGGACAGGCACGGGTCCAACAAACATGTGGTCGCATTCAGTCTACCCAGAATCCTGTCCACGTCCTCAGGGATCACAGGATCAAACTCATCCCAGATAACATTCTCAGGACCTGCCTCCGTCATCCCCGCTGGATCTACCCAGTCGGAGTCCAGATCTTCCCAAATCTGAGTGATTTTGTCATGCAGATACTGCACAAAATCCTCGGCTCTTCCCTCCAAGCGGTCCTCCCGCGCTTCCTGGTGGAGCAGGGAGCGGGTCACCCTAAACAGGGCGGCCGGGCGATTATCTGATGACGCAATAAGAGCAGCAAAATGGGTACATTTTGCTGCTTTTATCGCCACTAGGTAATTCTTAATATGAGATCTTACCAGTGTCCGGTCAGATTCAGCACGACTGGCCCTCCAACTACTCTTTAGGCGTCTTTTCCGGCGCTTCATCTCCCTTAGCCCCTCAGTGAACCAAGGAGCCAGGTGAGCTCGGCACCGGGTCAGAGGCCGCAAAGGCACGACTCGATCCAGAGCTCCAGCAGCCGCCCTATCCCAGGCGGCCACTAGGTCTCCAGTCGAGGCGTGAGCCAGAACCTCAGGGATTGGCCCAAGCTCCATCTGGAACCTGTCAGGTTCCATCAGGCGCCTGGGGCGGTACCATCTTATCGGTTCCGCCTCCCTGCGGCGGGGTGCAGCGGTTCGAAGGTCAAGGCGAAGGAGAGAGTGATCCGACCATGACAAGGGCTCGATGACTATATCCCCTATCTCGAGATCACTCAGCCACTGTCCAGAGACAAAAACCAGATCCAGCGTGTTTCCCCCCGCGTGTGTAGGGCCATGAATTAACTGGGTTAGATCCATAGCCGTCATGGAAGCCATGAACTCCTGAGCCGCCTCAGATGCCTCACCCACGGACGGCAGGTTGAAATCCCCCATGACCATAAGTCTGGGGGTATCAACCGCCACCGCGGCGATGACATTGAGAAGCTCGGACAGGGCTGCTGCCACGTGGCAGGGAGCCAGGTACGTGATCAGCAAACCCATCTGAACCCCATGACCCCACTTCACGAGGAGAGACTCACAGCCGGCTGTCTGAGGAACAGTGGCCTCCCTCTGCCTAAGGCCCTCTCTAATAACAACCGCTACTCCCCCACCCCTCCCCTGTGACCTTGGCTGATGGAATGCGTGGAAGCCTGGTGGGCACATTTCTACTAGAGGGACCCCTCCCTCCGGGCCCAACCACGTCTCCGTAATACCCGCCAGGTCTGCTCCCCCCTCCTGAACAAGATCACAAATGAGGGGGGCTTTATTTACTACAGACCTGGCGTTGCACAACATCAGTCGCAGGCCCAGGCCCTGAGGGTCTGTGCAACCTGGAGAACGAGTGGACCCTTGGGGGCCGGAGCGCGCCACCACTCGAAGACAGCGGGCACGCGCTCCCTCCACATGATATGGCCCCCTGCTCCCGCCATATCTACCCCTCCCACTCACAGTACCGATGGTAAAAACACAATCTGGACAAGCTCGACCCCCCCCCATCACCCCGGATCCCCTACCCCCCCTGCCGCGCGTCATGGCCAGGCCCGACCCTCCCCTTAGTGGGTTATCCCCCAAACCCACTGCTCTAGTTCGAATCCTACCCCCCCCGGGACCCCTTAAAAATTTATCCAAAAATTTACACAGAAAACCCCTCAGCCCCCTCTTTGCCACATGCCACCTCTCTGGGTTCCAAAGCCCGTCATTGAGGTATTGCGCAAAAATATAAAATTCAGATAATATATCAATGACATGAGGTTTTCACCCGATTCTGTAAGCCCTCCAAAATAGTCCGGACAAAAAGCACAGCTATGATTACTAGTGATGCATTTATGGAAAGGATGTATTTGCACAATTTGCACAAGTCTGAAATTATCCCTGCTGCACCTTGTTTTTTCTCTCCCCCAAACCAGTGAGGGTCTCTTCTGAGATATTTTCACCCCGTATCCACCTCAATTTTCACTTATCAGACCTTATTTTGTATTTATGTATTTTATTGTTTGACTGTTCACCGCCCTGAGTCCTTCAGGAGTAGGGCGGTATATAAATCAAATAAAGACTAAATACTAAAGATTATCTAACCTATAGCTCTTCCTCCTATCATTCCTGCACACTATTACCCATTTCAGTTCTTAACCAAATGTGTAAAAAAACCTTTCTTAATTCAATACATCTTGATTATTCTATATTGATTATTTGTGTTTGTCAGAAAAGATATGCTGTTTCTTTCTGGGATTTTTGTTGTTGTTGTTGTTGCTTTCTAGCCTCTAGCCTATAATCCTAAAATTTCCTGGTGATGTCCCATCCAAGGTCCAACACTATCTAGCTCTACTGGATTGTTTGCATTTGGATGTAATATGTGTGTGGTTAGTCTCATTAACAGAGGAGAGATCTTGAAGAAGCTCTTGGAAATTAGCGAGCTTTGAATGGGCTGCTGCTAAACAGAGAGAACATTTTATCAAAAGTTTTAAGTTTTTCTAATATTTTCTGTATTATAATAGCACTGTTTTAATGTTTTTACTTATTTTTGTATATTTTAACAAATTTATTAAAGTTTGGCCACTTTTGTGTGCAGGTTTTATCTTATTTATTATGACCGGTGATCAAAACAATAAATAAATAGAATTTGAAATTTAATATTATATGTGAGATTATATATCCAAAGTGGTCTCCATTTTCTTCTAAAGATTTCCATATTCATTTAACACATGACCTTTGAACATTCCTAAATACAGCAACATTTTCATAAACTGCAATGTGCTGAGCTCCTTTAGATTGCCTATTGCCCTGTATATGCCTGCTGTATATTGCAGTTGAGTGTGTAAGTTTCAGGTAATGGAAAGGGTGAGGTTAAAAATCTGATAAAAATGTAAAACAGTAATTGCCCAGTGTTAGAAGTATAGCAGATTAAAGATTTCCTCAGGCAAATTTCTCTAGGAAAGTTGTACAACTAAATCTCTAAAGGCAGAAAAGTAATTTCCTCTAAAGCAGTGTTTTTCAAACTTGGCCACTTTAAGATGTGTGAACTTAAACTCCCAGACTTTCCCAGCCAGTATGGGACCACATATCTTAAAGTGGCCAGGTTTTTTGGGGGAGGGGGGAAACTGTTCTAAAGTTTGAAGTTAAATAGACCTCCCAGATATCAAAAACATCACTGATCAATTCAATCAATAGGTTGAATAACTTAGAAGAAAGTTTGTTCTGAATGGGATCAGACTTTCTCTGAAGGAGCAGCTCTTTGATCGCCATTTTGCAAACATTTTGCATCCAGCTCCATGGGGTTCAGTGGCTACAATCATTCTTGAGCAAGGAATCCATAGAAGTAATTCATGAATTTATAATCTCGTAGTTAGACTATAAATCCAGGTTGGATTATTCTTGAAGATATTTTTGAGCTTGTAGTTTGTACAAAATGCAATCGCTAATAGAACAGAAGACCACAACTACACAATCTTTTTAAAAAACTTCAGAGGATGTCTTGTTTTCATGCGGATTCCATTTGAAAGTACATTTATATTTAATGCACAAATCCTTACATACAGGACTTAGGAGCTTTCTGTTTCAGAAGTCTTGTCTAATTACTTAAAGGAGTCTTCTTGCTGTATGGGATCTAGTCAAGAAGCCTTTCTGGTTATAGAATCATTGAATAACTTGTAACAGGGCATGGAGTTGCTTTCACATAAACATTGGTGTTATGTCCTTATAAGGACATCCGCCCGGATTGGCTGCCAGCCACCGGGCGGGAAGATTTGAATCCCTGTCAGGGGGCGGTGCGTCTGCCGGAGCGAATATAAGGAGAGCCCCGGCAGCGCACAGCCAGTCTGGCTACTGTTTCTGTTCTCAATAAAAAGTTACTAATGTAACGAGCTGGTCACGTCTTCCTTTCCTGCGCCGATCTAACACTGGCGACGAAGGACTGAGAGAAGAACGAACCTCGCGGCACCAAGCCAACAAGACAAGACTCCGGCACCGGGAACTACAGTAGGCAATTCCAAAGGCATGGCATCCGCTGAAGTCACTTTGCCAGCCCTTGCTCCTTTCCGCCCAGGGAAGGACAAGTGGAAATCCTACGTAGTGAAATTCCGGCAATACCTGAGAGGCAACAACATCAGGGATGCCGATGATGACCGGAAGAAGGGCATCTTCCTGGCCAACTGCGGCTCCGAGGTCCTTGACATGGCAATCGATCTCGTAGCACCACGAGACATCGAAGAAGTGCCATGGACAGACCTGCTGCAGATCCTGGAGGACCACTATGCCCCAACAGGAACACCGGTGGCGAACCGTTTCACCTTCCACCAACGGGACCAGAAGGAGGGTGAGACGATCAAGGAATTCGTGGCCGCCCTACGCCAGATCGCAGCCAGCTGTGAGTTCGACCACGTGGACAATGCCATCGCTGACCGCGTGGTCTTCGGCATGAGGGACAGAGGCCTGCAAAAGAAATTCCTGAGCAGGAAGAAGCTCGTGCTCAAGGATGTGGTGGAGGAAGCCACCGCATCCGAAATCTCGGAGAAAGCAGCTGCCGCAGTAAGCAGAGCCAAGGGAATCCACAAGATTCGCTCCACAGAGCAATCTTCAACAGAGGATTCCACGGCTGGATCCGAGTCGGAGGGAGAGTCCACCGTCCACAAGGTATCCAGACCCCCAAGGCGGGAAACCGCCCAACGGAACTACAAAGGGGAGCGCTGCGCCAGCTGCAGAGGGGACCATGCCAGAGCAACCTGCAAGTGGAGAGATGCGACCTGCCGACGCTGCAACAGAAGGGGTCACATCGCCGAAGCTTGCAGAGCTGAGGAACCAGCCCCAGAGCCCTCCAGCCACCGTCCCCGCGAGAATCGGAAGGATTACCAGAGGTCATCCAAACGGTCCTCTGGCCCTTCCAGACGCTAGAGACTCTGCACAACGGGCACCCAGGCATCGTCCGCATGAAGGCCCTGGCACGGAGCTACGTCTGGTGGCCCTCACTGGACAGAGACATTGAACAATGGGTCTCCAGATGTGACCCGTGCCAAGAAGTCCGCCCAGCACCACCACAATCCGAAGTCACGAACTGGGAGACCCCCAGCAACCCATGGTCGAGGGTCCACATCGACTTCGCGGGCCCGATGCAAGGACGGCACCTCCTCATCGTGGTAGATGCCTTCTCCAAGTGGCTCGAGGTGATACCCATGGCATCTACCACAACAGAAGCGACGATCCGAGCCCTGCGCCGCCTGTTTGCCACACACGGACTACCGGACGTGCTGGTCTCGGACAACGGCCCCCAGCTCACATCCCTGGCCATGGAGTCCTTCCTGGCAGGACTGGGCATCCGCCATGCCCTCTCCGCTCCGTACAGGCCGGCCGGAAACGGACAAGCGGAACGGATGGTCCGGCTCACAAAGGAAGCCCTCACCAAGATGGGCCCGGGAGACTGGCAAGAACGCATCGACAACTTCCTCCTCACCCAGCACATCACGCCGCATGCCACCACCCACAAGAGCCCGGCCGAACTCCTGATGGGCAGAAGGTTGAGGTCACCCTTGGACCGGCTGCACCCCCAATACAGCCCGGAAGTGACCGCAACCGCCAGCCGCCCGCTTCGCGCCTTCAGCAAAGGAAATTCAGTTTTCGCGCTGAATTTCAACGGCTCTCCTAAGTGGCTGAAGGGGAAGATTGCCAGCACAACCGGCCCCAAATCCTACACCGTCGAGTTGGAAGATGGACAGGTCGTGAGACGTCACATCGACCAACTCCGGAAAAGATGGGGGGGAGCACACGAAAACCAGCCTGACGAGGTAGGCCTACAACACCCAGACGAGGTAGGCCTGCAACACCCCGGCGAGGTAGGCCTACAACACCCAGACGAGGTAGGCCTACCACACCCCTGCGAGGCAGAGCAACGCCATCCCGACGAGGTCGGCCCAGCACACTACCAGGCACTGTCACGTCGGCAGTGCAGCGAGGTAGACCGGGGCCAACCACACGGGGGATGGCAACACCAACCCGACCAGGTGGGCACCCGGCACAGCAGGCCCAGGGACCCCCGACCCAGCCCGCAGGTAGACCGGGACCTGCCCAGAAGGGGAGCACCGCACCCCACCAGTGACGGCAACCCACGGCAGCCCTACCAGGGAGACCTCAACGCAAGGCGAGTAGACCGGGGACCGTCGCAGATGGGCACACCACAGCACATGGGCGAGGGTGGCACACGACTCCCCGGCGAGGGGGACCCCCGCCCAACGCAAGAAACAACCCGGCAACAACAACCCAACCCAGACGACCCCAACCACCAACTGGCGGTAGACCAGGGACTAGGGGGAAGGGAAAGCCGACAACAACCCGGCCAGGGAGGCCTGCGCCACCCCGGCAGGGGAGACCTCCACCAGCCCGAGGAGGAAGCCCCACAACGACACCCCGACCAGGTCGACCACCACCAACCCGACGGGGAAGGCCAGCGCCAGCCCGGCAAAGGAGACCTGCGCCACCCCTGCAAGGTCGGACACCGCTACCCGAACCAACACCACCCACAGCGAGCAGACCGGACCCAAGGGCACCGGCCCGAACCACCCTCTGGACCACAACGAACCGGGCCGCAGCAGAACCGCAGCCACCGGGAGACCCAGGAAGAGCAAGTGACAGCCGGGGTCTTACCGAGACTCAGACGCTCTTCCCGGGTCGAGACCGAACAGCACCGCCGAGGCGAAAGATCCACAGGCCAGGAGGAAGACCACCAGAACCAGCCATCCAAGGTCTGCGGTCCGGCCGGAGGCGCTGAGGGTGACCCCGCACACTCGCCAGCCGAACCGAGCCCGGTTCCGGGGAAGGAGCCAGGAGCCACAGGAACCCTGTCCGTCCAGGGCGGGGACGCGGAAGAAATGAGACTGCGCAGGTCAAGTAGGGTGCCTAGGCGTCCTACGTACCTGCGGGACTACGTCACGTTCATTGACGAACGCTGAACTGTTTTTTTTCTTTGGACTAGGGGGGAGGAGTGTTATGTCCTTATAAGGACATCCGCCCGGATTGGCTGCCAGCCACCAGGCGGGAAGATTTGAATCCCTGTCAGGGGGCGGTGCGTCTGCCGGAGCGAATATAAGGAGAGCCCCGGCAGCGCACAGCCAGTCTGGCTACTGTTTCTGTTCTCAATAAAAAGTTACTAATGTAACGAGCTGGTCACGTCTTCCTTTCCTGCGCCGATCTAACAATTGGCATGGGGCTACTTCTCTGTAGGGCCAGATCCTAAACAAATCTTGACCACTTCCAAGTTTTTGATGCTATGGAGGTACCTAAAATAGACAGGAAGATGAATAAGATCAACTTCTTTCTGCAAACAAAAGTCTAACCAGCCTACTGGACTATCTGCTATCAGAATATGAATCTCCTGTGAAAGAATCCCACATCTGGAAAATGTATCACACAAGGTTTGGTTTCTACTGAGTTTTAGTCGAACTTCTTATCCAGGATATACTGTAGACAACAATTTGACCCATAATAATAACAACACAAAACATTCTTTCAAGTAACCGGTCTTGAAGAGATAATTTATTCAACATGTTTCTTAAGAAAAACAACTCTCTGCTGTGTATTTTTTCACAAAATTCCGTCTACAGCTTTGCAGTTTTCTATTTCCTCGTTGTGTTTTTTCCCTGTGGGCTTCTAATGCCATTAATTGCCTTTTACAGCAGTCATCAACAGCTACAGACAGAATTTTAAATATATAGCATAACTGTTGGGGACCTTTTGGGCAATTATGTGACCTTAGGAATAGTCCTCATTTTTCAAGACAGTACAATAATAGGCCTAGTTTGGTCTTCAGCCCAGTTTTCATGTTCTTTTGTGGATATTATTTTATATCACTCCTTTGAAAAATATCAAAAAATTCATACTTCCCTTTTTTTGGATATACCGTAACTAAGGACTTGTTCTATTATTACCCATAACAAGGAGCCAAATCTACAGCTGAGGGAATTTAGTGTAGTTTCCAAAATTCTGAGCCCCCCACTCACACATACTGGTAGCTACTACTTTTTATACCCATTGTTCATATGAAGCTGTTACTGTCACTAGATAGAACCTGCAAATGAATAACTCTTGTTCTGTGTGCATTTCTAACATGGAAAGCTTTGGTTTTATCCATGCCACCATAATTTGTCACTCTAAGCTTGTACAAGAAACTTGTCCCTAGATTTAATCTGAGTAGCTGGACAGAAATGTCCCATCACCTTTAATAAAAGAGCTCCTCTTTTCTTTTCTTTTCTTTTCTTTTCTTTTCTTTTCTTTTCTTTTCTTTTCTTTTCTTTTCTTTTCTTTTCTTTTCTCTTTTCTTTTCTTCTTTTCTTTTCTTTTCTTTTCGAACAATACAGCAGAGTTTGCTATTGTCTTTTTCCAGAATGATGTTTTTCAACTTCTAGTCAACCAGTCTAGTCAACAGAGAGCCAATTTGGTGTAATGGTTAAGGCATCAAGATAAAACCAGGGGACTATTGAGTTCTAGTTCTATCTTAGACACAAAAGCCAGCTAGATTACTTCAGACCAGTTAATTTCTCTCAGACTACGAAGGCGACAATGGCAAACTTCTGTAAAACCTTGTCAGGAAAACTGCAGGGACTAGTCCAGTCAGTTGCCTGGAGTGAGAAAAAATTACTCAAAGGGCCTTCCTTCCCCAAGCTAGTCAATAGCCCTGGTATTTCCAGTTGGTCATCCTTCCAATACTAACCAAAGCTGACTTTGCTTCACTTCCAAAATGATCCAAGCCTGGCAGATTGTGTCATCTGCTAATGCTTGTTCTTTGTTGATCCAACTCTCAGATCAAAATGTTCTAAAATCAGAAGGCAGAAATACTATAGAAAAATGCCTATTATTTCCTGGTTTTTCCTAACCTGGTAGGCTTCAGTTTATTGGGATGTTAAATCTCAGAAATCCTTAACTATAGCCATTCTAGAATTTAAGTTTAACCGCAGTCAATTGGCACTAGGATGGATGGGTTGTTCAAGGACAGTGATGGTTAACCTTTTTGCCATCGCGTGCCAGGAGAGGGGGTAGGGGGAGGGTCGCGGTGTGCGTGCCCACACCAATAATTCTATGCGCCCTGTCCGCCCGTCCCCCTTCCCCGCTCCTGGCACATGATGGCCTGGTAGGCCCGTTTTTCTTTCTTACCTGGCTCCAGATCCTCTCTATTTATCTGGGAAGGGTGAAAACAGCCTTTCTTACTCCCTCAGAGGCCCTCCAAAGGCCTGAAACAGCCCATTTCCTAACTCCCGGTGGGACAGGATGTGACACTTTTTGCTGTCTGCAGCCTCCAGACCCTCTCTAGGAGTCTCTAGGAGCCTCTCTAGGAGTCTCTGGAGGCTGGGGACAGCAAAAAACATCACTTCCGGTCCCACCGGGAGTTGGAAAATGGGCCGTTTCAGCCTTTGGAGGGCCTCTGAGGGAGTGGGAAAGGCTGTTTTCGCCCTTCCCAGATAAATAAAGAGGATCTGGAGCCAGGTAAGAAAGAAAAATGGGCCTTCCCCACCCACCCCAGGCCCTCCAGGGGCAGGAAACAGCCTGTTTCCCTACTTCTGGTGGGCTCAAAAGGCCAGAAAATCAGCTGGCCGGCGCACGCATGCGCCCCAGAGCTGAGCTGGTTTGCCCACTGATATGGCTACGCGTGCCATGGGTTCGCCATCACGGTTCTAGGACATGGGCAAATAAAAAGGCCTTGTGCTATTATTTCACATGCAATGAAATACTGTGTATCAGATTAATTTAATTACAAGTTTTTCAAGGGTAATCTGGACACATTGCAAGAGTTACTGAAGGAACTCAAGAATTTGTAACATGTAAGAGACATGGGAATAGCAATTAAGGAAATTTTGGTTGAAACTTACACAGAGATAGTGCTAACTGGATGAGAATAAGCCAGTCATTAACACTTAGCTCAACCTACCTCTCAGGAATAAAGTGAAAAGAAACTTCCATGACACCCATTGAGTTCCCAGAGAAATATTGGGATATAAATGTAATATTATACAAGCC
Source organism: Arizona elegans (assembly GCA_022577455.1). Taxonomy (NCBI): domain Eukaryota; kingdom Metazoa; phylum Chordata; class Lepidosauria; order Squamata; family Colubridae; genus Arizona; species Arizona elegans. Next base: position 176,269,444 of record JAKOOJ010000002.1, on the reverse strand, counting down.
AATATTTACTATTTCAGTGGAGTTTTTGATCAATCATGTTCACATGCTTTCTATACCTAGGTACAAAATACTTCGAACTGTTATGAAAACTGTTATGAAACATTTATGCTCAAGAGTTCAGATGCAGCTTCATATATCAGTCTATTCTGTATTTAAATTACAAGAGGCTAGGGGAAAAATTCTCTAACTTAATCTAACTGAACAATGGAAAAAAGTATCCTTTGGAGTATTGTGTAGTTCACATTTTTAGATGATCTCAAGAAAAGTTTACACAGGCATCAATCATGTCTCCTGTAGTTAATGAACATTATGTTCAGAACAGAGAGAGGCTTTTTGCTAACAAATCCTGCTCCAACGAGGAAGAATTTCCTTTTCCAGTGGGAATGAGATATTAGTCAGTTGTAAAAAAAATATTTCGGCACCATGAAGCTTATTTTTTTAATGACACCAGCTTCTTGAAATCACTATCAATGCCTCCAACTCCTACATTTTATTTCTCTTTAATTTCCTGGGCCCAAGTAAGAGTAAGAGGCAGCTATTGTGTTCGTCACTGCTTGTGCAAAAGCCATTTGAACTGATACTGATTTCTTCTCCAACACTGGCAATGTGCAATGCAAATGTATTGATTGCTGTTGCCCTAACTTTTGGGCTGGCTTTGTTTCCCATGGTGCATATAAACGTGTTTCTCAAGATTATGGGTCTCTTGACTCATGCCATGAGTCCACTTAAAAAGATTTTGACTCCATTAAATTTATGCTAGTTGTTAAACTGCAAGACAACTTCCTTATAATGTGAACAGTTACCAACACTCTGTTTTTTGGCACATTCTCTGCATTTTGTTCAGATACTAACCTAAGTTCCGGAGAAACCGGTTCTTCAAGTTTGCAATACAAATCATTTGTGAGATGTTCTGGTTGCGTGGAATGAGTGACTTCATAAAATCATTTTATCTCTCCTTAGACATGGTGTATCTTAGAAATATAAAGCTGAATATAAAGCCCTAGTAAGACCACACCTAGAGTACTGCATCCAGTTTTGGTCACCACACTATGAAAAAGATGTTGAGACTCTAGAAAAAGTGCAGAGGAGAGCAACCAGGATGATTAGGGGACTGGAGACTAAAACATATAAAGAACGGTTACATGAACTGGGCATGGCTAGTCTAGTGAAGAGAAGGACCAGGGGAGACATGATAGCAGTCTTCCAATATTTGAGGGGCTGCCACAGAGAGGAGGGGGTCAAGCTGTTTTCCAAAGCACCTAAAGGCCAGACAAGGAATAATGGATGGAAACTGACCAAGGAGAGATTCCATCTAGAAATGAGGACAAACTTTCTGACAGTGAGAACAATCAACCAATGGAACAGCTTGCCTTCAGAAGTTGTGGGAGCTTCATCACTTGAGACTTTCAAGAAAAGATTGGACTGCCATTTTCAGGAATGCTGTAGGGTCTCCTGCTTGAGCGGGGGGTTGGACTAGATGACCTATAAGGTCCAACTCTGTTAATCTGTATGCCATGCCTGAAACTCAGCAAAGGAGAACTACATAATGATTTGCCTGTATCAAAGCAAATCGTACAATAGCATTAGCTATTTGGTTTCCAAATATGATTTTGTACTCCACGAATCAATGGACATTATGGCATCCAAGAACTTGGGTAAGAATGCAGTCTAAGTTAAGTTTTTTTCCCCCTATGGCTGAAGAAGTCAGGTTTAGTATTCTATTTCTGTTATTCTATTCTTTTCTAAATTAGAAAATTTAAGGAGTTATGAAATATTTGGCAGCCCTGTGTGTGTAATATGTATATATGTGTGTGCATATATATACACACACAGTATGTGTATATGTGTGTGTTATGGAAAAACTGTGTATAAGTGTATACATTGAGAGGATGGTTGAGTAACTGAACACAAGCCATGTTGCTTCCAATTCTGAAGAAACCTTGAACCTCAAAGAATAACAGGTTGTGTTTGCCCATTTACTTCCCACACAATCAGTACAAAGCTTTTATGTAACAGTGTTTCCTGTGAAAAGGTTTTAGTATTGACAACTGTGCCTTTTAACAGATTATTATTTTGGTGGCAATATTTGATCAAGGATATTTACCTTCACAGAACACATGCACAATGTTTGTTATCAACACAACCCACATACAGTTAATGTTGAAGTTATTTTAAGCCACTCAAAACAGGGAAAGTAGTAATAAGAGCATGAGAATTATTTCAGATTTCAAATGAAAGGCATGTTACCCATCATTGTGATTTTACATTTTTCCTTTCTTTCACTATCAACAGTATCGTACAACCAAACACTGATTACAAACATGCTGCATTCTGAATCCTTTTGAATGAACTTCTTGGACTTGAGTTGGTAAAACTGAACCATATTTTTCTATATTGCTACAGTCTAATATCATATTTCTTGCAAAACCTATGAACCATAAGTTTGGCATTCAGAAAATATAAATAAATATGCAAAAATCAATGTCAACAAAAGTTCCATTTTAAAAAGGCAATTTTTGTGCAAATACAGTCCTGAATAAATGCTGTAGAATATATACTGAATATTATAACAATATTTGAGACTGACAATAATTAAAAAGTCATTGTTTTTCAACTGTACAATGTAATACATTACATAGGATTAGTTTTGCAAGATAGAACACAGAACATATTATTTCAGCCCTCATCATGCCTAGAGATTCACAAATTCATCATATGATGTATTTTAAGGTTTCTTCTTTTTCTTTCTCTCTTTCTCTTCTTCTTTTTTATTTCCTTCCTATAAATCAAAACTGGGATATTTTTATATGGATCAGGAATCACTAATAAATAGCTGCTCTGTATTTAAATATTTATCTAGCAGCAGTTTTTAAAAGTGCAATGTGCTTCCAACACTCTGAAATACATCCTCATAAATTCGTTCTGCATTTGCTATACAAAGGTCAAGAGGCTCCAATCCAATGAATGGAAAGAAAAATCTGGCACTAAGAAAGAACATACTTTAGAGGGGGGGAGGCATTCCATTAAGCTGCAACAGCTGAAGGGGAAAATGAAAAATCCAGAATCTGCAGCTAAAATACCCCGACTGCTCTGAAGCAAAAAAAATAGTCATCTCTTTAAAAACAGCAGGTACCAATTCTGCCACTAGTTGGACTCTGGGCGGAGCATCTCCTTGAGGACTACCACACAAGCAGGGGCAGAACGGTGCTCCTCCAGTGAGTGTCTGGAATGCTGCTGGGAATCGGCTTTCAGCATTTGCTTGCAGAATATTTCCCGCATCCCTTGCCGGAATTTGGGGTCCCAAACACTGTAGATAGCCACATTCCAACAGCTGTTGGAAGCAAGGATCCAGAAAGCATAGAAGGAGAACTGGCACCATTCATATCCCACTACAGTGCCCACAACAAATACAGCAATGGGAACAAAAGACACGGAGAATGCAAAGGTCAGGATGCCAATGGTCCTGGCAGCAGTGACATCTGAGTAAGAGAGCCGGTGGTTTCCCTGTGGCTCTTCCCTCAGTTGCTTCCTCATTTTGTGGTACTGCCGGACAGTGGCAAAAGTGATGGTATTGACAACAAAAGTGCCACCTAAGAGAGTGAAGTCAAATATTGGGTACAGGAGCATGACGTTCCAATTGGACTCTGGCAACTTGTCCGGAGGAAAGCCATAGTTGCACATCTTACTGCAGGAATTGTACTCAAAGGTGATATTGGGAACCGAGAGCAGAGGTATCACCGCCAAGGAGAAACTCAGTATCCAGGATCCAAGAATCAGCCAAGTGATCCTTCGCTTGGTAATCACAGCTTTCCTGTGCAAGGGCTTCAGCACAGTGATGGTCCTCTCCACCGAAAGCAGAAATATGGTGCTGATTGAGACGAAGGTGCACCCGGCAAAGATAGGGCCAGTGATCAAACAGACTGACCAGCCAGCTGAACTCTCTTCTTGCTCCGTCCCATAGGCCAACGTGTTCGTCTCCTGATAAACTGAGTAAGGTACTACAATGAGCCCCACAGCCAAATCAGCAAGGGCCAAAGAGGCTTTTAGGTAACTTTGGGGTGTCCGGAATTGCCTTACACAGAAGAAAACCAGGAGACTCACCAAGTTTCCAAGCGTGATGGCAATGATCAGGAGGACCATGAAGAGCAACTGGCAGACGACTCCAGCGAAGGCCAGTCTGCAGCCTGTGCTATTGACATTCCTGTTGCTGCTGCTGTTTCCCAACATCGATCAGGCTCTCTTCCTTTCACAGGGCAAAGCAGAAAGAAGCCAGTTAGGGAGCTCCACTTTCAAAGTGCCATGGAAGAGGCTCTACACACGCTAGCAGTTTTCCAGGATGCTTGGCTCAGAAACGGCCAATTCATAGGGAAGTCCATGCCAATAAAGGGTTCAGTCATTGAAGCTCAGAGCAGCTGGTTCAGTTGCATAGTCTGTAGGTACACGAAGCACCTGAGCAAAATTCAAACAGGAAGGGCTCTGAAACAAGAAGCCTTCTCCATATGTCAAAAGGGGGCAGAAAAGTCAGAGAAGCAACAGCTCAAGGGAGGAATCTGATCCATGGCTTGCATCAATATTCGAAGAGTAAGTCAACCTTTTCAATCACTGTGTTTGATCCGCCACAAGAACATCCTGTTAGCCCTGCATTTTCTCTCCTCCTCTCTGATAACATATCGTGAATTGATATACTCCTGTAAATGATGATGAATATTCTTGAAGCATTTTGGTGCTATTTGCTCCTGAATACAATGGAATAGCCAGGCCCCTCCCTTCCTTCGGTGGGGGGACAGGACGGGATGGGGACCAAGTAACCTGGACAGCAGCCTTCCAGGATAGAACTTCAGGATTGATGATCCTGCATTCCACAGAGTCTATGATTACCCAACTGCCCCTTTGCTTCTAACCCACTTTAGAGCTACCTCCCTGTAGTAATTGCAGAAGGGCTTCCAAAAAGGGGGCCAAGCAAAGAGTGCATCTTAACCCTTTCCTCCGCACTTGGAGGAGGCTCTTCCAAGGCGAATGCTCCCACCCAGACCGAACTCTATTTATGCTGTCCATCAGCCTCCCCCCACCCCCGCAAGACTTAAGATGGCTTTGAAAAACGCACCCTAGAACCCTTCAAACGGGGACAATGGGTGCTCGGCATCTTCCGGCAGCGCAAAGTAACCCTCGCACAGGGATGAAGAAGTCCAACATCAGCTGGGCAAACCAGTAGCCAGAGCACGACCAAATTGCGGTCCCTGACCAGAGTCTGCCTTTCTCGGCATTGCGAGGTCTTCCCAACGAGCTTCGCTGAGCTCCTCGGCCAGCCCGAAGGCTGAGCCCCCCGAGGCCCTTCCTGCAGCGCCAAGAGCGTCCGGCTCCTACTCGCAGTTTAAATGCAAACTCCAGGCGGCCAGCAGTTCCTGCGCGGCGCCCCCCGCCTTTCGCTTTGAAAGTCAGAGCCCGCTCTTCGGAAGAGCTCCGCCGCCGCCGCCGCCGTCCATGCCTCTGTCGCCTCGCTCTCTGCGCTGCCTTCCAGCGATTTGCTGATAGAGCCGCTGGCAACAGGTGCTGCTGCTGCTGCTTACCCAGGCAGGTAGCATCGCCTGGCTGGCCTGCTGAGAAGGCGCTCAGGCGCTCCTGCCTCCCGAGTCGTGGACCCGAACCTCTCCGCCCAACCGAAGGGCAACCGCCGTCTAGTTTTTCGCTTCGTAAAGCCTGGCCAGTCCGGTCGGGATTGTTCGGGGCTGCCCGCCCCCGCGGCTTCTGCGTCTGCCCAGAGGCGGCACCTTTGTATAGCGCCGGACGCCCGAAGGAGCCTGGAGGCGGGAAGATCGTCAATCCTCGCCGCGCCTTTCTCTGCTTTCTGGGGTTTGTGGGCAAAGAGCCCCCTTGAGACCCTCAGCTCCAGGAGTGGCCCCTCGTCACCTCGGGAAGCCGAACCCTATCCCCTCAGCAACGAACAGGAGATGTCTATGGAGATTCTCAGTCACGGTTGTCCCAAAGGTTAATAACAACAACAACAACAACAACAACAACAACAATAATAATAATTGGTTAGGAGTCAAGCTGCTGAGCTATTAACCAGCCTCAAAGGCTGTGAATCTCACTAAAGATTAAATAATAGTAGTAGTAGTAGTAGTAGTAGTAGTAGTAGTAGTAACAGAATTGTAAGGGACCTTGGAGGTCATCTAGTCCAACCCCCTGCTCACAGAGGAGACCTATACTAGGGATTCAAACCGCTGACCTTTCTGATCGGCAAGCTCAGTGTCTTAGCCACTGAGCCACCTAGCCACGCTTTTTAGCCACCTGGACTCCCTTTGTTTTTGCTTGAAGACCTTTCACTTCTCATCCAAGAAGCTTCTTCAATTCAACAGAATTCGGAGGAGGAATTAACTACAGGAGATGTCGCTAATTTCGTTTAGAAGCACAGAAGACTTCTAGGCTAGGGTAAAGCTGACCATTAGTCCAAATCAGTGTTTTCTAACCTGGAGGACTTAAAGATATGTGAGCGTTAACTTAAACTTGAAACCCCCCCCCCCCCACATATCTTAAAAGTTGCTGAGATTGAGAAACACTGGTCTAAATGGCCCAGCCTTCTCCATTCAGGTACCTTCCAAGATGGTATAACAGCTCTTATCAACTCCAGGCAACATGGATAACTGGTCTGTTTTGCCAGCAGGGTAGAGGGTGGGCTATGTTTTTTAAAATTAGATACTCAATTTATGAAGTGATTACCCAATTTATGAAATGATATATAAGTCTCAGTGCTATTGCTATTGTGGATAGTGAAATGGACGGGACATTTTCTCCACAAAAAGAAGAAAGTCTCCAGCAATTTCTCAAGGGAAAAATTTCCTGTTAGCTATGACACACAGCGGCAAAAGCCTCATGGGAGGAATAGAAACTGAAGCAAGAACTGAACTGAAGCATGGGAAGGCAATGGAGAGGAAATAGCAAGGAGGGAGGAGAGGCTATTGAGTCCCCGCAATTATGGTCACTTATAATCAAATAAATGCTAAAAAGCCATTCTCTCTTCTTGAGAATTGATCTGAAATTCCCTTCTCTGTTAAAAGTTTCTCAAGCACTTTCTCTCCATCAAACTAAACAACAACTGATACAAAAAGATGCAAGAAACTATCTCAATCCAGCATTACCCCAGAATTTTTCTGGAGTTACTTGAGGTAGAATTTAAGATTTCCTGCACAAAAAGGACACTCCTGAACTACAGACCTCCTTAGTTATTATAATCTAGTCTCAAAATTGTATAGATTGCCAGACACATGTTCTCTGTGTTTACAATTAAAATCTTCAGGTTTTTATTGAAGGAGGAAAATAGATAACATAGGCAGAACACACTCCCCAATTTTTTTCTAGGGGATTACTTCTGGAATTACTTCTTAGAGAAGTAATAAAATGCCAGTTCTGCCAAAAAAACCCCAAACCACTTAGAAATCAAAGGATAACTGAGGTACTATCACTAGCAGGGACTAGCACTGATGATGTTACCTAGTTTGAGTAGTGAAACATTTGCAAGAAAACAACCAAGCTCAGAGAGCTCTAAAGAACCCACATTTCAACCTTGAACTACAAATATTCTCCTTTATTGGCAAAAAAAGTTACTTGAAACAGGAAAAAGTTTATTGAAAGTAAGGCCAAGGGAGCTAATACACTAAAAGTATTGTTTAGTTAAAAGTTTTTTTCTAAAACGCACAGTCTTTGTACAAGTCATTGTTTTTCTAGTTCTGCCTTTAGTATCCCTAATTCCATAAGTTATATGTATTTCATGGTTTGCATAAATCTATATAAGGGGGTTGCATTCCCACCCTTTTAAAGATTTACTCTCATAGCTTCTAGTAGTGCAATAAAGTAATAATTTCTAGTAGTGAAATAAAGTCAATTTGTGTTTCAAAAGGAAGGGTGTGATCTTACTAGCAGGGAATGTTTTCCTAACCAGTATTCTATCAGTAATGAGAAATATATAAGCCAAGAACATTTCTGGGGGATGAGTTTTTGGGATGAATTTTTGCCATTCATATCCCACTAGAGAGGGGAGCTACTTGTAAAGAATTCTTTCCTCCCCAGGCCTCATAGCTGCTGAGATTAGGAAAGATTCTTAACAGAACAGAACAGAATAACAGAATTGGAAGGGACCTAGTAGGTCATCTAGTCCAACCCCCTGCTCAAGCAGGAGATCCTACACCATTTCTGACAGTTGGCAGTCCAGTCTCTTCTTGAAAGCTTCCAGTGATGAAGCTCCCACAACTTCTGAAGGCAAGCTATTCCATTCGTTAATTGTTCTCACTGTCAGAAAATTTCTCATTATTTCTAGCTTGAATCTCTCCTTGATCAGTTCCCAACCATTATTCCATGTCTGGCCTTCAGGTGCTTTGGAAAATAGCTTGACCCCTTCCTCTCTGTGGAAGCCCCACAAATATTGGAACACTGCTATCATGTCTCCCCTGGTCCTCTTCACTAGACTAGCCATGCCCAGTTCCTGCAACTGTTCTTTGTATGTTTTAGCCTCCAGTCCCCTAACCACCTTGGTTGCTCTTCTCTGCACTCTTTCCAGAGTCTCAGCATCTTTTTTATCTTAACTTCGATAGTACCTAAATTAGTAGCATTTTCATTAGTAAATAATCCTCAACCCCAGATTTAGGCACTCTGAAATCCTTACTGGTCTCTCTTCATTTAATTTTATGAGGCTTCTGGTAGTGCTTATACAGTAAGCCTCTGTTATTTCCACTTTGGATGCCTCATAATGTTCAATGAGGCATACCTTTCTTTGTTTGTTTTCAACCTATCCGCATAATTGGAGATGGAAGTAATTTCCATTGGATTTGGTGAATATAATTCTTCTACATTTGCATAAAATTTCAATGTCAAGTTTCCTCTTCCACTGTTTTTGCCCCTGAATTTATTCTTATTATATGATGATGATGATGATGCTTTATGTTGATAAATTGAGACTTCTTGCAACAAAACAATAAAACATCAAATCTACAAATAAATAAATAAAGAGCATTATCACCAGTGGTGGGTTGCCCCCGGTTTATACCGGTTCTATAGAACCGGTAGTAAAACCGGCGGGAGGCTCCGCCCACTGACCCTGACGTGATCAAAATGCTTCGCAAGCGAAGCGAGTGCGCGTGACCCCATTGCAAACCGGTAGTAAAGGTAAGTAGAACCCACCCCTGATTATCACCACCACCCAAAAATTGTATGGAAAACTGGAGGAGGAAGGAGAATTATGTATCTATACCACCTTGGATTACTTAGAGTAATAAAAGGGGGATAAAAATTTAATTACTAAATAAATGTTCCTGGAGGAGATGAGGTGTACGCCAAGAGTATATATTCCCACAGGGTCATCTAAGACATGAAGGTCAACCCAGCTGCCCAGCTAAAGCAAGCAGATCCTTACATTCGGCAGCAGAGATATACTGTAAGAAGATGCTAGAGGCAGACAATCACTTTAGTGACAATGGCAAAAAACATCAATTCATATTGCGTATGAGAAAGCAATAGGTATCATTCCTGTACCTTTACCAGGAAAACCCATATGAATGGAAAATACAAAATAATAATATAGTAACCCAGGGTTGTGTTACAGTGAGACGAGCAGCATGTACATTTAATAAATAAATAAATATAGCCAGATGATGAGCTCCTCAGGTCATATTGCACTCAACATACTACTGCAGATCTTTTGGTGTACCAATGGTGTCTCTGCCATGGTTGGATTAAGGCCTTCAGGCCATCTAGTTGTTAATATTGCCATACAAAAAAACAAAAAAACAAAAAAAAACCCCTCAAAACTGCAAAAAACGGGAATTTATAACACTGTGAAAGATGAAATGAAACAACTTTAGTGATAAGCTATTTAGATGTATTGGAATTGGACACTTTCAGTTAGAAGATTACACTGTTTATTACTCTGGGCATGGAAAACAAACAAGAAACGATATTGCTTTTACAGTTATGAAGACTATAACAAGACAGTACTTAGATACAATGCAAGGTGACTGAATAATATCAGTTAGACTTTTTGGACAACTCTTCAATATGACAATTATCCAGGTTTATTTTCCAACCACTAACGCAAACAAGGAGTTAGGAACTAATTGCTATGGGGAAAATCTATCGAAGAGTTAACAACTGGGAGGCACATAACCATTTATTTTGCTATATTTTTTTTTGTGGCAGATGCCTCCTGGAAACAGCTTCCAAAATCTGCCCGGAAAAAGACAGCAATATATTGTTTCCTTTCAGGCAGAAAGGATTGTCGTACTAATGGTTTTTAAAAAGCCATGCGAGACAGCCAAAGACTTTGATGTTTTCAAGATATGCAGATTTGATAAGTTATCTGCAATTTCCATAAAACTCAAGGAAACTTATTCATAATGACTGGTCAGAAATTGTAATAATAATAAAGAACTTTGGATGTTCTATAAGCAAAAGAAAAATAAAGAAAAACTGCTTAAAATACCCAAAGTACCATCTTTTTATTTTCATACAAGCCACATCCAGTGCTACATTTTGCAAAATTTCAATATTAAAAACTGGCTATCAAAATCATGCCATGCTATTTCCAAAAGGTGTTCCATACATTTCTGGTCATTCATGTGAAGTGCAAATGTTTACCTAGAAATTTTGTTCAATAAGAGCACTGAAAATGTAAGGGGTGAATTCAAAAACCACCAATTCATGAATATGTGGCACTATAAATACAGAAAAAGAATGGAATTGGGCACACACTTCAGGGTGATATTTGATGTCCCATAAAAATCACGAGGAGTCTGATAACAGCTTACTCCAACTAACCCATTTGTATTAAAAGGAATAAGTCTGTGGGAAGTGGAGCTCACTACATCAGATGGACAGATTGCATGGAGCAATCCAATAGTAAGGTCTGAATGTTCCAACTCTGTACATTTTGTTGGCTGCTTTGTTTGTTGCTTCCTGCAAGGCAAAAATGAGGATGGAGATCTTTGTACCTCTGCCCAAAGAGATATCTCCCTCTCCCCACGTTGCAAGAAATGGCTAATCTAATTTTTCTCCTGGACTGCAAGCATAAATAAGGTTCACACATAGCAAAGAATTTTTTTGAATCTTGAGGCTATTTAATCAACCATATATTTCCTTAATTGTCCACATTTACTGAAGGCATGTTGGAAGCCAATGCATTTGACTCAAAATTGGACACTAGACAGGGGAGGTCTAATTTAGTACAGCAGTATGTACTGGGATTGCATAGCTCAAATGTCTACGATGATGGCAAATATTCAGTATTCTGGGCAGTTAAATTATTTCTTTAGTAGAGCGCAGTGTTGAAATAAACCAGACCTTCCTCAGAATGATAACAGGCCCATGGTATGAAAGCCAAAAACCTCTGATTGTTTATCTCATCTTTCAACCCACAAGAAACCACATAAGAACAAGACTAAGCCTTGCTTTATTATGTTCTTGCAGAAAAAATTCATTTTCTAGTGTGGCTAAAATGTGTTAATGATCTCCAAATCCTTCATAAACTGTTGTCATAAACAAGTTTGGTAATAATAATCTGTCACTCTTAGAAGTTACTTCAGTAAATGATGCTCTTGGCCATGACTCTTAAAAGAAGCAAAATCTTCACTTGATTTTGTTGAATGGCCATCTATCAAGCATGTTTATTATCTCCAAAAACTTCCTAAGAAGGAGTTTAGCTACCATATAAAAGGTTCATCTGGAGGGAAACAGCAAGATCCTCATTGTGAAATAACGTTAAGCTACAATTTTTTGCATTATTTCAATGTAATGGGTATATATTTTGTTTTCACTGTGGTTTTCTCTTCTAGTATAAGAACCTTCAATAATATTCCACAATGGTCTGCAAAATAATAATTAAAGTGCAAATACAAAGGCAAACTACATGAAACAGTCAATGAAATTGTATTTTTCAAACTTAAGGAAAAAAAGGGTTTTGCTTAGGTTTGAAAAGAAAAGGATAATAAAGCAGGAGCTAAATGAATATTTTTGGGAAGAATACTGCACAATAGTGATGACATCATCTAAAAGACTGTTTTTGAGAGTCCATTATCTGACATCTGATGTATAACAATTGTACTGTTCCTACTCCATTCCTGGTTTTATAGTGAATTATTTTGCAGAAAGCTACATTTAACCACAAGTGAGATTATTGCTTTAAATACGATCTTATTTAGAATAACAGAGTTGGAAGGGACCTTGGAAGTATTCTAGTCCACCCCTTGCTTATGCAGGAAACCCTACACCACTTCAGACAAATGGTTATCCAACATCTTCTTAAAAACATCCAGTGTTGGAGCATTCACAACTTCTGGAGGAAAGTTGTTCCACTGATTAATTGTTCTAACTGTCAAGAAATTTCTCCTTAGTTCTAAGTTGCTTCTCTCTTTGATTACTTTCCACCCATTGCTTCTTGTCCTGCCCTCAGGTGCTGTGGAAAATAGTTTGACTCCCTCTTCTTTGTGGCAGCCCCTGAGATATTGGAACACTGCTATCATGTTTCCCCTAATCCTTCTTTTCATTAAACTAGAACAGGGGTCGGCAACCTTAAACACTCAAAGAGCCACAAAGGTCCTAACCAGAAGCCCCGGTTCAATTCTGGAGCTGACCGGAAGTCTGTTTCCCACATTGTAGTCTCCTAGTGCAGCATCCTTTTTCCTCTGCTGACTGGAAGTCCAGTTCCCCCACCAAAGAGTCTTCTCCTAGCGCAGCATCCTTTTCCCTCTACCTGTCCTAACTGAAAGCCCTGTAAATTGTAGAGCCGACCAGCAACAGGGATCCACAGCAAAGGAATGGAAGAGCCACATGTGGCTCCAGAACCACTGGTTGCTGATCCCTGAACTAGACATAACCAGTTCCTGCAACAGTTCTTCATCTGTTTTAGCCTCCGGTCCCTTAATCATCTTTGTTGCTCTTCTCTAAACTCTTTCTAGAGTCTCCACATCTTTTTTACATCGTGGCACCATCTGATCTGATTTTATATCATTCATACTTATTTTAAATACTATCATATTTGTAATGTTTGATTACCATCAAACTCATTTAATAAGAATGATATAGATTAAAACAGTTAAACAGATATTGGATTATCATTTATTGCTCTTTTATTACACATGGTTCAAATTCTGACATTTAAGGGATGAGGAATGGTGTTTATGGGAGAGGAATGGCAAAGGGAGGTTTTATGGGACTTAATCATGTTTATTGAAATCATCAGGACAGAGATTCAATGTGCATCCCATTAACTTTAAGTATAATCAAGTTAGGGCAAGCTGTATTTTTGAAGGAAATACGTACATGAGCAGATATAATACATGTAATTTCATTGTTATCTTTGCTTTACAGAACAAATCTTGCCCAAATTATTGTTTCTGGATTTCTAATATCACCTTACAATAAAGACTTACCTTTGCTTAGCCTCCCTAAACCCAATGCCCTGAGATTTATCAGATTATAATTTTCAGAATTCCTACAACAATGGAAAATACAGCTGCAGGAAATGCTACCTTTGATTTGATCAGATGTTTGAGAAATATAAAGAAAAACCACATTATTTTATCTGCCCACATACTTTTCTGACTTTAATACTACAATGATAAATTTATACATACTCAGTAAAAGAATTTGCTCTATCTGAGAAGCAACAAAAATTTAATTACAGCTTTATTGAGAATAAGATATATGGGCTATTTATGTGCTTATGAATTTGTATTACTTAAAATAATTCAGAAGCTATTTTAAGCATGCACAGATAGATCTTAGAATAGTATTTAATCTAATAATAGTCATTTCTGAAAAGTAGCCTCCTCTGAGATCTAAATTTGATTCAGAGAATTTACTTTCAGTATATTAGGTGATTTCCAGTGAACTACGATTATTTTAGGATGAGGAAGCCAGTTCAAACAGGAAACACAGAACCCTCCAAACTGCAGAAATGAAATACAGATTCAAATTTTAAATCTTGCTTATCTAAATGATCAAAAACCGGGTATGGATAGACTCATTTATAACTGTGATAGTGGCACCATTGGAAAACCTGAAGGATGGAGACAGTTCATTCAGGAGAAAATCTATCTACAGTAGAGCCTCTGGTCACGAACGCTTCTGACCATGACCAAATCGGGTTTCAACCAAAAAATTCACAATTGTTTTTCCACAGCCGATTTCCCCATCCGTGCCAATTTTTTTGTAAGTGCCAAATTTCCAAAATTAGGTTCAGGTCACAACGAAATCGGTGTGCGACCAAAGTTATCGAACGAATTATGGTCATGACCAGAGGTTCTACTGTATACGGTCACTAAGAGTTGACACAAATTTATTGGCATATATTCAATCAAGATGTATGTATGTATGTAAGTATGTATGTATGTATTTACGTGGCCACCCATCTCACGAAAAAGTGATTCTGGGTAGCATACAGTAAAAACTATAACAATAATATATATAAATATTGTTATTCAGAAAACTTTAAAATATCATCATTAAAAATTAAGAGAGAGCAGTAGATGACACCTTAGTTTCTAACCGGTCCCCTGGGGCCCGTAGGCCTAATGGCAAACCCAGATTTTGAGGGATTTCCAGGAAATCAATGGGGATGGAAACAGTCTCACTTTGGGATAGGGGGAGAATGGTCCATAAAGCGATCATTATAGTCCATCTCCTTATCCTGCCAAGTATAAATTTCTAGCACACTGGATCCGCAGTACCTCTTCTGTTGGGACAGTCAGATATAACTGGGGAGAGGCAGTCCCTCAAATAACTTGGCTCCATGCTGTGAAGGGGTTCAAAGGTCAAAAGTAGCAGCTTGAATTGGACCTAGAGACAAGCTGATAACAATGCAACTCATGGAATAGATATATAATGCTATACATTCTAGAAGCACATATAACTGCACATTCTGCTGCATTTTGTACCAGCTGAAGCTTCCAGATACTTTTCAAGAGCAAAACTGCCTGATGTAGGAACAGGTGCAACTGGTACACAACGTGAAACCATGCAAAGGCCCTCCTAGACACAATTACCACCTGCTCTATCAAACTTAATCACAATGCTTATTACAGCTTCCTACATACAGTATCTTCTTTGTAAGTGTAAAACTTTATAGATATATTCAATTTTTAGCTTTTTCTATAAGCTAGTGAGATTTTATTTAGCAGTGTAAGAACCAGCCACTTGCAATCTTGTTTAGAAAACAAGTGGGAAAATGTCACAATTTTGTTTAGTAGCTTTTCAAATTATCAAAATGCTTTATTGTCAGGTTGCTCTGTTTGGTCATCTAACAGAAATAGTTCAGGATGCTGAATGACTCCTTGTTCATTCGACCTATAGATACATCTAATTTTTACCCAGTGTTTCCTGGTATGTGTCTTCCAAACAGTATGTAACTGTTTCTCTTTATACTATTTTATATTATCAAGAAAGCAACAGGAACTTTACAAGAGGAACTACATTTGAAAAATACTCAGTGGTTTCAAATCTTTGAAGTTATTGTTCTATGATCGAATTTTCATAGAAGATGAGAAGCATTAAAACAGGAACAAACAGGCACAAATGAGGATATTGCATGTAAATTGGTCTATTCTTCATTATTAGTCGTTTGCATCCTGCTTTGTGAAAGTTTTTCCTAAATGCAAATTCTTTGGACACATTCCATTGTTTTTCTTTATGAATGTGCTCACGGATGCTTATAAAATTGTTAGTCATGAATTGTTTATTGCAGTATCAATTCTTTTAAAGATAATCAGTATAAATAGCTTTTCTGATATGTCACATCACACCAGAACTAGATGCTTTTCAGAATCCCAAATCATTCATTGCTTAACTTAGCTAGGATGATAAATCATTATACCATAATTTATCAAAGTATTTTCACTCAATTTTGTGTTCCCTGAAGTCATAATTTTAAAGTATGTGCATGAACTAACAGTGGGGTTTTTTGAGTTCTAGGTTCTTCTACTGTATATGAATTACTTATTTCTGCAGGAATATTTGATAAATATATTCATGATCTTGCTGTTTTATAAATAGTAATCCAAGGGTGGGTTCTGAATTTTTTTACTACTTCTGTGGGCGTGGCTTATTTTGTGGGTGTGGCTTGGAGGTCATGTGACTGGATGGACGTGGCTAGCTGATCATGTGACCGGGTGGCCATGGCTATGTGTATAGGGACTACTCAGAGGGCTGAAAAAAGTCATTTCTGACAGGTCCTCGTACTTTTGACTGGTCCTCACACTTATAACATCCTCACATTTATGCCGTGCAGCATTCTTAACAACCATGTCACTCATTTCACAACTGCTTCTCTTCACCATGGTGACAAGATAGGGCAAAAACCGTAAAAAGTGAGGACAGTCGTAAGTTCAAGGACTGGTCAAAAGTGCGAGGACCAGTCAAAAATAACTTTTTCAGCCCTCTGAGTAGTCCATATGCACAAAAGGATTCAATTATTTCTTCAAAGTGCCGATGATTGCACCCTGGCTGGAAGAACTCCGACAGGGGAATATTTCCTCCCAACAGCGATGTAAAAAGCTTAAAACAACCCTTCCCCTTTAAGAAAGTCAAGCGGACTTCCGGTTTGCTGTTTGTCCCCGCCGGACGCTTCTTCGGGATCGTCGAACCCACTGCCTGTAAGAGCCGCCTTTATAGCAGAATGGCGGCTCGAAAAAAGAGCTCTATCTCGAGATAGAGCCGGCTGGGGTGGGTAGAGTCCTCTACCTAATCCCAAAAGTTTTTTATTTACTTTTGGGACGGAGAGGAAGAGACTCCCCGTATCCCCAGCCGATGCTCCGGGCTCTGGGAGATCTCTGCTACACGCAGAGCTAGGTGGCAAAAGCAAGCCTGTAAATTTGTTAAATTAATTAAAGAAGATGTGAGCTGGACCTCTGATCCTGAAGCGCAAGTATTCTTTTTATTTTAGAAAAGTTACTGAAGGTGTTTAAGAAGTGAAAGGAAAAAAGATTTTTAAAATGGCGATTGCTGAGGCTTGAAGAGAGGCTAAAAGGGAAAGTCCTTCCGTTTTCTATTACAAAGTAGCAGAATGAATATTTCGGGCTGTAACTGAAGGCAAAACCTCACTCTCACTCTTGTTTTTTTTTCTTTTTTTTTCCGGGGGATCTGATATTGATCTTGGTTGGAAACAAGCTTTTTTTTCTCTTTTCCACTAAATCTTGTCTGTGTGGAAAATGGCACTGGGACTTATACAGTTAGACAAACAGGCAGCGGGGGGGGAATTCCCCCATTAACAAATTACATGAGCAAGTTCTAACTCTCCAGTCTCAGAAACCTGACTTTAATATAATAGAATTTCTTCTTGAAGAGATTGTAAGAAGGGATGAGATTGTGAACCAGCAACTTGAAAAATTTAAGCAGGAAATTAAAGAAATTGGTGAATTGATGAAATCAAAGTTTGACTTTTTGGATCGAAAGATTTTAAAAACAGCTAACGGTTTATCAGACTTTATGATTCAGTTGGATGTAAAGACTAAACTATTAGAGTCTAAAATGAAAGAAACTGAGGAGAATTTGGATGACAAGATCCAAAAAATTAAAAAGGATTTGGCAAACACTCAGGATAATAGCTTAGAAGACAAACCTAAAATGGAGATTGACCAAAAGACTAGTAACGAAGAAAATGTGCAACAGAGGATTGAAAGAGAAGTTTTAATGATTCAATATAATTTTACAGAATATGCAATTAGACTGAGAGGTCTGCAGGAAAATAACAGAGATGATTTAAGGGAAATATCTTCTGAAATTCTGGCTGGGATTTTAAAGGTTCAACCTGATGAAGTGTTTTGCAGGATTGACAGAATTTACAGAATAAACTCCTGGTTGGCAAAGCAAAGGCAATTGCCTAGAGATGTGGTGATTTATTTTACAGATAAAGAAATTAGGAATAATATTGTGCAGAACTCTTTTAATTCTACTTTGCAATTTCATGGAAGAAAGATTTGGATTTTTAAGGAGCTCCCGCCTAAAATGCTAATGGAGAGGAAGAAATTTGGCTTTCTAGTGACTGAGTTAAAAAAAAGAAATATCCTATTCAGGTGGGATGTCCCAGTTGGTTTAATATTGAGACACCAAGGAGTAAGATACCAACTGAACACTGTTGAAAAAGCGGAAGAATTTTATCAAAAAATTTTAAAAATGAATTTAACATCTTTAGGCACAATACAGGACAAGCAAAAGGAGTTGGAAACAAAAGGAAAATATCAAATTACAGAGGCTGTGGTAGATAAATTGTCTTTGGACTCCCTGGATACCCCAGCTGGACTGTCTATAAATATGAGAGCAGTGTCATCCGACTCCAATGTGATGAATCATCAAGTTACAGACAAGTGCGTAAATCAACCAGTTGATATACAAGTGATGGAAAAGAAAGACGAGTTAACAAAACAAAACCAACAAGATCAACTTATAAAGCAGAATGAAAATCGATCAGCTGATACACAATTTGTAGGAAGGAAACCAGGATGGAAATTCAACCCGCAAAAGAAAAAGAAAAGAAATAGGTCTCATAGAAAAAGCAGTTTCTAAACCAAGCAACAGTGAAGCCAGGGACTTTAAAAAATGAATGAATATGTGAAAAGATAGTGGAGGCGAACAATTGTTTAATACTATCTTGAGGATAGTGGCAGATCTCTGCAATGCCGTGATTTTGGGGTGTGAAAAGAGCCTTACATTCTTGGATTTGAATTATCTACTTTGGATTTTTTCTACTGGTAAATATATTATAACTATTTCAAGTTACAAGGCAAGAGAATTATGCTGGGGCATGCAGAAGATCTGGATGTTACCCACTAGGATGATGGGAATTAATAATCCTGATGAAAACCACAATTACAACTATATGGAATATAATTATAATGTCACTCGGGTGGTTGTTTTTACTTTCATATATATATGAGGATATCTATTACTGATGGGGGCAGAAGATGATTGAAGTTTTTGAACAAACTGTTGCATTAGTATGTTATCTTACCCTATTATGGATGATGGATTTAACAATCCAGTGGAAAGACATCAAAGAAGATATTATATGGATTATAAATTTAAAGTTATTGTCTTTTTTTTTTATAAAATGGAATGCATATATAGATATATGTATATTTTAGTAGAGTGGGCAGTGGATTATATTTAGAATTGTATTGCATGGTAATTTTGCAGGAATTTGGGTTGAAATAGGTTAGTTTACTGATTGATTAGTTTAAGAAAAAGGATTTTTAAGTTATATATTTAGGGGAGTGGAGGAACTGGATAGAACTGAATAAATGTTAAATTTGGAGGTAGGGAGAAGGCTGCTTTGAAATGTTATATTAAAATTATTAATATTAATATATATAAAAGATTAAATGTTAAATTGTTGTAATAATATACTATAAGTTTGGGGGAGGAGAAAAAGGGCAGATTACTGCGAAAATGGGAGTTATAAGAATATTATGCTAAGGGTCAGTATTTTGAGGAGGGAGTAAGGGAATGGGAAAATTATGTAATTAGTTATGAATTAGCTTATTGTTGTGAAGAAGTCACGGGGGGGATGGGTGGGGAGGGGGGGTTAGGGAAGAGGGGGGGGGAAAGGGGGAAAAACTTGTATTTGAAAACTTTTTCAATAAAAAAAGAAAAGAAAAAAAGAAAGTCAAGCAAAAAAAATAGCCTCCGGAACCGGAAGTGAAGTAAGTCTAGGCATACTGCCGGAGAGGCAGTTTCTCTAGGCTAGGAAACAACATCAAATGTTGTAATTAATCCTTACAGGATTAACCTGTAAAGTGGAAAAAAACAAAAGGAGATTTCTTTTAACAAACGGTTTTCTGAACTGCTTAACTACTTAACTACTTAACAACCAGTTCTACTGAAGTAGAATCCCACTACTGGGTCTACCCATTTATTTTTGCAGGCACCGGTCTACTCATTTCTTTTAACACTGATCAGCTGTAGGGCGGCCCTTTGAAGCCCCGCGGGAAGAGTTTCAACAGTTTTTTTCCCTCTAGCCATCAGCTGGGACTCAGGAGGCAGCAATAGATTGGGGGTGGGGCCAAATAAAAGGTAAGAATAACCTGGGGGAGCGGAACCGGTTCGATGATGTCATATCATCACCGCTACCGGCTTGGCCGAACCAGGCTGAATCGGGGGAACCCACCACTGTAGTAATCTTATATTAATTAAATATATGTCTGATGGACCAAATTTAGTCTCCAGAAATCGGACACAATTGAACAGAAGGCAAAGAATTACAATTACAAAGAAAATAATTCTGTGCAAAGATAATAGCCTAAACCTACTTTAGCTTTGCTAAAATGATTTATAGTACAATAGCTCTTTTGTGGCTGTAAAACAGCCCTTCTGCAATTCTTAGCATCCCCTTATCACCATTTCCGCCAGACAATCTGTTTTAGTGAATAAATTAGTCTTCAAATCCTTCTTAAATGCATCTAAGGATTTGTGGAGTGAGGATGAAAGAGAATTGAGAACTTAACTGAGAAGCCAGATCATGAAATGTGGTACTGGCCCCAGGCTGGAATGACTGATTAGCCTCCTGTAGGCTACAGGATAGGCCAGTAGTTCCCAAACCTGGATAAATTATCCAAAATTGGGTAAAAATGTTTTTTTATAAGAATGTGCGAACCCTTCACCCATCATAACGGGAACATTAAAAAAATAATTTAAAGGCTTTCTTGGGCAAATGTCTATGGAGATTTTCAATCTTCCAGGTCATGGTTGTCCCACCATTCAGTCAGAACTGAAAATGCTTCTTGGATGAGAAACAAAATGTCTTCAAGAGAAAAAAAAAACCTCAGAAAGTCTAGTTGACTTTTGAAAAAGCACTTTTTGGCATTTTCTAGTAAAATATATTTAAAAACCTCCCAAAGTACTCTTATTAATATCTTTTTTTATTATGGCCTTTGTTTATGTAACTGACATATCCTGCATTCATACACTGTATTCAAAAATGCATATATATATACACACACACATAGTACTCTTATTAAGACAAAAATTGGTGAAATTACCAATGGTAATTTGTTGACATGACACAAATATAATTCAGTGACATTCTAATACAGGTCGACCTCAAGTTATGAATATTTTGTTCAGCAACCATTTCAAGGTGCTAAAGCAGGGGTGAAATGCTCCCGGTTCGGACCGGATCGCCTGATCCGGTAGTGATGGCGGTGGGTGGTTCGGAGAACTGATAGCAAAAATCCCTGCCCCCCCACCACCACCATGCCCAGCTGAGCCGCACTATCATCAGAGGCTTATTTTTTAACTTTTAAAAGCATTTTTTCTACAAACTCTTCGGCTCAAAAAATGCTTTTAAAAGTAAAAAAAAAAGCAAACTCTAATGATCGTGTGGCTCAGCTGGAATCGTCAGAGGCTTTTAAAAGCATTTTTTGACAACCTCTTCGGCCAAAGAGGTTGTAGAAAAAATGCTTTTAAAAGTTAAAAAAAAAAGTTGGCTACGCCCACCCAATCACATTACCCCTCCCACCAAGCCACACCCACAGAACCGGTAGTTAGAAATTTTACAATTCACCACTGTGCTAAAGGAATGGATTTAAGATGAGTCCTCAAAGTTTGATAAGGCTTTCTGATAACCAGTTTTGGATATTAAAGGAAAAAGTCTGGGAAACACTGGTATAGGGAAAGTTGAATGCCCAAAACTCTTCAGCAGCCTTTGGTAGAGACTCTATTATTAGCTACACTACAGACAGTATATAGAAATGTCAAAAAAAATGCATTCAAACAAAATGGAACAACATAAAGACTTCCAAGGACAAAAAAATACTTGCTATGGACTGTTACAATAGTCCAAATAAGAGATCACCAGGGTCTAAATTAACAATTATACAGTATCAATGGACAGAAAGCACCAATAAGTAAAAATGACCCAGTCTCACAATTACCACTAAAAATGTCTAAAGGGAGAGTGTATTACAGTACCTAGTAGAAGATTCCTGACCTTTTGACACTAACCAACTCACAGCCCTACAGGAAGAATGGAGAAAAACTTCAGGGACAATCTGATTAAAATTCCAAGATCTTGGTCTGACTCTGGCCCATACTTAGTTTAACTAGTGTGCAGACCAGGGGTGAAATTAATAAAATTTCCCCTACCGGTTCTGTGGGCGTGGCTTGTTGGGGGGAGGTCATGTAACTGGGTCAGTGTGGCCAACTCAACATCACTCACATCGAGGGGCTCCTCAGCGGCCCCTCTCCTCCCAGCCACTCCTTGTTGCGAATGGCAAGAAAATGGGGAGGGGAATATTCCTGCCTACCATCCTTCCCTCAGTCTGTGCTGAGATTGAGGAATGGATGACAGGCAGGAAAATCCTGTCCCCCAATTTCCTGCCTTTCACAAAAATGGCTCCATTCCAGCTGCTCTACCCCCCCCATCCCCCTCCCTCCTGGGGGATTACCTTAAAGGGACAGGCTACAGCAGCTCCGTTCTGAATGGAGGGAGAAAAGTTAGCATTCTCTCTGCTGCATTTAACATTGAATTCTGTGGAATATTGAGCGGCTGGAAGAGGCGAGTGGCAACCGGCCGGGCGTGGGTAGGGCCAAGGAGGGGTAATTACTACCAGTTCGGCGAACTGAGGCCCATAATCCTTAGTGGTTTGCCCGAACCGGTCCGAACCTGTAGGATTTCACCCCTTTGCAGACATCAATGACAAGCTGTCTAAAAGGCATCTAGACAAGCAGGACTACACATCCTCATTTATCTCAGGAGCAAGCTATAAACCTGGTTTCATTGGCACAGATACAGCAATGAAAACCTAACTTTAAAGTTATGCAACCAAGAGGAAGGAAGGAAGAATAGAACCACTCTGGGGATACCCACTGAAAGAGAGAGTACCATGGGATGAAATGGGTGTAAGAATGATTAAGGTCCAGATAAAGCATTGTTGGTGATACTTTGAGAGTATCCATATGTTGGTGGAGCTTTGTCAACAGTATCTGGGAGTTGAGAATATCAAATATAGTAGACAGAACTACTGAGGAACATAGTAACCAAATATTTAAGGATTTAGAACGTGCTTGAACATAATATGCTAATTAATAAATATAGCTAGTTTTTTAATGGCTCAGACATGTGATATGAACCTACCCATTTAGTTACTTAGAATTCAATATATTGCCTAAATCCGGAAAATACTTAATTTAGTATCCAAGTTAAACATGTTGAGAGAAAGAAGCCACTGCAGCATAAAGACACTCATACACATTTCTTGAGGTTGCTAATCATAACACATGCCTATTGGCTTCCTGTTAGGAAGCAAAAAGACATAAAAGTCATCACTAAAGGAAGTATTTGTGAGCTTTAGTTAAATTTTCTTGACCGTTTCTTAACCTTTTGTACAACACAAGAGCACTGTTATGAAAGAAAGGGGATCAAACCAAAAGGGAAAAAGGAATAAGAATGTTATGTTTCATTTTCATATATTATCTCATGATTCCCTTAGGTACTCAAGCGGATGGGTTTAATATGCTCACTCCGTATTTTATTTACTATTCTCTTAGAAAGATTAGGGTAACAGTTAATAACTGGATTCACCATTGGTGCTCAGCCATGGCTTGTTTATGGTTTACTGAGTCTGCCACAGTAGACCAGTTTCACTCAACATGTTAAGATATAATCCATGCTTTTCAAGTCATAATATTCAGGTCATAAAATCAGGGGTGGGATTCTACCAGTTCGGACCGGTTTGGGCAAACTGGTAGCTCCAACGATCAGCTGGGAGCGAACCGGTTCACTCGGATGATCAGCTGAGTCCGCCCACCCGCTCTTGTACTTTACTTATCTTTACCTTCGCAGCTGATTAGTGTGGCAGAGTGGATTGCCATGCCTCAGCTGCTTTAATTCCCTAACACTAATGTGGAAGGTGATTTTTTGTTGAACTGTGCACGCATGTGCAGCGTGGGTCTGGTGCGGGTGCGCACAAAGCGCTCGTGTGCTCATGAAGCGCGCGATCGCCGAACCAGTTGTTAACCCGGAAGGATCCCACCACTAAATACAACATATTAAAGCTAACATGATTTCATGTGTGTGATGGATTAGGCCAGTGAGACGGTTACAAAGAGATTTGAACCTGAGTCTCCTTCTCCAATCTTAATGTGAATTTAACTCTGTTCCACATACCTTGGAACAATCATTCATTATGCTGTCCACTATTTGGTTTTTAAGCATGTTATATAAACTCTGTAAAATAAGGATATGGTTATGGGGCTGGACCTCAGGGTGGGGTTGCACTCTTACTAAGAATCACAACTGCAGTGTGGTGACCTCCTAATTAAGTGTGTATGCTTCTGGACAGTCTTGTAACATTGGAAAGGCCTTTTACTAGTTTTGGTTGATAAACCAACTGATGAAATAGGCCTGGCCTGTGGTGAGTATATGCAGACAATTAGACTTAGACTTAGAATAACTTTATTGTCACTTCGAATGTACACTAATCAGCATACATTAAAATGAAAATTCATTGCATACAGCTCTCAAAGGGTCACCACCTCCAATATACACTGCATAAACTTGACAAAACAAACAAATAAATAAATACAAAATTGTAATGTGCTCTTTGTGGGGAGCCTTTGAAAATGTTGTGGAAGTTGCATCTGACCCAGAATGCAGCAGTAGGGAAGTGAACAAACCCTCAAGAATGTCATACATACCCCATTATTTTGATCCAGCTTCACTGGTCACTGGTTGCCTACATTGTAGGACAGTAGTAGCATCATATCTGCCTTGTGAGTGGGGCCTTTGGTGGAGATTTTTTAATATATAAAGAATGGGCTCTATATTAAGCCATGACCTTTCTTCTCTGAGCACAATTTTGTTGTGATGTCCACATGGTAGCCATGATGGTGAGATTAAAGGTCCAAGATGCAGAGAGTTGATTGTACCCAGTGGTGGGATTCAGCCAGTTCGCACCACTTTGGGAGAACCGGTTGTTAACTTTCTGAGCAGTTTGGTGAACTGGTTGTTGGAAGAAATCATTAGGGCAGAGAACCGGTTGTTAAATTATTTGAATCCCACCACTGATTGTACCATATATCCACCATCTTCTTTGTTGACCATACCATGTAGATATCTTTGCAGCTTTGTGTTGGTGTTTCTTACATGTAACTATTCTGATGTTACTTAAGCATACTGCAGATGTTAAACTGGAAATCACTGAAACCAACTTGAAATTCCATAGATGCAAAAATAAAATTAGTTAATTTATAACACAGGCCTATTCTTTAGCCTATTTTTTGGCTGGTTTTAGTTGTTGCTTTTTTTGGACATTGCTTTCATTCTTATTATTTTAAATAAACAGCTTGAGTAAAATGTGTGAATAACGTAGATATGTTTGCTGTTCTAGAAATATTCTATACTGCTATTTGTTGCAATAAATTCAACTAGATTTATATGAGGCTCTGAGACATTTGCACAATTGGAGGAAATGCCAAAAGGAAAAAAGCTCTTTATGCTTTTATTGTTAAACAACAGCTTTTCTTCTGTTATGGGAACTACCATATCACGCATTTGGCACCACCTTTGCAGTGACAATTGTGTGCTTCAAGGTTTCCCAAAATGATACAAGTACTGTGTTCCATGAAGCACAACTTTTCCAGATTTTTATCTTGGTTTGGTCACAAGTAAGCATAATATTTGTTCTAGATTTAAGTTCAGTTCACATATCATATTAAGTTATAATTTGTTTTACCTGGTGTTAATTTACCCTGTTGTTAACTCAGACTTTGCAGCTTGTAAACAATGGCTTATAGTTTAGGTTGTCATGCAAAGCCAATCAATTGAGTTTATTCAATAAATCATTTAAAATAAATCATATTTTAACACATTGTATTACCAGGTCAAAATTATATTTGGGATAGCCATATTTAAAAGTGAATTTTGTTTGATTGAATTAATTAACTTCAAACTTGTGTAGAAAGCTAGCACCAACACCTCTCTTAGAAGAATGAAATATTCTAGGAAATATTAAAAAGGCAGAATATTATATTTCTCTAGATGAGAAAATGAGAAACATGTTTTTAAAGACAAAGAGCAGCTCACTGCAGCTCCTTGCCCCCAGAAGATATTTGGTGCACATTAAGACTGGGCAAGCCTATCTACAAGACAATTAGAACTTCAGCTCCAGGGTGATGGAATTAAGACATGACCCTCAGGACATAATAGAATTAGCCCTCTACTCATCTAGCAGCAGGGCTCACCGCATTGCGAAATCACCTGGGGACATTACATCAGCCAGCAAGGTTCAACCAAACTTAATTCAGACAACCTGAAAAGTTAGCTATGACCCCTGCATAACCAATAGAATACATTTCTTGCACAGGAACAAGAAGCTCAAGGGCAAGACCCAAGATTATACCCAAGGGTATAAATACCACTCTCTCTCAATTCCATGTGTTCAGCTGCCCATGACCTAAAACCCATGTGGTCCTGTCCATCAATAAACCATCTTTCCAATCAGCCTCCATGTTTTCAGTGTCTTTCTCCCCACTTGGAACTGAACCCAGATGTATATTTCTTCCAACACTTGATTAACCAGGGAGTCCAGGCACATCTCTCTTGTTTCATGAAGAGCCCCAGACTATTTGGAATCATGACTTTATATGACCATGATACTGGGATTTATATAACTAGAAAGCAAATGCTGATACATAGTTATTCTACAACAATAATAATGCTTACGTATTTCATTATCATGGAACTACACAGTTGAAAACAACCTCAGAGGTAATCTAATTGAAGTTCCTGTTCAGTGCAGGATCTGCTGATGCCTTTTAGACAGATGGCTATTTAGTCTCTGTTTCAAGAATTCCAGTGAATGAATGAATCCTGTTTATTTATGTTATCTACTTATGGGATTTATATCCTGCCTTTCTGTTTACACAAGTCAAGGTGGTTCTACTTCCTCCTAAATTGCTTTGTTGTCCCACAAATGTTCCTCAGGCTCACAGATTTTTAATACAAAACCATAGAGCACTTGGTCAAAGATGATATTTCATTTTGCTCTTTTGAGGGTTGGGCCTTTTCCCCATTCTGTAACTAAGTCTAAACATAACACTAACATGGGAAGCAAACCAGGTTCCTTTACTTAGCAGCCAGAGAATAGAATAAAAGAAACAAAAAAAAAAAAAAGAAAAGAAAAAAGAAACGTTTGCAATTTCCCGGTGCTAACAGACAAATTATCAGCACCAGAATATATGTAGTAAGAATGAGGGGAGAGGGTGATCAGCTTTGCAGTCTTCAAAAATAAATAAATAAAATTTAGTTCTGCTTTCCAAGGGAAATTTCTAACTGCAAAGAATACTATTCACTCTGGAAGAAAAGCTGTCTTGGAAGGAGGCCAATTTCAAACAGACTTTCATAATGTTCTTAAACAAGTGAGGATTGATTTATTTCAGTGTTCCTCAATTTTGGTGACTAAGATGGACTTCAACTCCCAGAATTCCCCAGCCATTATTCCATTTGTCAAGGTTGAGCAAAACAGATTTATTCCATTGAGTTTTACAGAGTAAGCAGTTTTTTGTCCTGTAATTTTTTTACTATTTCATTTTTTATCTTACACATTTTTATTTTCCGTTCTTCCTGTTCATTTGCTTTTATAATTTATATGCTGCCTTCTATCCATAGGCAGAATCAATGTTTTCCAATTTACTGATTCGGGGATGGGGTGGGGAAGAATAATAGAGTTGGAAGGGACCTTGGAGCTCTTCTAGTCCAACCAATTCAAGGCAGGAAACCCTATGGTTGTCCAATCTCTTCTTAAAAACTTCCAGTGTTGAAGCATTCACAACTTCTGGAGGCAAGTAGTTCCACTGATTAATTGCTCTAACTGTCCAGAAAGTTCTCCTTAGTTCCCGGTTGCAATAAAAAAAATAACAAACAAGCAAAAAATAATAATAAATGCTTTAAACATACTGCAACATCCTGGATGATGACCCTGAGATCATCTTGTTCTTACCTTGTATCCCAACCAAATGAATATTTACTCATAGGGAAACAGCCAATAAAGTGTTTAAATGCTCTCCTTAGGCAAGCTTATCTGACACTATCATTATATTTTCAGTGCCAAGGGAAGAGTTTCAATTGCCAATTTTTGAACATCCTGAATCTTCTGTACACTTCTCAGAACCTACAGATTTTTAAAAAAATGTTTCTACTGCATGTTTGCTGAAATTTCTTTATTGTTTTTAATGTGTGGCTCTCAGGAAAAATTTATACAAGGCTGTATAGATATCTTGGCAATAATATCAATGTGATTTGCTGAAAAACTATTATTAAGACAACAAACAAGAGTCTTTGTGCCTTCTAAAACTCATGTGTCTTAAATGACATGAGAAACAATTAAAATATAGTTAAATAGCAAATTTTACATGACTAGGCAGAGAAAAACTATGTTGATCTAAACAGTATTGAAAAAAATAAATAAAAGAACACATACTTCTTCATTGTCTCTTTCAGGTACTCGATGTGAAAATTTAATAACACCCCTATTAATCAATGAAAGGAAATTATTATTTGTTTTAGCTAATTGATCAGTTGCAATTTCCAGAAGAAGCATAAAATTCTCTTTAATCATTATTGTCACCTATCATGTAATATTATACTTCTTACTGCTCAGAATACCATTGGTGTTAACTTTATTCAGATAAAGTAGGGGATAAAGGGGAACATTCTTAACCAATAGTTGCAATAAAAAGAAACAAATCTTGTCTGTTTTCACATTTGTGGTCTATTTTGTTTTCAAAACAAATGGAATCTCTCTAGCTACTATTATGGTTCTCTCTGCCCCAAAAGACAAAGCTTCCTAATACGTTCACTGACAAAAATTGTTAAAATTGTTGGTGTGACTGTTTTTAATTAATCATTTTCCTATAAACATGTAAAACTCATTCTGGTTATGAATCAGATTTTCCCCATAAGACAGTGCTGATGGAAGGAAAGAGTTGAACAGAAATAGAACGTTTGAAAGCAATCATCATACAGATTTGCTACAGTCCGTAGAACAGAGATAGATCTAACAATCAAATCAGAGAAATTGATTGTTTAAAATGTGTTAAACTTTCAATTTAAAAACTTGTTTAGAAGAACTTATTTTTTATAGCAAGCATGAAGTGCTTGTTTGTTGTTTTTTAAAAAAACCCACATTATTCTTGATACACTAATCTGAATTCCTTTTGCTAATTATGAGTGAAAGCGGATAACTTTGTACAGATCATAATTACAATTTAAAGTATTAGTCTTATTATTTATTTATTGCCCAAAGTTACTGAAGTGCCTAGAATAGCCATAACAAGAATGTAATGTAACCAAAATAAAGAAAGTTGAGCACTGATATTTTTTAAAAAGTTGTCCAGCTGCTGTTTCAAATCCTTTCAAAGGCTTTGGAAACTTTGGATGTAATGCACTACATAAATATTTGTTTTGGAATTACACTTCAGAGATGCTCTGGGCTTGGAGTCTTGCTTCCTTTGTTTTGTTGCCAATATTTCCAAAGCTCATCATGTAGAATTTAGCTTGCAATTGATACTTGATGATTGACCCTGGTTTCTTATACCAAATTCTATACCAAAACCAAAGGCACATATCAATATAATGTTTTTTATGTATTTATTTGTTGTTCTTACATAAATATTCTGCCTTTCTTTAGATAAAATGCAGGGATGCGCAGTTTGGGATGAGATACATCCTGCCAGCATTCCTTTTTCAGTTTTTTTGATGGATGGGCTTAAAACCTTAGACCTTTTTCTTACTGGGGTGGGGTATCTCAGGTGCAAAGTAAATATTTTCAGCCTTGCAAATGCTTCGAGTATTCATTGCAGTCCTTAATTTGACCTTTGCAATGGCTAGTGAGGCTCTTGACTTAAAGGAAGTTGTACACCCGTGTTTTAAGGGCTCAACAGAGAACTCTTCTATAATTTTATCCTTGCAAAAATGTCTTCGTTAAGAGACAATGATAGCCTCAGGGTCACAATGTCAGCTCTCTGATTAAGTAGGAACTTGAGTTTTACCAACCATGATCTTAACCAATATGGCATGTTGGCACTGATTGAATTAAGATCAATATAAACTATGTCTTAATGATGACTTCATTGAAATTATGTCTGCTTGGTACGTGCCTCATTAAAAAAAACGTCTGGGGAAATTAGTCCATCTTACTGGAAATGCCAGTAAGTTGTGATTAAAGTTCACAAAAATGACACAGCAAAGGCTATCAAAAATAACATGCTTTACTCTGGATATCTTTAGCACATAAAAAGCAGGATACCAAAGAAAACCTATCCTTGATTTCTTTTCAATTCTAGTATATTTTGTGTTAAACCAAAACATGGATATATCCTAGCTTCTTTATAGATCTTTCTGTTTAGCTGCACAACATGAGAACAAATATAATTCAACATGCAACACATTTTTTTAAATGAGGCTGTTCTTAAAATAGGAGTACCTGACAATAGCTCAGCAACAACATTTAATGTTGTAGTCTACTTATTCCTCTGTTTCAGGAATAGGAAATTATGGATAAGTACACTGACCTGTATTGGTGTAAATTAGTTTTAGCTATATTTCCTTTTCTTTTTATTATCTCATGTCTTAGTTTTTGAGCATTACTTTTTTCTCACTCATTTGTATAAATATCACTACATGCAGAAAATAGAATTGTGTAACATATACGTATTCAAGTACGGAGAGAGAAACCTTGAAAAGTATGGTGAGATATAGCATCTCTACGTCTTCCAGCCAATCAGAAATGGTAAGGAACTGCCATGTATGACTACATTCTGATGCATAACTATTTGAAAATAGTAAGTGACGTTTTGTGTATATAAGGTTCTAAAATAATTCACTAAGTTTATATCCACATTCAGAAAAAAAAACAGCAGAAATTAATGGATGTTGATCAGGAAGGGGCGTCTCATTACTTAACATTACTGAACCATTTAAATTGATATTTTAGTGCTAACTAGTAGCAGCTTGCCAGGGTTTTCAAAAAATATTTTTTCTAATCCAATCTGCAGATGCTGGAAAATAGTTCTTTATAGAACACTAAATCTTCATCTAGCAAAGAAACCTGATAAGTAAACTAGTGGCATTTTAATTTAATATCAGAGAGACTGAGATTTATGCATTCAATAAATATATATTAAATTTTAGTAAATTTCTGCAAATAGAATTACATTTTTTTAAAAAATAAGGAAATATGTTTTATATTTTCTAGACAGATTGCTTCTGTAACTAGAGCTGCAGAAAGAGGATATATGATGCCACCTTCAGTGAAAGAAAAATACTACATTAAATTTCAATTTATTATTTTCACATTTGGTTTATTTAAAAGTACATCCTATCCTTGCTACATGAAATTCAAGAGAAGGCATACATGGAGTTCCAGATTAGGGTCAGTTAGGAGGAATCTTAAAAGTAAAGCAAGGCACTCATGTAATTATTTATTTGCTACAGCAGAATAACATGGCTATCTATCTTTTTAGAAATGTTTACAATGGAAATTCAGCCATATCAAGCAAATATCTATTTCTTTCATAAACAAATATCACCTTTCTAGCCAAATGAAAATGGCAACGTAATTCCTAAACTTTAGAATTTGCTATAATTCATTTATAATATGGATTATTATGAGAAATTGTGATAATTCCCTCTTTCCCCTCCACTCAAACCTATTGAACTATTTTATTATAATAGTCTACATACAGAAAAAGATAAAAATACCACCCATGTTGAAATTTTGTACACAGGCTGTTCATACAACTGTTTACTTGGGAGACAGCCTCCAAAACAAGGCAATCAATTTATTATATACAACATGCTTCTCTAAATAAAGCGGGGGGGGGGGGGGGGGAAATCGGATTCTAAACTCCCTATTTGAATTTGTCACAATAAATTTTATAAGCCTCCATCTTTGTCCCACTAAGACATACTAAGTGGAATAACTCAATATGGTGAAATAATTTCTTATACATATGCAGAGCCAAATACATATAAACACATCTGATGACGTACACTATAGAACAGGGCTATCAAATTCCCGGCCCATGGGCCGGATGTGTCACACACTGACCACGCCCATGCCTGGTTTAGCGAAGGGGGGGAAATCCCGAAATGCCACACCTTTAAGTAAGCTGAATTCCTTTCTCTGCAGATCCTCTTACCCTCACTCCAGCAATGGATTACTATCTTTGGCTTCTTTCTTTCTTTTCCCTCTATTGGCAAGGACAACAGTACAAATTTCCTGGGTACTACTCATCCATAATAATTAGAACAGCTCAACTGTGGTACCAATTACCTAGAGCTCTGGTGAATTTTCCTTCCCCATAATTACCCAAAGGCTAGACAGTGTATTTATGCAATAGTGTGAAATAAGGATTGGATTTAATGACCTAAACGGCTCCTTACAGTCCTCTTTAATTCTACAAATTTAATGGACTTTACTTCCAAGTAAATGTAGATAGAATTGCAGTCCTGCTTAGTAGGATTCTTAAAATAAAACTGTCTCCAATTGATACAAAAATTGAATTCAAAGAGATGAATAATTAACTATGGGCCAGTCACTCTTTCAGCCCAACCTACCTCACAAGATTGTTGTAAGGAAACAAGGAGGGAAAAGATGTGTTTGATATATTCACTGCATTGAGTTATTAAAATAGTAAAATAATAAAATAATAAAAGAGCCCTGCTAGCGTAGCAGACTAAAGCACTGTTATTAACATCAGCTGCCTGCAATTACTGCAAGTTCAAATCTCACCAAGCTCAAGGTTGACTCAGCCTTCCATCCTTTCAAAAGGTAGGTAAAATGAGAACCCAGATTGTGGGGGCAATAAGCTGATTTTGTATAAAATATACAAAAGTATGAAGGCTATTGCTTAACGCATTGTACGCCGCCCTGAGTCTTCGGAGAAGGGCGGCATATAAATCAAATTTTAAAAAAAGTAAGATACAAATAAAAATAAAGCAAGTATTTCTTGTTTTTCAGAAATTATAGCAAGTTTTCTGGTTCTAGAGAGAAGGTCCAGTCGAAACACCGAATCAATAATCATTCCTATAATAATAATAAAAAAAAGCTTTTTGGTAACATTTCAAGAAATACAATAGAGTACAAAACAGCCCGAAGAAGAGCTGCGCATCTCGCTATACTCATTCATCCGTAATTTGTCCTAACTCCTTCGCCATCGTCTTCAGGAAGTAAAGGCTCCGCAATGGCTTCTGGGAGTTGTAGTGTTCTTCCTGTAACCTGTCCCGTAGATCCCCAATGCAACAGACTAGCGTGGGAACTACTGCTAGTTTAGGCCGGTGTTTTACGCTAAAATGGCGGCTCCCTTAGCGTTGGTGCTTTTGGTAGCTGTAACGGTTCGGGCCGCTTTATTCCGTTCCAGCCTGGCCGGACTCATCGCTGAGAGGGTGGAGGTGGCGTCTCCTTTAAATGCCTGGAAACGAGGTGAGGCCTACGGATGGGGACGGGGACGGGGATTGGTGGTCCTCAAAGGGCATCTCCAAGAGCTTGGACGCTTGTAAGCGCTGAGCTTTAGTGGGGCGTCGCTCTCGCCCACTCGCCGCCCTCGCGAGCCTTGGAGTGATTGTGACCGAGCGGGTTTTTACCTTGAGAACGATATATTGGTGTCAAGGACGCTTTGGCTGCGTTGACACGCTGTATTCTAACCCAGGGGTCTCCAACCTTGGCAACTTTAAGCTTGGAGGACTTCAACTCCCAGACTTCCCCAGCCAGCAAAACTGGCTGGGGAATTCTGGGAGTTGAAGTCCTCCAGGCTTAAAGTTGCCAAGGCTGGAGACCCCTGTTCTAACCTATTGAGTTCCTCTTTTTCTTAGGACTAAGCCTCGAGCCTTGGGATCGCAACCTTGAGTCTAAGGAAGGGTTAAATAGACCTAGGGAAGGAAGAAGAAAAGCAGCAGGAATTTAGGGGGGGGGTTCTTTGCAAGGAGCTTTGTTTTTCTAACGGCTTTGTCCAAGAAATTATCTCGCCTTTGTAATTTTTAGTCTGAGATGTAAAAAGGTAATTTCACCAAGCCACACATATGCTGCACAGGTCAAAAAGAGGGCTGTGAAAATATCTACAGACCCCTCACAACCTGGACATAAATTGTTTCAACTTCTGCCCTCAAAAAGACTCTATAGAACACTGCACACCAAAACAACTAGACATAAGAACAGCCCCCCCCCACCCTTAACAACTAATTCCCACAACATTGTCAAATAAGACTGTATTACTATTCTTTTTCTCTTCGTTACTAGTATCTATCTCCTCTCACTTATTACTATAATCATGTTGATTGTATCTTTCAATTTATATTGTTTTTATTTGTTTCCTTGTATGATTTGATAGCTAACGTTGACTATCACTAAGTGTTGTATCTTTTTATTCTTGATGAATGTACTTTATTCTCCTCAGGGTGGATTTGATTTAAATCGAGTCAATTTAAATCATGATTTAAATCATGATTTAAATCACTAGTAAAAAGACTTGATTTAAATCAACTCGATTTAAATCATAATTTTTAAAGAGCAACTGTCATCTCTGCTACTCCTTTGACTCACCGATAGTCCCAGTGTTGCAGAATATACAGCCTTGTGCTACATAACTAAGCTCCATTTCATGCTGAATAAACTAAATTATTTATGTATCTTAAATAGAAAACTATCTTACGATAGATTTTTACCCCAAAATTTTTTTATTAAAATAAATGCAATAAAAATCAAAAAAATCTGATTTAAATAAAAAAATCCGATTTAAATCAAAAAAATCTGATTTTTTTTGATTTTTTAAAAAAAAATCATTGATTTTTATCCACCCTGATTCTCCTTTATGTACACTGAGAGCATATACACCAAAGACAAATTCCTTGTGTGTCCAATCACAGTTGGCCAAAAAGAATTCTATTCTATTCTATTCTAAACCAAAAGGTTTGGGTTCATATAACATGCTAAGCTGCAAGTACATCACACTTTAGATCCAAGTATCATGAATAGGCTGTCTTCTAGATGAGTTTCTTTTATTTCTACAAGTCAAAGTACGGATACACTCTTTGACACTTGAGACATCCCAGATCTCTGGGAGGCAAAAAGTTAGGACATAAGTGATGTCTTTTGCAGTAAAACTAAGATGTAGTCATCTAGCAATTTTGTAAGAAACTTAATAACCAAATTATATAGAAAGTGAAGAAGCTTATGTGCTGTCTACCCTTGGGTCATATTAATTTGTTCTTGGTAATGCCCAGAACTGTGTGCAGTTCAAAGTGATGCAAGTTTAAGAAGGATGTAAATAAACAAGAACTTATTTTCTATTTTCCAGTGGTTGAAGGACTAGCCTTACTTGATTTGGGTGTATCTCCATATTCTGGAGATATCTTTCATGAAGTAAGTATATACAGTTTTTGCTGTGAACTGCTTTGATATTGTTACTTCCATATAACATGCTTTTTATATTAAAGATGAGAATATAATGTAAAATAATCTATAGGACTTAATAGAATTATATTGTCTTCTCATTTGAGCTGCTGAATGCACAGGTGGACACACAAATGCAATTCACAGGAATGCTTATTTTTAAATTTTTTGATAATAGAAATAACTCAAAACTGGCATCTCAAGTTATTTGTTAAAGTCTATTATTTCCTGCTTTGGGAATATTATTACAAAATGAAAAAGATATATAAAATATTAGTTAAAATGAAATAAATAGATATAATTCTACGGTGCAAAATATATCTCATGTTCTTGGCATAAGAAGAAAAGGAACAGGTCTTTTTTCCCTCAGGAACCTGCTCACCACATGTATAATTAATAAAGTATTTTTTAAAATACCAAATTTTATCCTTACAGTGTCAGTTCAGTAGCAAAAAGATATTTTGTCAGAGTGTTTTAGGAAACTTAAATGGATCGGTTATTATTTATGCCACCTGGTAGCCCTTGTGGCGCAGTGATTAAAGTGCAGTATTGCAGGCAAACTGCCCACAGCCAGGAGTTTGATCATAACAGGACTCAAAAGTTGACTCAACCTTCCATTCTTCTGAGGTCAGTAAAATCAGGACCTAGATTGTTGGGGACAATATGCAAAATAATTCCTCTACATTATAAACTGAGAGTGCTATAAAGCACTATGGGGCACCACATAAGCCTAAATGCTGTTGCTGTTGCTATGCATAAAGGAAAAGTGAAATTGATATGACATCTAAAGTGAAGTATTTTGCTTGGAAGAGAAGAGTTGTCCTCCAGCTCCATTTATCAGAAAAACCCATTAGTAGAGTTTCATACTATGAGTCATTGTCACTGTAACTTTAATACTGTACTTTAACAGCTGTAATAACACAGCTGTTAAAATATTAACATTGTACAAAAGTAAAATTTTTCCCTTTATGAGACTGAAATAATCACAATTAAAAATATAAGCCATCTTTTTTTTGCAGACATGCATATAATTTTTGTATGCCATAGTACAAACTAAGTTCATGTCCTTAAATAGCAAATTCTGAGTTGGGATTACAAGTAGCCCTTGACGTACAACCACAATTGAGCCCAAATGTTCCATTGCTAAGCAAAGCAGTTGTTAAGTGAGTTTTGCCCCATTTTACGAAGGTTTTTTTTGCCATAGATGTTAAGTGAATCACTGCAGTTGTTAAGTAATCATGCGGTCATTAAGCAAATCTAACTTCCCCTATTGACTTTGCTTATTGAAAGCTGGCTAGGAAGGTTACAGGTGATGATCCCATGTTCCTGAGACAGTGCAACTCTCACAAATACATGCCAATTGCCAGCTGAATTTTGATCATGCCTGAATTTTGATCATGCAGCTAAGGGGATAATGCAATGGTCGTAAGTGTGAAAACCGGTCATAAGTTTCTTTTGTCAGTGCTGTTGTAACTTCAAACAGTCACTAAATGAATGGTTGTAACTTGTGGACTACCTGTATTTTCCTGTCTACTTCAGTATTTTTTCTGTCACATCAGTGTTAGACTTGTACAGTGAATTACTTTTGCATTAATGATTTTGGGTATTCTCTGTAAAAACCATACTTAGAAGATATTATATAGCTATCATTTCCACAATTAATAAATAAATAAGCTTTGATCTAAAGACAAGTTGTCTAAGGTAATTGTTTCTTTTTTTCCCTTCTTAGACACCATTTATAATATACCTCTTTCATTTCCTGATTGATTATGCTGAACTAGTGTTTATGGTATGTAATTTACAACCATCAAATAATTGGCTCTCTTTTCAGAATTTATTATTTGATTTCTTCTGCATATAGAACACATTTTTTAACTTAAGATATAACTTTTTTAAAGTCCTGAAACTGGCTGAAAGTCTAAGCACACTTAATAAGTAAATATAATTCATTGAACTCATTAGGAACTTATGTAACTTAGTAGGATTCTTGGGAAAAAACATGTTTAGGATAACATTGATTTTTATGTGTATTTTTAAAGCAAACATATATGGAAAAATTGGTTGGCATTACATGTACAGCAGCACTGTTCATCTTCGTGATCTGTTTGAGTACCTTTCTATATTTCCAGAAATTTTCGATAGGACACCACATCTGGAGTGCAAAAATCTGGATGACAGATAGTTGGCAACAGAGAGATATAGGCAGAACTTTTTGTCTTTCTTTGCTGCCCTGTTGTGGTTGTCCAGATCTATAGCTTTATACTTTTACTTTTATCTAGTGATTGACCAGATGTTTGCAGCCCAGATCTGTTAACTCTAGTTTCATTCAGGGTAAGCTGTCCTACTGCTGAATAACTATCCAAGGCATTGGAAATTGTTTAAGAAACTCTGGTATACCGTAATTTCTTGACATTTGCTGCAAATCTTCCAAAAGTATTTTTTGATAATACTGAATATCCCAGAGTACATTAACTAAATAATTTATTGAATCGTGTATGTAAAAACAACAGTTGTTCATATTGAGATCAGGACATCTCAAAGTTTATATACATAATCACCCATTCATAACTATCTAAAATAGAAATCACTTAGCCATAGGGATGTGTATAAAAAAATCCATTGCTAGCAAATCCACTACCAGCAATACTTTCTGTGACAAAGGAATTTTGATGCCTAATAAAAATGAGATAGTTCCTTGATGCCATCTTGTGAAATTAATTTACCCATATCTCCCCTGCTCTAACCTACATAGGCAGGGCATTGTTTAATTACAGTACTTAGTAATATGAACTAATTTTTTCAGACAGTCCTGATGTTAATTTAGAAAATCACTTTTTTAAACACTAAAAGTACAATTTTGCATTAAGTAAATAACCTGTGATTTGGTAGTCTCTTAATTTGTTTTCCGTTCAGTTTACAGATATTTTGACGGCTATAGCCCTTTATTTAGCTGTTCAGGATTACAACAAAGTTTTGGTGAGTAGATAAGTGCCAATTTTTATTTATATTACTTTCAGTGCATTTTCTTCATACTGTTGACTCCTTCCCAGCTTCTATTTCTAGATACAGCAATGTTTTTCCCCTCCTGATATTTTACATATTGTTTATTTGGGCTGAGAATCCTGGGAATTGTCAGAAGTCATCTGCAGAGTATCCCGCTGAGGAAGGCTGGTCTGCTCAGACACCTTGACTTGGAGCTGCCTTGCAGTGAGCTAGATTCCACTCAACATGCTCCTTTGAATGATTTCATGTGTCAGTTGTTGACAGAGCTACTCTCAATCCATGTTGAACACCTAGCACCTAGTTTTAGATTGATTGATTCAGGATATGCCCCAAACCTCAATTTTTTTAACATTTTCCTGAAAGTGAAAGGGGGCAATGCTGTTTCAGGGGGTAGGAATAGCAACATAAGAAGCCTGCCTCCATGGCAATGATGGGGCTGATGCTAGCCCTGCCAAATCTTATAGGATGTGCAGAATATACACAATTATATTTAAAGGCTAGGGTGTGTGCTTAAATCAAAAACAAGGGATGTTTATTTTTTGCAGAAGAAAATTAATGTATCTTCAAGATTGATGAATTCTTACCAAAACCTTTAAATATAATTACGCATATTCTGCTTAGCCTATAAGATCTGGCAGGGTAGCATGTTCTGGATCCCATCAGTGCCATGGAGGCATGCTTCTTATGTTGCTACTCCTATCTCTGGAATAGCATTCTCTCCTCCCCTCTTTTCAGGGAAATGTTAAATGTTGGGGTTTTTTGGCAGATCCTGGGCCATTTGTAAACCCGTTTGAATGTCAGTCTTCAATCTTTTTTTTATCTTTAATTTTATGACATTTCTAAATGTTTCTGTACAGTGCTCAGAGTAATTGCCAATTAGTTGGTGTTACAATTTAGATAACATAAACAAGAACGAATTAATTATGAGTATAATCCACGAACTGTCATGAATATGCTTCTTAATAATAGCTGGCTGCTCCCTTTCCCTCAGCTGTATTGTTTGTCTGTGCCTTTTAGTATTACCAACTGGAGAAACCAGCTGAAATAACCATGGCTTGTTTTAGGATGATTTTGTATGTTTAGCTGCAGACAGAAGTTTCAAACAATGTGTTAGGAACACATTATCTATGATCACAAGCAGAAGACACAATATTATAAGCCAGCAGCTGCTTGAAATACATGTTAGGCAATGTGTTGAAGATAGCTATCATGATTAAATTATCCAATTATAAGTTGAATATGCTACACTTTACTATATATTGCATCTTGTCAATACAAAAGAATCAGGGCTTATGTAATGATAAGCCGAGTTGGTGTAAATGTTGAATTTATAAACCTGGATAAAAATCCACGGAGATAAGTATTTCTTGCAGGAATCATCATAAAACTGGGCAGAATTGCTAAACAAATACATTACTTTGACTTACACATTTTTTCTTTGTATTCAGTTTAAAAAGCAAAAACTGCTAATAGAATTGGATAAATATGCATCTGATGCTGCAGAGCTTATCCGAACTCCTATGGAAATGTACTATGTTCCTCTCAAAGTAGCACTGTTGTAAGTATTGCTTTTATATAGAGATTGGAAACTAGTTAGTTTATCTTCTTTTTGCAGAGAGCATCGGAACATTTACTTTATTTTTGAAGACACCGTGCCTCTTATTTTGCTTTTTCAGAAGTCTGTGACTTTGAGTGATTGAGGAGTGCTTCTCGGCTGAGGATTTGAGATTTGTTTAAATTAGATTTCTACCCCCAATAAGAAAACCAGTTTAGTGAAGTGATTAAGGCATCAGGCTAGAAAATGGGAGATGGTCTTCTACTCCTGTCTTAGGCACAAAGCCAACTCTGTGACTTTTGGCAGCCATTCACTCTCAGCCCTAGAAACCAAAGAGTGGCAAACCACTTCTAAAATCTTGCCAAGGAAACCTTAAGGAGGTGTCTAGGCAGTCACCAGGAATCATGACTGACTCAAAGGCATCAAAAATAAACAAACGTAAAATCCCCAAATAGAGTTATTTAAACAACCAAATATTTAGGTATACAGTTGCCTGGTGAAAGAGTCAGAATACTTTTATTCCTGAAAACTTTATTATTATAAAGGTAATGATTATTCTGCCAAAGGGGAGAGGGCTCCTAGTGATTGGAATGTGTCAGCTCTTTCGTTATTATGTACATATACACATGCTATTGCCTTCTGGGAAAGCAAATATTATGTAAAGCATCATAAAAGAATAAGAAGTGTTTAGCAGATGAAATTAAAGACAGGAAAGAAGAGAAAAAAGAAACCTAGTTTACACCAACACCATTAAGTTTACCTTTCCATACTTTAAAAACTATTCTTGCTTATATTATGTCTGCACAATTCTTCGTACATTGCATTTGTTCACAGTGCCTCACTTTTATCTTTTTTGAGGGCCATCACCTCTATCCAACAACAACTTGTTTGTCTTTCATTTCAAGCCATTCACTTTCCCTTCATGTACTGGTTTTGTGATTGAGTGCAGAATTCCAAATGTTTGGGATTCTTTGGCTTGAAGAAAACACAGCTGCAGGGATACATGATTAAGGTGTTTAAAATCAAGTAGGAAGTGAATAAAGTTTTTCTCCCTCTCTTCAAATACTAGAATTAGAGCTCATCCATTGAAGTTGACTGAAAAGAGATTTTGGACAAGCAAAAGAGAATCCATCTTCACACAGTACATAATTCATTTATGGAATTTATCACAGATTTGGATAAATTCATGGAGGACATAACCATCAAGATTAATAAGAGTTATTAATCTTGAGACTTGATCTTACCTGTGGGATGAGATAGTATACCTTCAAGTACAGTTGCAGAGTAACAAAAATGAGAGGAGAGTATTTCTATCTTCTATATCAATTCCAGTTGTAAACCCCTCATGAAGCACCTGTTTGGCAAATTTGAGGTGGTGGTGGGGGAATTGACATATATATGTGAACTTGGATGTCTTTTTTTCCAGTTACCTGTTGAATCCATACACTGTGTTGTCTTGTGTGGCAAAATCCACCTGTGCCATCAACAATGCTATAATTGCATTCTTCATTTTGGCAACAATAAAAGGTAATATACTTTGCTTTTCATGTAATAATAGATTCCCTTGTACTGCTCTGCACATTGAGCAGCAAATTCTTTCCAAAGTGTTTGATCAACTGCAGATGTTTCTGTTTGTTCCGATGGGATATCAGCAATGTTCTTCACCAAGTTTTATAGCATCTGCTTCTCTTCCGTTTTCCTCGGATGTTGTCCAGCTGATTGCAGTCTTGGCATGATGCTGATCTGGAAGATATCAAATTTGTCTCATGAAGCACATCCTCTGTTGTATCACGATGTCCTGTATTCACATGAGTTACTTTTTTGTAGGCTCTCAACATGTAGGATCTGGATTGTAGGACCAACAATCATGATAGTTAATGCCAGGATCTTTCAAAGGCAGCCCTAATGAAACACATTTAGTCTTTGTGCCACCTGCCAGGTCATCTTCCATGTTTCACTGACATTGAAGTTGGCAAAACAATACTTTTGTAAAATTGGAACTTTGTCTCAGTGTTAATAATTGCATGGACCAGACTGGGAACAGCCACTGAAACAACCACCAATGCTTTTTATAAACATACTTTATTTTATTAACGTATTTAATTTTTTCGTGTTTCTGTGTAACATTTTTGTGGTTTATATCAGATTAAATCTGAAGCAGTGATCTGCATCTGCTTTTAATATATTCTTTCACATCATGTCTTAAATAATGGAATATTGAGATCCATTTTGATTAAAATTGCATGATAGTTCTGCTACAGCATAAAAATATAGAACAGGGTAAACAAGCAAATAGAAAAATAATGCAAAGTTCAGCAGAATCACCTGCATAGACTTCTAAAATAATTTCCACTCACAGAATATGTAATATATGTTAAAATAGTTATACTTGCTCTAACCCTATGTTTGCATGTCAGACACATGTACACTTAGATTTCCTTAAAAGTGACACAATTATACTAATGTTTGTAAGGACCACAAGGTAATATTGATTATACTGCTATTGATGGTTTCCTGACAGGGAAAGGGGAGAATTGTTATTAATACAAATATCATTACAAACCTCTTGGTTTCTGTCATGTCTTCATTTGTTTCTAATAGCTAAGTCTAATGAGATTAAGAGTTAGGTCACATCCCGGCACCAAGACCACTTGCTCTTAGTTTCCCTTCACTTAATTGATGAAGGGAACCAGTGCAGCCATTGCCTTTAAAAACTAGATTCCTTTTGGGATCGTTACAGCCTTATAGTTGACACCCCAACATTTAGACTTTACAGTTTAGTTTGGAATGCACAACATCTCTACTCAGAATTGCTGTGCCAGCCCACATTTTATATGGATTTGCCATAAATATTAAGTACTGTAAATATAAGAGATTATGTTTTCATATTCACCCAGAAATTTGTTGTTACTGACTATTTACACCTTTTTCTCTTTATTTTGCAGGTAGTAGTTTTCTGAGTGCTATCTTTCTGGCATTAGCAACATATCAGTCTTTGTACCCTCTTACCTTGTTTGCACCAGCCCTTCTCTATTTATTACAGGTATCTATTCCATAAGAGCAAATGAGTCTTTTTAATATCTTCAGTAAATAAAAGAATTAGCCAACATGAATTGCTAGTCCTGCAGAGGAATAACTATACCTACAGGATTGCTAGTAGGCTGATGGCTAGAATGAGAAAGCAAACTAAATTGCTTGCAAATCATCTTTATAGGATCAGAGATCTTAATTTGTGAGTAAAATTATTGGGGAATTACCGTATCTGTGCTGCTGCAAGGGAACGACTGTTCGCAGCTATTTCTCTGAAAACAATTAAATCTAGAAGAACTGCAGCTGGCAGTGATTCTCTTTCATTTACCTCTCTCTCACTTCTCTGACTAAAGATTTGCAAGGGCTCTGCTGTAATACTGTTCTCTCAACTTCTAATCCAGAGTCAATGCACAAGATTAGTATGGTTAATAGTTTCAAAAGTCTTTTAGAGCAAGAAAATCCAAAGGGTTGATCTACCGTTTTTTCTTCCCATTAAGCTCAATCATTAAGGCAACCAAAGTTGATAAAGTCCTTCATCAGGCCTCAACCCAAATTGTAATGGAGTATTTAATCTGCATTACTATAAGCCATCCAGAGTCATGTTTTATAGGGGTGATAGGCAGCATAAAAATTTAATAAAATTATATGTGCAGGCAGCAATTTTGTGAACAGCAAAACTATTGTGTGTAGAAAATCATTAATTTGCATTACTATAAGCCATCCAGAGTCACGTTTTATAGGGGAAATAGGCAGCATAAAAATTTAATAAAATTATATGTGCAGGCAGCAATTTTGTGAACAGCAACACTATTGTGTGTAGAAAACCATTAAACAGAGAAGAGTGGATCCACTATTATCTCCTTCAAGGTATCCTGTACCATCCCTCCTGCAAAGAGGGATTTTCACGTTCTATCCAGACAGTTTTTTCACCTAGATCAATTCCTTCCTATGCAGGAAAGACTATGTAATCATATGCACAATAGCTTCCTGATTTTTATATGAGCTTGAGAGTGAATCCCCCCGTAGCAATTTTTTTCTTCTAATGTCTTCACTTAATATCAGAAATAAATGTGTTAAATAATTGAAAGAAAGCTTTTTCCTGCGTTTTGCTTGCAAGAAATTACATACAGACGTTTCAAAACTATACTTTGTTGTCACTTTTTCCTTCTCCAGCGCCAGTTCATACCAGTGAAAATGAAAAGCAAGGAGTTCTGGTTTTACACCATGCAATATGCGGGACTATATTTGGGAAGTCTGATAGTGATAATTTGTCTCTCATTCTTCGTCCTCAACTCATGGGATTTCATTCCATCTGTTTATGGTTTCATGTAAGTAGATCCTCTTTGTCTGCATTATAACCACCTACATATAGGACAAAGATCTCTTTCCTAAGTTGTGAGTTCAAAGTATGAAACAAAACAAAACAAAACAAAACAATTGAATTAAACTTTCTGTTTTTAAAACATTTTCTTTTGTTCAGTGTCTTATTAATTAGACGATTTCTTGCTTCAGCATTCTGGAGAAATAATGTACCTTTGTTGATCTGAGTGACCTGAGAAGTGTTTAATTAGTTCAGTGAAACAGAAGTGTGATTAAGTTATCCTGGCATTCTAAGTGTGGACTGCATGATTAAAAAACCCACAGCTTAAATTCTGTGGAATGAGAAAAGCTATGCTCACAAACGCAACAGTGCATGTAAAAAGCTGCATATAAAAGATGAAAAATCTTTAGTGGATTTTGAAAAGTAGGTTAGATTAGCACTTGCCAGGATTGTCCCAAAGATGGTTTTAAAAAGGCCACTGGACTTTCTTTTTTTTTCTTCAAAAATGTTTCATTTCTCATCCAAGAAGCTTCTTCAATTCTTCCAGAACTGAAGAAGCTTCTTAGAGAAGAAGTAAAATGTTT
Source organism: Arizona elegans (assembly GCA_022577455.1). Taxonomy (NCBI): domain Eukaryota; kingdom Metazoa; phylum Chordata; class Lepidosauria; order Squamata; family Colubridae; genus Arizona; species Arizona elegans. Next base: position 176,224,531 of record JAKOOJ010000002.1, on the reverse strand, counting down.
CCAAAGAAAAAACAAAGAAAGTCCAGTTGCCTTTTGAAAACCACCTTTGGGATAACTATGGCCCTGGATGAGTGAAAATCTCCATAGACCCCTGCCAGGATTATTTTATAGGAAAGTCCATGTAGTGCTGTGCTTTGGACTATGTTGTCTATTTAGCGTCTTTTTTTTTTTTTTTTGTTTCCAAACATTGACTTTCCCAGAAATGACAGTGTAAATGACAGTAAAAAAAGAAATATGATTTTCAAATTGCTTTTACTATTTTTGGATGATAGTTGCTGACATTTGTCTCACAACTTGTTTCACTCTATGGAAAAAGATCAGCATGATCTTAGATTATATATGAGCTACACATGAGAAATTATTAAATGATAAAGTTCAAATATATTATTTATTTTTATGTTATTCATTTAGTCAATTTCTTTCGTCATCCATCTCAGCCAAGTGACTCTGTATTATCTATGCAATTGTCTTTTGAGTGGAGAAGTACTGAAAATGGATGTTTATTTTCTGCTCTTTTATTATTGAGGGGTTTTAATATATTTTTTTACTAATAAATACCCCTCGCAAACCCAAAATAAAGTTGTTAAAAGAAACAAAACTTGCTGCTGTGAAAAGGCAAGCAATAGTGGACTCCAGTTTCTTGAATAAAAGTCAAAAACATTTTCAGATGAATGCTAATACTTTATTTCTGTTGGGTATGATTGGTAAAATATGAAATGAGAGAAGCAATTATACGGTAGTTGACTAGGCTGGAGATTCAGGGCTCAGTTACTTCATCACTCCGGCAATGAACTAGTTCAGAATTCAGCAAGTTTTATTTATTATTATTTTATGTATTTATTTATTAATATCCCACCTGTTTATTTAAATAACTCAAAGTGGTACATATGCCTAATTCTTTCCCTATTTTCCCCACAACAACAATCCTGTGACCTAAGTTGGGCTGAGAGAAAATGAATGGGCCAAGGTCATCCAATTGGTTTTCATGCCTAAGGCGGGACTAGAACTAAGTCTAGAACTAAGGTTTCTAACCTGGTGCCTTAATTACTAGACCATACTGGATCCTAGGAAATCACTATGACCAGTCAGGCTTAGGCTTAATATGGTTTTGGACAACAGGCATTCTATATCATAGATAAAAAGAAACAAATATGTAATTCTTCCAGCTTTAGGGATGTTTCTTCAGTAAATCACTCTCTTTTGAGCTAACCTATCTCATAGAGACGATCTGGGGGAAGATAGAAGGAGAGAACCCTGTGCCCATTAACTTTTGCTCCTGAAGAAAAGGCTGAATATAACTCTTAACAAACAAACGAATCTTAAAAATATCTTTTAAAAAATCCCGTGTTTATTTTCATGTCTTCATAGTGAACAGAAACAGTTCCTGTTTATAGTGTTTTCTGCAACATACTAACCCAGACATCTTCTGAAAGTTATTTGTGAACCTGAGTATAATTTTATAGATACAGATAATTCACTGATGATAATGATATTATTCTGTCAATTTCAGCCTTTCTGTTCCAGACCTGACACCCAATGTTGGCCTTTTTTGGTACTTCTTTGCTGAAATGTTTGAACACTTCAGTCTCTTTTTTGTGTGTGTTTTTCAAATCAATGTTTTCTTCTACACTATTCCATTGGCGCTAAAATTAAAGTAAGCAGTTTCTTGATATTTATTTATTTATCTGCATAATTGTAACATGCTAGTTTAGGTCAGATTAATTGTTGGTAATATTTTATATTACCTTACTTTAACTAAAAATTAAACTTTCAAGAATAGATTCAAAATAATTTAAACAGTTGAGTTTTTCCTATTAAGAACTTATACTTTTATACGTTACTGGCATTATATAGCAATAGCTATTTTGTCAATTTCCTTTGTCTTATACACACACTACAGGTAGTCCTTGGCTTATGACCACAATTGAACACAAAATTTCCATTGCTAAGTACAATAGTGTGCTTTGCCCCATTTTATGATCTTTTTTGCCATAGTTGTTAAGTGAATCACTGCAGTGGTTAAGTTAGTAATGGGGTTGTTAAATGAATCTGGCTTTCCCATTGACTTTGCTTGTCAGAAGGTCATAGAAGGTGATCACAGGACCCTGGGACACTGCAACCATTACATGCCAGTTGTCAAGCATCTGAATATTGATCACGTGACCATGGGGATGCTGCAGTAGTCATAAGTGTGAACAATGTTCTTAAATCAATTTTTTAAAGTCCTGTTGTAACTTGGAATGGTCACTATATGAATGGCTCTAAGCCAAGGACTAGCTGGAATAGCTATCTCACGAGAGAGTCTCTTTAGATCAAGTGTTATGGCAGGAGGCTGGGGGAGCTTTCCATTGTTGGAAAAAAAGTTTCTCCATGGCTGAAGTCACCTAGGAAAGCAGTGAAATCTTCATTGAATATTCTCAGAAACTGTTTTGAAAGAGGATGTGGCAGCGATTTAATATATAGCAGTGCTTTCATTTCTGAGGCAAATAACCCACTGTTAGAAGAAAAGTTACACAAATTGAGGGCTTGATCCCCTCCAGGCATGAGCTAATACCAAACGATTGGTTTTAATTGACTTTTACTGAAATAATCCAAAACTACTCTCCCGCTTGGTAATGTTTCACATTTCTGTTTTGTCTCAGACTAAAATGCCTCCATACATCATCCATACATGAAATGAATCAAAAGCTCTAATGGCTTCTATATTTTTAATACTGGGAGAGCAATCTGCACAGTGACACCAATAAATATTGTGCATTAAAGCTAATTAATTGTGGTAATTCAGAATATATAAACCAGAAGAACAGCAGCAACTCAGTCACCCAATTACCTTACAATCTTTTTTGTTTCTTTTCTAGGGAACATCCCATGTTCTTCATGTTTGTTCAGTTGGCCATCATTTCCATCTTTAAGTCTTATCCAACTGTAGGTGATATTGCTCTCTACATGGCCTTCCTTCCTCTCTGGAGCCACCTATATCAGTGTAAGTTCTGTATTATTATTAATGTGGTAGTTGTGCATAATGGTCCTTACCTTGACAATGGGCCAGGAAGAAATATAGAATATCTAATAAGATACCATTATTTTTCATAAGTGGATCTATTTGTGTTTCAGCCATTTTCTTTATACTAAGGTGCTCCAAAATCTGCTTTCAGTGGCTGGTTTCTCTAACTGCTTTGATACATTTCTGAATGAAGCAGATACAGCAATGGAGTATTAATTTCATCAAATAGTGAATCTCATTTCAAATTCATGAAAACAGAGCAATATTCTCTAATTATTTTTTTCTTCTGATGTATTTATCTGAAACATAAGATTTTTCAGAGAATAGTGTGTGGCTTTATAGGTTCAATATATTGTTGAATCACTTTGGGAGTCTTGTTATAAAATATAAAAATAAATCAATGAATTAAAGTACTTTATCAATGTTAAATATATTTTTTTTAATTGCTAGGCATTGACTTAAGTATGCATTTTTAAAAGGTGGTGGGAGACAGTACTGTATTCTATAAAATATTAGATTTTAGAACATGTAGAATTTTATTTTAGAACAGGAAGAATTCAGTCCAGAATTAGCTTTCCACCCCATACCCACCCATATTGTATTTTGATATCCTTGTATTTTGTAGTTTGCACCTGCTTCAATTCAGGAAGTAGAATCTGGGCCTGTGTAGTTGGGAAGTCTGCACAAATAAACCTGTCAAAGTTTTCCTCCCCCACAGGAACTATGGTTAATTACCGATTCTAAGAAAGGGACGTCTGTAGCAGCTGTCTCTGGAGCCACCCTCTAAATTAGTATGTGCCACCCATTGTAACTAAGATAGGACAAGCCAACAATGCCTCAGTGTATAAATTAACCAGCTTTAATGATGTGTCTCTACTTTTTTGTTGCAGTTTTGCGGAATGTCTTCATACTTTCCTGTGTACTCATTGTGTGTTCCCTGCTGTTCCCGGTTTTATGGCATCTCTGGATTTATGCAGGAAGTGCAAATTCCAATTTTTATTATGCAATCACACTGACATTCAATGTAGGCCAGGTTAGTGAAAAAAAAATACTGTGTTTGGGTTAAGTAGCCCTCATAGACTCTCTGATTCAAAACCTTTGTTTTATATCAGTATTAAGGTACTAGACATTCTAGACATATTTGAAAGTACTATGGTACTAAACATAAAAACATATATCCTTGGGCGTTTGGCTTTCTTTTATATCAAAAAGAACAAGTACTGCAAATCTTTCCAGAGGTAAGAGTGGAGATAAATAGGAATTCAGTTAATAAGGGCTCCACGTAGATCCTTGCATTTTCCAATGATTGGACCAAATTTAATAACTTTGTATGTCTATATAACAGTTTTTGTAGGGTTTTTTAATACAATTTGTCTAGTTAATATCCATCTTTCAAATGTGCTATCACAATATTTGTCAGGGTTGTTGAACTGGACTCTTCGGTTCTTTGTTTCCAAATTATGGGCATCAGCAGTGATGACCAAGGGTCTGTGTCCAAGCAATTATGTATATGATTACATAGAGGCCATGACATATAGATTTATCAGTTGTCATGCCTGAAATATGTAATTACAGCATTTGTATGATTTTGTCATCATATACATGGGGTAATATTGACAACCTACCGTTTTCTGCAAAATTTGCTGCTTCAAATCCAAATACATTTTATTAGAGTTGTGGGGAAAATGGGAAAGTAAAGCACAATATTCACTTATGTGAGTATTACTTGCATGAGAATTGGGTTCAGCCTGGCAGGTTGGAATGACAGCTCCTTTCTCTGTCGTGGCTGGAATTTCCTGACTGCCTTGCCGATTTCCTAGACCCATCTGCTTTTAGTTGATTAGTAATCACCAGTTGCAACTAGTCCTCTTCATAGTCCTCTCCATGCCCTCGTCACGTCTCGCCTGGACTACTGCAACGCTCTCTACATGGGGCTCCCCTTGAGGAGCACCCGGAGGCTCCAGATGGTGCAGAATGCGGCCGCATGGGTGATTATGGGAGCAACGTGGCCCTCCCATGTAACACCTCTCCTGCGCGAGCTGCATTGGCTCCCGGTGGTCTTCCGGTGCGCTTTAAGGTACTGGTTCTCATCTTTAAAGCGCTCCATGGCTTAGGGCCAGGATATTTACGAGACCGCCTGCTGCTACCGATAACCTCCCACGGGCCAATACGCTCTCACAGAGGGCCTCCTCAGGGTGCCGTCGGTCAGGCAATGTCAGCTGGCGGCCACCAGGGGGAGACCTTTCTCTGTGGGGGCACCCGCCCTGTGAAATGAGCTACCTCCTGGAATACGACTGATCCCGGACCTCCGGACCTTCCGTAAGGCCTTGAAGACGTATTTATTCCAGCAAGCCAGCCTAGCCTAAATGGTTCTTAATGGGATTTTAATTTTATAGACTTGGGGGTTTTAAATTGGGAGGCCGATGATTTAATTCTTTTTAATTATCTTAACTTTTGTATTCTATGTATTTTTAATTTTGGCTGTTCACCGCCCTGAGTCACTTCTGGGAGAAGGGCGGTATACAAATTAAAATAATAATAATAATAATAATAATAATAATAATAATAATAATAATGCTCTCCTATTCTTTAGTGGTTGTTCGTCTGAAAAGGGAAGTAGCACTCCTGCAAGCTATGTATCACTAAATCTTATTGTGATGAAGTGTGTTGCTATATAAAATCTCTATTTTCTGCTATAACTAGTCAGTATTGCTGACAAGAGATCGCTATGGAGCTGAAAATTACAGATGTGACTGTACTCGGTTGGACCTAAGATGTAATTTTGCAGTGCATAATACTGTTGACTGTGATGCAGCGATCGATCTTGTTTTGCTCCTCTTATGCTGAATATTTCAAAGCATTAATCTACAGTTTTAGTGGAAATATTAGCTCATAGATTAGATCAGCTGTTCATAGCTACTCCGTCTGTTCAATTTAAGGATCTACTGTATCGTATTTTGTCCCTCCAAATTTATCTTCAAGTATTGTTTTAATTCTATAAATCCAGAAGTTGAGCCTTTATTTTTGTGTTGATCTATTAGTCTAAAAAAATTCTTACAATATTGACTTCGACTTTTCTGTTCCTAAAACCGTTTGCCACATTTCAACATGTATCATAATGGGAGCATTGCTGGCAAGGCTCAAGTTGTCATTGGAAATAAGGTTTGTTGGGTTTGCAAAGGCAAAAAAAAACCCTGATATCTTACAAAAATAGTCCATTGCAATGGTTCTCAAACTTTTCATAAAGCAAACTACTATATTGTCATCAGATTTATTGAAGAAAATGATCCAAAGCTACATATTCATGTGTGGCAAAAGAATGTGAGTCTTTGCTTTCAGTAACAGGTGTGTCCCCCTTGGCTAGCAATAACTGCAGCTATACATTTCTGGTAATTGTTGATCAGTCCTGCACATCAACTTGGAGGAATCTGAGTCCATCCCTCTTTACAGAAGAGCTTCAAATTAGGCACTGTTGGCATGCTTCCTTCCTTGCATGAACTGCCTACTTCAGGTCCTTCCACAATATTTCTACCGGAGTAAGGCCAAAACTTTGACTTGATGATTCCAAAACATTTACTTTTAATCATTCTTTGGTCGTATGGTTTGTATGTTTACAGTAGGTCATTGCTTGGTGCATAATCCACTTTCTCTTGAGATTTGGTTCATGAACAGATATTCTGACATTTTCCTGTAAAATTTGCTGGTACAATTCAAATTCATAGTTCCATCAATTGAGGCAAGCCATCCTGATCCAGAGGCAAGAAACCAGACCCAAACTAGTTCTATTTTGTTCTCATCCATCCACAAAACTTTCATCTTGTCATCTTTTTAGCTTACCCGCATGGTTTTACACAAACTGTAGACAGGCAGCAATGTTCTTTTTGGAACACTGATTGTATTAGAACTACTAAAGCTGTTCTTTTGGCAAAAGATAACATTGCTCTTCAGAATGCAAAGAAATACAGGATCCAAGACACTCATATCTATTTTCCTTTGTACCCTTTGCCAGTGGCAGGTAGCTATGAATTGGCTGCATTTTCTTGTAATCACTATTTGTCTCTGAAAGGAGAAAACCGCTGATGTCAGAAGAATTCCAACAGGGAGAATTTTAATGAGAACAAATTTGGTGCCAGTTCTGTCTATAATATAGATTAGCGTTCTTTAATCTTGAGAACATTAAAATGTGTGGACTTCAACTCCCAGAATTCCCCAGATAGGTGGAGTTTTCTGACTGTTGAAATCCACACATCTTCAATTGTCAAGTTTGAGAAACAGTGATATAGATTGTGCTATGGATCTGGATATGATTTGAAATTGAGAAATTGGGATTTCTTGATTGTAATATCATAATGTAGTCAGATGGCTTTAGATAAAGTAAATCCATATCTCCATAAATCAGTCTGATGTTGTTTATACTACTAACTACGTATAGGGATAAGCTTTAATGTTTACAATATCTCTTGAGTGCAACCATTTTGTTTTAAAGGAATTTATGTCAACTTTTTTTTTCTCTCTCTCTTGCAGATTTTTCTCATCTCAGATTATTTTTATGCCTTCCTGCAGAGGGAATACTACCTCATTCATGGAATCCACTTAATAAGAAAAGATAGGACAGATCCTATGTTGGTTCTTAAATAATCCTGGCATTTGATGTGACTTGAGGAAGAGACATTTATGAAAAAAAGATGATACTTAAGTAGGTGGGAAACCGGTTTTTTGGGAAGAAACTGTTTTGCATATGGAGACTAGGCTGCGATATGGGAATAATGCTAATCCTGATACAGAGTTGGTTCTAAGAAGTTGTGAACAAGATGGAAAAGACTGCATTTATATCCTGTATCCCTATTTAAAGCTGTTTCCTCCAGCCATAGCATTGCTATGAACTCTGTTCAACAATCCTTGAGATTCTTCGGGTAAACTGCATTGGGACTTACAATCAAAATGAGCTTTTGTACCTAGAAGCAAGGTGGTAGGTGATGATGATAATGATGATTTCTGGGAATACTGTTTGGAAGTTTTTTTCAGGAAACATAGTATGCATTATTTTGGTTTTTCCTGCTTTGCTTCCTTTGCTGTCATTATTCATTTACCTGCCTAAATTTACAGAAGTCTTTGAAGAAAGGGAAGCTACATGGAACTTCTTGTGCTAATACTAAAAGCTAGGAGGCCTGATACGACACGGTGCTCTAGACAGATGGTGAATCCACCATCTGTGGATTCAGCACCAGTCGGAACGAGTCTGGCAGACATGGAGAGCTAAATCCCAGATTTTAAATGACAGTGGTCAGGATTAGGATTAGGGTCATGAGGTGGATAGAATTTGCTCATTTTACTTTAAGGCAAAATGGTGTTTCTCCATCTGGAGATACCACTGTGTTATTTGAATATTAGTTTTAAGGAAGATAGATTAAACACAACATGATATAGGAAATCTTCCCTGCCCCCTCCTCCCTCCCCCAGTGGAATGCACATGGATCTACATGGTCATAGGTGAGCTATGTAATCCATTTTTTTAAGAGATGCATAAAATAATTCCTCTACCTTGATTCAATTTTGAGAACATAATATGTATTTGTTTATTTTTCTGATTTTGTGCAAAAATAATCAGAAAGCACAAACTTTTTAATTTGTCTCCAAATCAGACTGATGTATTTCCACATGATGCTTTACAATATTCACACCATTACATAGATATTCCAGCCAAAGTGTTACCTCTTGACAGGACAAGCAATCAAATGTGAGGGTGTTAGAAAAGAGGCTATGCAAAATGGCTGGTCCCTTTCCATCTACCTTCAGTGTTGTCTGGGCAGATGTATGTATGTATGCATGTATGTATGTATGTATGTATGTATGTATGGTACTTGCTGCTATTTTAATTTTTTCCAACTTAATATAGCTGTACCTGATGTCTTTCTCTGTTATTTTAGTTACAGTATGTTTTTATCACAGGAAAGCTGAACAGAACTTAACCAAGCTCCCAGTTCCCAGAAAAAAGACACTCTACTTTTTTTTACCTGTGAGCAGAAATGATAGGATTGAGAGGCACTGAATTTAGTATTAAATATGCCATCTGTTACTTTTTGCAAAGCCATTCTGCAGGTCACACATACACTTTTCTTTTACAATGTATTTCTTACTAAGTGCTCTTTCAAAAGGAATTAAAAATAAAGAAACATCTTGCCTTATTAAACTACAGAGTGTATTATATGTGGAACGCTGCAGCTGTGTCTACAAAGGACTCTACATTGTATTACCAAAAAAATCTGTATTGTCCAATCCCAAGATTGTGAACAGTGTGCATGTATATAAAACAAAGAGCCATTCCAGCTGCCTCAATTGATACAATCAATACATTAAAAACCCAATTATACATTCATTATCTGTATATTCATATATTGGAACATCTTATATCTAGCCTTGGTGGTGCAGTGGTTAGAGTACAGTTCTGCAGGCTACTTCTGCTGCCTGCTGACTGTCTGCAATTTGACAGTTCAAATCCCACCAGGTTGACTCAGCCTTCCACCCTTCCGAGGTGGGTAAAATGAGGACCCAAATTGTTGGGGGCAATATGCTGATTCTGTAAATCGTTTAGAGAGGGCTGTAAAGTATTGTGAAACGGTATAGAAGTCTAACTGCTATTGCTGTTATATCCCAGCACTATAAAGCCTGAAGTTAACCATCAAATCAAAATTGTTTCTTATTTCATGCAAATTGATAATCTTCTTGATGAGATGTAATCCGATGTAAGTTCGAACAAATCTGGATATAATAATTTAGTAGTAAGAAATGAAATTGATATATTGCTAGAGAGTCTGTTGTTTTGTCTCCTATTGGGAGATCTTCTTTTGGCATCTTATATCAAACTCAAGACATAAGATGTTGCAAGGTGACATGTTGATAAGAGGAAAACCTTTTTAATATCTGACTTTATATAGGCATAAGAAGGGCAGGAGCTACTGCATTTCCAACTGACACAATTTCCATTTGGCTAACTTATTCTGGAATTCTGCTCTTTTCATACCTTATCCAGGGTTTAAAAACCAAGAACAATTCAGTTCCTTACTTTCGAACCAATATGGAAATAATATCAGTGGACTGTATTGTATACATAAAACTCATTGGTGTTTTTGTTAGGCCAATTTAAGATTTATAAATTGGTATGAAAGCTTTTGAGTTTTTAATTAAATACATTAATTAAATAATTAAAGATAATTAAAATGTCCAGAAATAAATTAGCATTGCCCACTTATTTTATAAAACTGTTGGCCTACTAAACAATTGCCTGAATATGGATTTTTGTTGTTCGGCTAGTTTTTCTCATGGCCAGTGCAAGTACTTTCACTTGTCCACTTTTTAAATCAGTGAACATTAACAATAAGGTGATGGCAAAAATAGGAAATAAATACTGATATATATTCAGGATCTGCTGTAGATATTTTGCTGCCCTAGATTTATAGTTTGGCACACTTTTTACTTTTGTAAGGATTTTTAAAAGGCGTCCTCTTGGAATTTTTTCTTTTTTGAGTTTTCCATTTATGATTTTCAGCACCAGACATTATTTTTCTGGGATATTTCATTTTTATTTCATGTTTATGCTGTGAAATTATATTTAACCCTCAAGTGGCATGTCAGCTCAGGAAGCGTGTCATTACTATTTTGTGCTTTTCTATTGTGTTTTTCGGAAGTCTTTTTGATTTTTGCATCTCTTAAAATTTGGTGCCCCTAGATTAGTGCCTGTTCAGCCTTAGCCTAGGAGTCAGCTCTGTATATATGTTGCTGTCAAAAATTTAAAAGTGCCAGTTATATGCTAAATTTTACATAATTACAGTGTCTGCTTATTTTTACTTATTCCTGCCAATTATGAATGTGACATACTTGAAAAGTCAAATCTAACAAAGCAAACTTGCCATAAAAGGACAGATGTACACCAATTAAGATACTGTGAGGTTTTTCCAACAAAAGGAATAGTAGTAGGGGAGATTTCAGGGTGACGATGATGAAGGAGAGGAAAAAAGAAAGCTTCAGACTGAGAGAACAGTGTGAAAGGATTATAGAAGAAAGGGAATTTAAGATTTTTAGAACCAAGGATTGTTCAACCTTTGATGCATGTGATGTGGAGTGGAAGATAAAGAATAAGGTGAGACTAGAATTGAAGAAAAGGAAGTGAATGGCCTGAGAAACCAAACTGGGTCAGGCCCAGTGGTGAAATTCAATTTTTTTTACTACCGGTTCTGTGGGCGTGGCTTGGGCGTGGTGTGGCTTGGTGGGCATGGCAGGGGAAGAATATTGCAAAATCTCCATTCCCACCCCACTCCAAGGGAAGGATACTGCAAAATCCCCATTCCCTCCCCACTCTGGGGCCAGCCAGAGGTTGTATTTGCCGGTTCTCCAAATTACTCAAAATTTCCGCTACTGGTTCTTCAGAACCTGCTGAATTTCACCCGTGGTCAGGCCTTATTACTGCTCTCGTGGAAATGTGTAGGAAATGTGTAGATCTTACATTAGATTGGAAGATGAGAAAAGTATTCTGGAAGAAGGTAATACAAACTTCTCCTTTTAGTTGCCAAAAAACCTACATAGAAGCAATTTGAAGCCATCAGGAGTTGTGCTTGACCTGAAAGAGACTTGACTTCCTTTTTAAGTCAAGGGAGCAGGGAAAAAGGAGACAGTTGAGACAGGTTTGCATATATAGCTGTGGAAATGAAAAACAAAATCTGAATTGGCCTGTGGGTCAAACAGAAGAAATAAATGGTAAAGCAATGTCAGTCTTAATGGTTGAGTGGTGAACCTGATCTTTTCTTGAATGAAAAAAAAGCCTTCCACATTTCTAGAACATGTGAATTTCTTTAACTAAAAAAATAGTGAGGTTTCACTTCAGCAAAGTTCCTTGGACTAAAAAAAAAACTTGCTAAAGTGGCATGCAGGAGGAAATTTCCTCTTTGGTATTGTGGGACAGAGGAGGAAGGAGATAATTCTTTTGTGGCACATGGCTAGGCATTAGAGCAAAGTATCTGAGATGCCCAGATATCAGTAGGGTCTAATTTTTTTTTTTTTAATTTGATTTATATGCCGCCCTTCTCCGGAGACTCAGGGCGGCTTACAATGCGTTAAGCAATAGCCTTCATTCTTTTGTATATTTTATACAAAGTCAGCTTATTGCCCCCACAAACTGGGTCCTCATTTCACCTACCTTAGAAAGGATGGAAGGCTGAGTCAACCTTGAGCCTTGGAGAGATTCGAACCAGCAGAAATTGCAGGCAGCTGTGTTAACAACAGGGTTCACTAAACCACTGTACTATCAAGGCTCTTGAAAATGTTTCTCTACCTGCTGGGAACATAAGATCTCCGATACTTGGGGTGTGTGCCTTCAAAGAAAATTGCAATTTTCTGTTTTCATCACATACATATACTGAGCTAACTAAATAAAAGATTAGTAGTAGTAGTGACAATTTGTATTGGAATGAATAGAAGAACCTATGACACTATGGGATGAAATGGCAGCCAGCGGAAGTAATATCTAAGGAGCATGGTAATAAAGCAACCCTATGGTTTTCTGGACCGTGAGCATATTTCTGTTGACAGGGGAGGTTGTCATTTGGCCTTCCAGATATTTTTAGTTACAATGCAGCAGCACCGGTCAGCATAATTAATGGTGAAGATGGAAAATGTGGTGATGCCTTGAGATATTTGTAAAAATAATAAAAGACGGGATCCAAATAAATAATAATTTGGAGGGCACCATGTTTTTCAACCTGGAACTACATAGTAACAATTAAATTAGATGGATTTGAAGAGAAATTATACAGATTCAATGGAACATGGGTTTTTCAGCAGTAGTTTACCATGATAGGTTCAGGAGGAGTCTATACAACCATGGGTAGTAACCTTCCTAATCTGTTACAGAAGTTAATCAGTGCATTGTGCATTCCCTTGAGACCGGATCACATTACTTTCTTGGAGGATAGGATTGAAGTCTAAAGTATCTTCTGGTGTAATGTCAAATTATTTTCTTGGTTTCTTCCTGGTACAGGGGCTATCTTGGCTGGCCTAGGCAGAGCTTAAAGAGCCTATTCTCACGATCTCCAAAGCTCCATAAGGTTTATACTTTTTATAACAGTTGAAATGACTGAGTGTATTATTGCTGAGTTGTTTTTCCAGAAATTATGTCTTTTTGTGAGATTCGTAAAAGCAAGCAAGTGCTATAAGAAGTGGGAAGCTGGACTCAATGGATATTTGTAACAAACTCAACAAAGCTAGGAATTTTTTATATATACATAAAAAGCCAGTCAGACCTCTTGTTGACACAATGTACAGCACCGATATTAATAAGAGTACACTGTGGCTGGGTACATACAAGACGATTAATAATTTAAACTATAGAAAATACTCATAAAATACCTACAGCCGAATTTAACTTTGGTTTCAATCATAGGTTCCCTCCCTACCATGATTGTATGTTGTACAACCCCAATTACTTACATCATGAACTCAGTCAATATGAGAAGTTAATGGTGCTGCCATGAGTTTTCCATTGCTACCGTACTAGTAGTATCTACTAAAGCAAAGCAGTGATTGATAAACCTAGGTGTGTTCTGGAGTAGATTGTAAGAGGTGATCAGGAGAAGAGACAAATCTACTTTATCTGGTTCTGCCCAGGTGTAAATTTGAACTATCGTTTTTCATAACAGAATATCCAGGACATTGCAGTCCAACCAAACATTATGTCTTCCATAACTCTTAAGACATCTATTATTGATGGAAATAATTAATTTCCTTAGTAGATATGAACTAAACTGAAAGCTTTAGTATTATCAAATGCATTCTGCTTGACAAAATAGTTGCCTTGTCTGAAGTCTAAGCTTTTGGTGGCATAGAAAGTAACATGCGATTCTCTTGGATTACCCTGTTTCCCCCAAAATAAGACATCCCAATAATAAGCCTAGTCGGGCTTTTGAGCGCATAGCAATAAGGCCAAGCGCTTATTTCAGGGTTCAAAAAAATAAGAGACAGGGTCTTATTTTGGGGAAAACATGTTTGTACCAACTCATTTGCCCTTCTGTGGAATGGCTTTTCCATTCAATGGCATTTTCTCTGCTTTGTATTATCTTTGTGAACTGGAAAAGAAATGCTGGTTTTATATGCTATAAACAACACCAACCAATCCTATTGCGAGTGAGTCAATGCCTTAGATAAATTAGATTCTTTATGAAGGAGATGAATTGAGTGAGAAGGGGTAAATATGCAGAGGTCTGCATATTTTGGTATATTTATTGAACAAAGGACACAAAGTACGGATTGTATGCCTATGCAGTGGTTCGTTGCATATTCCTACATGAGGTTTACTGAACACTTAGAAAATCTGTTCAGCTAAATGTAATCATTTTTATTTGGCTATATCCTAAGTGATACTTTCCCACCCCCACATTGTAATTACTTATCTTGATTGGTATGCAGAATTCAGTATTCTGAAGTTTATAGTTGTTGTGGCATTACTACTTTTTCATGTGGCTGAAAGGCATCCAGAGGCTCAATTTGTAGACTGCCTTGCATGTAAGTTGATCACTGGCCAGGCAACATTGGGAAAATGAAAATAGAAGGGCGCCACTTCGCTCACAAAGGAACAGAATTATTGAGCAGCATTCTTTCTTGGCTGTAGAAAATACAACTCACATGCAGGGCAGTGCCTGGCAAATAGCCCTGCTGTCTAGAATCAGATTTAAAGATAGGTTCTAGCTCAACTTCTACCCAATGTTCTCCAAATATGTGGTAAAATTACCATCTTACCAAAGGCCCCAGATGGACCATACTATATTGACTCAAAGTCAAATCATTGAACAGTCTACCTTTCAGTCAATAAATTGGGTGCCCTTCATCTCAGTGACTGAGTCATCCCCACCTAACTGTCTGAAGCAGGGTTTTTTTTGGGGGGGGGGGGAGTGTCCTGGAAATTCAGATAGCCCTTCACTTATGATGGCAGTTGGAACCAGAATTTCTATTGCTAAGCAGTATGGTCATAAAGCATGACTTGTTAAGTGATGGCAATCCCTGAAGTCCCAACTGCAGTCATTAAATGGTCGATAGGTGAGGCCATTTCCTGCCATCTCCCCACAACTAAAGTCAGTAGGGAAACTAGCAGGAATTTGCATGTCTCAGGCCCACAGGCAGGTAACTGACAGGTAACTGGCTCAAGGTTGACTCAACCTTCCGTCCTTCCGAGGTCGATAAAATGAAGACCCAGATTGTTGGGGGCAATATGTTGACTCTGTAAACCACTTAGAGAGGGCTGTAAAGCATTGTGAATCAGTATATAACTGCTGTTGCTATTCAGTTGCAAGGGGGTGGATGGAATGTTTGGGGAGGATACGGAAAAAGTGCAGAGTGGGTAGGGGATGCGAGAGAGCAAGGAGTGTGTTAGGCACAGTGCGGATCAGGGTGTGTGTGTGAAGTGCGAGTCACGTTTGCAAGAATCACAGCATGTATCGGGGAAGGTGTGCAAGTTGCTGGCACAGTGTGCGTACTTGTGGGACTGGGGGTGGGATGCCAGGTGGAGGAGTGTTACCTCAGCAATTTGTGACCTTCCCTGCCCCAATAAGTTTCTAAGGAAGCTGGTGGGGAAGGTTGCAAATGGTGATCATATGGTCAGGACTGCTTTGCAACTGGTTGTAAGTGTGAATGGGTTGCCAAGCAGACCACAGGGGTGCTGAGACAGTCGGCACTTTGAGGACTGGTAGTAATCCATTTCATTCAGCGCCATTGTAACTTGGAGTGTTTGCTGACTGAATGGTCATAAATTAAGGGCCAGCTGTATGTTAAACTGAGCCGTGTAATAAATGCATGAAGAAAACATTAGTAGAATATGGACATCTATCTGCATCATAGCAGTAAAATCAAAGAAAACCTGATATAGGGACCACTTTTTTTTCAAGGCCAGTCCCTTAACTTCAGAGATATGCTAATGTGATGATGAGTTCAGGGCAGGGAAACTAGTTTCCATCAGAAGAGAATTTTAATTTATCTTTATTTATATAGATAATTATATAGATTTGGCTGGGCAGATCTTTTTCCTCTGTCATACACACTTTTTGGTATCATAGGTTTTTTTAATAAAATAACCAGGTAAAATAGCAATATAAATCAGTACATTCCTTGAGTCATATGGCCTGTTTGCCACAATGGGATTAAAAATAGGGGGGAAAATGCATGCATTAAGAGCAAAAAAAGGGGAAAAAAAGACTGGCTTTTGAAAAATAAACCTTATAAAATGCAAATAGAAACATTGTCAGAAACAGCACAGAATACGACACCTTTGTGAAATTAAGCTACTTTCATTCTCACTTTTACAACATTTTAAAGTGCAAAAAAGCATAAGATTTTTTTTTAAAGGCTACATCATTCAAGCAAATTATAATCCCCGTCGTGCTTAAAGATAATAAACTTAAAAGATATATTTTTTTGGAAAATACTGGAAAAGATGCCTACATCTATTGTGTAGCACCAAGAATCAATAACTGAAAACTCCAATAAAACCCCAATAAAAGTTATAGTAATTTATTTTTGTTTTGATTTTCTGCCCTTTAATAGCAGAACAAATACATCCCTTGCTTTAAAAAGTGAGGAAAACAGTTTATTTGCCAGACTGCCAGGGGCTCCATCAATTTGGCATTGGAGTAAGAAAGAAGACATAATATGAAAGAGAGAGCAAACACACCTGCATGAACAAGATGGGAGACAATGTATAGCAATCATAAAAGACAAGAGGCAATGCAAACAGAGATTTATGGGTCTCACACACCTACACACTGAATTATCTTGGTCTGATGCGCTATGAAATTGGAGGAACACGATCGCTTCCAGGCTGCTCCTGGACCAAAAGCTTCTCTCTGCACAGGGTTTGCCAAGGTGGGGTGCAGTGAGGAGGCAGAGATGTTGCTGCGACAGTTTGGAATTAGTTCTCTGGTGGTGACACTCAATACCCAAAGGTTTCCTGTGAGGCATAGACCATGTAGAGGAAGCCATCTTCATCCTTCTCTTGCTCATAGATCTCAGAGATTGGGGTGGAAACGCTCACCATGCTGTGCTGGTTCACCAATAGGAAGAAAGCCTGGGTTGGATTCAGCTGTAGCCGGCGCCTGAGAAGGTGCAGAAGGCAATTATTGAGCCTGAGTTAAAATAGGAGCATAATGGAGCAAGCACAGTTAATTCTAGTTAAATAAATGAACAAGATATGGGGCACCAATACCACAAATGTCTAAAAACTAACAGGCATTCCAGTGCTATTTTATTACATGTTCTATCATCCATTTAATAAATCTGCCCTGCTAAGTTTTCTTTCTTTTTCTAATTTGCTTGTGTTTTTTTAAAAATCTTCATAATGTAGGCTACACAGCAGGTCAGTATTAATGGTAACAAGAGCATCTTAACAAGATATTTAAATGGGAATGGCAGTCCCAACACATCCTGAAGACAGTATGCTTATTTGAAATTGATTTCCCAATAATGCTGCCTTCAGAATGTGTCGGGATTGCCATTCCCAGAGATTGGGGGAGCGGCATTGGTGAGGTTCAGATTGCTCAAGGGTGCTTTACCCTTTTCGTTCTATAGTTTACTCCCACTTTGGACACTGACATTTTCAAGCACTCAAATTTCTATCCCACATAATGATGGAAGCCTTGCAAAATATATCTGCTGCCTTGCTTTACCCGTCCATGTGTCTCTGCCACACGCATTAGTCATCTTGGAGGGCCTCCAAAACATCCTGTGTGATTTGCACACAGTTGCAGCAAGAGCTAATCTAAATAATGACTATGGAGCTATGAAGCTCTTTTAATTCTAAAAAAAGTGCAGTTTCAGGGAAGAGGCAGAAATTTGATATACTTCTGATTTGATAACTGCATCTCGATAACTGCAGGCCAGTGAATTTGTCCAAATGCAGATAAGAGGTACTGCAAATCCGCATCCTCAATGCAGGGTTATCTAATCTCCAAGTCTACTACCCATCTTCATGGAAGGCAGAATTGTCATTATAATCCTTGTAATATTTCTTTGGGAACCAACTGAGGTTGGCTTGGGTGGGTAATATCTTCCAAACAACTATATATATACCTGTACAGCAGCAGGCAAAGAATTATGGACTTTTCCCATCTGTAATTGGGAATGTGTTTTACTTTGCTGAGTTCAAATTGTCTAAAACCAGCCTGTACATTTGGGAACACTCTTAGTCATTCTAATCCTTGCCACTCTAAACTTCTGCCCCCCAAATCTTTCCATGACTTGAGCAGGGTTCCCTTCTTCTGGATGAATGAGGAGATAGTTAAAAAGGCAAGGTGCTCCACAACAAAAGAGAAGTTGCTTTCATACCATAGGCTGGGGGTCTCCAAACCTGGCAACTTTAAGACTAGGTTGGCTGAGGAATTCTGGGAGCTGAAGTCCACAAGTCTTAAAAGTTGCCAAGCTTGGAGATCCCTGCCATAGGCAACCAAATTGTAGCACTATTCTACTCAAAAAGAAAGATGCTCCTTGGTCATATGATATCAAGAAGCAAATCACAGTTGCTTTGCAGTATTTCACTCACCGGATTATTTTTACCAATTCACTCATATTGACATGATCAGGAACTAGAAATTTGGTCTTATCCAGAACAGGTAGCTGCTTCTCCCCTTTGTATCTCTCAATAATGACCTAGTAAGGAAGAAATGTGGTGCCGTCAGATTCTTTCCTGCCCAGCAAAATCAAAAATCAATTCTTTTTAAGGCAGCAAACATTATTGGTGAACAAATAACAATTTTTCGGATCCAGACAATTAAGACAGAGAATCATGTCCTTTTTAAAACAGGTTTCTTCCAAATTATCTTGTGATATGTTGAAGTTCGCACTCAAAATCTAATTAAATTTCAAATGAGAACACAAAATAAGCAACATCCAGTGGTCTCGTGAGATTTGAAACATTTTGATATTTTACATTAAAAAAAAAATCTAAGGGTCCCAGGAGGTGCTTTGAAGGAGGTGCAGGTGCTGTATTACTGAGCTGATTAATGCAGCAAGTTTGTAAAAGCTTTCATTAATAATGATGTAGAGTCTGTAAAAAGGAAAGCAGCACTGTTTTCCATCAGCAGAAAATGAGCAATTAATATGGTTTTCAAGCATCTACTAGAGAAAGATGGTATACTATAGAATAGGGTAGGGCAGGGTAGGGCAGGGTAGGGCAAGATAGGACAGGACAGGACAGGACAGAACAGAACAGAACAGAACAGAACAGAATAGAATTCTTTATTGGCCAAGTGTGATTTGACACACAAGGAATTTGTCCTATGAAAATTGACTAGTCAAAAGGAATGCCAAAACTCAAAGCCATATCATAATTTTGCTTTATCTTTATTAGCACTTCCTTATTGTGTGATCATAGAAAGAAAAACTTCCATAATGAGCTCAATAAAACTAAAACCCAGAAATCTGTTTCTCGTACAATAAAATATATTTAAGGCCAAATTAAAATTCTGCAATAAGCAACTTCTTACTCAAAAGTGTGACTTCTAGCCATAGCCTGACAGCATACTGTATGATCATCAAACTCTACCTTTGAATATAGATGGCTGAAGAATCCCTACATGAATGCAGATGCTCACCCAGGTTAGTTCTATGTAATCCTAATGGTTATTCAGAGGTCCTAGTTACGTAAACTCCTTGCATTTAGGGGGTTTTCTTCAAACATCTGCATTTCAGCCACATGATATTGGGGAGCAGAAACTGTATTCCATGATAATAACACATGGAAATGTGACACAAAATAGAAAGTACTTTCTCACTTTGGAATGACAGACACTTGTTCAGCAACACTCATGATGGAAAGCCAAGTTTAAGCCTTATTTTCCCACTGATATCCTAGTTCTTCATATTCAGTTTTGTGTTCCTTTCACTATGGAAAAAACGAATATATAATGATTGTCTCTTTTTCTTTTGCTATGTCTGCTTATATTCCTTTGCTATATCTTACCAGCTAAATTGTTTGCTAATCTTGCTCTTTTCACAATTCTTCCTGTCTATTGTTGTAATCCATATACATTAACTGTGCTTACCTACCTATCAAAGGTGCTGACTATTTATGTGCCAATTCTTAATCAGGCCACCAAAGATATACAATGCTTGCAGCTGCACTCTTTATTTCAAAAGAAAAAGGAAACTTAAGTGCTGTAGGCAATATACAAACAGTTGCTTAATTCTGTGCAATATTAAAGAGGACTGTCATTTGTTTTGACACTCCCCATTATCACACAAAGGAGACAGTTGATCACTCACCTGAATTGGGGCTGTATGGGGAGCTTTGGATACATAGGTTACTCTTAATTGCTTCTTTGAGTTGTAAACTTAGGCTTCGCTTCAGCTGTCAGTGAGATCATCTAGCCACCTCTCTGTCCCCTGTAAGCTTCTTTTTCAGTTGGCCCTCATTTTCCCAAGCAGTGTCTTCCCCAGTGACACTTGCCTTCCCATTATGTATCCAAAAGGATTAAGCTTTAGCTTCATTATTAATGCTTTCACTGAGTAATATGGTTTTACTTAATCTAATATTGAATTATTTATTTTCATGTAATCTAAGGTATTCTCAATATCGTGTATCAGAGGCACTATCATTAAGTGTTGTACCTTATGATTCTTGATGAACGTATCTTTTCTTTTATGTACTCCAAAAGCATATGCACCAAGACAATTTCCTTGCGTGTCCAATCACACTTGGTCAATAAAAAATTCTATTCTATTCTATTCTATTCTATTCTATTCTATTCTATTCTATTCTATTCTATTCTATTCTATATATTTTTTTGTTCATATTTGCACAGCTAAATATCAAAACTGGAAAAACCATGGCCTTGACAACATGTACTGTTGTTAGTGTGATGTCACATATTAATGTTTTGTCTTGATGTCTCCCTTACTGTCTAAGAAGCAGAGCTGTCTTTGGCTGGATGGCTACTGTACAATTACCATTGCTGTGAATTTTTGAGCCTGGGAAGAAACAGGTCTGCTACTACTTCCATTTCGTCATCTGTCTGCATTGACCTGCCAACCTATTGACATGATGATCTTAGAGGGTTTTTTGTTTTAATATTGGCAAGAAAATTGCTTTCGGAGCTATGACTCAGCGGTTAAAGACACCATTCTTGTCTGCTGAAAATCTGAAAGCCCAGGTTTGAGACCCAAGTGCCGTGCAATAGGGTGAGCTCCTGTTCGAAAGCATGCAAATGCAAATAGATTAATAGGTACTATTTAATTAATAGGTACTTTTAAATAGATTAATTGGTGGGAAGATAACAGTGTTCTCTGTGCCTTTGCATATAGCCATGCTGGCCACATGACCATGGAAATTTTCTTCAGACAACGCTGGCTCCCTCAGCCAAGAAACAGTCAGACGCAACTGGAAAGGGAAACCTTCACCTTTTTAAAAATCTTCCTAATTTCTAGCTCTCAACTGAGGTCATCAGCATATTTGAAGTTGCTGAAACTTTATCAACTTTGATTTCAATTTTTATTTATTCTAAAACAATGTTTCTCATAATATATTCTCCATATAAGTTCAAAGAATAGGGAGACAATATACAACCTTCGTGAAGCCTGGATTTCAAAACTTTGAGCGTTATTTTACTAGGATGTGAGATAAAAACAATTATTTAGTATTCGGTTTTTCATACTGGAATATATATCAATCTTTTCCACTGCTTTGGTTAGTTTGGTATAGAGGATAAAGCATCAGATTGGAAACTGGGAAACTCTTGAGTTCTACTCCTCCTTAGGCACAAAACCAGCTGGTGGTCTTGGGCCAGTCACTCACTCTTAGCCATAGGAAGGAAGCAATGGCAAACCACTTCTGAAGTCGTGCCAATAAAACTGCAAGGACTAGTCCAGGCAATTGCTAAGAATCAACACTGATTTGAAGGTATGCATGTGTGTGTGCACGCACACACAAACACATAACATGACTTGCTTAATTCTGGCTTAGCCACAATGATGTATAAATCTAGCTGCTGTGTTTTGAAGTCCATGAATGATGGTTTAGCATGTCTAAACAACCATATTAGGCTAAACAACTGTGGAACTATTCAACAATTCATGGTTGTCAAAATTGTGGCTTAACCATACAGTTTATACAATATGCAGCTTAATATCTATGGTTTCCATTCCCTTAATTACATAACTTTCGTTATTTTATTTTTGTTTGCTCTGTGAACCGCTAAAGGCATCCAAATAAGCAGCTTTCCTTGGGCAGTGGGAACCTCATACTTTTAGATAGCAATAACAATAGTATTTAGACTTAGCAGTATATACTGCTTTACAATGCCCTCTTTAAGTGGTTTATATTGCCCCCAACAATCTGGGTCCACATTTTACCCACCTTGGAAGGATGGAAGACTGAGCCTGGTGAGATTCAAACTGCCAAATTGCAGTCAGCTGGCAGTCAGCAGAGATAGCCTGGAGTACTGCACTCTAATCACTGCACCACCGTGGCTCATGATAGGACTATAAAGATATTATCAGAACGCTGGCATCCTTTCCTAGGAACACCTAGGGTTACACTTGGAGCCAAATAAAACCTAACCCTAAATATGTAGCAGATTGCTGCATGATGCTGCTCTTTTCTCAAAAGAAACCATGGAATTCGTACTCTGAACTAGAACCAAAGTAGGAGAGTGTGAGACGCAGTCCTTTCAGTCCTCCATGTTTGTATTTTGATGTTTATGAATTGTCCACCCCAGAAATGAGCAAAACTGAATAAGAACAGTTATTTTTATTCCTTTTTATACTTAAAGTGGGCATATTTCTTTCAAGCAAACAATTACAAAACTAAAAAAAATATGTGAATGACTGCAAAAGTTGTGACAAAGCTGTTTCCAAAAGGCATAGACAAGATTGTGATGTTTTTAAAATATCTTCCCCACCCCCCATGCCCCTGTGGCTCATTTTAGGCAGCATAAGATGTCTGTAATTCTTCTAAAATCAGCCGTCTACCAACACATATTATATTTAGGCAAAGATTGTGTGGTCCTGAGACCCTGCAGGGAGACAGGAATTGGCAAGTGGGGGAACTAAAATTAATAAGAGAAGGAGAAAATATAGTGCTGAATCACTTCAGGCATTAAAGAAGATTATTTTGAAGTACAGCAGAAGTTTTGGTGTCACCTCCTCTGGGGTTGTGAGTTTCAGATCAAGTTAGCATCCAGAAAATCTTAAAAATGAATTCCTAGTCTATCTCTCCCTTTACCATCTGCTAGCAAGAAAGCTGGACTGGAATTACACCCAACAGCGTTCACCTCATTTCCCTTCTCCAGGACGGAAGTTTGTTTAAATGTGGAATTTGCGTTTAATTCCTTCATTTCTATTACTTCTACCATTATTAATAAAAATGGCACAATCTGACTAATTTTTTAAACAGAAGCAGGAAAAACTTTCACCTTATTTTCCTCCCAAGATATTCACATCTGATTCACATGTAAATTGGCAGGTTTCTTGGACTCAGTATCAGGTGTACGACATCTGACACTTGGAGAGAACGTAATACAGCAAACCTGTGATAGATCAGCTGCTGAAAAGAATCTCATCCTGAATTCACTCATAAACTTTTAACTCCAGTGTATCTGCTCTTGAATCAGGATCTAAAATCCGGCAAATAGCACTAGAGACCCCAACCTAATTTGTAATCCAGAAATTTGCATAGCTTCTTTGCATGGAAGTCAGCTTCTTAGTATCAGTGATTAGAAAAGAAATCAAGGCTAGAGGCAAGGTATTCAATTTAGATACAATTCAACAGCACACAGACCAACATCAAAATAATGAAACATACACGGTGACATCACAATACAAGCTTTTTGTACAAGTTTATCATTTTCCCCTTCTTGCTCTCTTGCTTGTCTCTTCCAACCATTGCCTATGTTTATAACATATTCTTTACCTAAATTGGAACAAAAGAAATTGGAGGAAGCTAGCTCTATCAGTTGATTGTAAGGTAGTGTTGTGGCCTGCCGGCGGCCAGGGGAGCTAACAGCAGAGTCGGACAGTGAGGAGGTTGGGGAGGAACATGGGCCAATCCTGGGGTTGGGGAAAGCTTGGACAAGGGCTCTGCATCGGAGGCAGAGAGGGAGCTCGACAGCAGTGAGGCAGAGGAACAACTGGAGCCCATTCCCAGTGTGTGCAAGTGCAGAGTTGCCAGAAGACAAGAAAAACTAAGAAAGCAGGGTTGATCTGGGAATAAAGCCACACCTTGGAGATGATTGGCCCCTCCCATGGGAAACAAAAGAGGAGCGAATGGGGAGGGGGCTTTTGCAGGAAACTCTTAGTTCATTCGTTCGTTCTGTGACTCTGAGAGACTCTGTACCAAGTTTTGCCTTGTACTGTGTTTGGAAACAAGTTACGTGGCAGCTTGCCAAACGAGATAAGGTGTGTTGATAAATATTCCTCTGAAAGACTGTTTGACAGGCCTTGCTGACTGTGAATGAAAGTAATTCACAGTTGTGTAAATAAAAGAGGTTTTGCCAGGACCAAGACTCTACTTCCTGCTTTTTAAGGGAGCCCAGGTCAGAACAGGTAGTGAAGTAAATGCTTCAGGGCTGTATTCAAAAAACAATTCAAGTTTTAACAAAGGCATAATTTTAGCTTTTCCTATTCACCTTGCATTGGAGAGGTTGGTGGGAATGCTAAGGGTTGCAAGTGAGAGAGACGCTTATAAAAATTCTAAGATTTCTTAATGTGTTTTCAGTCACTTAAGGAGGTAAAGTATTAAAACCATTTCAAAACAATTAAACCATGTGCTACTGTAAATCAGTAAACTCACATATCAGTAAATGCCTGATATGTGAATTATGATCTGCAACACAGCCCTAACATAAATCAAGTTGTTTGGAAATTTTTATTTATTTTATTTTTCTTAATTGGTACAGTCATACTTGGAGCATACTTGACTGCTCCAAAGATCATTAAATTTGATGTTTGACACATTTTGAAGCAGAAAACATGTCCTGGCACTCATCTTTCTCTTGATAGTCAATGTGCAAGGAATAACTTGCTGAAGTCGGCTGCCTCGTGACTCACTATTTCTTCAGGCCAAAACCATGGATCACATGGTAAGTCACGTGGTTTTCTCGGTACTCATCGGTTTTAGTATTTGTTGTGTTTTCCAGAACAAATTACCGACAGGTACTGAGGTACCACTGTATTCTGCCTACTGTACACTAAAAGCAGTTTACAGAGAAATTATATATTTATATATTTAAAATTGTAAAACATATAAACAGTACTGAAAATGAGCAGCAAAAATAAAGAAAAGAGCCAGTAGTTGTAGTGGTTAAGGCATCACACTAGAAACCGAGGGACTGAGTTCTAGTCCCAGTTTAGGCATGAAAGCCAAAGGGGTGACTTTGGGCCAGTTACTCTCCCTCAGCCCAATCCACCTCACAAGGTTGTTGTTGTGGGGAAAACAGGAGGAGGAAGGACTATTAGGCTGTGTTTGCAGCTATGGGTTATTTATCAAAAAATAATAAAGGTGAGAATAAATAAATAAAGCATACTTCTAAAATAATTATGAACCAGTTACCACTTGTTCAATAGGGCTGACAAATCTTTTGAAAGGCGGCTTTCAGATTGCACAGCATCTATTTTCAAATTGTTAAAGCAGGTGCATCTTTTTTTTTTAATGGCACAGCTGCTTCAAAAGCTGCTATCAGCTATCTCTACTGTACATGCATGAGAAATGAACAGCCCTTTAGCTCTGCACTTCAAAGACAGCCAGAAACAGCTTCTGAAGTGAGAGCTTGGGGGGGGGGGGATGTTTCAATCATTTGAGAGAAGAGCTACTGTATATTACTGAGCACTTTTTGGGGGGAAGGATTCATACTATTAACAAAGGCACACCTATCTAATATATTGGCTGAAACACAAATGCTGTATTCGATGGGTAACTGACACAGAGAATTTCATCATTACATTTAATTATTTCATCATCAATTTTAAAGTGAGGCATAGCATTAAAATTAAATATCCAGACGACAATCTCTTTACATTAATTTCTTGTTCTCTTTTTGCCCAGAAATGAGCCTGGGATGCTTATTTTAACTGTCACATTCTACGTGATATCTCTGTGCAATATTAATATGATTGAGTTTTTGATTAATATTCACGTAACTGAATTGTTGATTAATAAAAAGTTTGCAGAACATGCCTGTGAAATTTTCTGCCTTGGGCAAAAACCTTTGGGGTATGACTAGTGAAAAAAAGAAAGAGGATCTTAAATTATTTTATTACCTAAGAACAATAAAGGAAAATAAGGGGGGGGGAAGAGGATAATTGATGAGAAGCCTGTACTATGCGGATCTACTGCTTCCCAGTATGTTTATATATTAACATAATGTAATAAGCAAAACATGATACATAATCAGTTATTACTATAGCAATGGAATATTTACATATGAATAATAATGCAATAAAAATTCCAGTCTCAAAGAAAACTCAGGGAAAAACTCAAAAAGAAAAATTAAATCAGATGCAAGAGAGGTCCTATGGGACGAATCTTATGGAAGACAGAATATTTCTGTTCATCTCATGTAATAAACAGACAAGCAGTTTTGCTTTTTGCTCCCTATTATCATAAGAGGTGATTTATTACAGGAGTTAGTAAAGTTGGCCTAAACCTCTTACTCCCATTAGGAGACTGGCCAAAAGCAACATCTTCCTTTTCGTTCTTAACTTGGCATGAGATATGTCTTGGTAAGAGGAGACAAATTTCATAGCTTGGCACCATCCCAATCACCACTCTTCTGTAAAATATTTCAGAAACTTGCAGGGGTAACACCAGTGGTGAAATCTAAAATTTGTTACTACCGGTTCTGTGGGGGTGGCTTGGTGGTGGTGGGGGTAATGTGACTGGGTGGGCGTGGCCATTCTTTTTTCTTTTAAGACCATTTTTTCTATAACCTCTTTGGCGAAGAAGTTGTAAAAAATGCTTTCAAAAGCCTCTGCTGATCAGGCAACTCAGCTTGGATCGTCACAGGCATTTAAAAGAAAAAAGCCTCTGCTGATTAGGCAACTCGGCCTGGATCATTTGACGATCCCAGCTGAGCCACACAATCATCAGAGGCTTTTTTTTTTTTACTTTTAAAAGCATTTTTTCGCCCGAAGAGGTTGTAGAAAAAATGCTTTTAAAAATTAAAAGAAAAAGCTTCTGATAATTGTGTGGCTCAGCTGGGCATGTGGGGAGGGGGCAGGGATTTTTGCTACCAGTTCTCCAAACCACCCACCTCCATCGCTACCGGATCTGGTGATCCAGTCTGAATCGGGAGCATTTTACCCTTGGGTAACACTCTTCCTGTCCTCCAAAGTCTGGATTCAATTGTAATGTGACTCTGATTGAACAGGTTTGCAGAAAGTCTCAGTTAAAAAGAAAATAACATTTATAAAGCTACTCCCTAAACTTAGCAATATATACAATCAAATAGTCAGCGTGGAAAAAAACAGGGAAATGCTTCATGATCCTGGCATATGACCTACAAGACATTTATTATGTTTCTGGTATTTATATAAATTGATTTAAAAGCATAGATAATCTTCTTTACTTACTGGAATTTTGTTTGGATGCTGTTCTCGGATCTGCTGTACCTCTTTACAACGATCCGCTGTGAAAGTGAAGCATAATTGATTTTAGGAATTTGAAATAATTTTCTTGCCTACTATGTATTTAACAGTTTTATAAACCTCAAAAAAATATGGAAGAGGGAGTGGTGAATCTAAGCAGTTTTTTTTTAACTAAAAAAAAAAAAACATATGAATCTTACCAATCCAAATATAGTGGCATAGTGTAACTATAGTAATACTTATAATACAGTAATACTTATAAAGAAGAATATTTAGTATTCCAGTAACAACATTGTTCAATTGTTTAAGCCATCTGAATACAAGCCCCCTTGACCTGTTCACCAAGGATGTGAATTTACTACTCCCTCCCCATTTACACCTCACACTAAACACTAAAAAATAACTCATTTTTTATGACCCTTAATTCTGGGCACAATCGGGAAGATTAGATGGAGCTGAGCGTTTACTGGCCAGGTGCCCTTCCTGACACCTATGCAGAATTCACAGCAAATGTTTTTTCTTTGCGCCCTGGGAGAGATACATCTGCAACGATCTAGGATTGAATTCTCAATCTTCCAAGTGGGAGGGTGAGCGTCTTCACCACTAGGCCACTACATTGCTCTATTTGTTCCTTATATACAATGGACCCAATACCTTTTAATCTACCAAGAAAGGTAGAGACAAAATTCTGCAATAATAACCACCTGTTCTTGAAGCATCTGACATTGTGCAAATGAATTAGGGCCTGCCTTCTGTCCAGATATTTACTTGAGCAGCAATAATTTTAGTATCAGATTATGTATTTTAAGGATTTTATAGCCTGTCTTCTTCCAAAAAGGGAGTTCTCTACACAACTTCTATCAGCTCAAAACACAGGACTGGCCCATTTTTATTTTTATTTTAGTTTTTATTTTGCCTTCTTTAAAAGGATGCTATGGATACTATACTATGCTGTAAGTCCTGAAAAATGAATCAAGAAACCATAAAAATCCACTATTTTCTGGACGGTTTTGGGGCCACAATGCCCAAAAGCAGGCTAGTCCTATCTTCCAGTCTTCTACCTTGGAGGTAAGCAGAAGGTAACATATAATCTGCTATCTCAGATCTATTGAATTCTTTCCAGCAGATCTCCAAGGATTTCTAATTCTTGAACTAGTGCAAAGAATCTTCTGCATGATTAATTTTATGTTAACTTGCTTATTTCAGAACCGTCTTCTGCAAAATAGGAACACTAACTTATTTTGACCAAAGTTGTTTGTTTTCAGCTCTTGAACCCTATTGGTTTTGCTAAAATTCCTAAATCACATATACATTTCTGCATATTTTATATGTGATCATTTGGCTCAGCCCCCCTGAACCAGGATGAGGAATGTCACAGTCACTGAACTACATAGTAAAAATGACTTCTATTTTCTATTTCACTACGAAACATATTTCTGGTCAAACTAGTTTTTAGAGGTAATAAATTAGATTCTACTAAGAGAATAGCACCTGACTGGCAAAGTCTAGAAATACAATACTGTAGACTAGATAGAGGCTTGGGAAGTACAGAAAGGCCAATGCAAACAAACAAAAACAATCACCTACAGTAAAAGGATTCTGGGAGAGCTGATAGAAAGCAGAGAGCTCAAAGCTATGTTTACAAGAAATTTCATTATTAACAGCAGGGAAGATAACTTATTAACTTTGCTCAGTGTCAGATACTGTTCCACTTGTTCGCATGCAAGAACAGTTTCGTTTCCTGGAAGCAAAACACAACACCATCCCCCTAACTCATGATTAACAAGCCAATGTTAAGGACTTATAGGTGGTTTGTTTATTCCCAAAGGATCACATCAATATTTTTGCAAGAAGCTATCTTAAAAAAAAAAGGCGAGGGGGCTGGGTGAGATGCAATCAGTATTAGCCAGCACAATATTTATAGCAAAAGTACTGAGAGTAAAATAAATTTGAAATCTTAAATATATTCAAGCACTTAACTGAAGAATAGCCAAGTTATTTGGTTAGTGCAAGTATTACATGCTGCATCTTTTTTCCACAATATGAATGATCCAGATTACTAAAGAACAAAGTCAGAACTGGCTTCAGAGTTTCTTGTGAACCTTATGTTTTGGTACCAGTGAAGGATGCTGACTTAAAAAAAGATGTTAACTTGGGGAAGGGGTAATTAGCACATATGTGCTAATTAGCACACATTCAATATGAATACTACAACATCTAAATTGCAAACATATTAATCATTGCAACAAATATTCTAAGCAACCCTGTAGGTTACTCGTTTCACATGCAACAGGGAAAGAAATACAGTTTGTTTGATGACAAACAAGCTTGATGTTACCTTGTTTGGTAATGAAACATTTGCAAGAAAACAACCAAGCTCAGAAAGCACCAAGGACTCTACAGTTTGTTTATTTAAAATGTTAATATAGTTGCCCATTTTATATCAAACTCTTGATGGTTCCCAAATCAACAATTAGAAAACAGAACTAGGAATTCTTAGAAGCACACATTTCTAGTATCTAACATAATGACTTAAAAGTTGATATCCTGTCTGTAAATATTAATATTAAATTAGCTATTTGCCACCATAACATAAAACTGATTGCCTTAGATGCTTCCAAAGAGCCTTTGGAATTCATGAGTCATTGTTTGGAAGCTGCCTAAAAATTAGAGATGTGCCTAATCTGTCTCTGGGAGTTTTTTCACCTAGAACAGCCCATTCTACACATTCTAAGAATTGGCTTCTGCCTTTACTCAACCGTATTACCCAGAACAGGGAGTGGCTGGTCATGTTCCAGAGTTGAATCACTCAATTTTTAACCTCTCTACTAGAAATGTTTACCTGTGACCATCATGTGGGTTCTCTAATGTTTATTAAAAAGTTTAAAAACAATAGCAGCTCTGCTATGGTAGGTAGGTAGGTAGGTAGGTAGATAGGTAGGTAGAAAGGGGGATAGATAGATAGATAGATAGATAGATAGATAGATAGATAGATAGAGAGAGAGATAGAGAAATAGAAATATATATATAGGCAATACTTTTATTGTATTAGTGAACCAAAGTTGTAAACAATAATTTCAGGTTTAAAGTTTCATAAACTTTTCCTTAGGCAAGTTTTTTTTTTTAACAAATGGAAATAAAGAAAAAAAGAGATGATTGTGGAGGCCTCTCTACAACCTTATATTGTGAAATAATGTTAGGGAGCTGTCAAACCTGCAATTTGACTCCTGACACTACCAAGCAGGATGAGATATCAATACGGGTTTTCCAAAGCAACAGTGGTAATAAAATGTTTATAAATCCTTCATTTTGGGAAGATCTAATGATAAAAACTGGTTTCATCCTACCAAGAGTCTCAGATTCTTTGACCAACAAAAACCAAAACAGATTATTTATTAGTTAATTTATTGATGTATAAAGATATAAGCAATATATCTCTTACCCTTTGCTGACACAAGCCATTCTGCAACGAAGCCAACATTTTCACATTTGAGATTGAGGTTGTGATTTATTAAATCTGATTATGTAGCCTCAACTGGAGTTTACTGCTGGCTAACAGGGACAGTATATTTCTGTTAAGGTTTCCAATAAGAAAATAAATCCAAATCTGAGAAAAGCTCACTTTATTCCCAGGCTTACTCAGGCTGCTTTTAAGTAGTTTTAGGTCATTATCATGTAGACTTATACAAAAATATGGTTGAAAACAATGAGATCTCACTGATGAAGTTCTTTTTGTCATAACATTTGTGCTTTCCAAGAAGTTCTCTAGTCAAAGGCATTTGGAAAGCTCTGGTTTCATGATCACTTATCATGAGACAAGCAATTTCAGCTTCCAATTTGCTCACGTGTTCAAAGGGAGAAGAGAAATTTAAATGTCAACAACAACTACTAGCAAGAACAGAGCTGTCTTAGGTTTTCAGCCCACAGCTAGCCATCAAGAAAATAGCAGAGAGTAGATAATTTTATCTGATGCTCAGTTTCTAAAGGAACACAGTGACCTGTAAGTAAGCCAAGATAACACTGGGTTGGAGCTAAGCCATCTTGGAAACCTATGTCCTCTCTCACAATCTCTGCAAACTGATTGTATAAAATCAAGAGTTCTGAAAGAGACAGACAATTGGTGTGTACATATAAACATGATGGATAAGGAAATGCTGTGGAAATATCCAGCTATGCCCACAATTGAAAATCTGGAAAGGAGAATGGAGTATAACCATTGTTCTGTCCCTAATTTCTATATGTTCAATAGTGCATATGCACATATCAAGTAAGCACTTTATATAACTGAGTCATATATTTGTTAGGGCAAATGCTTACCCATGTGTACCAACAGCCTATGAATGAGAGTCTGACAGTCAGATGAAAGCAGCTATCTTGGATTCTGTCAGCTGCCAAAAAAGAAGCTGAATGGGCATTACTTCCTAGAATACCCCAATAAATAAAATACAATAAAATCCAAAGTGGCCCCATCATGGGCTGATTAGAGAATGTACCACCTAACTTGATAGGCCTTGCTATACCTGGTTTTAAGAGGAAAATTGGCACATTCTTGAAAATCAGGTATATTAAGTAGGAGAATGCTTACAAATGCTAAACCTTTATAAAGCAAGTCAAAGGGTGGAAAAGCATATAGATAGATGTATCAGACTGAATTGTATTAGGATGTTAACATACTGTTAAGGTCGACTGCATTTGTGAAGCACTAATTTAATAAAAATCAGAATGTCTGGTGTCTACCCAAGTATTTTATAAATGGATAATATAATCATGCCCCAAAGCATATTACTCAGTGACTTTATTTACTGCACAAGCTAAACCTGAATTCACAAACAAGATTACTGTGGTCATATAAAAAGCTAAGGCAACGTCTACAGTAGGTCCCCACAGCATGTTGGATGATTGATTTTAGTTCAGTGTTTTGTGCTAATCTAGCCATAAAGATCACTAGACCTTGAGCTTTGAAAATACTTCAGACTTCCCACATTTTTCCTATAATAATATTTACTCCTGGATACAGCAATTCATATTACAGGTCCTGTTATATCCAGACTTCTGTAAATCATTGTGACTGACCACAATCTGGTATTTGGAAGCCAAAAAAAGAAAAAAAAGAAAAAATGAGAATACTGAGGCATTGGGGGCACTATTTCATTATGGCCTTTTGAAATGATGCATTCTTATTCTCCGTTTAAGGTCTCAGAAATACCTTAAAATTTAGCTGAAGAGCAAGGAATAATGGTGGCTCTACCAAATGCACACAAATGAGGATTTTTGGTTCATAGTTTAAATTTCATGTATATAATTTGAACTTGGTAAGTTGGCCCCAGGCAAGGCATTATACGAGTCTCATATGAAAAAGAGAATAAGAAAAATGCTCAGTAAGAGTAGTAAGAGTAAAGGACAATCTACCTCAGCATTTTGTGCAGACCTGCAGCCAACCATTCCTCCAGGAAGCTCACAATAGGGCTTCCACTACCTCATCCCAAGTGTCCTTGATTTAGCTTCAGTGGGTAAAGAAATGATGAAGATCATTATGTTATTGGCCAAAGGTAAAGATAAAGGTTCCCCTCGCACATATGTGCTAGTCGTTCCTGACTCTAGGGGGCAGTGCTCATCTCCGTTTCAAAGCTGAATAGCCAGTGTTGTCCAAAGACATCTCTGTGGTCATGTGGTAGGCATGACTAAATGCCAAAGGCGCACAGAACACTGTTACCTTCCCAGCAAAGGTGGTCCCTATTTTTCTACTTGCATTTTTTACGTGCTTTCGAACTGCTAGGTTGGCAGAAGCTGGGACAAGTAACGGGAGCTCACCCCGTTATGCGGCACTAGGGATTCAAACCGTTGAACTGCCGACCTTTCAATTGACAAGCTCAGAATCTTAGCTACTGAGCCACCACATCCCTGTTATTGGCCAAAGCTGTGTCTTAAACTCCATTTATATTCTTTACACATTACACAATTTAGATATGAATTGTCATCAGGTATATATGCATGCCCCCATATAGCCATGATGGCAAACCTACGGCATGCGTGCCATAGGTGGCACACAGCGCCCTCTTTGTGGGCAAGTGAGCCGTCGCCCCAGTTCAGCTCCTCTGCGCATGCCTCCCACCGGCCAGCTGGTCTTCGGGTCTATAAGATGCAGACATTTCCACCCACTTTGGGGGTGGGGAGTGTGTCTTATAGACCGAAAAATATGGTAGCCAGCTTTCAGGCCTGTGTGAAGCCTCAACAAAGGCTCGTTTACGTATTTATTTGTTTGTATCAAATTGGGAGACCACCCATGTCACTCACATAGTGGCTTACAACAACAACAACAAAAAATCACAAAAAAGATGAAACAATCAGATTATTTCCTAGTTTAAAAAGTAACTTAATGATGAAAGCAATGATACAAAATACTAAAAGGAACTTTTTTAAAAAATGGCTTTCTAGAAACCCATTGTCAACAAGTTTTAAGTGCAGTGCATCTAAGGGCAGGTAAGAGTGTCTTTCAAGTGTTTTGTAAACATTCAGTTATGTCACTGCCAGGTTTACTCTGTTCAGGCTAGTGTCTAATGCTACAATTTTTGCAGCTTGAAAAATATTGAAGCCCAGAGGACACTTGATCGAAAGGCATTTTCTTTAATGAATATTACTCGGCTTCTTAAAGATCCTCCTCCTTTTCCCCCTTGCCCATAATTGTGGCTCTATAAAGCTATCTGGCTGACCCTCTCTTCCCCTCTGCCTTTCTTCCCAGAAAACAGAGAAAGCCAGTCAGCTGAGGAAGCAAAAAAAAAAAAAAGATGTGGAAAATAAGCTGAAAGGCACTCAACAGTTGCAGCTGCCTGAGCTCACACCCCCCATTTCCACCCCTGCTGCTTTTGAGCTATTTTCATCCTGTTTGCTTTTGAGCTGGGACAGTCAGGGAGAGTAACTGGAGGCAGACCAAGCACCATCTGCCTACTCCACCCAGTGGCATCCAAGCAGTTGCTGCTAGCAAATGGCGGCAAGGAGAAAGCCTGTCTCTCAGCCTTTTATTTTTCTGAAGGAGGTCCACTGCTCCATAGAGCAGGGGTCTCCAACCTTGGCAACTTTAAGACTTGTGGACTTCAACTCCCAGAATTCTGGGAATTGAAGTCCACAAGTCTTAAAGTTGCCAAGGTTGGAGACCCCTGCCGTAGAAGGCAATAGAAGCTGAAATGGGGAGAAGATCAGCACAGGGCATGGCACATGTTTGCTCTGGGTTTGTTATTCCCTTTTGATACAGAGTATTGGTCAATGTTGGGGTGAGTCAGAGTGTAACAACAACAAACTGCTTGAGGTGCACTCGCAGTTGTGGCATGTGGAAGGGTCAGGGTTATAAAGAGGACAGCCCACAACACAAGAGCAAAACAGATTTCCTTGAGTGTTATCTTCTCTATATATATATAGCAAAACTCTCCCTCCCAATCTAGGCACTCCAGATGTGAGAGTGTCAATAATTAATATTGCACGGACACTGCTGAGAATTCTGCAGGTTGAAGTCTGCACATCTGGATTCTAGAGGAAGTCAAAATCGCAGACGCTTGCAGAGGCAGTTTTAAAACTTCTGAAAAACCAACACGTTTAACACTGTGTAACCTTATGCAATAATAGATATCTTGTCCTTTAAAAAGCCACAAGACTCTTTGGCTGAAATGTGAATAAAGATAAATGTTTTCTATAAAAGCTACCTTCAGCTTCTGAATGAAAGGCAGGATATAAATATAAATATATGAATAAAAAAAGACATAGCATTTAGCAGACTACAATGTTAACAGTGTTAGTAGGCTAAAGGCCAAAACAATTAGCATACAGGATATACAGTATACATTCTTGATAAAACTCTTATCAAGAATGAGATTACACAGAGATAGATAGATAGAATTCTTTATTGGCCAAGTGTGATTGGACACACAAGGAATTTGTCTTTAGTGCATATGCTCTCAGTCTACATAAAAAGATAAGTTCGTCAATTTACTTTGTCAAGATAAAGTACAACAGTTAATGATAGTCATATGGTACAAATATACTATCACATAATACTAGGAAACAATATAAACCATAAGGATACATGCAACAAAGTTACAGTCATACAGTCCTAAGTGGGAGGAGATGGGTGATAGGAACGATGAGTAATTGCTTATGAGGAGTAAAACAACATAGGAGAATTGATCAAATCTTCAACTGGCCAAAGTAAATACAAAGTAACTATACTTGGTAGTGTCCTACTTAATGCTGCCCTCTATTTATTTTCAGCCATGGCTTGCCTTTAAGCAATGCAGAACTTAAATTCCAAGAGTGGCAGCTCTGTACAATATTAAAGCTTTACATGAAAATTCATTTCAACATCACCTCTTCCCCCAGTCAGTCATGGAATCTGGTCACAAATTGGCAGTATCTCTTTTGCTCCTGACCTCAGATAACAAAAAAAAAAAAGACAATGGCATCTTTTCCCTAAACAGTTTCCAGTTGCATTTCATGATGTCATCAGGTAAGCAGTTCAATTCCATTCATCCCTCCTTGTCTCAAATTCTCCATTTACAGAAGGCAAATGATAACAGTATCTTCCACATAATATATTTGAGGCTGAAAATGCTTAAAGTCTTATCTGCCTATTTGCAATGATAAAATTTACCCGGGGCAACTTGATAGGTAAGTTTCTGAATATCAAGAAAAAAAGCTAGTGGTTGTCTTGGATAGTTCTGTAGGGTAGAAAACAAGATAGGAATGAAATAAATGAAGCTCCTTTTCCATGAATTATAATCCTCTCAAGGACACTTTGCATACTAGAGATTCAGGATCCCAAAATGTATTCATACCATGAATAATTAAATGGACCTTTAATGCCAAAACAATGCAATTACAATCATGCAAATTCAGTGGCACACAATTATAATCCACCCATTAGAGCTCTTTGGTACCCTCTCTAGACACTGTATTGTGACTTCTACCCCCAGGACATGAAGAAATGAATTACAATGGCTAATCTCAACACAGTAGAGCTGAACTACAATTCACTGTAAAACTTTAAACTATTTTGCATTTAATTAAACTGACCAAATTATTTATCCTAACAAAGTGTTCATACAATGTCCAACAACTGGATTGTGAATGGTCACTATCTAAAGGTAATTTTTACACATTTCATTTTCCTTTGACCTTTTGTTTTATTATTCCTTCATCTTTTCCAACAATAAATGTATATATGGAATACTCTTCCCTCAGGATATTTCACGTATTTGATAAACTGGACAATGTGCCAGAAAAACTAATAGGATTATAAATTTGTTAAGATGTTACAATGGAATTTATTATTGTAAATATAATCCCAGGAAGAATGCAAGGAGCCACAGTTCAAAACATTTAGAAAACACAACATTCTCTACTGCTATAGAATATAAGTATATGTTTAAAAGTGTACCTCTGCTATCATACAATACCTCTAAATTTGGTATTTCAAATAAACATACACTTTGTTTTAAAAGTTATATTTAATTTTTAAATATAATTTTTATATTTATATTTATATTTATTAATTTTTAATAAAATAACTTTATAATAAATATAATAAAAGTTGTATTATGATTTAATTTTTTTCCACGTTTCAGGAAGTTTTCCACTGCAATCCTAAAGCTTACTTAAATGAATAATAAGCTGATTTTTAACCAAATAGATTTTCAAAAAGAGGGTTTGATATAGTGGAAATGGGAAAAAAAGACAATAGATCTGTGCCTATCAGCCAGCTGAGAAAACTCTTATTGGGTTGGAAATGTCACAAAGGAGAGTCAGAACAATAACCAGAAACAACAATACTATATAGTAATAGAGGACAGAGATAGTTGCTTTGTCCTACACAAACATAGTGACAACCTGGAATTCAAAATACAAGAAAATTTTTATTATTGACTGACATTTTTTATTAAATGCAGAACTGATTAGTAACTGTTCTTGCAAACTCTCACAAATCTCCCAAAGATGAAAACATACAATCAGAAATCTCTTGCAGTATTCCACTTCATCTCAGTAAGGCCCTTATTTAAAAAAAAACAAACACCAATCTCCCTGCTGCATAAATCCTATGCTCAGGGGGGAAAAAAATCAAGTGTGCATTCTTATTATATATAATTTGTTTCCTTTTGGTCAGCTTTCATACCACCTGATGGCCAAAATAGAATATTTGGGGGGAAGCGGATCAGAGAATTCGAAATAAGAGTCAAAATCATTTAACCTGCAGAGGGGAGGAGGGCTCAACTGCAGGGAAGATTTAATGTGTGTTTCATACACATCCAGAAAATTACAAGGCCTGTTCCTGAACCCTTAATTACTCAAACTGATTCCCTGAATCCAGGTCTATATTATAATGTTCTTAAGAACTACTAACAGTCTTTCTTTACCAATCAGAAATTATAGACAGCAATGACCAAGAAAATGAAAGCCAATTTGGTGTAGTGGTTAAGACACTAGCAAATTCCAGTCTTGCCTTAAGCAAAAAGCCAGCTGGGTGATTTTCTACTTTTTCTAAACTCAAGGACAGACATGTCCAATCGGATGCTCGGTGGCCAAATGTGGCCCTGGACAGCTTATAATGTGGTCCCATAAGATATTTTAAAAATGCTAAAAAATAAAGGAAGTTTTTTATTTATGTAATTAACTATATCATATAGTTTATTTGTGGCCTAAGACAATTCCTCTTTTTTTATTGCAGCCCATGCCAGCCAAAAGGTCATGCACAGTGGTTGCTACTCTTTTTGCTATCACGTACCAAAAGCAGGGGGAGTGCGGGGTGATCGCGCACATGCGTGCCCATACCCATAATTCTATGTGCCCTGCCCCCCCGCGCATGCATGCGTCATCCCCGGTGCTCCCCCCGCTTTTGGCATGTGATGGCATGGTGGGCCTAGTAGGCCCGTTTTTCACCCTCCCCAGGTTCCAGAGGCTTTCTAGGAGCCTAGAGAAGGTGAAAACAGCCTTCCCAACCCCCCTGAAGGCCTTCCGGAGGCCGGAAACAGCCCGTTTGCTGACTTCCGGTGGGCCCAGAAGACCCGAAAATCAGCTGGCCAGTGTGTGTATACATGCTGGAGCTGAGCTAGGGCAACACTCACGTGCCCACCAATATGGCTCTGTGTGTCACCTGTGGCACGCGGGCCATAGGTTCGCCATCACACTCTAGGATGTAGGCAATAACAAACCATTTCAGAAATCTGGCCAAGAAAAGTGTAGGGACTTGTCCAGACGGACCAAGAAGACTCAAAGGTCAGTAGCAGCACACAAAAACTAAATAATAGATATCTAAATTAAATTGCTACAGGTAGTCCTTGACTTACAACAATTTGTTTAATGACTGAAGTTACAACAGCATTGAAAAAAGTGACAATTTTTCACCTACAACCATTGCAGCATCCCCATGGTCAAAATTCAGACGCTTGGTTGCTATTGATGACGGTTGCAGTGACCCGGGATCATGTGACTACCTTTTGCGACCTTCTGACAAGCAAACTCAAGGTTCACTTAACAACTGCAGTGATTCACTTAACTGTGGCAAGAAAGGTTATAAAATGGGGCAAAACTAATTTAACAAATGTCTCCATTAACAAGAGAAATTTTGGGCTCAATTGTGGTCATAAATCAAGGACTACCTGTAGTTTAAAATGACCAATGCTCAGAGGTATTGTAAATAAGTGCCTTGAAATGTGTTTTCAATGCCTGAAAAAAAGTTTTAAGGCAGTTGGTTTGAAGACTCCTTGATAGCATTGATTGTAGCTTTGTATAGAGGCAAAAACTCTCCCATATAAACCACACCCACATTTCATAACATAATGTCCTCTAACTTCTTATTCTAAGGGAGGACGGGAGGAAGTCAAGAACTTAATCCCTCCCTTTGGTTTCTGCATTATTATGTATCCTTATATTGATATTGTTTCCTGATTGCTTATTTGTACCCTATGACTATCATTAAGTGTTGTACCTTATGATTCTTGATGAACGTCATCTTTTATGTACACTGAGAGCACATGCACCAAGGCAAATTCCTTGTGTGTCCAATCACACTTGGCCAATAAAAAAAAATCTATTCTATTCTATTATTATTTTTATTTTACAGTGAAAAAAGGAACAACAACAGTGAAGATTGCCTCTTTTAAGTTCTCATTATATAAGGTCCTACACCAGTTTATACTTGACTCGCAGGATGTGGAAATACTAAGAGCATAAAAATAACTAGACTGCCAATAAAGCAGGAGGAGGCCACGCCTGCCGTCTTGGACCCAAGAAAGTTTTCCACCAGAAGGGGAGCATCGGCTCTCTTCAGCGTACGTTTCTTCCTAAAGGCCAACCCCGCTCCTCCCCCCACCCCCCCAGTTTGGTTTCTTCCAAGCCGGGCCTATTTCCCAGCTCTGCTCTCCAAAGCCTATCGCCGAAACGCAAGAACCTTCCCCGAATCCCATTGGCAGGCATTACATCACCAGCAGGGTACGGACGGCTGCTAATTACCTCTGCCTTCTTTCCTGCTTCCCTGGCTGCCCAGTAGGAGGAAACTTGGAGCTGAGCTAAACAAAGACTCAGCGGGTTGCTTGGCCGCTTGAGAGGCTCCCGAGTTAATCGATCTCCGGGGATTGGGCAGCCAGCAACTAAAGCGGTATTTTGGATCATCCTCCCCTCGCCATCTCCAAAGGGCCGGAACCTGCAGGAAGGGTCGGTTTGCACGACCGAGCCCGGAGTAGCCCTGGCACCTTTTTAGCCTGTTGTTGCAGAGAACTTGAATCGAGGAAATCCGGGTTAAATTAACCATGAATAAATCGTGAAAAGACAAAGGGAAGTTCAAGATCATACTGTATCAGGGTCTGGCACGCACAATATACTAGGCAGGCCTCAGAAGGGTGCTCGGTTTCCCATCCCCGACGGAGCAAGTGCCTTTCTTGGGTGCGCCCAAGAGCTAAGCGGCACTGTGCATTCTTGTCACCAAGACAAAGCGCCGAAGCGAGGAGATAATTATTACACACACACACACAAAACCAGGGCCGAATCTATTTCGATCTGCCAAAACCAGAAAGCGTTTCTTGGCTGGCAGCGAAGTCTGAAAGGACAAACAAATGGCAGCAGATTCTTTCTTTCTTCCCCCCTCCCTCGTCTTCTCCAATGAGGTGCCCTCGGATTGTGTCGAACCACAAGGCCCCTCAGGATCCCCACCGGGCCCGTCCCGCTAGTCGAAGGTTTCTCATCGAGGTGACAGGCTGAAGGTCCTTTTGGGGGAGGAGAGGGCACCTTGAAGGCGAACGCACAGATGTCTCCCCCTCGTTTCAAACCCCGCCGCGTCCCTCCAAACCCTCCAGGATGGGAGTGTGGGAATGGGGGGGGGGGCGAAGGGAAATGGAGCATCTCCAGGGAAAACAGAGAAGCAAACAAGAATCCGCTGTGCCCAAATTTTACGGCGGCAGCGAAGGCGGCACCGCTGGGCACCTGCCCCCAAACTATCCGCAGCCTTCCAGGACTCGGCCCTCCGATAATCTTTCCAAGAAGGGGTGGGGTGGGGGGCTGGGATGGGAGTGGGAGATGATCCTGGACGCCAGCCAAGTCCCCCAATTTGGCTTCTTTCCCAGCCGCCGTGTTTTCTCCCGGGCGCTCGGACTCCCGCCCCCACCCAAAAAAAATCCAGTCAGGACTTACAAAAGCTCCGCCGCTGCTTGAAAGGCCGGTCCGAAGGCATCGCGGCCGGGAACCGGACAATACCGAGACCACCGCGCCTCGGCACGGACGAGAAGGTCGTCGTTAAGACTCAAAAGAAAAACAACCCGCTGCCGCCGTCGCCGCCTTGGGGAGGGCAGGGGAGGTCTCCGGAGCCCCCGAAAGCAACTGCCGCGACGCCCGCCTCCTCTTCCTCGGTCGGCCGACGCCGTCTGCTCCGGATCAGATAGCTGAGCCACACCGATCCCCGAAGGTGGCAGCGCAGCGGTGACTTCATCCCACAACCTCCTTAAAGGGGAGGCGCGCGATCCCGCCCCTTCTGCAGTGCGGCCTCGTTGCCAGGGGCGCACCGGCCTCAGCCCCAGGCTGCCCTCGGCGATCTTGTTGGCACTCTCGGCCAGCAGACTCGCTTCCCCCCCCCCACCTTCCCGCCCCCGGAGAAAGAATGAAACCGCGTCCAGGAGGATATTATAGAAGATGATGAGTAACACACAAACAAACACACACACACACACACCTATTAGAAAGCATTGCCAGGAGTTCATCTAGCAATAATCCCAGAAAGGACATTTGTTTATTCCTTTATTTAAAAGCAATTTATTATAATTAATACTTCTCTTTTAGCCCGTCCTGAACAGCTTTCAGTTGGATGTTACTGAGTTGCAGCACAACTGGAAAAACTGGTCAATGGCAGCAGAAGTGTCATTTTAAAAATTAACATATTTATTACACTACTGTATAAGATTTGGTGGATCACACGGGTTTGATATATAAGGCTGTTTTTGTTATGATTCACTGAAAATGCTGATTTGCTGGATTAAATCTTTTAATTAAAGATGACCTTCCAAGTCAGGCTTGGAGAAATCCAAATGCTTTCACATTTTGTTTGTACATTGATAAACATCTTGATTTTTAGTCATGTAGTTGCCCTGCCCCAGCGCCCAGGAAGTGACACTGAACATGGGGAGACTGTTCTCATCACAAAGTGTCAGTGGAGGTTCTCAATCTGAACGGAAGAAACTTCTTGGGTGAGAAGCAAAACATTGTCAAGGAAAAAAAAATTCCCCCCAAAAAGTACAGTTGCCTTTTGGAAAAGCAACTTTGGGCTCTCAACACAGATTGGCTTTTTTAGGAAGAGTTATTTGTATTTGTGGTTAGAAGACAAAGTTGAACTCTGGTTCAGGCTTCTGGATGAGAAGGATTTGAAGAGAAGCTTCTCACATGTACTTGATGTATTTATAGCTTCTAGCTACTGAGAATCCTACTCCCCACTTTATTCTGAGAACAACCTGAGGTAAATTAGGCTAAGTAACTATGCCAAGAACACTTAATAGCTTAGAAATTAAACATTAATCTTTGCTATAAACAACATCTACCGCTGCATGAGCTTGGAATGTGTAGGTCTTTCAACTGCCTTATATAATTAGTTTTCTGCTTGTTTATAAAAGCTGTAATCTTTTCTGCCTTTTCAGTGGTCAAAACAACAGCTCATTGGTGCTGCATATCAGTTGAGTTGAATTTTCAATCCTTTAATAAAATTGCAAGTTGCAGTCATGTGATTTTCCCTTAGTGACCAACTTGCCTGTCCCAATTGTGGTCACTAACCAAGGACTATTGTAGTAACTTGAAATGTGGCAATTATGACTGATAGATTAG
Organism: Arizona elegans; assembly: GCA_022577455.1. Classification (NCBI taxonomy): domain Eukaryota; kingdom Metazoa; phylum Chordata; class Lepidosauria; order Squamata; family Colubridae; genus Arizona; species Arizona elegans. The sequence goes on along the minus strand of JAKOOJ010000002.1, from coordinate 176,181,582 downwards.
ATGGACATTTTAAAATGATTCAATCAGCGCCCTTTACCATTTTGGCTTCAGAAACCCTTTTCAACAGTTGAATTACGTATTCCAGGAAAAGAATTCGCTTTGTTGAAAAAGGCAGTTGTTGACTTAGCAAAGTTTTCAGCTGCAGAAGTTATCAAAGGCTTTTTTTTCCTAGGAAGCTTCAGTAGGTCAGAAGCTAAGCAAGCTGGAACTGGTGTGTATTTGAATGGGAATTCGCTAGGAAACACCCAGGCTGTTTCACTGGAAATTTCAAAAATATTTTAAATGATGTCAGTGACAGTGAATCATTTAAGAACTTTTGTCAAGAAAACTATGTCCGTGAATTCACACAGAATTAAGTTTGGCTTGAATGAGATTTGGCTTTCCCTGTTTCTCCTGTGCTGCTACTAACTGTTGGCAAAATTATAGGATGGGGTTTGCTACCATAGTTTGTCTGAAGTTAGAAAGCTGGCAGGCCTCTTGTATGGAGAGGGAGCCACCTAGTGATTGTACAGCAACATCACTGATTGCAGGATAAATCTGCTTTTAGGGCTAAGAGCCATACCACTTTTAGCTAGATTGCTAAGGTTGCACTTTAACTAAATGTAATTTCACTTCCATTACCATTTAGTTCAGTTATTATTAATATGGCTGGTCTTGAATTATGGATTTCATAATATTGCCTTCCGTCACATTAACATTACAACTTTTGGAGAACGTAGGTAGCTCTAGAATTTTAGTTTGCATTAAAATATCAGTTTATGGCTTAAGATGCTAGGGAAAATGAGACGTTCTTAAGTTTATTCTTGAACTGCCCATGAATATTGGTTTAATTGGGATTGTAGTCACAGCATTCATGTCTAATTGAGAATTATATAAATACAATTGAAGCTATTTTATATTACAAATGCATGTATCATGCATCTACTGTGGAAAAGGCTTCCTTTGAACTTTGTATCAATTAGCTTGCTATAGCCATGTGTTCAGTCAAATGATGTGCAAATTTTAGTAGGGGACATATTCCCCTATTATCTTCCTCCGAAGGTCATGCCACATATATGATCTGAGCCTTCAGGCTGCCCGCCCATCACAGACTGGGAACATAGAAAAAAAAAAAAAAAACGAGAGGAAGACTGTTCACGTATGTTGAATGTAGCTCACATATTTATTTTCAACTGGTGGAGGTTTAAAATGTCTACTGTAGTAAACCAAATTTCCTAAATATATAATTTAGAGGGAGGGATTTTTGCCTGCCCCTAATCTACGGACGAACAGTTGAAGATAAAGGTAACTTTCCTACTGGAACACACTAATATAAATTTCATGGCACTTATATTTGTGTGTGTGTGTATCTTGTACAGAAAGGATTTACTTCACAATAGATTGACTAAATGACCAACAAGTTGTGTTCCAAATTCCTGATGGAGTAGGAATGGAAGGATTGATTGAAAGGGTACACCAAATATTATAAACAGACTGATTTTCAGAGAAATGTTTCAATAGCATAATTTCAAGGAGGAAAATTCTTCAAAAAGCATGAGAAAATTTTACTGAAATCAACACACAAAGGTTTGCTTGATTATTTTAATTTGCTTTAAAAGAAACAAGTGCAAAATAAAATAAAAAAAGATTTACAGTTATTACAAGTGTTTTGAACAACGTTGTTTAGTTACATATTTGCTAAAGAAACCTTCCATCTTTGATCCTCTTTTTGATTTCATGTTTTGTCTTCTCCATGGAGTAACCCTTGAGTAATTTGAACAGACTTCTTAAATATCTAATATTTTAGGAAAGGAATCTGAGATATTAACATGGACCATAATTATCAGTGTTAAATAAAAATATACAATTAAGTAAAAGGAATGCAGGCCAGTTGGGGAAACTTTCATTCTGTTGGATTCTGAATGACAATCAGGAAATAGTCCTTATCTGCAAAAATACAAAGCAATTATGTTTCAATATTTGGTTATTACTGTTAACTCATAATAACTCTTTTATGTCACGTTACACTATTTCAATTGTAGAGAGATATTATGAGCCTTCCTGGCATTATCAGTTACAAAGAAATTTGGTTAGTGGCACATGCTGAAAAGGACTTCTTTATGAGGTTTTGTTATGGTACACATAGTCCTTGATTTACGACTGTAATGGAGCCTGCCTATCATGGTCATAAGTGGCGACAGTTGATTTTATGACCTGTTTTGTGAAGGTCATTGACAGTAGTGGGTTTCAATTTAGTTTGCTACCAGTTTGTTCGTGCACAGAAGTGTCCGGGCGGAGCCTCTCGCCACTGCCACTACTAGTTTGCCCAATCCAGGGTGAACCGGTAGCAACCCACCACTGGTCATTGAGCAAATATGGCAGTGGTGAAGTGAATGCCATGGTCATTAAATGAATAATGGTTCACAATGAGTGCAGATTTGCTAAAAACCGGAAATGCCAATTTTCAGCAAAACTTTCGTAAAACTCAGCCTTCCATCCTTTCTAAGGTGGGTAAAATGAGGACCCGGTTTGTGGGGGCAATAAGCTGACTTTGTATAAATATACAAAAGTATGAAGGCTATTGCTTAATGTATTGTAAGCCGCCCTGAGTCGGAGCCGGAGAAGGGCGGCATATAAAAAAAAACCTACAACGCTGTCACGTGACTGCAGGATGCTGAAAAGAATCATGAATGCAGCCAGGTCAGTCATGCCTGAAGGTCAGTCATGGGACTTATAAGGGGAGAGACAATTGGAACTTTGAATCCAAGATAGATCCATCATAACTTTGAATGGTCACTGGTTGTAATTTGGGGACTACCTGTACTAGTTGGAAAAAACAGTACTGGACAAAGCAGATTATAAATACATACACATTCCTCATGTGATTTCCTTTTTGGAAGCACGGTTATACAGAATACAGAAAGGGAATATGACATAGTAACCCAAAGAAATAAAGGCACAAGAAAAGGCTGAACATAAAGAAACATGTGAAGTCAATAAACTACATAAAAAATTCACTCAAATATTACAAACATTAAAGTTGTTAGACCTGATCTGGCCAACAGCCATATACTGCAACATTGGTTCTTAAAATGAAGCAATAGACTTGATTGATATCTAGAAAGATCATTTAGAACAGCAGCCGCCAACCTTTCTGGCTTTGATGACCGGTGGTAGGGGGGGAGGGGATGGTTCTGTACAAGCGCACACACAGCTCCATTTGCACAAGCGGTGGGCACACGAGCCAATTGCTCAAGTAAATGGAGGTGCATGTGTGTGCGCTCGCCTGCTGCATGTGCAAGTGGAGCTGCACACATGTGCACACTCACCCACCACTTCTGCAGAAGGTCTATGATAATTTACCATGGCTAACTCTCCATGACCAACTTGCCACAGGACAACTTGCTGCGGGACAAGAGTTACACTTAATATCAAAGAAATGGTGGATTCAAATCATTGAAGAAATGATGCAAAAGGAGGAATAGAATAAAATGTGAATGGCAATAATTAAAATATTTTTTAATTTATTTTAAATAATGAAATAGAATTGCTACATTGCCTCGCAGCGAGTTGTCCTATGGCAAGTTGGCCATGGAGAGTTGTCCCACATCACTAATTGGCCATGATGAGTTGGCTGCAACAAGTTGGCCATGGTGAATTGCTGTAGCAAATTGTCCCATTCCCTTCCGTGGACCAGTTCTGAATGGACCACAGACCTGGGGTTGAGGACCGCTGATTTAGAACCCATTCTTACCTGAATCTTTTAAAGAAAAATTGTGGTACAGACATAGATTGCCTATTGCTGTTACATTTGGAGACAACTCTTACCAGAGGCTCCAAAAGAACTCCTCCCCCCTTTTAATTTTACCTGGTGCAACCATGATCTCATTTTTCTTGGAGCGAATCCGCAGGAATGTAAGATCATTCTGGGGATCAATGTCTCTGACAGTGCCCCTTGCCTTCATTATTAAGTTATGCATTAAGCCTGCATACTGTACTGTGGAGGAGTTGTCCATGGTGCTTTTGATGGGGATACCTGTGGAGTGCAAAAGGATTCTCTGGATAAATTATTTAAGACATTACTTGATCAGAAAATCTTAAGATCTCCATTTTTTACTGAACAGTTTTGATATAAAATCCTGTTACTTCATGCAACAGTTTTATCTCAACAATGTGGAATTTGCACATAACTCCTGTTCATTGTTTTTCTTATACATTCCTCTGCTACTACTCTGAGATTCTTTGTGACCTCTCAAAAGTATCATAAGCCTGATGGTTGGGTGATTTTCATTGAATGAACATTCCTGGGAAAAGGAACAACTGGTGTTGCATTTCCTCCATGTCCACACTATCAGCTTGACTGTGGCAACAGATTTACAGTCCCTTCCAGCCTAATGAACAGCAACCTTTTATCTGAGGTTTAGAAAGATCTTTTTTAATTGATGCATGATTCACTTCAATCATCCTGTGTCATGAATAGTAGAGCCAAAGGTGGTGATCCAGGTGTGTTTTAAAATTTGGTTAATTAGATTTGCAGGCTGCCCAATTCCCAGATGACTCTTTGCAGCTTAGCATCCAAGGATGTAAGACATGATACAGTGCACTGTTTTAGTACTATTTATTTAATCAGAATCTCTTTCTGTTGTATCTCTTGTATATTCTCAAAGGTAGGTAAATTGAGGACCCATTTGTGGGGGCAATAAGCTGACTTTGTATAAATATACAAAAGGATGAAGGCTATTGCTGAGCACATTGTAAGCCGCCCTGAGTCTCCGGAGAAGGGCGGCATATAAATCAAATTTTTTTAAAAATGGAAATGCTCCTACAAGCTCCATAACAACAACATATAGCCATACTTGCATTTATAATTGGGCTGAGATAGGCCTGGAGCAAGATATTATACAGTGAAGGAAATTTACTGTTATGCATCCTGTGCTAGGCACTCTATCTTTATTTTATTTTATTTTTTTGCTTGGAATTGAAGTTACAGTAATTTAGGGAGTAATTTAGGAAGTTACAGTAATTTAGGGAGTTATTTAATAGATCTATGGTTTTACTGTCAGTCATTATATTACACACTATAAATCCAAGACAGCAAAATCTTAGTAGAATTTTATAGAAGACAAGGCCTTTAGAGGAAGGGTTCTAGAATTAAGAATCCACCTTACAAAGTTCTACAAACGACATACACATGAATAGCTTCTTGGCTATTTTGAAAACTTCATGAAGAGCTAGATGTTCCAGATTCCTATATATTTCTGGCTTAATAAATATTTATTAAGCAAATCTATTGGGCAGTCTATCTTAATCAAATAATTTATTTGGTTTATATGCTCTTGAATTAACAGCAGCCTATCTTATTTTACAGTTTTTATAGTTATTTTATATTGTGCTACTTTCATAGCTTGGATTTGTACGCTCCACTGCTACTTTATAACTGTACTAAGGAGGCTCTGTTTCATAAGACTTCAATAAATGTTTTAAAATAAATTTAAATCAGAAAGTTTATTACAATTTCTACAAGAAGATACTAAATTAATGCACACTAATAATCAAAGATAGCATAATTTCAAAATATTGTCAAGGCTTTTGATACAATGGGATTCACTTCCTCCCTAACAGCCATGTAATTTCAGCCTTGGTTTCATAATGCATGTCTGAGTCTTAATCCCAAACTACACTGCTTATGTGCTACCAAAGGGCAGATCCAATTCCTATCAATTTAGCAGTCACAGTACCTTCTGAATTCACAACAATGATCCCTTGGACTCCCTTTTGACTCTGGATTCGCTTCAATGTTTCCTCTACCTCAGCCTGGGAGGGGGAAAAATTAACAGCTTGAAATATGCAATTTTGTTTCTGGATCACACTCTGTGCTAAGGTATCTAGAATCGGAAGGAGCATAAAAGGATTCAAAGAGATATTTTTTAAATACTAAGCCAAAGGCACAGCTATTTTGGGAACAGCCGTATCAAAGCCTACTTTTCTTAAACCCATAATTTTCCTGCTGTCATTTAGAAATAAGCCTTGGAAGCCAGACATTTGTTTCCTGTAATTTTCTAGTAGGTTTTTTTTTTTATTGCACTCAAAGCTTCACACCACATAGGATATATATATAGTGGTAGAATCTTGCTTGCTCAGTTTCCCTCTCATAATATAAAAGTCTTTTCACACACAATCTTCTATATGGGGATAATTTCTATCTGAGAAAGGATTTGCAGGATTCATCTTTGAAAAGGCAATGCAAATATTTAAATGCGGATTTGAACACATAATTGCAAAGTCAGCATCTGGAGCATCATGGCTTTAGTGGCAATGAGATGCTGACACAGATGAAACAAAAACCTTTAGCCAGATAAAATTATACTTAGGAGACAGTAGTAGGGACTATATATATCAGGGGTTCCCAACTGGCAGCTTTAAGACTTGTGGACTTCAACTCCCAGAATTCTCCAACCAGCATAGCTTCTGAACTTCTGAACTTCAAGAAAGCAAATTTAGATTCAGAGCAAATAATTCCACAAAAGATTAGAGGTAAACAAGGTAAACAAGAATTTATTTTAAAAAAAGAAAATAACAACATGATTGCCCACAATTTCAATGAAGTAAAAAGGAAGAAGCAACTCATGTGACTATAAAAAATGACGGGGAAGATTTGAAAACCAAAAGGGACATACATAAGAAGTGGAAAGAAAGAAGGAAGGCCATAAGGAAAAAGTAGCTCAATTTTTTTTTAAAAAAGTATCTGGAAAGCAAAAGAGTGAGCTAAGGTTTGCAATGGATGCCAAGAACATTTTTTAAAAAGACATCTTCAGAAATGTTCAAAGGACAGACCAGCTGCTATATCATATAAATGCACTTGAAAAAGCAGAATATATACAGTACTTTGAAAACAAACTCATTTTAAATAAGAAATCGTGCAGCTAAAGACAGTGCTTGTTAATACATTGTAAGATTCCTGTTTTTGTTTTCTACTTCAGGCTATGACGTAGTGATGAATCAAGCATAAAACTGAGTTTAACTTGCACCAGGACAGAGAGATAAAGAGAAGCAAATCTGCTAGACTGAGACTCTGCATGCACAGAAATTTAGGTCATCTTGAATATATATATATAAGGATATATATATATATATATATATATATATATATATATATATATATATGTATGTATGTATGTATGTATGTATATATATATATATATATATATATATATATATATATATATATATATATATATATATATATATAAACTGAAATCTGTGGAAAAATGTTACAGAAAACATATCCTTCTTCTAAAAAGAATACTTCATTTCAACCAGACAATCAAACCATTACATAAGTAGAATGTGAAGCTGTTTTTTAATTGTGCCATTACTCTGCCTAATTCATGGAATTTTACTTCCTGTAGCTGATACTATTTTCCATTAGAATCTTTTTTCCCTCCAATTTTTATTTATAAATATAAACTAAACAGAACAATGAAACGTACAAAACATAAAAACATATAAACATCCATTTCAATACATGTCCAGTTTGTTGCAACTATAATATACATTTCTCTTTGTATATTGACTCTTACTTATTTGGTCATTCCCTTTTATCTATCTAATATTGATCTTTGTTGACCTATGTCTGTTCTTTGTTTCCATCATATTATATTTGGTCATTTTATTTACTTCCTATTGCTTCATCTCTTTCCTATCTTTCAACCAACTATACCACTTTTCCCATACTAAGTAAAAGTCATGTTCTTCCCTATTTTGTAATTCCTTTGTGAATCTATCTAATTCCACACATTCCATAATTTTATTGATTACTTTATCTGGTGATGGTATATCACTACTCTTCCAGTGTTGCGCGTATAGTATTCGTGCTGCTGTTATCACATGTATAATTAAATATTCCATTATTAAATTAAATATTATTATTCATTATTATAATTAAATATTCCATTAGAATCTGTTAGAACAACTTTTTTTTCTTTCCAAAAATAAATGATTAAATAATGGAAGCCAGAATAGTGCCATGATCACTTTCTAATTAGTAAGTGTGAGGATTTGTTTCCTTGGAAACACTATTCTATAGATATTGAGCACAATTCATTCTCACTGAAATCTTTTGAGTTTTGGTTCTCTCAAAGAAATCTTTGAAGAGAGCTACTTCTGGAAACATGATATCCTCAACTATGTCCATGAGTTCCTTTTTTTTTAATTCAATATTAGCAATATTGATATAATAACAAGAGTCAACATATTGTACTGGTTTTAAGACAAAGTAACAAACCAACCATTGTCGGAGAACTGTATATAGATCTGATTGCTTTTCAGCAACATTGCTAGAAAAGATCACCACACTGATCATAGGGCTGGTTTGTTGAGCAAGACAGACAAGTTTGGAACACAAGTTATAGTTGCTGCGTTAACAGAACACATGTAAGGTTTAAATGAACAGTCCATATTATGACTTAGCATAATGGCCAGGTTCACAGGACACAATAACACAACAGATGGACTCGTCCAACTATTCCCAACCACATTTTATATTGGCACAATCACAAGATTCAGCTGTCAAGTAATGGTGATCACTGTCAAGTGATCAAGCTGTCAAGTAAAGGTGATCACTGCATATTACACAGGGTACCTACGTGACAGCTCTTTCGGGACACAATGCATCGCGAACTAGCCAGTCACATCTCAGTTTCCTCGGGTGCTGTGCAAAACCAGCCTTAGTGCTCAATTTACAGCGTAAACCGGAAAACAGGGTTGAGAAAAATCATAGTTAACTTAAATTTATTGGGTTAAGCAAGCCAGAAGTGAAAAGGCCAGCTAAAAGGCATATTTCAGAAGACATAGAAGCGATTGTATCCTGTGCAAAGCAATGACAAGACACGCCTCGCCTCATCCCACCAGACTCTGGGCTGAGGAATCGAGAAGCGAAGGGGGACACCTGCATCCCACGGGGGTGGGGGTGGGGATCCTCAGCCTTCCTTTGGTCATCCCATCGCATTCCGGAAAGGCTCCGCCCGGGTCTCGATCAACAACCGATCTGTCACTCCATCCCTACTCAGAATTTTAAAGGGCGAAGCAAAGGCGGTGAACAGCACCGATGCACCGACCGCCCCCGCCCTCCCTTACCATGTTGCAGGAGAGAAAGCAACTCGGGGCTTTCTCTTAAACCAAGGATCGCCAGCTGATTCCGCAGCCGAGCCCCCGAAAGCCTGCGCGCCTGCGCGCCATTCTCAGGCTATTTTAGGGCTGAGACCAAATTCAGCCAATCGTCGCAGGCGGGAGGCGGGTTCTGAAGGGTAGGGATCAAGAATAATTTCCTCGCCCACCCCTTGTAGCGAGAGGTTCACAAAGGGAGGGGTTAGGGGCCGTCGTTTGAAACACACGCCGCAAAGATAGAATTGAAGGTTAGTTAGGCGTGCTTGTTGTTAAACAGGACAAAGCCTGGTATAGAAGAAGGGATACAGCAAAATGATAAATGCAGAATAAAGAGATGTATTTTTCCCGGTTTTTCCCGAATGCCATCACTCTGCTAAACAATTAATTCCCTCAACACTGTCAAACTAGTTACTAAATCTGCACTACTATTAATCTTCTCATCGTTCCTATCACCCATCTCCTTCCGCTAGACTATATGACTGTAACTTTGTTGCTTGTATCCTTATGATTTATATTGACTGTTTCCTAATATGATTCGATTGCTTATTTGTATCCCATGACTATCATTAAGTGTTGTACCTTATGGTTCTTGATGAATGTATCTTTTCTTTTATGTACACCGAGAGCTTATGCACCAAGACAAATTCCTTGTAGGTCCAATCACACTTGGCCAATATAATTCTATTCTATTCTATCAATGGAGTTTTGAAATCAGAGCCAGGAAGTGCCAGCTTCTATGTCTCGGGAGTGAAGCTGAAGGGCTTTGGGGCAGAATAGCTTGTTGCGTTGAGAAAATACGAGGACGCTGCTCCGTCAGTCAAGGGAAAGATATACTGTGGGATCCAATCTGAGTCGATCACCGAGACCAGAGGTTTATTCTTCCAAGCTTTTGGCCCGGAGCTGGAGCCCATCCTAAGGGAATGTGACAACTTTTAAGATGTATGGACTTCAACTCCCAGAATTCCACAGCCGGTAGAGTTGAAGTTCACGTTCTTAAAGTTACCAATTTGAAAACCACTGGGGGGGGCGCGCGGAATGAGAAGATATGCATTACTGGAGATTGTTCTGTGGAAGTGTCCTTTTGCCCTCTATGGATTCAAGCAGAGACAAATGCTCCAGTTTTCATTACAGATGCTTTATAAATGATGGGAATCCTAATGAGCCTTTTTTTTTAAAAAAATGCTTCAACTTCAAATCTTCATACTATGACAGAATCCTCACTGAATGAAAAATAGGGTTCTGTGAAATCCAATAGTCTATTACTATAATGATCAACTAGTGCCTGTAAAAAGATTAGTAGCATAAAAGTACCTTCTGTTTTTGTTTGCCAACTCACATACACAATATGTAATCATGATAGATGCTGATAGATGCTAGTAATCTATGTTTTAAGTGTTTAAAATCTTTTAATATGTACAGGCTAATAGCCATCATATCCAATAGCTCCTTAGTTCAGCAGCAGCTATAGACTTAGTGAAGTAGTTCTCTATCTATTCAGAACTTCCCATCTATAGAATTATAGTTGGAAGGATCTCTCTCAATGCAGAATCCACTACAGCATCTGTAATACACAGAACATAGAATAGGACCTTGAAGGTCTTCTAGTCCAACCCTCTGCTCAAGCAGAACTTATACCATTCAACAAATGGCTGTCCAGTCTCTTCTTGAAACCCTCCAGTGATAAGAGCAACTACAACTTCCAGAGGTAAATTGTTCCGTTGATTAATCTCTCAGGAAATTTCTCTATAGTTCTAGTTTGGATCTCTCTTTAATGATCTTCTACTCATTACTTCTTGTCCTGCACTTGGGTGTTTGGAGAGTAGGTCATCTCCTTTTGTACGACTGCCCCTTATGTACTGGGAAGATCACTCCTAGCCCTTCTCTTTGTTAAGACTAGGCATACCTAGTTCCCTTAATCATTTATCATAAACCATATGGTTTAGCTTCCAGACCCCTTATCTTTGTTGCTCTTCTCTACACTCTATGGTCTCAACAGCTTTTTTTCTATCATGGTGACCAGAACTGAATACAGTATTCCAAGTATGGCCTTACCAGTGCAGTATAAAAGTGGTACTATCACTTGTGATCTTTTAACTAACTCTGTTGATGCAACCTAAGACTGCATTAGCTTTTTTGACAGCTCCAGCAAACTGCTGGTTCATACTTAAATGGTGGTCTACAAGGACACTTTGATCCCTCTCACAAATTGCTACTGTTGCCAGATACCACCTATTCTATATTTTCTTGAAGATCTCTGGTGAAGAACTCACAGCTTCATGTCTCCTGTCACTCATCTTTTACATATACTGAATATGCACAGATCCTTTAACCACTCCTTTTAGTATTTGGTTTCCAGCACTCTCCTGAATGTACTCATTTGTCGCTTTTTGAACAGTAGAGAAATTTTCGGGAGAAAGTCACAACATGAAAGAAATGTGACCATAATCTTTTTAAAACCTTTATAGAAGTTTAACTTCTTGAGCAATTTTCATTGTTACAATTACCTGAGTATCTGAATGTATACTTTGACAACAATTTAACAATGGGTTTTTTACAATCCAGTGCTTCTGATCTCTCTTGTGATTCTGGGAAAGAAATGTGCGACAGTTTCCTCTCACAATAAGAGCTGAAGATACTAAATGGATTCAATTTAATCTTCAACTTCAGTTTGAATTCTGGTGGAGAATGTGTTAATGTGATCTGGTAAACATCACAATGAACATAATTGATGAAATTTCACCCAGTAAAAATTGGAAATATACATTTCATGTATCCTGTCATGACCTTTCATAAAGGCCTAAAGAATATTCAGACTGAAATATATATAATAAAAATTAATTTTTACAACTAATGTTTCTGGAGATATTGCTATGTTCTGATATTCATGTGGAAGAACTGTTTACTGCTGTCCACATATACTTTTGAATTTATGATGAACAAATCCTACTCTTTGCAGAAAAAAATATTGCAACAGTTCAAGCCATTCCACCCAGCAACGGTACCAAATTTCCACATGCCTTCAGGTTCCCACAATGAAAAGAGATATAAATTGCTCAAATGACTTTTATTATTGCAACATAACAAGGCATAAGAACAAAATTTAGAAATTACAATGCAAAGGGACCTTAAAACTGACTTTTCATTCTGATTTTAGAAATATTGCTAACACAATGCTTACAATAAATGTTTTAACAAATACTTCATGGTCAAGACTCCGTTTGTTAAATATTCTTGGTTTGACTGTTTAAAATACTTTTTTTGTGCTTGGGATATCCAGCCCCCACTTCCCCTGTAATGCAGCAGTAAAGACAAACAAAAAGCTATTTAAATTAAAAGTTTGATAAGCTACACTTTTCCAGACTGCAAAAATATATACAAGCATTTGCTTTTTCCTGAACTAATCATCTGAGCCATAAAAATATTAAATAGCCATGCCCTATAGAACTAGGGCCTCAGCTATTTTAATTAGAGCTATTCTTTATTTTAAAAATATAGGGCAGAAAGCCTTTTGTATATTTATACATTAACAATATTTCTAGGTCACTAGATGAATAATGTAACATTGTGTAGAGCATCAACTATATTCCATACTTATTTGTTACCTCAATTTTATTTCTGAATTGTAAATGTTCAATAATTAAATGTTATTAAAACAAATAAGCAAAGAATTCTAAGGCTTTTTCTCCTCCAAAATCTAGATTTTTAATATATACTTCAGATATTCTGGTAAGTGCCACAGACAGATCTCTCTCCAGAATCAATATATGACCTTCTCCATCCAAGAAGTAGATCATTTGTGTAAGAAAAAATTCTGTGTACATTCCTTTAAATGTACACTGAAGGGGAGGAAAATTACATTATTTTCATAATTCTCAGAAACAAAAATGGAAGAACAATGGGCTATTTATATTGTTTCAAAGGAGAATTCTAAAAAAAGTCAGTTATAAAAATGGTTAAGCCCGTAAGCGTTCAATAGCCCTGAATTAATTCATTCTTAGAGTCTGGATGGGTAGATATGTAACACTTGTCTTACTGGCCAATTGGTTTGATCTTTGACTATGCTAGCTAGTTCTCAAAGGATTCTGCTCTTCTCACGCAGTAGGACAATACAAGTATGTAACTATCAACATGCATTACTGATTTCTGAAAATGTCACCACCTCTTCTACTGAGTTCCGGAGCAGCATGCAGAACACAGAATTTTAACAACTTGGAAGAAAAGATGCAAGGTAGCAAAACTGGGCAAAAGAACTAAGTGCTTTTGTTAAAAACTTGGGAGTATAGTTTTAACTACTATTGTCAGCTTTAATGGACATTATAAAAATATAATAATTGAAATTGAAATTAGATTTAAAACCAAGTGCTGCCTAAGTTGTTAATAAGAGCTGATCAACAGTCTAAATCATAACAACACATACTTTCCACCCTCTAAAAAAAGTTAATGAATTATTTAAAATAGTATCGGAAGTATGCAGGAATGTAATTTTTGTGCCTCAGTTTCTTACCAACTTGAATTCTATGCCTGTTTATTCAGAAGTAAGTTTCACTCTGTTCAATAAGATTTAGTTACAAATACACATGCATAGGATTGCATGTTCAGATATATTCATGAGGCAGTTTTGTTGCAATGGTTAGACCACTACTGGGAAATAGGAAGCAATGCTCCCGCATCTAGAGATGATCTAGAATTGACAGTTAATGGCCATTTGTATAGTTTTAAACTCAAGCTACAAAGAGGACTGGAAATAATTTCCAGTTGTTTCCACCTGAAAGAATTATCTTTCAAATTTACTATTAAAGTACCATCATCAAAACTAAGTACACACTTAGCTGAAAATGGGTTAAAATTCCTGCAAATTTGAAGAGGCACCTTCAGATGGAGGAATAACCTGAGGAATGCGATCATAGTGGTAAAAATAAATAAAAGTGCTATGCTATGGATACGTGCATTAAGGTCTACATATCCCTCTACTCTGTTTGAACAGAGATGGCTTTGGGATATGTTTTGGGAGAGTGGAAACAGTCAAGCCTCAAGTGGGTAAAGAACACATAATGCAAGCCATGGAAATGCGTTTAGCACCCCCAGAGTCTGAATGCAAGCAAGTGCTGTTAGAAAAAGCCTGCTGCAATGCTACAGCTACGAGTGGACTTCCCAGTTCTTCAGCAGCAATACTTTGCTACTAAAACAGGAAGAGAAAGGAGTTATTTTAGAAAAAGAAAAGAGAAGAAAGGAAAGTAAAGAGAAAAAAGAAAAGAGAAAAGAAAATGCACTCCAGTTAATGAACATGATGCAAGACATAGCTCCAGAAGTATAACAACCTCTGGTCAAGGAAGATTTCATTTATAGTTTATCATTTTGGATTTCTGTAACGGACTTGGAAGAAATCTAAAAATAGAAGGATAAAATGACAGAGCAACATTCATTTACTTACATACTAACATTTGTTTAAATAAATGAAGATCAAGTCCTGTTTACAGTAAGAAGTGCAACTAGCAGAGGCAGTGAAGAACTCACACCCTATATGAATTTATGTTCTTCTGATCCAAATTCCACAAAAAGTTACTCTTGTCCAAATCCTTCCGTTTCTTCAATTGCAAATAATAACTTTTCCTTTAGCTGTTCATAACTCTTGTATGGTGGCAAATCCAAGCGATTGAAACTGAAAAGAAGCAGCAAGCATAATAACACTGAACATTTGAACAAAATGATGCAGAAGAAAAATAAAAGCATCCAACTCTACAAATGATTTTCTCTGCCTTGATGTTGAGTTACAGCAACACACTCTGAAGAATAATATGCATTTTCAGATGTCTACATTGTGCATTAATTCACTTCAGTCTATTTCTTAACTATGTACCATATGAACTACCTATAATATAATTAACTTTTACTGAATATTTGAGATTTGAATGATACCATGATATGCTATGTAAAACAGATCTGCTTCTGAGTAGACGAGAGGGGAAATCTTAGTGTAATTATCTAATAACTTTTACATCCCTATTTCTAAAGGAAAAAATTACATTGTGGGCCAGTACCACAATGGCATTCAACTTTCTGTATGATTTTAAAACATTTTAGCTATTTATTTACAAAAAATATAAAAGTAGCCCTAATTGTTATAGAATGAACATAGTAACCTGAATCATCTTATTACTTACCATGTATGGCTTCTAGGCAACCAGTTTTCTTTACCAACTTTTTCAATGCAGAATTTTTGAGGTCCATTACTCCCTAAAAATATATATATATATATATATATTTTAAAAAATTAAGGTATGAGATAAATTAAGTTGTATTAAGTAAATACAGTGAAAATCAAACCTGCTGAGGAGCAGATATTTTTGTTAAGAAGTAAGTAGTAAGATCTTTTGTGTTTGTGTCACTATTACGGTAAGTTGTAGTCATATTAATTTCTGATAAATAGCAGTGCCATCAGGGACAATGTATTAAAAACAATGCCATGTAAAGTTCTTCCATTTGTGTTGACTTGCATAGCACCTGAAATTCATTTCCGGTTCCACAAAACCAGGGAGTCTTGGTGATGGTGACCCATATCTACCAGCATGCAGTTCAACTACTGTAACACACATTATCTAAAGATGACTTAGAAGCTGCAACTGGTAAGAATGCAACAGCCAGACTATTGGTAGTCAAGCCTACCACCAAAGTGTATCTTCAAACTTGCATTTAGGGACTGCTTCTCCAAAATGTTTTTGCTCATTTTTATCAGATCATCAAGGTGAATGCCTGTTCAAGGTCCTCAAGAAGTAAAAACATTGGGGATCACAGGCAGGCCTTCTTTGTGATAGTGCCATTTTTTTGAATATCAGCCCCTCCCCACAAGATGAACTTGAGTTTTTTTAAAGTTCTCTCCCTCCTAATCAAAGTGACTTATTCTAAGTTTCTTTCTCATGTTTTCCCTCCGTGTTTGGACTATGAAATAACTTCTTAAAGTCCCTTTTGGCTTTTTCATACCAAGACCACGTCCTTCACATATGGAGTTTGCTTAATTGTAACTTTGCATACTGTGCCTGCATGAGAGTACCAGATCTCTCATACAAAGACTTTGCAGAAGTTTGTTTGTAAAGAACAAAGGTAGAACATACCTACTTCTGAAGTCTAACTGAGGTGGAAAAATATATCATTAGGCTAGCTAACCAAATATTATTTTGAGTTGCATAAGGAAATAGTTTATCATTAGTTATGATAAAAGTTAGTTTAATTATAAAATAATATGGGCCATAAAATGTGCAACAGCTGGGATTCAGAAACAATTTTGGATGCTTTAATAAGCCACAGACAGATGTTGCATTCATGTTTCTGGATTTTTAGAAGCACTGCACAGCTACAATAAATCAGCAGAATCTTGTAACATTTCTAAAGTGATTCATTCTGCACCATAAATGACCATACCTATAATAGTGCAGAGGTATGTACTTGAAGGAAGTATGTTTCTTCAAAATGCTGAAGAAATGGGATTTGATTCAGAGTTATTTTACTGCCAACAGGGAGTGAAATGATGCAAAGATACAGAATAAGGCAGTGTATCTATTTTTTACTATTCCTATTTCTTCTACAATACTCAGCACTATGTTCTAGAGAAATCCCAACCTTTCTTTTGCAATAACAGAAGAGGAAGAGACAGAAATTATCTATAAACTGCCAGAATTATCAAGGCGTAAAAATAACCATCCTTAGAATCAATCCTTAAGAAGCTCAAGTAAGATAAAAATACTTTCCCCATTAAAGTAAAATATGCCATTGTTCAACAATATTGTGAAACCTACCTTTTGAAGATGTGCACAATATTCTTGCCATAACCCATTCTTTGCATAGAATGATATGCATTTTAGATATTTTGCCCTGGACAGAATCCAGAATGTGGCTTATGTATATATTAAAAAATACTTTGTGTTCTATTTTAGCTGGAGGTTGCTTTTTGCGAATGGAGTATCCAATTTCTGTCTGGGCCAGATGGGTGGTTTTGTAAAGATTTGTGTGGGGAAGCTGAACTTCATATGTATGAATTAATGTGTGTAGCTTCCTTAATGTGGAATTGATAATTTGCCCAACTGACAGACTACAGATACTCAAATGCACCAGCCTTGTAATCAGTCAGGCTATTTCTCAAAACAGATCTAGCACTCTTCTGAAACAGGGCTAAATTTGTGTATAAAAATAGCCTGGTTGATAATACAAGCAGTTGTTGCTGTGGCAGGCAGCTGTCCAGTCTCGTCTACGGCCCAAGCCAAAATGACCATGGAGGGAAGTTCCCACTGACAAGACAGCATGTTAGCTACTGTCTAAAGTGGCCAATAAATACAGAAAACTTATTGCTCTAATTTAATAGTCATCTGGATAGCTGCACAGAAGATTGTTCCAAGGCTGAATCCCACTGTTTTATATAGTCAGAATATCCACAATTGTTTCAGGGTTTGGTTTATCTGAACCCAGAATCATTTT
This sequence comes from Arizona elegans, assembly GCA_022577455.1. Lineage (NCBI taxonomy): Eukaryota > Metazoa > Chordata > Lepidosauria > Squamata > Colubridae > Arizona > Arizona elegans. Next base: position 176,163,972 of record JAKOOJ010000002.1, on the reverse strand, counting down.
GGATTTTATTTTATCCTTCTTGTGGCCAATATGAAACAGAATTTTCAGTATGCAGTATTTGAATTGAAGCAAAACATTTATTTTTTCACTTCATTCACACCTCTATTATCCATGTGCAATGTATCCTACTTTAAAATTGGTTATATTTGGAAACTCATTTCTTGTCAAAGATAATTAGTTAAGCTATTATCTGTGAAAAGGAAAAGGCTGGTAAACAGATGTTAACGTTTCCAAATTCATGTATGAATGCCCAATGACTTGAGCTTATGCCCAAACAATATCAAACCATGCTAATCCAGCTCACATAATTGTGCTTACCCATGAGGTCAGAAAATCCTCCAACTGGCAATCGGCATGTTCCAGTAACAAACTGTAGTAATCTCATTCTCTTCTCATTATCTATTTCTTTTACAAACTGAAATAAAATAGATCATTTAAAACAATTTGCGGTATCTGCTGCCAATTCACAAAGTGTTCACAGCCATAGCTGAATATATCAAAATAACTCTTAAATCAAGAATTATTTTTAATACATTTGCAGCCTTTTTACAAGCTGAAATGTTTACATGGAAATATTAAATATTTATATAATTTCATTATGGTCTAAAATTTGAGACCCAATTAGGAGTAGCACTTAAAGGCACTGGGCTAAAAACTAGGAGTCCGTGAGTTCTAGTTCTGCCCTAGGAATGAAGCCAGCTGGGTGACTTTGGGCCAGTCATTCTCACTTAGCGTTAAGAAGGCAGCAGTGGTAAACCACTTCTCAAAATTACTGCAAGGACTTATCTATGTAATTGTCAGGAATCAAGACTGATGCAAAAATGTATAAAAATCCATTTTTTTAGAAAAAGAAAATACTGTATTTTTAGTTAGATAAAAATGATGCATCTGTCAACTATTAACAACTAATGCACATTCAAAAAGAGATAAAATGTACACAATAAATTTTCACCTTGGTATTTTAGCTTGTTTGTAATGGAACATTACGAAAAGAAACAGCATCATTATTAGACCCTAAGACAATTTATTGAAATATTTGCCTGAATAAATACATTACCTGATGTTCAGACAACAAATATAATCTAAAATTTATGACATAATAAAAGAATATTAAAAAGTATTCTTGTTTCAAAAGACAAACTTGGCTTCATATCTGGAAATAGTGAAGACAATTAATTTAACTTAAGAGGAATATTATTTAAATATTTGAAGTGGATTTTACTTCCTCAGTTTAATCATCAGTAAAATTACGTGAAAAACTGAATTCTAGTTCCGCCTTAGGAATTAACACCTCATAGGGTTATTGGGAAAATAGGAAGAGGAGGAAGTATTAGGAATATCTACCACCATGAGTGATTTACAAAAATAATAAAGCAGGATAGAGATGATAGCTAGATAGATGGATGGATGGATGGATGGATGGATGGATGGATGGATGTAGTTAGCCCAGGGGCATCAAGCATCGTCACGGCAGAGTCATGTGATATATCAGGACTTTCCCCCTTCGCTAAACTGGGTGTGGTCAGCGTGTGAGGCAGCCAGCCTGTGGGCCGGGAGTTTGACAGCCCTGAGTTAGATGATAGATAGATAGACAGACAGACAGATAGACAGATAAATGATGTTATTTAAGTGTTACAAACCTGCCAAAACCACACTATTTGTTTGCTTGTCCTGGTATAATGCCGGTAGATTGTATGTCTTTGCCAATCAGTCAGGTCAATTTCTTGCATTCCACATAAAAGCACCTGGGGGAGGGGGGCGGGAAGAGGTTGGAGAAACACAAGTGAAGGCCTGATTAATAAACAGTATTTATTTGCCATGATTTGCAATGCAAGAGAAAAAACATCACTTAAGCCATGGTGAAGTACTGAATACAACTCTTCGCAAATAAAAAAAGGCTGCAAAACGAAGGGTTTTGTGCTGTTTATCAAATCTTATACAATTTATTTCCAGCTCTGCTGCAGTTCATTCCAAGTGACTTTTAATACTAATCGTCACTTAAAATGGGGAAGCTCCGGATAGCTTAGACTTAGACGCAAGGCAAATTTCTCAATGATGACGATTTCTGCATTGCCCTGTCTCAGTTTAACTCAGTCTTTTCCTTTTCCCTCTAACTGTCAGCTAATAAAGGTCTATCCAATTTGCTATTACAGTACTTAAATTGCAAACATGCAAAAAAAACCCCAAAACACCTTCTACCTTAATGGCTTTTCAGACACTCTATTTATTTAGGAAAGTACCAGGCAGCCAGCTATACAATACAAAATGAAACAATGGATGTGAGGAGGAAATCAGAAGAAACTTTTGAAGGCTATTTTTACATGGTATAGCTGGTAAACAGGGGAGATTGTGTCCTTTTCAAGGATGCTGGATTAGCTTCCAACTACTTTTGACAGATGGGAGAGTAAAAGGGATGGCAGTGTGGAAGTGTCCTAAAATTAATCTGCAGCTTGCCTGGTTAAAACTGACATGTTACTAACTGCAATAGTGATCCAAAACTCTCCCCATTCCAGCAGTAACATGGGAAAATTAATAAATAAATAAACCGTCCCTCAAGTTATCAGTCCCGGTTTTTGTCTAAATTGCAGGTTTACAGGTCTACCTCCAGCTCTTTGGCATCAAAGTACTGTAAGTACTGCTGTGATAGAATCTCATTGAATCCTTCAAAGAAAGCTTGCGTCTGCTCTTCTACACCCCGGGAAAGCCTCCATTCTGCTACCAGCCTTGAAAAGAAAATATACACTCATGTGACAACAGCCAATGCACCTTGATTCAGATGAATTATAATATTAATTAAAAGATGAACAATTGTAGGAATTTGAAGTCATTCACAGTTTGAAAAGATAGCACACAAGAACAAAGGAATATAGAATCTTGCAGAACATGTAGCTGAAGTGTTACCACCATGGCAAAAGAACATTATTAACTTCCAGCCTTGTGCGCTTCAACCAGGACAAATAATCTGTTATATTTAATTACCGTATACAGTTCTAGTGAACTGCAATTTGGACAAGGGATTTTTTCTGGGATTATGGAGAAGATTAAGACACACATGGGCAAACTGTATTACATACGTGGCCCTTGGACACATACTGAAATGTAATCCAAAAATGCAGGGAACGTGTCTCATTTTCTCTCATATATTAGCTGATCAGGGCTGTGAAACAAGAGTTGGAAACTTGTGGTGCTCTAGAAATAGTCAATTATAGTTCTACAATCCCAGATAGTATGGCCAATAGTAATGGTTGATGGAAGTTGTAGTTTAAAGACAGAAGTTCCCCATAGCAACTCTGCAGAATAGCATGAAAGAGAAAAATGAAATTGATGAAAAAAATATCATCCCCTCCAGCAGTACTTCTACTCTGTCCAAGTTGTATGCATGAATGAAAAGAGACCTAACCAGAGAATAGCAACTTGAATCCAATAAAAATTATGGTTAAAAATACTTAAAAATAATTTTGAACTTACTTAATATATTCTTCTTTGTTTTCTTCAGTAACAAGGACGTTGCTACCATTGGGTTTCAAGTCATGGCTCTTTATTTCACCTAGAATTTCTTTATCAACTGAGAAATACATTTCTAGGCCGCATTCTTCAATATTGTTTTCCCTACAAAATCAATACCATGTGGTGTGATTAATTACTAAAATATTTTTTTACAATGGATACTCTGACAATAAACGTATCATGCTTAGGACTATAATTCATAGCTTTAAATTCAGCAATCTTTTTCTGAAGCTGTGAGTCATGCTTCCTTTTTATATTATTCGCTGAAGATTACCAGTGAAATGAGACTGGCACAATGCTGTTACAACAATTAATGTAGTCAACATTTTGACGATGTTAAGTTTAAAAAAATACAAACTAGTTGTGTTGAGCCCAATGGAGTGTCAATGCATCTAACCCCTACATCTTTCAAAATATGAAACAACATGCCAATGAAAATCAATTATACATTTTGATGTTGGCATAGAGCTCCCCCTTCCCACCAAAGAATGTTGTGGGTTTATTTGGCACAGAGTGGCGTATCCTGTTTTATCACAACTTATCGCCTGATTTAAAATCTACAGGCTATCAAAATTAGAAGTATCAGTCTAAATATCTGAACTTCATGAAATATTATTGGCCTTTCGGAGGATCCCAAAGACACGGTTCTATTATCAGGCCTGGGAATCCTATGGAAGTATGTAGCTAGTGAGCCACCTAGAGTCACACATGAGATGGGTGGCTACATAAATTGAATAAACGAATTAAATATTTCTATTAAAATATACATTCAAATGTGAATAAGCAGAACAAGTTTTTAGTAAGTGTTAAATATTTACTAATTTGGTCAAATATGTAGACATTTATTTGCATAAAATTAATATTCAAAAAGTGGAAATAAGAAACTCACTTAACCCAGATCAGGGAATTATAGAACTCAGGATCAACAGATTCCAAGTCTTTTAATCCAACTGGTTTATTAAGGATACGTTTGTAGAAAGGTAGGGAGAAACCTGTGTCTATAAATTTTCCATGGAACAATGCCTGAAAAGGATAGAAAGTATTACTTATCTTACATTAGCATATCTGTTTTGAAGCCTATGCTACTCTTAATCATTTGAAAGAAAATTTCATGAAAGGAATAGCAATAGTAATACCACTTAGACTTATATACTGCTTCACAGTGCTTTACAGCCCTCTCTAAACTGTTTACAGTCTCAGCATACTGCCCCCAACAATCTGGGTCCTCATTTTACCCACCTCAGAAGGATGGAAGGCTGAGTCAACCTTGAGCCAGGTTAGAATCCTCACAATGGAATATATGCTACAATTATTGTCTCAATTTTTTCTTTTGTTTTTCCCTCCTCATTGGCAATTTTTTTCATGTTCACCTTAACAACTATCTCACTGAATAATTCCTCTGTTTTCCAATCAATGATTTCAAAGATGTCAGAGAGAGTCTGTGTGAAAATGAAGGCTAAAAGCACAAGGTCATATTGTGGAAACTGGTTGACTTTGTTCTTCTGCTGTAACGTGATTTGAAACTTGTACATAGGTACGGTAGTTTGTGATCTGTTCTATAATCAGCCCATGGTTATTTAACCCAGTGAACAATACTGAATAATTTAACTTTTGTCAGTTATTAGAACATGCAAATCAATATAATTTAGATTTAAGTACTGAAAACATCTCTACAATTTCATGTAGATGCAACAAAAACATATAGCCTATTTTAACAAAGCATATGGCAGCCTATAATAATCTCAAGGGTTTTTTTAGAACATTTCAGAGTAAATTCAGAAAAAATTGATTATTCTAACAGCACTGTTATCCAAGATATGCAATAGATTTTTTATCAAGGTATTAAAAGGTATTAAAAGGAATATCAAGGTATTACCAGGTATTAAAAGGAATAGCAAAGTTAAAAGCAGGCTTTTGAATATATTAAGCATTCAAATATAAAACACTGAATGGAACACAAGAAAGATCATTGCTGTCAAGGTTATCAATTTGGTTTTCCTGTATCCAATTACATATTTACATAAGGTCTGTGGCCTATTTTAAAAATAAGAAAATGGAGAGAGAGTCTCATCTTCTAGAATTAACCATTATCAGTTTTGCTATATCGTTTTTATAATATCTTAAACGTGTTATGAGTATTATTTCATGCACTGAACTCACCATAGCAATAAATCTACCAATAAAGCGGAAGTATTTCAGATGATCTGGATTGATGTAAGAAGCTGGGTTTATCTGTAGGCAGTAGTTATCCTTCCCTGCATATTCAAACAGGCAATACATTGGATTCAGCACTTCATGCGACAATAGAAAGAACCATTCCCTGAAACCACATAAAGAACTCACAGTCAACACCACAAAAAAAAACCACATGCACACACACAACAAACATAAAATTTAGACAGTTGTGTATACATTTCTTTGGTGTTAATACCTAAAAACACTAACAAGCTTGCATATGCCTTTATTTTTGCATCTATGCTATGAGTTTCAACAAATCTCGCATCTGCTAGACAAGTTCATAACAAAGAAACTTTAGAGTTATTCAGTGATATCTAATCGCAATTCAGGCATCAATAACAAGTAATTTACAATGTTCAGCTTTTGGATGAAATTTGTAAGAGAAGGAACAGCAGAACCTAGGGGAGGAGTCAAAAGAGAAATCAGCCTAGAGCTGTGATGGCAAATCTATGGCTACACGTGCGCACGCGAGCTGATTTTCGGGCCTTCTGGGCCCACCAGAAGTAGGGAAACAGGCTCTTTCCTGCCTCTGGAGAGACTGGGGTGGGGGGTGGGGAAGGCCCATTTTTCTCTCTCCCTGGCTCCAGAGCCTCTCTATGAGTCTGGGGAGGGCAAAAATGGCCTCCCCCCCCCCCCGAAGGTCAGAAATGGCCCATTTCCCAACTTCCGGTTGGACAGGAAGTGACATTTTTTGCTGTCCCCATCCTCCAGAGCCTCTCTAGAAGTCTCTTTACAAGAAATATTTGATGATCTGAAGAGTAGGCAAGGATGACTGAATGTGCTGTACGCCTGGAACTATGGATTAATACTGCACTGAAATAAATTTCTGCATGCTATAGCTTCTTAAATTAGCAACAATTCCAACTGTTCTCAAATTTCTAAAAGATCAAATACTGAATTGGATCCAAAATCATCATATTTTAGCACAGAATTCAAAAGTGAAGATTTAGTGATTATAATTCTAGATCTCTGTTTTTCGTGAGTTTACAGAAAATATAACTAAATTTGAACCTCACAGTATATACTTTACTTATATTATATAGTATATATTTTACAGAGGGCATTTTAAAAAGCCTTTTAACATAATGGGGGCAATAATGAAAAAAGAAAAACCTCAAATTTCTTAAGCAACTTTCTATAGCAAAATTTTACAGTTTTATGAGTTTTATGAATTAAGTCATACCTACCGTGCAACACCTCCATAATCTAAGCCTTCTTCTCCTGGGAAAATGACCCACAAGCGTCTTCGTAGGTCCACGGCACTAAGACTCATTATCTGCACAGGGGGAAAAAATCAAATGTTACTTAGAATGTTAATAGTTATTCACTTAGCTATTCAGATTAAAGCACATGTAAGGCAGAGACACAAGTTGAAATTAGGAAAAAATGCTGATCAAATAATTTTAATAATTTTTTTTTAGAAAAAAAATTCTTAGTTTCAAAAATTTCTGCTCATTTACCTGCTGAAATGAATCTTCAAACAGTGTTTTCCTGCTCACTGTTATTTTTATATGCTGGGGCATAGACAATTGCTGAAATGTAAGAAATACATTTGAAAAACAAACATATTAGATAATCATAATTACAAACATATTGCACTCTCAGCAGGAACTGTGAACAAATTAATTACTTATCCTGAATAAGATGCACTTTATGTTCATACCCAGCAATTTTCTTGTTACAAAATAAGAAAGCTTCTAGCATTTATTTTATGCTCACATAGTGCATGTGATAAAATACAGATACAGGCAATGTCGGATATATTATATGAAAATTTAAAAAGTTGATAATCAAGAAAATCTTAATTGTAAACAAAATTATAATTCATACGTGCAGGGAAAGATGTGACAAGTTGGTCTACAGAGTCACGGAAGAAATGTATTCTTCATTCATGAAGGTTACCCTCCAACAAGGCAAATCCATAATGCAAAGGACAAATGGTGAACTCACTAGAAAGAAACATTGCTAACTTCATGGTCAAGAAATCTGAATACAAAGTATTACTGTGTAATCTTTTGGAAAAAGGTGACATGCCAATTCTGTAATTTCTCCATTAACATATTTTTATAATTAAATATGTTAATCACATTGGTGTTTACAGTATTCTAAATTCAGTAATAATTAGCACTGTGAATATTTCAAATTTGATTCCAAAATATGGATGCCTCTTCATAGCAACTGTACAAAGCCAGAAAAAGACTAGGCTGTTTTAATAGTGACCAACAGGCTGCTTTAATGAGTCACCAACAAATTTTGTGAGGCAGGAAAAAGTGGCTCGTTTGTTTCGGGTCTGCATGGCATTACAGATCAAGACAAAAGAAAAATTGCTGCAGAGTGAGAGGAACCCAATTGTTCTTTTTTCCTCTTCAACCCTTATGTTTCTGGAGCTGTTTAATACACATCAGCCTCAGAACATCCAGGACATAGAAACCTAGTTGCAGGACCTGATGTATAATATCAGAAAGCATTATATAAATATTTCTTACTCTGAACATATAGAGGCAATTATAAGCTCTGATTTGATAAATCATGATTTTGAATACTAATACTAATACTAAACCATGCCTTATAAACAACGATACTGCCAATGCTAACCTACACAAATCACAATATGGCATAACAAATTGCATGATTTCAGGCAAGGTTAAATGTTTTGCAGATGATAGCAAGAGTTTCATGATTACATTTCTAAAGGGAGGTATCTCTCACCTGACACCAAAATCGGAAATATTGGACCTTTGCTTTGAAATCACGAACATAGGCTATTTGAGGTCCGTTGTCTCTGGAAGCAAAAATCAAGGTGACACTGATTAAGCACAAACGTATATTCAGTTAAGGATTTTATCTAAATAACTGAATAATATTGAACAGAAAAACATGCTATCAGAATGCTTACCATCTTTCCCCAATGGAATTGGCCCACCCCACTGGTGCTGGCAGAAACGGCCTACTGCGGATCCCATCAGCCAAGGAATTTTGTCTTGGTGGGATCCAGAAGAGCCTTTTCTGCTACGGCTCCTATCCTTTGGAACATCTTGCCTCAGGAAATAAGGTCTGCTGCTTCTCTTTTAGACTTCAGAAAAAGCCTTAAAACCTCTTTCCTGAAAGAGAAGCTGGCTAGAGGTGGTTGGTACGCTAACAGAGAAGGCACCTCATCTCTGCCCCTTAAACCCTTTTTAGCTTGTTTTAATTTTTGTAATTTTAATCCATTTTTATATTTATAATCTTTGAATGTTTGTTTTATCTGAATGTAAGCTGCTCAGAGTAGTTTGAACGGCAAGATAGGCACCAAATAAATTTGACTGAGTGATTGATAAATAAATAATAATAAATAATAAAATAAAAATCCCTCCTCACAATAAAGTATTTCTCCATAAAAATCATTACTTAAAACAGCAATTTCCTATCTTGTGTTAAATATAAACTTTCTTTTTAGAAATAGAAGGATTTTTTAGTCCACCTTGGAGTGACTTATTATATATATAACTATACAGTTGGCACTGCCCCAACTGTAAAAGAAGTCAAGGGGCATCTGGTTTCCTCCCTGATAGTACCTTAAAAAAAACTGCTGATGATCCTTGGGAATTGCAGTTTATCCCAGAAAAGATGGACTTTCATCCTGGCATCAGAACCAGAACAAAGAGAAGGATAGTCTATTTCAGTGCATGGATTTCATCACTCAGAATTCTGGGAGTTGAAGCCCACACATCTACAAGTTGCCAAGACTGAGAAACCCTGGTCTACTTCATCCATTCCTTTTCTCTAATTCCTAACATACAACCCAGCTAGTGCAAATTAAATGGAAAGATCGGAAAAAGTGGAGGGAAAGAAAGTGATGAAGAAAGGTAAATTTTCTTTTCATTCTAATTTTACTGAAAACAAAGCGAACAATTCCAAATTATAAAGTGAAAGGACAGAAAAATCTATTTGCTGATATCTCTAATGTTCAGTGTCACCCCACTTTCAGTTTCAAATGGACTTAGCAGTGTAGCATTTACATTACATTAAACAGTGTTTACATTAAATACTGAAAAATAATTCCCTTTATGCATTATCTTGTTTTGTTTAGAAACTGCCTGAAAGCAAAAATAAACCCGACCTGCCTTGAGAATAAAGGGTATATAGAAGAGAAAAAGTTCAATATTCAGACTGGTATATTAACCAGTGTTATCAAATAATATTTTATCAGAAAGTAGCAATGTAATTTACTTAGTATGAAAGATGACCCAACCAGTGTTGTGTAAAACCCTGTCCCTTTTTACAGGCTACCTAAACACTATTGATATTTTAGGAGGAAAAAAACATACAAAGCAGACTTTCCAGTACGAGGATCGATATATGTTGTTGTTCTTCTGTTGTGATCCACAAAATATGGAATTCCATCCACAGTGAATCTCATTTCCCAGCCCTCTGGTAAAGGTTTTTCATTTAATTGACTATAAAAACAGATACAAAAGATATGAACTGCATGTTACAAAACTGATAGACTATGCAAATCATATCTGCATCTTAAATCCAAACTAGCAATTATTTGAGCAGAACTTTAATTGTCCACTACTATTTATCTGGTACTCAAAGGGATTGTGCCATTAGAAGGAAAAAAACCAGAGACATTTAGTAAGAGAATATTAAAAATGCTGCTATTCCTGCTCAGTATCAGATGTCAATGTTTCCTTATCTACTAGATTATCAAAGAGAACAAATAACACTGTTTTCCTTACAGCTGGTATGTCTTTGCCATTCTGTTCTTTCTTGTAAAGGTCTTTTAAACTAAAAATATGCCATGACATGACATCTGAATATTTTATAAGGTAGTGGACATTTGTTACACCTTAACTTTCATGTTGTTTTTCATTTTTAATCGTTTAAATATTCAACAAAATGGACATGAGAAATAATCACCATTCTTTGAGCTCATATTTCAAACACTGATGCTGCAAGTATTCGGTATGTCACATATAATTATACTGCATCTTAACCGAATGTTAATATTTAAACTTAGTAAGATTTTCACTGAGGGTCCAAAGAGACAAATGTGATATCATAAAACTCTACTCAATATGCATATGCATTTTTGAGTTATTACTAGAGCACAGGTGCATAGACTTTAGAACATGGTTGAACAGTGCTGGATCTTACCCTTGACTCCTGGGATCTTCCCACTGTGTGATGCGAGTATTATGATTGACAAAATATACTCTGCCGTTGCTGTCTGTTCTCTTTTCTGAGAGAAAATACAGTAATACGTTGTTAGTTTTGATGTAAGACATATGTAAGTAATATTTATGTGGGCCTGTTTGGTCATGGAAAATATCTCACCCAATTTATGTAAGACTTATTGCTATTGCTATTATGCACTACAACAATTTGGATGCCCCTCCCCTAAAAACCAGTGTTAAGGGCCTCAGAGGAAAAGGTTAGGATGCGTAATAGGAGATGAACATTGGGAAATAATGAACTGATGAACTTGCTCAAATGGAACCTTTCAGAGGATGTAAGGAATTGCAAATATGGAAATTATCACTGAGAAAGCGTTTATTTTCACACCATCCATTTTGGCAGCTTTGAAATCACTTGGTTTTAATCTTAATCTTACCTGGAAATATGGTCTTCTATAATAGTTATGTAGATGAAGTATTTAAATTGATCTACAAGCTTAAATCATCTTTATAAGGTACAAGTGCAAGAGCAACAAAGAGTAAATTTACTTTCAGAAAAAAAATAGGCCTCATTTTTTTGAGTAATGCCCCTTCAGCAGGATACATCCTGCTCACTGTTTATCTCTTAACAAACAAAGGTCAAATCCCGATTCCAGATTTTAAACAATTATGCAGTTCTGCATGTAAAGTAGTAAAAATAAATTGACATTATGCATTAACTCCATAAATGAAAACAATAATATTTTATACGGCTTATGCATGTCAGTGCAACCGCATGTAAACTTTGGAGTCATGAATGTCAGATAAGAAAAAAATATCCCAGTGATTACTAAATGAAATGAGTAAGAATAAATTCCAAATAAGTGATATTAGAAACTAGAACTTAAAAATATCTTACCCCATCCATGTGGCAAGGGACCAAGAGGATCAAATTCTTTATTCTGTGTGAAGTCTTGATTCTATAATCAGAAGAAGGCACATCTTAATAACCATTAATTAAACTGATGTAAAATCTATGCTATGCATATATCATTTTAAAGCAAGATTTCTCTTTCAAGACAATAAGTTTAGATTATATGTTTATTAAGAGTTAAAAGGTTCCAACACTGGCTAAGATTTTCTAGCAGGAGATAAGAAACTCACCAAGTCATCTTTAGGTGTCTTTATAAACAAAATTAATACAATACATGAAGTGCAAAACTCAAGGGGTAACTGAGTTCAGGTGAAATTCTGCAAATCCAATGAAATATTGCCAATGTGAATGTCTTTCTTGAATAAATTATGATCATAATCTCTATACTGGATTAAACATTATTTGTACTGTTCCAAGAAAGACATAAAACTTAGTCTGAAATATCTAAGCCATAATCCTCTGAAGTAAAGAATTATTCAAAATAATATTGTAAGCAGAAGTAATTTTCCAAAACTATGTAAGAAGGAAAAACAATAATTTCTATGTACATCAAGCAAATTACATTTAAATTTTTATTGTACTGCTTTGTTTTTGGAAACTTAATGGATTCTAAATAGAAATTAATTAATATAGTATTCTCTCAATTCTTAATTTTCAATAGATGGTGTTGTGCTAATGTATCTGTTAGATTTGATTTGCAACTCATTCTTTAGTGTTCTCACCCCATATATGAACCTCTGGTTAAATTGCTGCATAGCTCCTTGAAGCTGACTACGCTGAAGTTGCCATTGCTCATAATTACGGACAGATTCCAGAGTTGGTCGTTGCCAAGTCGTTGTTCTGGTGAAATGGTCAACATAATAAATCCGTCCCATGTTATCTACTCGGCGCTCCCAACTAAAAAACAAGGGTGATATATTTAAATGAAAGCAGCAGAGATCACAAAGCACATAGCAATCAGATAAAAACAGAAAGAGAATGGAGAATGCGTGCAGTATAAATGACGCGCACACACATACACACACACACACAAATAGGGAGTTTTATGTTTGCCTCTTGGAGGTCCTGAATGAAAGCCAGGATATAAATCTAGACACAAATAAATAAAATGGGCCAAGCAAAATAATTCCTCAATTTTACTGAAACATTGAGGAAAGGGTAGATTATCTTTAATTCTATCCCTATGCCATTCTATTTCTCAATTCCAGCATTTTGATTAAAGCATCTACACTTTATTTATTCATGTCTACCTTGTCTTTAATAGCAAAAATAAGGCTTTTCTTTTTAAATTATTCAAGTGTATCATATATTTTTAATAAATATGTTAGTATATGAAAAATGGGATTTGATTGCTTTCTTATCTACTGAACCAGAAAAAAACGTAGGGGCAGTAGAACAAACTTAACAATGCTGAATTTATACCTATAGGTTCTTTTACAACTGCTTGGGAATGTCCCAAATTTCTAGATCTACAACAACAACATTCAAAAGTATTAAAACATATAACTCCCAAAGCAATAACAAGCTAGCAAAAAACAATCCATGAGTTAATGTATTGAGAATTGCTCACCCTGGAGGAAGAGGCTCTGGCCTATCCCATGTTGTTCTTTTTTCTACATGATCTACATAATATACCCGGCCATGCTGATCCACTCTTTGTTCCCACCTAGAAAAAAATAAACTGTCACGTGTGAATTTATTCAAATACCTTCATCTTGTTGCTTATTTGAAAGTGGCTTCTTAATCCCTCTACAACTGCAATATATAATAAGTGCATTTTCTTCATATAGAGACATTATACAAACCAAAGGCTTACTTTCATTTCACATTTGTAAACCTGCTATTACTATAGTGCAATCCCTGATAAACAAAATTCTTCAACAATTTGCAATTTCACGAATTTCCTGGATTAAAAATATTTGTCACGTTTGAACTATCTGTTCTTTAATTCAAATATTTAGAGTGGCAAACATGGAATTTCTCATTTTAACCTCATAGTAATTCTGTAAACTATTGTAGGCGAAGAACTTTGGATCAACCACCCATCTTAATTTGGCAATTAGGATCTGAATCACTATCTCTATGATCTAGTGCTCTGACAGTACCCATTTCCCATCACATTTTAAGTTTTGGGAGAAGCAGAACAAAACTTGCTTGTCATTCCAATGAATTCTATTTTATTCATATTTTTGCAGCATATATTCAAGTGTTAGACTACAATCCTTCTAATAAGAAGCAGACCATTTAGATCTAGAAAATTTTATCTTACTATATCACATTAACTTGAGAACAAGAATTTATGATGACCTAGTAGGGTTGCACCACTGGGAAAAGAGCCACACTAGTTCATATTTCCCAATAATTTCTAATGATATGTTAGAAACAATATCATTTTAATTAAAACCATATTTTTCCACCAGTGTACCTGCTTAGCTGGACTTATATCAGCTATATTGTTTTGGTGCTGCATTCAACATTCGTTGCTATAGGAATTTTGATATTTGTGTCATCATATGAGATTTCATAAAGAACTTTAAAAACTGGTTTATAGGTGGCAGAATTATATTTCTGAGTATACAAATCATATTTTGGGTGATTTCAGGCATGAAAAAGATGCAAGAAAGTGCTGTCTTTCAGAGGAAAAGATGCTAAGCTACAAAACTACTTGTAATACAGAATTGAATAACAGTGAACACTTGCCCAGGTGGAAGAGGACCTTGGCTAACTGTAGGATGGGGCTGTGAAATGGGAGTTGCTGGCTGAACTTGTCTGCATATGGGTGGTGTAGCTACAGGAGATGTTGCAGGAAGAGCTGTCCCTGTAGTTCCTCCATCAGAACTTGGTTCTGCTGCTGAAGTGCTTCCGGTTGGCACAGTTTCTTTATTAGCTGCTTCTGATTCTGTGGAAGAAGGGCCATTGACACATGCTGCAGAGAATGTAGATTGGAAAGAAGGCAATGATTACTTTTACTTTGATACATCAGAGAAAGCCTGTAGGTTTCTACATGGTACATGATAATAGTAGCATTATTAGACTTTTTTGATTAAGAATGGTCTTGTAAAAAAGCCTTTTAGAAAATACTTAAATATCAAAATTCATTTATAACATGATATTAAAAATTGGGGATCAATTGTTTTGAAAAAGTAGCTCCCAGTTAAACAATTCCATTTCAGAGAAACTGTAGTTTCAGAAAATTAAGATGAACAATTCGGGATAAAAGTTCTCGTTCTCTTGGTCACAAAAATTTGGTAGTCTTTAATGAAAATATTCACATTTGCAGGGGGCAATATATAAATACATAAATTTTCAAAGCCAGATTTGGGGAGGGTTCATGTAAGTGAATAAATAAATAAATAAAGTTATTTCAGTATGTAAAAATTATTATATAAATATGGTGAAATCTTCCAAACTTTAATCAACCATGTCTTAGCATTTAAACTTCTCTTTATATAGTTTGATAATGTTTTCCTGAAAGTCAGAAAGTTAAATAGTGCAGAGGGTAAACAATAGCAATAGCACTTAGATTTATATACTGCTCCATAGTGCTTTAGATGCTTCTCTGAGCGATTTACAAATGTCAGCATATTGTCCCCAATAATCTGGGTCTTCATTTTACCAACCTCAGAAGGATGGAAAGCTGAATCAACCTTGAACCGATCAGGAACGAACTCCTGACAACAGTCATAAATAAAATAAACTCTGAACTCAAGAGAATTTGAAAACTTATCTCATATTGATATTCACATACCAACTGGAGCTGAAGGCCTACGCGGGGTGGGTGGAGGTGGTCGAGAGGGCCTGGGAGGCCTAGAAGGCTTGAAGCCACCATTTGCAATTAATGGAGAGTCACTGGTATTAGCCCCCTTGCTTTCATTGGAAACAGCAGTCTCACAACTGTCAACACTGCCACACCTTAATAGAAAGGAAAACACAATTTATCCTTGAAACTTGAAGTTGGCATCTAGATAAAAAGGGGGAGTTAAATTTCCAAATCAAATACTACATACTGTGCTATATAACAAGGTAAAGGATCACTGAAGTTATTGCAGAGTTATATGCTGACCTCCAGCGTTCCCTTTTGACAATGCCCATTGTCCCCACAATGAAGATAAGAGCTCTTATCATTTTGCTTTGAAAAAGGGGAAGGAGAGCAAAACAGGTAAAAAATATGCAGATATGTTGTAAAAACTTCATGAAAAAGGTGAAATTTCAATAAGGGCAGATTTTAATTCTTGACATAAGAAATATCAAAGGGAAAAGATAGTGTCTGGAAAATATATCTCATTTTGTCTGAGATACTAGAATGGATGTTAAAAGAAATAATGGACTGGAATCAAAAACACTTGGGTGGGGCAACACCAAGGAGATGTTTGGATGAGCTGCCTGCATAGGATCCTCGAATAGGCAGGAAGTCAGTGTAGATCATTATGGTATGTAGTATTTGATTTCATATAGCCAGAGTGACATGAATAATTCTGACAGCATATTGCTGAAAGATGAGAAAGGATTTTATGGCATTAGAACATAGATACAATTCACCAGATATTAAACTGTGTCATTGAATTAGTTTATATTTATCTGCTCTCTGTTTAATCTTTCTGAATTACTCTATTTACTTTAAATACATATTTAAATACAAATTTTAAATGTATTTATGCTGAATCAATTATAGCTAGGCCAGCAATCATCTAGAACTCATGGTAAGATACAATTGAAACCACCTTACCTTGTTTCATTTTTTGCTTTGGAGCCATCATTTTGGTCAGGACCTTAAACATAAGGCAATACAAATTTACATTCATCACACTAAAAAGATATAAACATTACATAATTATACCAGGCAATTTTATGCACCTAAATATCGACATTAAATATATGATAAAGTGGGACCATAGTTGTCCCACCAAAACAGACGAACCCAGAACCAGGAAACATTCTTAGCTGAGCAACAGAGGAGGCTGGCAATTTTAAGCAATAACTCCTTTCACTTAAGCCCTCATTATCCCTTCAGTGTTGTTCTGAACCCTAACCGTAACCCCAAAATCAGGCAAGCTTTTTAGGAAGCTAAGAAGAGGGAAAGAGAGTTCTATAATTTTATATAAATTAAAATCAGAAAAGACAGGGAGTTTGTAGATACCATTGCTTGCTTTTGATTAAAATATATATTGATACCTGAAAATAAACAATTGACATTTGCAGGAAGACTAAAGGCTATGGATAACACAGTCTAGAAAGTTATTTCTCAAATGGGGGGAAAAATGGAACAATGGTTAGTGTATTTTTTTGATGAAGCAGCATTTTTGAAATTAACTCCACAGGGAGGTCACCTGTCCATGTTATCTCTTTGCTATTAAATACTCTTCTGCTATTAAAAAAGACAACTTTTATTTGCCTGGATTTTTTGATTAGCTATTTTGGGCTTCATACATAAAAATAAAACTTGATGAGATTAAATAAATATTTTATTTAAAATATTTTATTTATTTATTTATATTTAAATAAATAATTGATAATGATGTGATGTTTCTAACACAGAATTAAAAAAATATTTTTGAGAAAGAATTCTGTGAATGACGAACTGCTATATAAGGTCTAATACATTTTTCTCCAATCCGTTGCCTTTTGATATCTTGGACTACATTCTTTTAATTCCTAGTTCATGTGCCTACGGTCAATGCAAATTGAAAAGGTGATATAGGTCAACACTTCTAAAGGGCCACAAGAAGAAAAACAGTCTCTCAGTAAAAGTAAAAAGTAGTTTTTTTATTAGAAATATTATCAAAGGCTTAAGGTAGAAAAAAAAATTCAAAGGAAAATAAATTGATTCTGATAAGAAAACTTTGGTGAGATAAAATCCACTAAGAGCTGACAACAATGAAGACCAATTCCCGACCACAGAGCAGGCAGAGCTTTACAATACCAGCAAAATATGATGGATGTATGCAGTATACAGCAGTTTGAGAAAAATATCTAGAAGTAATTAACTAACAAACTGAATTACTGTCACTACTCTTCTGCTATTAAAAAAGAGCTTAACACATATACAAAGTATCTGGGCCATTTTTTTCATACTTCAGTGGTCACAAATCAAAAGTTAGAAAGGCGGATGCTGCTGATCCTTTGCGACACCATGGCTTCCTGCTCTACAGATGGCTGAACACAAGAATTTATATTTAAGACTAGAAACTCAGTGTCAATCATCTGAGGTCAGCCACATCAGAAAACAGAAACTGAATGGAATACTGGAACTCTATTTTATTGTTTATAAAGGTTAACAGCAGAATCTTGAAAGCCTGGCAGAGTGGAGGCTTGTAAGAATCTGAAACCGAACCCTATCAACTCATAATGGTTGTTTGTCCAGAAACTGGCTGGTTTTCTGGTTACTCTAGATATTACTAATTCTGAATATTATTTATTACATTTGTATGCCTCCAAATCTGTCAGGAACTTAACAAAACTCAACAATTAAAACGCCAACAGTATTATCAGCAATTATACAATGAGAACATACCTGATAAATTTAAATAGTTTAAAATGATAAAATCTAACTTTTAAAATCTTGACATCATGATCCAATCTGGAACATGAAACCACAACACAGCAGTAATAAATAATTGATGGCAAATAACTTCCAAATGCCTCTGGAACAGTTTTGGGAATGATGTTAAAGGAAGAGGCAAGTCCAAGATTATTTTTTGGGAGGGGGGCTATTCCAAAGGACTGGGCCTCTAACCAAAATACCTTAGTATCCCAAGCAGGGTTAAGATTGTCTGGTAACTAAGACTTTAAGTCATCATGTTCATTGCAATAAAATATAGTTTATTTAAAATTATGCTATTTAAAAATAGAATTGTTCTGGCAAGATATTGAAAGCATAAGGGTAGAGTATCTATGGTTTCAACAGACTTTTCTCACAGGAAATGCCTCAGAGTATTGAGGGCTTTGTTTATGTGGCATAGATACTCTATAGGAAAATATTACTCACTTCTTATGCTTGAGGCATCACCATTAGTCAGAAGCTCGGGATCCACCTGCATACCATCTAGACAGACAGACAACTCTCCAATTCCATCAGCTGGTTCTTTGTCACCAATAAGATCCATGTTCACAATCACTTCCTCAACTATATAAAAAACAGAAATAGTCTATTAAAATGTTTTAATTGCTTAAAGCTAAGCAAATGGGTTAGACTTGTTAACAAAATATTTAAATCCCCCATATATGCATTTTAAAGGGTTGCTGATAGTGTTAATTGTAATTCAATACTCCTTTCCTATTTTTTCACGTTTATATTTATATCAGCCCTTATTGTACCACACATTTTTCAATAGTCTATGGAAATAAATCTCATTGATGAAATGAGCTCTTACATTTGTTTCATTATTGCACCAACTGAAAAAGGCTTAGATATTTTGACATTCACCAAGAGGACCACAAATGTTTTTCAAATGTGCTACAGCAGATTTTTAACTGAATGGGCAATTCAGCAGCAAAGCTTCCTGCAAAAGTTTTTGCTGCTGTATTTTAAAATAGGATTTCCAGTCAAATCACTCGACTAATATGATAAAAAAAAATCAGAGTTCTTTGCAAATAATTTTCTTATTTCAACTCATTTATTTCTGTATAATTTTAAGTATCAACATCCCTTAGAAACATCACCATACATTAATGTGCATTTCAAAGTGTCGAGAATGAATTAGAATGGCATTGTTTAAAATCTAAGAAATGACATCACTATTGACATTAGACCAACAGTTTCAAATATATACAAAGATTATAAAATTGGGAACATCCTTCCAGGGAAGAAATGGCAAACTGAAGATGGCTTTGCTAAAAGTGAGGCTGATAACCACAATGGAATGAAGAGCCAACAAATAGACTGGCTCATCATAATTCCTCTCCAGGCAAGGAGAGGACTTGAGATTGCTCACAAGGTCTTCAGACAATTGCTCCTTCTGAATTGGCCCTAATTTAGAACTCAGAACATAACTGGTTCAAGTTCAAAAATATTTCCAGAATCTATAGATAACCCAATTTGAACTTGAAAGAATTGTTTTTACCTCCAAACAGATTATTTCGAATTCAATTGTTTTAATTTTGAAATTATCGGCATGCCTGTATCAGACATAGCTATGCTGTTATATTTTTTTTAAAGAGGGCTCCATGTATGTAAAAGTATATAATTTTCAGTAATTTGTTGCTACATACTTACGTTTCATATTATTTGCTTTTAGTTTCTCCTGAATATCTAGAGTGGCAGTTCCAAGTAAGATATCTGACTTCAATGTCTGGTGACTCCATACGCGAAAATGTAGTTTGCTAACAGGGGAGACAATTCTAAAGAAGCAGAAGCAATATCAAACTACTTATCTTTCCTTCATTTAAATTATGTATCAAAATACCACAGAGAGGTCTATTTTGAAAAAAAGTTGCTAATAGTTTAAAATTTTGAAGGCTGGAGTTTTTAGGTGAAATATGAACTGTAATCAAAGTGCTAGTCGCTTTACTATGTTAACTTTCTTTTTAATGTTTAGATTATTTTACATACATTAGGCATATTTATACTAGTATTTCCAGCTGCTGATCAAACATTTTCTGAAAGAAAATATAAACAACTGTGGGAATATTCAGTGTGGGATATAATCCAACATACAAATCTGAATCTTAGTTTAGTTATTTCAAAATAATATAATGAGTAATTTTGAGTTTTTTCTTCCTACAACTGTTTACCTTACTCTAGAAGTCATTCCAGTGGACTGCTTCTTTTTCTTAGCAGCCAATAATATTATGTCAAAAAAAACTGTTAAGGTTTTGACATTTGCTTTGCTTAAACTGAAATGTACTTTGTCAATTTTGGCCTTTAACTGAACTGAAAGGAGATAAATTTCTGCAAACTATAATGTCCAATACCTACAGATCATGCAACAAACTATTACAGTATTGATCATTCCTGGATTTGGCTTTTCTTGAAATGTTTTGGCATTTTTGCTGGCACAATATACATGTAGAACATCCAAAATCTTAGAAGTATCTCTAGAAATATTTGTTTTATTGATTTTCAGTACTTTTATCCATTATTTTAATGGATGCTAAACTGATAACTGATATGCACGCTGTTACTGGAAACAATTCATTGATGTTTCTTCTGACACTTCCTTGTAAAAAAAAAAACCCTCTCCCTGAATTTTGGATTAGTGTGCACAATAAGTGCCAAGAATTTAAAGAGCAAGCTATGAACATACTGATTCCATTTGCAAGAGTTAATCAATATTTTTCTACAGTTGTGGTTAGAAAAAAACAAAGATCAATCAAAAGTAAATGTAAAATGACAATTGAAAGTAACTACTTAACATGAAACCTGGATTTCAGGAGTTATAGAAAAGTTAGCAAGGTTCCCATTTAAAATAACTAATTTCATTTCCAATTAAACGGTATTCTTTTATAAAGTTGTAATGGTTGCCATTGTTTTGACAAACACATCAACATTTAGTAAATACTGATGTATGTACTTCTTTCCCCGTTTAATGAAGTAATTTGTTTTATTCTTTGGGGTCAGGTGGTTTCAACAAATTCATTTATTATTTTAGACAGTCATGGCATCACATAGCCTGAGAACTCCAGGCATTTATTGGGTTTAGAAGGCTACGCAAATGGAGACTTTTTCTCCATTTATTTGGGGACCAATAGAATTTTTAGGCAGCAAGTAATTATATTCTTCCTCTCAGACTAATGAAAATAGGAACTACTAAGATTTTTGATAGGTTATGTAAACTGGGTAAAATGTGTTTCAATGTATCCAACAAATTTAAATAAACAAAATTCTGTATGCCCATGAACATTTATACTTTCTTTATAAGCATTGCATTTTTCCATTATCAATATTCATCCCATAATATTATCTGATTGTATTTCTATTTTTTCTTAGAATGAAATTATATTTCTAAACTTACACTGTAAGATGCTGTTTCCATTTTGGACTGTTGGTATTGTTGCATTTTTCTGTCTTCTTTGACTGACCATCAACCCAAACTTCCACATATGGGCTGGGTCCGAACCACTTATTTTTGTTTTCTTTCAACTTTGCCGAAATAACTTGAAAAATAAGAGAGAGAACAACATGGTCAAAAATGACCTGCAGATAGGTATCACATTGTTTCATATTATTCAGTTTGTTTAAGTCAAGGAATGAAGCATTTATTACAGCAGAACTAGATCAAACCTAAACTGAAAGATTGGAAAGATGTCCAATATTTAAAACAGATAGCAGCATAATAATACAGATTATAAACACTTTATTTAGAATGAAGGCTGGAAAGTATGTTATAGTTCCTGAAGTGTGCATTTTATTTGAATAAGCTAAATATGAGAATATTAATATATGTTTATATTCACTCCACCCACGTACATATGTATAGTTTCTGACATTTATAGGTTGCTTATTAGTCAAAATTATCTTGTGTATAGAACATTTTTTTTATTTTATATGTAGCTCTTATGGAGTTTCTGAAGGCTATTATTTTCATTTAAAAATTGTTCTATGCTTATTTTTAGGTGCTTAGAAACTTAAATGTAAGTGTAAACAAATTTAAAGTACCTATGTATATATGTATGTATATATTTGTATCCCATATTAATTTTACAAATAACTCAAGGCAGTGAACATATTCAACACACCTTCCTCCTCTTATTGTCCCCACAACAACTCTGTGAGGTTAGTTGGGGTAGAGAGAGTGAGGCCCAAAGTATATAGTGATATCAATAAGCATAGTCATGTGAAAAATATACAGCCCATTAAAATCTTGGAGTTTTTCCAATACATTTCAACATACATATATTTGATCTTCATTTCAACTATATTGATAAAGGGGATAGAATACAATGAATACCATGCACCATTTACATTTTATAATCCATTGTGTAATTTAAATAAACATAGATGAAAATTCTGCATGGAGGAAAAAGTAAGCACATTGCTATATTTATCGCTAGCTCAGCTCAGGTGGACATGACATGGAGATTTCAAACCACTACCGAGGCTAGTCTGTCCAAGCAAGTTCAGCAGAACAGCAGAATGTAAGATATTGAAAGAGATCTTTAAGATTCCCAGAATTGCATCACATGACTTACAGGTAGCTCTTACCACTGCTGATGTCACAATGCATAAATCTATTATTAGAAGGAACCTCTACCAATTAGATCTACCTAGAAGAAATGCCAGGAGGAAACGTTTGGTATCCAGAAAAAAACACCAGGGCAAGACTAAAAGTTGCTCCTGAACACCTAGGCAAAAACCAGAATTTCTAGAAAAATGTGCTTTGGAGAGATGAGCCAAAGATAGTTATTTGATCACAGTATTAGAACAAATGCTTAATGAAAACAAAGACAGCATTTCACTAGAAGAACCTGATATCAACTATAAAACAAGTTGGTGGAAATGTTATAGTTAGAGGTTGTTTTGCTGCATCAGGGCCTGAGAAGCCCACCATCACAAAATTTTATTTGTTTGTTTGCTTGCTTATTTTTCTCTAGGAGCCTGGTGGTGCAGTGGACTAAACTACTGTTAAAGTAGTATTTAGCTGCCAGCTGCCTGCAATTACTGCGAGTTCAATTCTCACCAGGCTCAAGGTTGACTCAGCCTTCCATCTTTCCGAGGTAGGTAAAATGAGGACCTGGTTTGTGGGGCCAATAAGCTGACTTTGTATAAAATAGAACACTGCTTAGGGGGGCTAAAAGCCCCATATACAAAAGTATGAAGGCTATTGCTTAAAAGCATTGTAAGCCACCCTGAGTCTCCGGAGAAGGGCGGCATATAAATCAAACTAATCAATAAATAAATAATAAATATTTATTAAATTTATCTGCTGCCCATCTCACCACAAGGTGACAATATGAGGGAGGGAGGGAGGGAGGGAGGGAGGAAGGAGGGAGGATTTCTGGAATGGGCAAGTCAAAATATGGATAAAAATCTCACTTAGAGGCTATGGGAGTGATCTGACACAGGTTGCTAGAAAGCCCTCAAACACTGCTGAAAAAAAAATTATATGGAGAAATGGGAAAAAATATTTCCAGTCAATGTCAGAGACCAGTTGACAGTTATAAGAAACACCTACTTGATGTTATTTCTGCCAAATGGGGCATGTCAGTATTAGATCTAAGTATTATATATTATTATAAGTATTATATATTCTAAGTATTATATATATAGATCTAAGTATTAGATCTAATTTCACATGATTGTACATATAAAAAATAATAGTGACAGAATGAGGCTAACAGCTAACATTCCCCTTAACCATTTTGCTTTGATATTAACATCACTATATGAGCTCAGTTTGATTTAAAAAGTGTCAAGTCTCTCACTTCAATTACAAAAATGCAAGAGAACATTAGTTTTTGTCATCCCTGCCAAATTTAGAACATTCCTGCTAAGTAGTGATTTTTAGGTCAAGCAAGAAGAAATTGAACTTATGTCACAAGATTAATATTCAACGTAACATAACTTTCTTTTCAGAAATGTTAAACCATTTGTTTATTTGTTTAAATTAATACAGCTGAACAATCTCAAATTTGTGGCTCAACTGATTAAAACAAGAAGAAACAGTAAACAAAATTAAACAAAAACAGTAAGTATATATACTGTATATAAAAAAACATTAAAAGGTAGAAAATATATTTGGTGACAGTATAATTAATCCATCACAACCCATACAGGGAATCCTCATTTAGCAAAGACATTTGGGACTGGCAACTTGATTGTTAAACAAAACAGTTGGTAACTGAAAAATGATTTCAGCTCTCACTTCAGTTTTCCTTTGCTTTACAGTTTTGTGAAGGTAGTAAAAGCAAGGATTGGTTGCAAAGTTATTTTTTCATTAGTATCGTCACTGTGAACAGTCAGTAAAGGAGGCAGTTACTAAACAAGGACTATTTATACAGCCATCTAGTAGGTTCTACACCACAGCCAGATTCCCAAGCATGATGGCAAAGCCATGTCTTCAGAGTCTTCGGAAAGACTAGGAAGGGCATGGTAAAATGGCCTCTCACTTTCTGCCCCAACATCATTTGACCAAACGTATTCATATTTTTTATCAGCAAGACTTCTTTTCGAGGGTTGCAATGTATGCAGATGCACTGTCCCTAGTGCAGAATATAGAATATGCGTGGACAAGGGTACAAAAGAAAGGAGGGTATCGTTGCCTGCTTCCATCCCTTTGCATTCACTCAAGGTTTTCCAGAGGGCTGATGCACTCATAGGCCAGCACAGTTCAATGTTAGCTAATGGCGATGTTAGCTGATAGTGTTGAGTGCCCATTAGCTAATGGAGCTCTGTAGGTCATCATGTAGAGCAGGCCAACAAAGTCATACTCCTAAGCAGGATTTTAATGCAAGATGACTTCCATATCCGCTATGTTTCTCATAGATACTTTTATTATTTTTTTTAGTTTGGAATTTCCGTCTCAGTACATATTTTTAATCACCTGAGGAATCCCTATATTATGTTAACAATAGTAGTAGCTCCAATATGGTACGTCAAATCATTTTTCACAGTTTCTTCTGGCCAAAATCTGTCCTTATCTGATCAAATCATACCAACACTAAGAGCTATATTAGCAACAACATATAAATGATGGTAATTTCCATGGAAGAGGTTTAAAAAAGAAAAACTGCTTTAAAAAAGCATTGCCTTCAGAACTTCTAATTCAGAAAATAAAATCTATCCAATAGAGAGTATAAACTTTTGCCTTTGGTGTCATAACTGATTAAAGAAGTCCCTAATATATGCAGAAGTCATGAGTACTTAAAAAGGCAGGCAGTGTTTCCAAAATATTTCTAAACCAGAACGAACTTTAAAAACAGAATACAGCATATATTCACAATGATATCCAAGTACTTCTCTAGTACAATGGACTACTGTGCTTCTACTTTGGATTATTGCAAAATCCAAATGAAAAGTGACTAGAGATCAAGTGACCATAAGCAGAGCCTCCCCCTCCAGGAATGGGTACACAAGTTGAGTTTGTATAAACCCCACCCCCCACCCCAAGCCATGACTGCCATCTGCTCTTTAGGAGCGGCAAGTCCAGAAGGACACACAATTTGTGCAACAGCTCTATTGAGTACTACCCAATGACAGTTAAAGAAAGCAACTCTCTAGAACCAGGAGACCCCAAACCCAGGGACACATTCTCTATATGGGGCTGCCCTTGAAGATCATCCCAAAAAATTCAAATGGTCCAGAATGCAGCAGTTGTCATCTGGTGGGATCTAGCAAGCAAGCTTTCACCATAGCTTCACCTACTGTATGGAATAGGGTAGATACAAAGCCAAGATAGGGAAAGCTGTATCTTTCTTGCTTCCTGAATGCTGTTAAGACATAGCTCTTCCCTCAGGCATTGTGTCATGATGTAAAGTGACCAAGCTTTTTTTTTTATTGAGAGGATAATACCACGGCACTGGTGACTATTAATCTTGCATTTTTATTATTGTATATTTGTTTAATTCGTGGAAAATAATTATGTGGCTAGGAAGTGACACTGATTTGATAGCACATAATCAATTAATCAATTTGTTAGCTGCCTAATGTTGTTTTATATAATAAAACATGCAACATTTTCAAACACAATAAAAAAGAAACAGAACATATTTGGTGACGCTGTCAAAGAGACAGTATCTGAAACAAACCACAGGACTGATAGACAGACTTACCAGTTACCTGAAGCTGTGATTTCATACTTGGTCCACTGATACACTCCGATTTTGACCCATTCCCGGCCATATCATAGGAAGGAACATGAACCTAAGTAAAAAATTCAATAAAAATACTATTTTAAGAACAAACGCTGCACTCCTTAGCAACACGGTAGAACAGTCAAATGTATATATATACACACACACCGTATTTTCCGGCGTTTAAGACGACTGGGCGTATAAGACGACCCCCAACTTTTCCTGTTAAAATATAGGGTTTGGGCTATACTCGCCAAATAAGACTACCCCTCTTCCAATACACACCAAATACAAATTAAAAAACATCAACTGGCTCACCTACAATGTAAAAGCAGCTGAGCTAGTCCCAAAATGGCCCTGCGACAAGCAGGAACCTCACACAACCACAAAAAGCCCCCCAAAAAACTTTCACACTCTACACACACACAACACAACTGGCTCACCCACAATGTAAAAGCAGCTGTGTTAGACCCAAAATGGCCCCTGCAACAAGCAGGAACCTCACACAGCCACAAAAAGCCCCCCCAAAAAACTTTCACACTCTAAACACACACAACACAACACAACTGGCTCACCCACAATGTAAAAGCAGCTGTGCTAGACCCAAAATGGCCCCTGCAACAAGCAGGAACCTCACAGCGCCACAAAAAGTCCAAAAAACCAACTTTCACACTTTACACACACAAAATTCCACATACAGCTTTGTGAGATTTTGTGTGTTTGTGTAGTTAGAGTGAAACACTACAGAAACACACTAAATCTCAGAAAGCTGCACAAATATTATTTTATTTTATTTTATTTTTATTTTTATATGAAAGCTAAATTTAAAACTTCCTAAACTTTAAATGGCTAGGTCTAAAAAAGAACAACTAAAAAAACCCCAATTGACTATTTTTTTTAAAGCTCCCAAAGGGGGAAAAAACTTACCCAATAGAACAGGGGTCTCCAACCTTGGCAACTTTAAGACTTGTAGACTTCAACTCCCTGCTTGCTTGATTGCAGGCAGAGAGTGGCTTACTGATGGAATAGATTCAGGCAAGCGAAGCAAGGCAAGCGTTGCGACTAGCAGCTGAGGTAAGCAAGCTGGAGGGGGGAAACTTTTTTCCTTTTACATGGTTTCTGGCGATCCCAGCTGAGTTGCAGGGAACTCAGCTGGGATCGTCAGAGCTGGGATCGTCAGAGTAAAAGGGAAAAAACTTTTTTCCTTTTACATGGTTTCTGGCGATCCCAGCTGAGTTACAGGGAACTCAGCTGGGATTGTCAGAGCTGGGATCGCCAGAGCCATTTAAGGCTCGTCAGAGCCTTTCGGGCTGGTCTGCCTGGTTACAGGAGAACGACACCCGGCGTATAAGACGACCCCCGACTTTTGAGAAGATTTTCATGTGTTAAAAAGTCATCTTATACGTCGGAAAATACGGTACTGGTTAAATCAAGGGAGCACCAGAAGCACATACAGTCAATAAAGAATATATGTTGATAAAACACAGAAATGAAGTAGTAATATTAACTGAAAGTGATTAAGACTATTAACACAATTATTATCAATAGCTCTGATAGCTCTGAGTATTTGGTAAGGTAAATAATAAAAATGGTCTTCTTTTGTCCTATCCCAGAGAGATGCCTGTTAGCAAAACAACCAGTAGCAAGGAAAGGAGCAATATGGGCAGTCTAGAAA
The DNA here is from genome assembly GCA_022577455.1 of Arizona elegans. Classification (NCBI taxonomy): domain Eukaryota; kingdom Metazoa; phylum Chordata; class Lepidosauria; order Squamata; family Colubridae; genus Arizona; species Arizona elegans. The sequence goes on along the minus strand of JAKOOJ010000002.1, from coordinate 176,135,753 downwards.
CATGAAATATAAATAAATAAGTAAAAATAAAGGAGAAAGAAAAATAAATTTGCCTTAACATGGGACAAAGTAAAGATATGCAAATTATAAAGTAGAATAATAATTACTATAATGCCAGGAAGGTAAATTCAAGAAAAATAATCACTAGATTATTTTTATGACCACCATGCCTCCTAGTTCAACATATTGTATTTTACAACAGTATTTGACCTAAAATTTAGATAGCCACTACATCTCTTAAAAATAATGTCAGGATGGTGAGGGCCAAATTTACGTAAATGAAAGACTACTATGAAGCTCAGTATAAATTATTTTTTGGTTGTTGTTTTAGGAGTTAAAGTAGGTGGCATTTCTTCCATTTTCAAATACATCAACTTCTTACAGTGGTTACACATAAGTTTTGAAAGATATCTCACAGAAATCAATAATGAGCAACCTTTCACAACAGCCAAATAATTAACTATTTAAACATTTTATCTGATATATTAATAACATGTACTTGAGCAACTATTTTTCCCACTCCAGTATTTGCCTAGATTGGGGTGCTTTTGCTTTGCATGGTTATCTGCAAGACAAAATATTAATCTTCATAGTTCCTACATTATATGGAGAAGCTCAATATCTTCATTTTTTTCTTGTGAAAAGTCTATGCTTTTTAAACTTGCATGGCTAGCCCAAAACATATTAGCAGATCCCAAAGGAGCTGAGAGAAGAATCTAAAGTTCTACTTCCAAATCCTTTGTGTTCATGAATGTGTTAATTAGTTAATTTTCCAATCTTTATGTCACCCACCCACCCCTTCATTTTTTTGGAAATGCACAAAGAAAACAATGGAGATATTCTTCTTACTAATTAATATGACTTTCTACTAGGGAGAAGGAGTACTCTGGCAAAGTGACCTATTAACATTTGCTTTGTTTTACACAAAAAGGACCCATGAATAATTCATACAAATGAGCATAATAATTGTACAGGATAGAAAGAAGCCAAAACCTCATGTATCCTTCATTTTCCCTGCAATCAATTTCCCTGCAATCAATTCTCAATTCCTATTTCCCCAAAGCAAATATTTCTGATGGTGAAAGAATACATAAAATCTTTAATTCACTAATTTTGCAAAGAATAAGTCTGGTTTTGCTTGTAACAGATCTATGGTATGACAAATGGAATAAGTGTGTGGTCTTCCCCAAGAAAACAAAACTGACTCACATTGGGCTTTTTGGTCAGTTGTTGTTTTTTTACAGAAAAAAAAATGCAGGCATAAGCCTGTGAATGACTATCCTTAAAGGTGGAGTCTTCATTGTATTCTTTCCACTATTAGATAAAGGTTGGCTGGTTATTCTGCCCTCAAGTCTCCAGCTGCAACATGGATATCCTTAAGGCAGTGATTAACAATTAAAGACAATGCTTAAGATTGTTTGAATATTTTAAAGTATAATAATAATTAAAAGGTTTCTGCATAAGCCAGTCTTGGTGGTCCCAGAGGTTATAGGCATACTGGTTGCTGTACCAAAATTTTGTTTGAAAGCTCTTAGAATATATGCATATTGACAAAATTTGCAACTGTCAATTACAAAAGGCCACACTGCTTGGATGCACACGTATATTACACTGAAACATTACAATATCCCTTTGGAAGAACTCAATGTGTATGAAGGTGAACACTAGCTAAAGAACCGCAGCTCTGGTTTTATATTTTTGTGTACATAATAATAATATTGGCATTGACAGAAATCACCAATTGTAAAAGGCAGCTTTGCTTGAAACAACTTACATCCTGTGGATCAGTGGTGGGTTCCTCCCGGTTCGGCCGAGCCGGTAGTGGTGACAATATGTCACCGAACCGGTTCTCTTTGTTTGGGAGCTGGGCCCTCTTGCCCCCCCTCCGTTATTCTTACCTTTTATTTGGCCCCGTCCCAATCTATTCGCTGCCTCCCAAGTCCCAGCTGATCAGCTAGAAGGAAAAAAAACTGTTTAAACTCTTGCAGCGGGGCTTCAAAGGGCTGCTCTACAGCTGATCAATGTTAAAAGGCAGTGTGATGGTAGAGCAGGGCGCTCGAAAAACAAATGGATGGACCAGTGCGTCCAAAAACAAATGAGTAGACCAGCGCCTCCAAAAACAAATGAATAGATCGGTGCCTCCGAAAACAAATGAGTAGACCAATGCTTCCAAAAACAAATGGGTAGACCGGTACAGCTCTGCAAGCAGTTAAAAGCCTGTACCTTTGCTAAATCCTAAATCATTGTCCTATGACCATCAAGCCACACCTACAAAACAAGTCACGCCCCTAGAACTGGTACTAAAAATTTTTAGAACCCACCCCTACTGTGGATGATATGTTTAACAACATCAGCCTATTCCAAGTTAAAGGACTTGGGAAGGACTCAGGAAATGGGCAAAAAAGCCAAATCCAGACTGAACATATGGGCTATATGATGATGAACCATAATAAATCCTTAGTTAGGACTTGAATTGTTAAGTTTCCACCAGTCTTAGACTATGAATCTAACTGTAAATTACTCACACATAATAATAATAATGTATTAAATTTATTTGCCACCCAATTCCGAATTATAGTAACTAATATTCTGCTGAGGAATTCTGCTTCTTCTTATCTCAACTAATTTTAAACAAACAGTAACTCAGTTTCAACATAACATTGGTGTTATCACCACAAATCTGTATGCATATCCAGGAATACACATCTCTCTGATCTGCCTTCCTTCTGAAAATGTTATCTTGTTAAAAACAGTTGAACATTATGATTTTCCTTCCCACTAATTTTAATCACACGAAGCAGTGCTTTTTTGTAAAGCCACAATATATGTTCAATCAGCACTACAAGGACAGGAATAAGTAAACTTGCAAGAAACCCAAATGAATCATCATCTAATTTTCTAATCAATTAAGTGAGATTATTTAATCAGGTTTTTTTACCTTTCTTGTTGGAAGGACACTGCAGAGAGCCTAAGGGTTGTACTCTCCTATTCTATATTGCCCCTTCCTAATATGATTGCAAGGACATTTGAGACATTTGTATATATCCTGCCATTATTATTTTTATAAATGACTCAAGGGGGTGAACATAACTAATTTTCTTCCTTCTTATTTTCCCCACATCATCATCCTGTAGGTTGGACTAAAAGAGAGTGACTGGCCCTATGTTACCCAATGGCTTTCATGCCTAAAGCGGGATTAGATCTCGCAGTCTCCTGATTACGATTTTGATTACCATTTGTCCAAAATATTATTCAGAATTCCTGACCTCATTAAAGAAAAAAGCAGCTACCATTACTTTTTCTGTGATTTCTGTGAAACAAAACAGTATTTTTGTATGGATAACAGATTCTGATTTTTTAAGAAAGTTGAGATCTTCATAACATAAGCGTGTTTTTACGTAAACTGGACATTACCAGAAAATCCACGTTTACAGGTACAACTGCATATTTCTCAAATCTCACAACTAAAATTATGCAATCTTATTTTAGAAATTTATTTCTTATCTGAGCTACAGAAAATCTGAGTTTTTACTACTCGAGAGTACTGGGAGATGAAAGTCCCATTAATTAAAACTTGAAATTAAAATAAAACACAGTAACTAATTGGTCTCAAACTGTAAAGATATCTGAGATTTGAACACAGCTCCACAGAAACACAGATTGTCTCACTACAAGGGATCCTTCTGGAGGCTAAGAAGCAATTATAACTGATTATGGCACAATAAACAGTATAATTTCCCTTCCTTTTAATAGCTTATATATAGCACAATAACACATATTATAACAATGATTCTTTTGTTCACTGAAGACTTCATTCTTTACTACTGTACAACCTAAATTTTGAGCTCTTACAAATCTTATTAATACATTTTGAACAAAGAATGAAACTCATATTGTTCCTAAGTACTAGCATTAACTGCATAGATTAATAAATATAGTTTAATGACTATAATTCATAAAGATTTATTGTTTATGATTTCTGGGTCATAATCTAAACAACTGGTGTGTATTTGGGGAATAGGAATTTGGAATAATTTTGTAGCTTTGATGGAATTAAAGTGTAGAATTCTTATATTTTGAATTTATCAGAAATGCTTGATCATGATTCCTCTTTCAAAATGAGAACCAATATAGAGCTGTCAAACTAGGAGTGTGAAGCTCTTACTTTAGTTTGTCTTCAGCAATGGAAGCTCACTGGATGACTTATGCCAGTTGTGCTCTCTTAGGGCAACCTATCTCACAGCATTGTTATGGTGAGGAATAAGAGGAGGAAGCATTCTATGTCAACTTGAGCTCCTATACAAAAGGCAAAATATAAACCTAGTAAAACGTTTTTAAAAATTGGAAATTGACACTTTAATGGATATTTTCTTCTGCTGTTTTCAAGTTTTCCTATCAGGTGCGACTGCTTTCACTCTTATTTAGATTCCTTGATGTTCTGCCTCTGAAATTCTCAAGCAGTATGCCTAGATCCTGCTAATCTGGGAAAAAGGAATATAGTACTTTAAGTATCCACCCCTTAAGAAAAGAAATAAAATATGACAGATTACTTTCTAATACAGAAATAGAATGCAATTTTAGAGGAATTTGTATATTACAACTTTCCTTCTACAGTAAAGCTTCCATCTTTAAAAATATCAATATTTACATTTATTAATAATCTAGTATTTTACCTAGATTTAAAGCTAACTATAACAATTAGTAAAAGAAAACAATAAAAATCTAAAGTTAAATAATATGAAACATAAATACTGGAAATACAAATTCAGCACATACAGATCCATCTTAATCTACAAAATGAATTGCAATTATCTCAGAAAATAAAAACAAGTGCTACTAGAGAACAGTTGGTTAAAGCTGATTAAAGAGTAGGGTTGTCTGTAGGCATTCTAAGAATTTTTTTTATAAAGCATCTATAAACCTTTATATAAACTTTACAATAAATGTTTGTGTTTAACATGTACAAACAGTATATTTTGGACTTTTGATATGACATCAGTTTGCATTCTGTGGGTTCACAACAACAATGACTAACATCAACTTGGCAACAATGTGACTCTCACTAGGTACTTGGCCAGAACAAAACGTATTAACTCCTACAATTTTCAAAATCTAAACCAAATATTTTACTTAACGAAGTAATCTAATATTTGTAAAGGAGGAAACCAAATTATACTTCATAGAATGTTAGAAAAAGATAAACCTCTTACGTACCTTGCCGGACCTAGTAACATAACCCCAGGCTGAAAGGACTAGGAGGGAGGGCAAGCAAAAAGCACGCATTGCTTCTCCTGTCCCATGACCATGCTGCATGGGGGAAGGAAGGAAAAGCGAGAAGCAGTAAGGGCTATCTCCAGCTATCAACCCTCGGGATGAAGTTATCTATAGAGAGCAGGCACAGCCGTTGGGGTATTTGTGTGTCAGGTATTGGCAGCTGAAACAACTCTACTGCAGGGGTAGCAGCTAAATAGCTATTCCTCTGCCCTTTCCCCTATGGGAAAGGAAATTAGGGGAATTGGTTCTCCAGTCATCATATCCAAGCATAAAAGTGTGGGGTGAAGCCAGTTTTTTTGGTGCTGGGACAATCAGCACTAAAAAGACCATTTTCCTCTTGCCCTTCTTTATCCTACTTCTCTTGCCATGGATAGCAAGAAACTATCCTACTTCTCTTACAAGGGAAAGCAGGACTGATAAAAATGATTCTTCTGCTGACTTCTGAAGTTGGCAAATGGAGTTTCCAGCCTCTGGAGGGCCTCCGGGGGAGTGGGGAAGGCCGTCTTTGCCCTCCCCAGGCTCCTAGAAAGACTCTGGAACCTGGGGAGGATGAAAAACGGGTCTTCCCCACTCCCCCCAGGCCCTCCGGAGGCCGGACACGGCCTGTTTCCCTGCTTTCGGTGGGTCCAGAAGGCCCGAAAATCAGCTGACTAGTGTGCGCATGCGTGCCAGAGCTGAACTCACATGCCCACCAATATGGCTCCATGTGCCACCTGTGGCATGTGTACCATAGGTTCGCCATCACGGGTATAGAGCCTGATTATATGAAGGATTCTGAAGAAAATGTAGATCTGCTCTCAAGCCTGGGTTACAATGAATGCTGAAACTATGTTAGTTTTGTTGTTGATGATTATCATTTTGTGTATATTTGGTTGTTTTTCCTCTTCCATATATATAAATGTCTTTTTATTGTTTAGTTTTTCTCTATGGGAAAATTATCACACTATTATCTGCAAATGTTTGCAATTTTCTCAATGACAAATTACCCCAGAGACTTTCAGGAATCAAGTGGCTTCCAAATTTAATAAATAAACAAAACCCAGCAAAGAAATAAAAGATTACAAATATACGCTGAAAACTTTTCAAGTAGGTAAAACTTCTATTTTATACACATACACTTACAATTTTACTACCTTACCAAGAGTACTTCGAGACAGGAATAGAATATGGTATCTGTTGTCTCAATCTAACCTCCCTCACTCGGCTTTTATTATATTTGCAAGGCAAGCTGTCCTGTATTTTTATTCACAAAAAAGCCTCCGTGTACTGTAATCATTCTTAAAACATAAAAATGTTGTATGGCTGTAACTAACGTCATGACTGGATGAATGCCAACTTCTGGATGGGGGATTGGATGTAAGAGGGAACATTCTGGGGAAGCTGAGGGGATTGACAATTTCAGTATTTGTGATAAATTTTATATCCCATTCCTTCACATTGATTTAATCACATTGATTTAATCTTCGTGTTAAATCAACATTTTGTGAGTGATCATGCCTACACTGGTAGGCACTGTTATGAATAGACACCACCAGCCATCTGCCTATTCATAAAATGATTATCAGATATTTTGAGAGAACATCCAGAATATGCCTCTAAATTAGCATAGTGGTGCCAGAAGCTACAGGACTCAAATTATAACATTGCTAAATACTGAATATTACTTAGCACTTCTATTTGTAGTCTTTCAAAGATGCCATACAGGCATCTTTTACTGCAGGGAATTCATATTTTAGTATATTAAGATTTAATTTTTTTAAAGATTGAAGTCTGTAAGAATTTGAACTCCAATAAACAGATATAATTTTCAATTCCAAACGCTTGTCTGGAACTACATATTTATGAAACTCTAGACTCACACCATTAAACAACTAGTTAATCAACAGCTATGATATATCAAGTTCTTGTTTCAGACCAACACGCTTAAGAATGTAAGACCTAGACTCAGATAAAAATCTGTCCTTTGCTACACTTGGGCCAAGTCAAATAATGACCAATATCCTCAGGGGCAAGAGGCTGAGCTCAGAAAACTCCAGGCCACCCTTGTAATAAACCAATTTTCTGTGGAAAAAAAAGGAGGACCTGGATCTACCAAAAGACAAATCTTTGTGGAATTTTGCAAATAGCCTTCTGAACATTCTTCCCAGTGAGGTTGTCCATTCCTGGCTTGACCAAATATCTCAGACTGAAGGTGGGAGAAATGGGGGAAGAGTCTGGAACATCTCTTTCTTCCTCTATATGAAACAGATACCTAATAACTGGTTACTAATTGATAATATTTTATGTATAAAAATATTGTGACAATGTGGATTAGTATTTCTAGAATATGAGCTCAAACTTTTGAACATACCAAATTGGGAAAAATTAATGCTCAAAATATTTTAATCATAAGTCTATAAATCATTTCACACATTATCTGGATGTTTATCAGAGTGAATACCAGCAGAGCACATTTAACCATAATGGACAGATACTCAATATTTTAATGAGCTCTCACAAATAAAAGGAATTATTATATAAAAAATAGACTATAGTTTACAAAAATTTAAGTCATACAAATTTGGTAATTGTATTATGAGTTTACCTACATGCATGGAGATCACAAAAGTTAGGGAAATACTAGGCAGTAATCTCCAAACCAATCTGAATCCCAAAATTCATCCAAAAGGCATTGAAGAATTTCGTTGATGTTTCTTCGTAGAATCTAAAACAAAATTTCAGATTTTGTATACAAGGAACAATAGTTTCTTCTTCATTATTTCAAAACAGATTAAATGCAATGAATCCAAATTACTCCAAACAACTCACATACATTTATCCAAGTGTGTTATTTGCAGAATTACATTAATATTTTATGCTGTTTGCAGTAATTTACATCATTTGTGTGACAATACAACTATGCAGATGACATAAAGTCAAGTAATTATGTCATGACATTCAGATCTAACAACATCCTTTCCTTCTAAATGATTTTGAACCTCAATAAAAATGAGGTTTTATTGTACAGGTAATCACTGATTTACAACCACAACTAGAACCGGAATTTCCAGTACTAAGCAAGGTGGTTGTTAAGTGAGTTGCACCCAATTGTATAATCTTTTTTGCCATGGTTATTAAGTAAATCACTCCAGTTGTTAAGTGAACTGTGTAGTCCTTAAGCAAATCTGGCTTCCCCATTGGCTTTGCTTGTCAGAGGCCTATTGGAAGATTACCAATAGCAATGACATGACCACCACCACCCCTCCCAGGATGCTGCACCCATCATAAATACATGCTGGTGGGCAAGTGCCCAAATCTTTATCATGTGACCGTGGAGATGTTGCAACAGTTGTAAATGCAAGGACCAGTCATAAGTGACTTTTTAGTGACACTGTAAATTTGAATGGTTGCTAAATGAATGGTTGTAAGTCAAGGACTATCTGTACTTATATTTTAATTAGCAACAGCACTTAAACTTATATACCTCCCTCTAGTGCTTTACAGCAAGGGTCCCCAATCCCTAGTTCGCAGATCTGGTCCTTTGCCCATCAGCTGTACAAGCAGTGGGTGAGCACACAAAGCTCCATTTGCACAAGCAGTGGATGCACATGTGAAACTATCCTCTCTTCCCTCCCCCCAGTCCACGGACCATGAAAGATTGGGGACCACTGCTTTATAGAACTCTATGGGTAGTTTACAATGTCAGCATATTGCCTCCAACAATCTGGGTCATCATTGTTAAAAGAGATATAAGAGAGTATTCTAATGTCACCCCTTCAAAACAAGCCATGTCAGGGAACAAGCACAAGGAGTACTGCTTCATTGTTGTAGGATATCACAGGATCTTCAAAGCTTACCAGCATTTCCCTCCATTCCCACTTACAACAAACAAAATTGAGAGGTTATTTTGAGTCTTTTCTTATGTTCCCACCTTCTGACTTTTCCTGAAATGTTACTTATTTTTTCAAGTAATGCAATTTTCTTGCATTACTTTGTCAAAGTTACTTCTAGATATATACAGTAACACATGTAATCAGCAAACCAGGTTTCAGATAATTTTGAGAGTTCTTGACTAGAACTTGATATTGAATATGTGGCAACAAATACATTCTATCAACTTATAGCCTGCTTCATATATACAGTGAATTTCAATTTCTAGGTTCTATCATATTGCAATATCTAAAATGGACAGCTAACATCAAAAACATCATCAAAAAAGCACAACAAAGAATGTTCTTTCTGCGCCAACTCAGAAAGCTCAAACTGCCCAAGGAGTTGCTAATACAGTTCTACAGAGGAATTATTGAGTCCGTCATCTGCACCTCTATAACTGTCTGGTTAGGTTCTGCAACCCAACAAGACAGACACAGACTTCAGAGGATAATTAGAACTGCAGAAAAAACAATTGCTACCAACCTGCCTTCCATTGAGGATCTGTATACTCCATGAGTCAAAAAAAGGGCTGTGAAAATATTTACAGACCCATCACATCCTGGACATAAACTGTTTCAACTCCTACCCTCAAAACGACGCTATAGAGCCCTGCACACCAGATAACTAGACATAAGAACAGTTTTTTCCTGAACGCCATCACTCTGCTAAACAAATAATTCCTTCAACACTGTCAAACTATTTACTAAGTCTGCACTTCTATTAATCTTCTCATCATTCCCACCACCCATCTCCTTCCACTTATGACTGTATGACTGTAACTTTGTATCTTGTATCCTACAATTTATATTGATATTGTTTCCTGATTGCTTATTTGTACCCTATGACTATCATTAAGTGTTGTACCTTATGATTCTTGATGAACGTCATCTTTTATGTACACTGAGAGCACATGCACCAAGGCAAATTCCTTGTGTGTACAATCACACTTGGCTAATAAAAAAAAAATCTATTCTATTCTATTACAGACTTTAATGCAAATGTCAGACAGCAGCAAGAGATTTTTGTAATAATAAACTGCATCCAATACTACATTCACAGGCTTCTATTTATACATTACTTCTGCATCCATTAATTACCCTTCAGTTTCCTTCTCTCATCCCATTATGTATGCCAATTCCATGCTTGAAATCTGGGGCATATTTGGGAGCATAAAAAAAGCTAAGTAAGCATTTATTCTGTTAGCAGAATAAAATATGCTATTGGAATAACACTACAGGACAGAACTCCTTGTTAACAACTGAGACTTTCCTTATAAAATGTCCCTGCTTATAACTTCAATTTGTAAAGTTAGCAGATCGTGAAACTAATATATATTTTGGAACAACAGACGTTTCACTAACCATATTACTGGTTGCCTTTTGTCTTGAGACAGATAAAAAAGAAAATGTTTAGTATAAGATGCACAATTACCTTAAAGATTTTGCTGTCACAAGGCAAAATAATGAACAACTTTATTAAACTTTATGAGTTTACATAAATTAATGGAAAGTTTACTTTATCAGATGCTATTAAATGCACTATCAAAAATATCCTTTGGGTTTTAATAAGCCACAAACCAATACTAAGAACACTACAATTTTCATTATTTAGAGGTCTTCCAAGGATTTTCTGAATAACAGTGGACTATTGGATTCTAGGGTTCTTTTTATTTTATTTTACTATTTAAAACATTTATATAGTTGCCCAACTTTCCACAAACTCTAGGAATCTCACAATCAAAAATTAGAAGATACATAAAACCATATTAAAGCTATAAAACTCAACCAATTAAAAAAAAACACCTTGGTGCTAAATCAGTTTTGATGTGCTATCTAATCTTATACCAATGCCTGGGAAAAGCCAAGTCTTCAAAGCTTTAAAAAAGGCTACAATTGGAGGCCTGCCGAACTTCAGAGGGTAGAGTGTTCCATAGGGCAGGGGCTGCCATGGAAAAGGCATGCTTCCTAGCTTCCTATGACAATATATTTAGTGGAAGGGACTAGGAGCATGCTCATCATATCTGAACTGGTAGGCAGTCCTGCAGATAACATGGCCCTGTATCAAATAGAGCTTTAAATGTGATGACTAGTGTTTTGATTCCACCCCGACACTAGAAGTCACGCAACAATGGTGACAAACCTAGGATTCCCTATTACTCCGTGTGCTGCTGCATTCTGGACTAGTTGAGGTTTCCAGGTGACTTTAAGGGCAGTCCCATATAGAATGCATTGGAGTAATCCAGATGGATTAAGATATAACAGATCCCAAGCAAGGCCTCCTGGTTCAGGAAAGGACACAACTGGTGCATCAGACAAATTTGTGCAAAGACCTCCCTAGCCTCAGCTGGCACCTGCTCCTCAGGCAATAGTTGTGAGTCCAGGAGGACCCACAAATTGTACATAGTTCAGTTCAGGAATGCCACCCCGTCCATAATCAAAGATGGACCATCTGTTCTTGGGATCTAGAAGCTGATAGCCACTCAGTCTTGCTAGGGCTAAGTCAAAGATGAGGGTTCCTCTGAAAACAAGCCACTGCATCTCTTGTGTGGCTAAGGGTGGGGCTATACTGTATAATTGGGTATCAGCATACTGAGAATATCAAACCCCAGATTGTTAGAGTGAATGCAGTTTCAGAGGATGCTCGGAGTTCCCCCTGCTCCCCCCAAAAATTCTGTTATGGTGGAGTGGTAGACTTTTTGCAGCATTTCAATTAGTCTGGTCTTGATATAACACTGCTCAAGTTATTGAAACCTCTACATAATAAAATTATTATTTACTGAAAAAAGATACAGGTGAACATCCTAAATAGCAATACAAAGCACATTTCAATCTTAATCAGACTTTTATGCCAAAAATTATGCGAAACATATTGCCCAATCTAGAATCTTTAAAGAAATTCAAGTTCACTTGAAACTTCAAAAAAGAACAGATTTAAAAATGTATCTGAAGACATTCAACACAAAAATGCATATTGTGAGAAGTCAATCTATATACATAAAAGAAACTCAATCAACTTGAAAGATGTTTATATACCTAAAAAATAGCAAAGCACAAGCTTTAATTTATTAAGCAATAATCATGAGCAATAATCTGCTCTACCTTTTAAGAGGTTTATCATGTTGACCCATACCTATAAACTGAAGTCGAACAGACAAAACATTGCTTAATAACTTCCACTCCTTTCTAGGAAAGAGATCCATCTCTGGAAATGGAAATTCAATCTTGTGATCTTCTATATCTGCAAACTTGCCATACACCTTACCTTTGTGACATGAGACCATGCTTGAATCCACAGGATCTAAAATATTCCCATTCCTCCTAAACTATTTTAGAATTTGGAAACATAAATGTTAATCCTGATCAAGTTAAGGGGGAATTTGTAACAATAAAAAAAAATAATCCAAAAACTCTCTAATTCACCCCATTTAACTTTAAAATATCTTATCTGCCATTACTGATTTGCCAGTCAATTTCCACTGTAACATTTCTGTTCCAACTGATTTACATTTTCAAATGTATAAATACAAAGTTAAAATCTCTTTAGAATGTAAACACCTCTTAAGAAACGAAAATATTTATCATTAATTATATTTCTAAGCTGGCCAAGTTAGAATTCTTTTGATACTATCTGTTCCCACAAGTGTATTGTGCTACAAAATAGGACAGAACTACTTATTTCTGCTTACCTGACAAAGTGACTCTCAGAACAGATACAAACAAAACTGCAATGGATCATTCTCATAAATTGCTTTAATGTGACTAACGTTATGCTCCTTGGAATGTTGTTCAACTATCTATTCCAGATAGAACAATTATAAGAGATAATCAGAGCTGCAGATTTGAGATCACATGATATCCATTTTTTAAAAAAAAATCATGATAGTAATACTGTTAACAGTCTTAATCTTGCACCATTGCTTGAAATTTAACAATTCTTATATTTTAAAATGTTTAAATTAGTGAGTGCAAATACTGTTATTTTTCACATACTTAGCACATTTTCTCAAATGTTACAAGACAAATGATCTTATTCTTCAACAGACTCAGGCCAACTTTCAGCCCATGATTTCCATATAGCAAGAAACTCCTTTAATCACAGTTAGACCTTCCCTGAGGGAAGGGATAAAACAAATTAAACACATTTTATTGAATTAGGTTTCATTACCCCATTTCTATGGAATTATATTCAGATCTTATTATTCCAAGTTAGAATGTATGTATGATCTGTCAACTGTCAAAGTCCATTACTTGAAAAAATTGTTTAATTATATGATTGGTGCTTTGGACAAAATAAAACATATTCAGCTGTGTGAATAAAAATCTCAACAAAATCTTTTAATCAATAGACTTGAAATATCTTTATAATTTTTATAGTATTCCTCACATTACAATATGTGGAAAATATAGAATACTTCACATACAAAAAAGTTTGCTTCAGTGACGATATTGATGATATAAAGTTTTCCAAATCCTTACTATTAATATTTTAAGTAATTTTCAAATTGCTCTTTAGCACAACTCAATGTTTTAGATTACCTGAACAATCTAAACTAAAAGAAAATCCCATTTTCAGTTATACAGTAATAGCACCCTCAAAACACAGCAGTTGCACACTTCACTTTCAAAATAATGACTTCATTGCTAATTATTCACTGAATTTAATTCTTATCTCATAACTCTTTGAGAGCTCAGGGAAGAATTTTAGCTTTGCACCAAGACGATTCATCCTTTAGGCAGCAGATATATTTGGAATGGTTAACATCTTAAGTCGAAGTGTCAAAACAAATTAAATATGAGACGTGTCAAGGGAATTACAACTGAGCATAGCTCCACTAAACCTTCTAAAATACGTAACACTTTAAGGATAGAAAAGAAATTGAATCAAAGTTCAATGCAATGCTCAACCTAATAATCGAACCATTTGCTGCCCTCCAAGGGGTGGAGAGGGCAGGTGATGGATTTGCAGCACTGTACCATACATTGTTGTTGTTAGTTGCAAAGTCGTGTTCCACTCATTGTGACCCTATGGACAACGTTGCTCCAGGCCTTCCTGTCCTCTACCATCCTCTGAAGTCCATTTAAGCTCATGCCTACTGCTTCAGTGACTCCATCCAGCCACCTCATTCTTTGTCACCCCTTTCTTCTTTTGCCCTCAATCTTTCCCAGCATTAGGCTCTTCTCCAGTGAGTCCTTCCTTCTCATTAGGTGGCCAAAGTATTTCAGTTTCATCTTCAGGATCTGGCCTCCTAAAGAGCAGTCAGGGTTGATCTCCTCTAGGACTGACGGGTTTGATCGCCTTGCAGTCCAAGGGACTCGCAGAAGTCTTCTCCAGCACCAGAGTTCAAAGGCCTCAATTCTTTGGCGCTCAGCCTTCCTTATAGTCCAACTTTCACAGCCATACTTTGCAATTGGGAAAACTATAGCCTTGACTATACATACTTTTGTTGGCAGGGTACCACACATTAGTTTGGTTAATTAGAAAGGCATACATATTGACAGAGGTCAGAGGCAGCGTTTGCCCATACAGCAGTGTTTCTCAACCTTGGAAGCTTGAAGATGGGTGGACTTCAACTCCCAAAATCCCCCAGCCAGCAGCGCTGGCTGGGGAGTTCTGGGAGTTGAAGTCCACCCATCTTCAAGCTACCAAGGTTGACAAACACTGCCATACAGTAACCTATGAGTTAACCCAATTGCCTAGTTTCCACACAATACAATCCAGCCACATTTTGGGCTAACCTCCACTACAAATCTAATCAGAGAGTCAAAAGAGCAGAGGAAAAACATTCAAGTAGCAAGAAGCCAATTGAAAACAGACGACAAGGTCAAGAAGAAGAAGAAGAGGAGGAGGAAGAGGAGGAAATGGCTCCAGGTACAAGATCTGCAATCCATGAAGGCACTCCAGAAGCCCAGAACCTTTTACCAGCCCTTCCTCTATCCTGCATCCAACAACCACCATCCCCAATCACCCGGTCGTGTGTAATCAGAGCCATAATAGGGTCTTATCAACTCTACCGCAGGGCTTGTCAGCCCGAGGACGGGCACCCTCGGGTCTTAAAAGTGCGCCAAGCGGTCATCTCGTCGACTTTGAACTTATTTTAAATATCCCTCTGGGACAATCCGGGCGCTTCGGAGGGGGAAACAATGCACCGATTCCGAATGCCGCGGATGTGTCAGAGGAAGGGCGAAGGCTGAGGAAACAAATCCTCACCCCACTCGGGAGTGGAGGCACAAGTTCGCGGACGACCCCGGCAAAACGGGGGAGGAAAGCTTATCCCTGGGGATTAAGGCAAGGAGCCTGATCCCCCTGAGGAGAGAAGAGAAGAGACCCCCATTCCTCCCTCATTCCTCCCGCCTACCCTGAAAGAACCACCTGCTACCAAGCGTTCCTTCTTCCGCATCCACCGCCACCCCCTCCCCAAAGACAGGGCCTACTTCAGGCTTTCCCCTCGCCTCTCTCCTGACAAATCCCGAAGAACGTTTGCCCAGGCCGGATAAACAGCCGTCCCTCACAGCCCAGCCCCTTCGCCAGCCCACTCGACCAGCACAACGGATTTCTCACCAGCCCTGAAGGCGACGACACCTCGACTAAGATGGCAGCCAGTCCAAGTCCAAGCTTAAGAGAGCGACTCCCAAAGCCGGGAGCCGAGGGCGCATGCTCCGAGAGAAAAAGTAATGCTTGTGTGGGTGGGTGTTGTCACACGGACAAAGCTGAGCAGGACTACAATTCCCAGGAAGCTGCTGGAGAGCGCCGGCGTGCTATAATAGACTCCCGGGTAGAACCGTCTTTGACAAAGGAGGTGACTTCGATTCGCGCGCGCCGACGATGTCTCTCCTTTCTGTTTTCCTTACCGTTTTCGTAGTTGTGGCGTTTGTTCCCGAGAAAATAATTAGGAGAATCATGGGCTTGACAATATATTCCTTTAGTGGTGTTTCTCACTAAATGTTTGTCTAGATCTGCAGACCTTTTGCTATTACATGGCTATACAATCAGAAAGTTTTGACGCTAGAAATATATTTTTACTCCTTCAACACCCCCCCTTATTTGCATAGGTTTTGTGCTGCCTATCAATATAATCTTTGTTTAATATTCGGCAGCAGATCAGCTTTTGTACTCTTATTTCTTCGTGTTCTGCCAGAGGTTCTTTGAAGTCTTCCTCGCTTCTGTCTGTAAAAGTGGTACAATTATATACATTCCAGGACGTCATGCAGATTCTTCAATAGCAAATTAAAAAGCCTGGTCTACTTACGGTTTTTTTTTTTTAAGGGCTACCATAATTTGTACAGTTCGACTCAGTCAAAAACCTTGTGTAATCAATAAAAAGGGTGGGGAGAGGGAGGGGAGCTCCCTTGCCTTTTTCATTGTCAACCAGAAATTAGCAATGTGATCACAGGTACACTTGCATCTCATGAATGCTTCTTTTATATCTATATCTGAAAGTCTTGTTCTATACATTATTGAAATATGAGTCACAACATCTTGAGGGCTGGTTTACTAACATACGAAATTAATGCAGGTGTTTGGTAGTTTGATAATTCTTTGACATTTCCCTTTTTGGCACTGGGATGTAAATTTATCTTTTTAAGACTTTCAGCCACTGCACGAAAACCCCATGTAGCACTTTGAATGCATAATCTTGAACGGTTTTAAACAATTCTGATATTTAACTAACCCCTGCAACTTCAATGATAGGAATATATTTCTGGTCCTGTTTAATTTCTTTTTCCAGAAAGCCTATCTTTAGTTCATTGATTAAACCACTATAACGAACATTAATTTTGTAATCATTTTGTACAGCTTTTCTATACGCATTCATGATATCTCTTATTTGTATCTTCCTCCTTTGATAGATTTTTTTGTTTTTATTGTGCACATCTTTGCATAAAGTTTGCATAGTTTTCTTAGATACACATCTTATCCTTAATATCTTTGCATTGCTTATTTAGGCATGGCTGTGGTTTTTATGACCTAGGGGACCACTATTTTTGGTTTGCACTAAATGTATGTAATGAAATATAAAACCAAGAATGAAATTATGAAATAAGGCAGGGTTTTAAATTCTAGAGTACAGTAGCATAATGTCCAACCTTTCTCTTAAAGTCTTCCCCATTTGTGCCTAAATCACGGCACAAACATACTCTGGCAATTTTCCCCCCATTTCATCTCTAGTTAATACGCGAGACATCTTTACGTTGTCCTTAGCTGCATTAGTGCAATTACTTCCGTATTGGATTGCTAAAAGGACTTGCGAGCAGCAAATCAGGTAATAAACGGCTTGCAAGCGTTTTGATCATAAATTGGCCAGCAGAGGGCAACACGAATCCAATGTCTATTCCCCAGCCGGATGTGTCGTCACAGCAGAATTTCCTTTTTTCCGACGTACACAATTTTAGCCAAGGTAAGGGAGGGTCGGTTTTTTATTATTTATTTATTTATTTATTTAAGAAGCTCCTTTTTCCGTTCTGGTTCGTTACGATAGCTGGGATCTCCAGTATTGACTACAGAAAAATGACAGCATAATTATTTCAAGATGGAGAGAACGAAAGTGCATTCGTTCAGAAAGTAAAATCACTACAGGGGGCAGCAGGGGCGCAACTCCAGCCCGGAAACTGGAATGAAACCTTGCACCACAACGGCCCCTCTTTATTCCATGGTTTCCCATCTATCTTGATTGCAGTCTAAGGACTGCCTTTCTCAAAAGGCAAATTATGCCTTACATTGGTACTGGAGTATTCATTGTGTACCAACAGAAGTTAATCTTGCTGCACAAATTAGTTTTGTAATGTTTACCGAATGATGCATAGTAAGAACCCTCCGCTCAAATATTTCAGAAAATGAACTCTTATCACAGTTACAGGTTTGGGGGTGGGGGGATGATGGCAGAGAAACTGTAGAATCAGACTAACAGGAAGAGCAGCTTACCTTCCGTCGAGCTTTGAAGACCTTCCTATTCCAGCAAGCTGGCCTGGCTTAAAATTCTTTAAAATTTTTTAAAGGGTTTTTAAGGGTAATGGGTTTTAATACTTCGGGAAGCCAATTGGATTTAATTTTGTTTTAAATTATTTTAAATTTTGTATTGTATGTATTTTAATTTGGCTGTGCACCGCCCTGAGTCCTTCGGGAGAAGGGCAGTATACAAATTTAATAAATAATAATAATAATAATAATAATAATAATAATAATAATAATAATAATAATAATAATAATAATAATAATTGTATTACTTTTATCCCACCTTTATTAGTTGCACAAAGGGCATAGTACTTCTAAAATAGCCTTCCTTAATCTAGTATTGGTAAAGTGAATTGGGACCACAAATCCCTTAGAATAGGTTGGGAACAACTGTTCATAAAATGGAAACACATAAGTAAGAAGTGCAGTGTTTGTGCACTAAATTACCAGTGTTACAAACATTGATAGTGGTTGTCAAAGGAATTTTTCACAGCCAGAAAATAACACAATTTCAAATAAGATTGAAATTACGTAACAGTAAAGCTTGTCTCTTTTCTCTGTTCTTTGTAGCCCCCTCAATGTAGCAGATATTCAGTTTTGTAGAAAGATGTAAGCCATGCATTTTTTCTTTCTGTTCTGCCTTATGAGTACCAAGTGGTATAATCAAACCATCGACTTTCAGTGATGACATTTTTTATTGATTAAATTGTTGGAAATTGTTTATATATGTGGTGACCGATTATCTACCAAGCCACTGGTAAATTATTTTGTTTCTAGATAATATGAACTCCATCATAACATGATATTGTGAAGAACTATAAGGCAATGGCGAGAAATATACTCTGTGTCCAACTGGAACATACCATAAGGCAACGTTGGCAGAAAGTGTTGTACAAGAGGCAGTCATTTCCTGATAACTATGTGGATCAAAGTTTCTTAGAGAAGTTGCGCAAGAATATCCATGCACGCAAGTATCAGTACTGGGCAGTGGTGTTTGAATCTGGAGTGGTGATACAACAACTATGTAGCGTCTGTGTCTTCGTGGTCATCTGGTGGTACATGGATATGGGCCTGTTGGCTCCCCAGTGGCTGTTTGGAGTTGGCTTGATTGCTTCCCTGATTGGTTATGTACTCTTTGATGCCACTGATTCAGGAATAGAAAGAAATCAAAGCGGCCAGACACGATGGGGAGATCTGAAGAATTCTGTGGTATTTGTGGCATTCACCTATGGCTTCTCTCCTATTCTGAAGACCTTAACTGAGTCTATCAGCACTGATACAATTTATGCTATGTCTGCCCTCATGCTCCTAGGACATCTGATCTTTTATGATTATGGGGCAAATGCAGCTATTGTGTCCAGTACACTGTCCCTCAACATGGCTATCTTTGCTTCAGTCTGCTTAGCCTCACGGTTGCCACGGTCCTTACATGCCTTTGTCATGGTGACATTTGCTATCCAGATATTTGCCCTATGGCCTATGCTACAGAAGAAGCTCAAAGCTCAAACCCCCCATTGTTACATGATAGCTACCTTACTCTTTGCTTTATCTGCCTTAATGGGACTACTAACCATTTCCAGTGTTGGCACTGTTCTTTTTGCCCTCCTTTTGATTGCCATCTCATGTTTGTGCCCTTACTGCCTCATTAGGCTGCAACTCTTCAAAGACAATATCCATGGGCCTTGGGATGAAGCTGAAATCAAGGAAGATCTAT
The DNA here is from genome assembly GCA_022577455.1 of Arizona elegans. Lineage (NCBI taxonomy): Eukaryota > Metazoa > Chordata > Lepidosauria > Squamata > Colubridae > Arizona > Arizona elegans. The sequence goes on along the minus strand of JAKOOJ010000002.1, from coordinate 176,115,904 downwards.
CCAAGTTTCTTATGTAGACCAGGAATCCACACTTTGGGGTTCAATTCTTCCAATTATCATAGTCCCAGCTAATAAATGTTTATTAACTGAAGCAATTAAAGCAAGCAGGAATAAAATACCTTTGAAAATGCCTGAGAACAACTTATTTATAACCTAATATTTTTCCAATAAAAGTGTTTTTTTAATCAAGGACCACGTTGTGTATTTAGTTAAGTTCAGCTAATAGATGTAAAAGTAATGCAGGCAGTCCTCATTTAGTGACTACCTCATTTAGTAACTATTCACAATTATGATGGTGATGACAAACTAAATTTGCAACCAATCCTCACTTATATAATGTTTGCAGGTTTATAAAGCAAAAAAAAAAAAGGTGAAGTAAGAGCATAAGCACAGGTGGTTTTACTTAATGGCTGCTTCACTTAATGACCAAGTTGCAGGTCCCAGTTGTCACTAAACAAGGACTACTTGTGAAACTGACAGTAACTTATCAAATTTCTACAACGGCTATTTTACCTGAGGGGCTGGTTTACAAATAAAAATCATAAAAATATACAATAGTAAACATTTTTGGAGGTAGGGTGAGGGTTTTATGGGTTTTTATGTTGTGGAATTTTAATGTTGCAAGTCGCCTAGAGTCCCTTGTGTGTGAGTTGGGTGGCCATATAAATGTGTTTAATAAATAAGTGGTGTTAAAAACATTAAAACAAGGTTAAAACATTAAAAATTACAAGGCAGAGGAAGTGCCCTTAAGCCATCAGCCAGCCCCAAAGTTGTATGACATTCTTCGAGCCTCCATGCCAGTTGTCAGAGCCAGGTCTTGAAGCCCTTCGAGATTGTGTGCAGAATGGGGGCAGCCTCAACTCTGGGAGCAAGATATTCTATAGTCTGGGAACAAAAACAGAGAAGGCTGTCTTCCTAGACCCCCCCCCCCCGCCCCTGAAACTTTATGGAGTCCGCAACATACCTTCCTTGTGGGAAGGGATGGGATGAGTTGATGAAATAGAGATGAGGCAATTCCTCAGATAATATGATCCCATGCCATGAAGGGCTTTAATGAATACAATTATATATTTAAGTAAATGCCAGGTTCGGTTTAGCGCCTCACAGGTGTCCTGCCATCAAAAGCTAAAATGCAGGGGTGGGGGGAATAGATGGGCAATAAAGTTGTGTGTGTACGTGATGGGAAATAGGGAAGGGGGAATGACAGGTGATAAAAACCAGAGCAGCTTGGAACCAGTTTGTAACACATCCAAGGCCAGGCACCCTGAGAAAGAATGTGGATTACCCTAAAACTTCTCAGTGTTCTCAAAACACTTTGGCAAGTTCTGATTGGCTGAAGATGGACTGGTCATGGGGGAAGGCTGGGATGAGGGAAACCTTTCCGTGTCTTTTGACTACAGGAAACCCAGAGCTAGCTGACTTTACTGCAGCCAATATCTTTTAATAAAAGAACCTTTTGCTTCAACCAAATGGAGTCGAGGATCTTTCTTTCCTAAGAGATCAGATTGGGGCAGGTCTGACATTAAACATAAATTTGACTAATGGGGACAAATTACATAGTTATGACACAGTATGAAAGTTGTTTGCCCTTGTATTATTCGTTGTTTTTCTTCCAATTCAAGTTTAGTTACCATGCATAAGTAGTAGATCATCATTTGCTCCAAATCTGGCATCGAAGTCACCAGCTATAATAAGCAGGTATCTGAAGAGATACCTAAGATAATATTCCTGCAAAGTATCCCATATACAGGTAAAAATGTAAGATGTCAGTTGTTGAGATATGTAAATACTAATTAAAATAGTTAGATCACAATGGAACAGCCTGCCTCTTGGCATCATGTGTGACGATTACTTGAGGTTTTCAAGCAAACATTGGACAGCCATTTGGGATAATACGAGGATTCCTGCCCTGGGCAATCTTATAATTCTATAACCTATTTTAGTAATTTTCATTAATTATAATTTGACACTCCTAGATGTTCTGGTTAAAGTTTCAACCAAATACACTACTTCCAAACCCAGTACCAGTTCTGGTTTGGTCATAAGTGTACCGCAAGTAGATCTAGATCAGGTTTGCACAATATATATATAGCCCATCGGCTATATGCAATCTGTCAAACAGTCTTGTTTGGCCCATTGATTTTCTTTTTTAAAAAAAGTAAAATTACACCCTTCCTGAAAGACATGCTGATGAGCACCTCCAAGTCTTGCACTTATAGGAGATTTCCTGCTCTCATTCTGATTCTTTATGAGATTAATGCTATGCATGTCTACTGTGGCACACAAGAACTTCCAGGATTGGTGGTGGTTTGTTCTCCAAGCTTCTGAATTTTTTATCACCAAGCTAGATGACATCCTCAGTGGGACTTTGGTTAAAGCATTTTGTTTCAGTTCTTCATCACTGCTATTGATGTCATGGTCAGTGGTCCATGACATCATGTGTGACCAGTTGGTCGTGCCATGTGACCTATCAGCTGGTCATTGTGTGTGAAAGCCAGCAAATGAGGTGATCAGTACCATCGCTGGTTGGTTGATTGATATGGCTCTTTATAGGTTCACAGGCTGACTCCAAATCAACTTATTTGTTGATAAATCCATTGGTTGAATACTGGGCTTCAATGAATTTTCATGCATGGCATGTGGTAGAATGGCCAATGATTTTTGTTCCATCCTAGTCAAACTGGTGCTGCTTGATGTCAATGTGAGTTGAGATCAGGGATTTGTGGTCATGTTGTTTGACAGCTAGTCAGTGTTTGTGGATTCTTGTTTCCAGTTGACCTGTTTGCCCAACATAGAATTGTTGCATTTGTTTGCCCAACATAGAATCATTGTATTTGATCTTGTAGATTTCGTTGCTGTCCTCCTGTATTTTATCTTTGGTTTAGACCAGCGGTTCTCAACCTGGGGGTCGCGACCCCTTTGGGGGTCGAACGGCCATTTCACATGGGTCGCCAAAGCCCTCTCTCACCCCCCCACGCCTTCACTCACCTTCATTCTCTGCTCTGTTGGATCACCAGTAGTTCGTTTACCCCGCCCACTCCCAATCTATTGCTGCCTCCTGAGTCCCATCCTTCCAATTGTTCTTATAAACATTTCCAGATCACCTTATTTACCTTATGTGCACCTATTCTAATTTGTGCAAATTTATCCTAAAGTATGGTGCCTAGAATTGGATAGAATACTCAAAGAGGGATTTAGTTCATAATTAAAATAAATATTGCTTCTCATGATTTGATAGATTTCTGTCAATGCAACATACAACTGCGTGTCTTTTTGCAGTCATATTACATTGCTGAATCATATTTAGTTCAGTGGTGGGTTGCTACCGGTTCGCCTCGGATCTGGCAAACCGATAGCGGCGGCGGGATGCTTCGCCCACCCTCCCGGACATCTCTGTGCATGTGCAGAAGCGTTGCATGTGAGTGCGCGTGTACCCACGAACGAACCGGTAGTGACGGGATTTGAAACCCACTACTGATTTAGTTGGCAATCAACTATTCTATGACTGAGTTCACAAGTATTACCAAGCCAAATATCCCCCAAACTATACCAATTCATTTGCTTTCTTTTTTTCTAAATGAAGTATTTTACACCTGTCTCAGTTAAATTTCATTATGCTACTTTCAGTACATTGAGATAATTTTGAATTTTATTTCTGTCTTCCAGAGCATTAGCTACCCTACACAATTTTATGTATCTGAAAATTTGGCAACATTCTCAATTTCTCTTCACCTTTTCATCTAAGTAATAAAAATATTGAAGAATACAGGATCCAAGAAACAACTTTGATACACCTCAGTTGTCTTCCTTTTGGAATATGCCCCATCTCCTGTTTTTCTATTCAACCAGACCTTTCCAGATAAAATAAGTACATAACAATTTTAGCTATTTTTCTCTTATTTTAATGTTTATTTATAAATGCGTTGCTGGCTGCTTTGAATGTTGTCTGGGCTGAAAGGTAGAATATAAATTGTGTGTTCATATGCATATAAATGTTGTTTGTTTGGCTTGGCTTAGTTTGTCAGGAATACCCAGTTACTGAACTGTTATAAAAACAAATGAAGCTATGACTACAAATGTAAGAAAATTGTTTAACAGAGAATGCAGTTGGAGTGAGACTTGCTGGTGTTTTTTTTCTTAGCTCAAACTTGCCTGGTTCATACCTATGAGAATATGCTGTCAGCCAGAAGAGTTGGAAGATGCTAATTAATAAGCATATTTTACATTCCATTTTAGCTACTCTGCCCACTTTCAGGTGAATCAAAGAAAAAAATAATAGACCTTCTAGTCCTAATAAAAAAACCCCTAAGTCTTCTGTTCAGGATGGAGGTAATGATCACTTCCTGAAGAACAAATACAATGAAGAGAAGGACAAGTAATTAATCTGGCAATTGCAAGTATGTCAGTAATGTCTGACTCTCCAATCCACTACTGGTAGGTAAGAGAGATAATTTTCTGGTGTCTTAAAAAGGAAATGACACCATCTAAAAAGTATACACTTTATTGGGGGAGGGGGGAATAAACACCATCACTAAACAAAAAATTGAAGAATTACAGGGCTGGCCTTAACTACATTTATTTACAGGACCCAATCATAAGATTACAAATAAAGGACTTAAAGAATTATTTTTTATTTAAAATTACAGATTTGCAGATTAAATTTGGTGATTTGACTGAATTGTGAATTAGTAAGGCCTCTTCAATTACTACATTAGAAAAAATTACAATGTTGAATTAATGGGACATCAGAGGCAGGAATCACAATTCTATGAAACTTGTTTGGATGTTATCGCTTATCTCAGTATCAATAGATTATAACCAGGCCCTGGACCTACCACTATAATTGAACCCAAAATTACAGTTGTAAATCATTACAGTTGTGTGTCAAGGGACCCACATGACTGGAAGTAATTTTCCAGGCTTTCTCATGTTAGCCATTAAGTGAACACCATGGTTGTTAAGTGAAGCTATTGATTTGATTGGGCTTTTTTCGTAGAGACTGGCAAAAAAACCATCATTAATTGGGGGCATGTGACTGCAGAACAACACAACCAGTCATAAAACTGATCAGCCTAACTTGGTCATGTGACCATGAGTGGGGGTGGTGGTGGTGCAGCACTACCATTTATGATGGGCCATCAAGCACCCATTCCATGGCTGTTGTAACTTTGACCAATTGTAAAATGTAAAATGACCTGTCATTAACTGAGGACTACTTGTAATAAGGCTGGAACTAATAAGATTGTCTAGCTTGAAAACTACTATGTGAAAATTCTGCTGTGGTCTTCCAATCTCAATACTCCAGTCTCTGTTGACTCAAAAAGGTGGGAGGAAAAGTCTGAAGAACTTAAACACTTGAGTAAACCTGTCTCTCTTTCTCATTTTTTTTAATGCAATAGGAATATCTCCTGTGTATATAAGGTTTCTACTTTCTCTGCACTAAAACAACTTACCTGCAGAAAAGGTAATTTGGCTAGCCAGGTCTTGTCTACAAATGTATGGTATAAATCACTTCTTGAATATGGAATGAAGTGTCTGAAGAGTCAAGATATATTACCATGCCAGGTGTGAGATGCAGGGAGGTGGAATTAAGTAAATGCTGCATGACAGAATCCTTTTTTTATTGGAGTGGAAGATGTGTTTTGTACATAGTCCTTCCAACTTAGAAATATATCATTTCAAATTTCCAGTTTGGGGTGGAGATGGTGAGAAAATAAGTGTTTGATTTACTGATTCATCTCTTTACATACCTCTGATTTCCCAAGATTCCAGGCAGATTGTAATTATATAGGTAAAATTCTATACTGCAACTTTAGGAAAAAAATGGAGACTACTGTATGTATAGTGCCATAAAATTCAAGGACAAATGTTCCTATCATCACAAAGGAGAAGAAAGAAGATTTATGTAACCATATACTAATTAACCTGATACTGATATTGTGCAAAACTCTGGAATAGTTTATTAAGCAGTTGTTTGTAAACATTTAGAAAATAATGCAGTTATTGGCAGGAGTCAGCATGAATGTACTAGGAACCCATTAAGCCAAGCCTATCTGATTCTTCTTGTCTGATGTTTTTTATTGATCTATATTGATGGCTAAAATCTGTACATGAAATTTCCAGCGAATAAGATGTTATCATAACTCTGAGTTTCCTAAGTAGGACTTTTAGATCTGCAACCTTCAGTAGTACTAAAATTCTCTTTGATGTAATTAGAAGGAAGAAGATATACTTAAAGTTAGGGAACAAGGTAATAATAGTTCTTCTAATATCTTATGTTCATCTCAGTAGACAGTAGCGTACGGGTGTCAAACTCGATCATGTCATGTGACGGATCATGATGTATCGCAATGCTTTTTGCCTTTGCGGAACCAGGGTGGGCGTGGCCTGCACGTGATGTATCCAGCCCACAAGCCGCCAGTTTGGCAGGCCTGCTAGAAGTATTAAGTCAAGTGCTTGTAATTATGTGACATCTTACATCTATTTTATAAATATATAATTCTTATGTTCACATAACATATTATGCCCCCTAACTACTTAAATAATGGCTACAAACATTGGTCTGGTTCATATAACATACAAAACCAATGGCTGGTTTTTCCAACACACTGAACAACAAACTACCCAACACCATATTAGCCTATATTGTTGAATTTAACCACTTCACATAATTAATCATAGCGCACCAAAATTACTATTTAACCTTAAATAAATTCTTATTGGATCTTCTATTTTGGAAAAATGTTTATTCAATTATTGTATTTACACTTCACATTAATACATATTTGTGTAATCTTGATTTGTTGAATCACAACTGGCTGATTTTAACTAACCTGTAATTTCCTATATGATTGACAAATTACAATGGCTAGGTTCATAAAACACAATAAGATAAAATTCTAACATTAGGCTTAGCATTATTTATGTATCTAGTAAATATGTTTTGATTTTTAGAAAAATAGAACTACAACAGGGCATACGTCTCTATGATATAGTAATTGTGCCACTTACTTTCTGTCTCTTTTAAAATCCTGCAAGGAAAATATTCTGCTAAGCACTTTCATCTCAATAGTCTGCTTATTTTTAACTTGACTTGAAACCTTAGACTTCTCCATCTGTAACCTTCTCCAACAGTTGCAACTCATTTCAAGATGCTGATGCTTTCCCATTCAGTCAGTAAAATATCTGAAGTCATGATCTCTGATACCAGCCTTCCCAGCCTTCCCATGTTTTAAGATTATCCATACATATATTTAATATATATGTTACATCATATATATTACATATATAATATGAATAGTTATATTACATCAAAGAAAAAAATTGTAATATTATATGTAGTAGCCACCTAACTGTGAAACACTCTCACCACAAATATGTGATTGGTGGTGACATAGTTTTTTTTCATTTGATGATTCAACCTTTTGTTGCTGCTTTGGCATTTAATATTTTAAAATTATTGTATTGAATTAGATTGTTTCATAAAATATTTCATTACATTGTTGTTATATTTGTGTTCTTATATCTTTAAATTTGACCCAATTTCAGAAGATGAAGAGTGATAATAAAAATATTTCAAAGATCAAAGTTAATAAATATAGTTATTTTGATCAGCTACACTGTAGTATCATTGTCTGCTTAAAGACTTTCATTTTAGGGAAGTAGTAACATAGAAGCAAGACTTTTACTACATTAATTGTGCCAAAAATTAACTGTGCCAAAATCTGTCCTCCAAATCACAGAAAGTAACAAATCACATGTTTTAGGTAAGGTACAACAATGCTCTATAAGTGATCTGATAAACTGATTGCTAAGCAGAGAGAATACAGCTTTGCTGTATCCCTCACTCTGAGTCTTTACAGTTATATACTGGCATAGCTAATGAAAACAAGTCCACCAAGGGTTGTTAGGGAGGTGGGTTCGATCAAAGATAACTACTGGTACTGGTGATGCAGTATTATCCTGATTAGAAAAAGGTACAGTCTTGGCAGTGGTTTGCTCTCTGAGCGTGTCATTTAGTTCCCATTAATTAAAAATGTCAAAATAAATGACAAAGAAATAATGGTCTCATTTGCTATCATAGCAGTATTCACATCTATTAACATTGAGTTGGCCAAACAAACCATCTATATCAGGGGTGTCAAACCCGCGGCCCATGGGCCGCATGCGTCACGTGCTGGCTCCGCCCCCACCCTGTTTAGCGAAGGTGGAAAAGTCCCGATACGTCATGTGACAACGCGAGTTTGATACCCCTGATCTATATGATCTATTCATAGAAAATTAAAGCAATAAAGAAAACATACCTAAAAAACACTCCATGTCCACCGATGCTACTGTGAAATGTTTGGAGTTATGCCTCATAGCACATTTCAAATTCAAGGGCAAAATCTACCAACAACTATGGGATCACCCATTTCCTGCCTGATAGCAGAAACAGTAATGCAAAAACATAAACGAACAGTCTTGCCAACCATCCAACCAAAATTTTGGGTACGTTTTGTGAAGATGATACTTTTGTCATCTTCAAATGTTCTAGACTAGAAGAGACACAGCATCTATTCAATAACGTATTCACTGGGATCAATTTTATACAAGAGGAAGAAAAAGACAAACGACTTCCCTTCCTAGATATTGACATAAGGAGACAAGATAATGGCAAATTAACAACATGTTTATCCTGAAAATCCACATACACAAACCAAATTCTGAATTTTATAAACAACCATCATACAGCACACAAAGGGGCCGTATCCAGACTCTTCAAAAGAGCCAAAACACACTACAGCCCTGAGTCATTAGGAAAACCTTTTTGATGTTTTCCTCCTCAATGGCTATCCAAAAAACTTCCTAATATGATATTTGATATCCGAACCCAAACAAAATACACAGCCAACCGCAACATGGAAATGAGTCGTGCCATACATCACAGGAACACTGGAAATGACTGCCAGAATACTGCAACCCCTAGGAATAATGATAGCTCACAAACCCACGTTTACACTGAGACGAGCTATCTAAGTCAAAGACAAGATATAGAAGAAAGACAATGGCAACGTAGTATATAAAATCAATTGCAACAGTTGTAACCAGTTCTGCGTCAGACAAACAGGAAGAGAATTGAAAAGAAGAATTCTTGAACATCGACTAGCAGTCAAAAGTCCCTGATCTTGAGCTTCATCGACAAGGAATGACAACTGTTTGATTGGGAAGGAACGAAAATCATCAACCATGCCAACACTCGCCACACATGTAAATTTATTGAAGCCTGGTATTCTACAAAGGGGCAATTAACAAGCATATTGATTTAGATCCAGCATATGAACACTTAAGAAATTGGATCATTCAAATGACCAATCAACTCCTCAGAATTTAAGTATAGCACCAAACAAATAACCAATCACACAACCAACTGATCACACCGGCACACAACACATAGATAAGCTAAAGAGGAATAGAACAAAACACTTCTACCAAAGTCCCACTGATGCAGTGGTGGGTTGCCCCCGGTTCACACCGGTTCTATAAAACTGATAGTAAAACCGGTGGGAGGCTCCGCCCACCCACCCCGACGTCATCAAAATGCTTCTGTACATGCGCAGAAGAGTGCATGCACTTGCTTTGCTCACGCACGCGGCCCTGTTATGAACCGGTAGTAAAGGTAAGTAGAACCCACACCTGCACTGATGATGTTACTTAGCTAAATGGCAAGCTTGGAATCTGCCAAAATCTAAACCCTGAGCTACAAATAACTTTCTATAATTTCAAAGCTACAGTCTCTTTCAAGTGCTCAAGAGGAAAGCTGAAAACAGGAAGAGAAACATGAAGAATGATCTGTTTACAAATATCATAGCATGTGATCCAGATGATCTGTCTCCAGCTAAATGTTTTGAAATAACTGTTGATCATGTGCTGAAATCTAAGATCTTATATGAGGAAATAAATAGTAACTACTCAAATAGACTGAGTTTGCTGATTTACTTTGGAATGATCTGTATGTAATTTTATCCACCCTTGATCTTTCCCTTATCTTTCTCTTTTTGCAATATTTTTTTTTATATCCAGAGGTTAGATTTAATCGGCTTAATAAGGAAATTTCTCATTAAAAATATTGTCATTTTCAGGGCTGCACAATTATAAAGCTATCCTTTGGCTTGTAGAATTGGCAAAAACCAGCATATTCCACTGTATTTTTCAAAAACTGGACTAAATTGAGAAAACCTTGGTAAGAGGGCTGAAAACACTCCAGCTCGATAGAATAGAAAATATGTGAGGAGGTACAGCCTAACTTCTGGCAGCATACCACTAATACTTTTTACTTTGGTAGAGGATTTTTATATCTTAATTTATATATTAGATTTGCTATGACCATCTACTGTAACTTTACAAAGACCCTGGACAGCCTACAAAATTAAAATTAAAACATAATCATACCAGACAAATACAGTAAAAGGAATGCATATTTAATAAAACATCTGTTAACAGCGGCCAGAATCATGTTTGCACAACATTGGAAGGGCAAGGAGATCCCAACAGAAGAAAAGATAATAACAAAAAATTTAGAATGTGCAGAAATGACTAAACTAACATTTGAAATGAAAGGAAACGAAAACACTGAATATTTTGATGTATGGGATCTGTTTTATCGATGGTTAAATAAGAGAAATAGGAGTTAGAACTTCTAAAATTAGAAGAGAAAGATTAATTTTATTATTAGGGTTGATCACTGTAACTTATTTATTTTGATTAATTTTGATTAGTATTAATAATATGCATTAATATTATGAGGGAAAAGCAGTCATTATGAGATTACTATTAGAGAATACTATTATTATTACTATGATGAATATTACTCAAAAGAATTGTAACCAGTAAACACATTGTCTATATGGATTTTGAACATGTTGCTCTTTCTATTTCTATTAATAAAAAATAAATAAATAAAAATAAAACATAGTTAAAACACATCAAAACATAATTACCTGGATATGATATCAACAAGGACATTTTTTAAAGCAATCCCAAAACACAGGTTTGACAGGCAGGTTTTAATTAACCCTAGCTCCCCCAGTTTGTAGTATTATTTTAGAATTTATTTTCATGATCTTTTAAAAATGATTTTATTGTTAAAAGGTGATGCAAAATCCTGCTGTTGTTTTCTCCATCACTCTGAAAGGTCCTTGGTTGCTTCTGATCTAGATAAGTCTCATGGGAACAATACTTTGTGTTGTGTTCAGTGGTGGGCTGCTGCCGGTTGTAACAACTGGTTCGCCCAGTTCCAAAAATGTGAGTGCGCAGGGCCTTCTGTGCATGCGCGCAGCTTCTAAAACACAGCGATATAGGACGGGATAGCGCTGGGGCAGGTGGGCAGCGGGCCCACCCACGGGTCACAACTACCGGTTTGCCTGAACCGGTTTGAACCGGCAGCAACCCACCTCTGGTTATGGTCCTTCAGATGTAACTAAAATATATGAAGTAGTCAGAATGACTACAGATGTAATTGTACAAATGAATCAAGACGTTCAAATGGTCCTTGGGCACCTCCTTACTAAAATAAATAAATGCAAGAATCGTAGTGCATTCATTGTAATTTTCACAGAATGTGCTCTTTAAAGCAACAACTGAAAGCAAGTTCTCTTCCAACAAATTAAACAAGAACTATAAAACAAATGCAGAAGAATTTTTCCGAAGAGTGCTCCTGCATTGTTTGCATCTGGACAGTAACTCAGCTCTGACCTTTGTAACTTGCTTTTGTGATCTTATCCATTTTGATTTTTTGATTGCATTATCTATCATCCTTTACTTCTGTTAACTTGCACTACAAGCTAGAGAGGTCATCTATTTCTAGGTTCATCTTAACCTAGCAAACACCACTAAATCCAGTAGAATCTGGTATTATTTGCATTGTTTGGAATTCACAGCTCACAATGAGTCTTTTGTATTTTGCATTCCTATGGTTCCCTAAACTTAATAGTGCCTCATATCTCAAAGTTATAATTCAGTACGTTTTTCATAAAAGTCCTTGTAAAGGATTCTCATATAAGTAAGAGAAGTGTAGATGAATTTATGACTATTTTTTAACCCACCCACCCCCAATAAGATGAATCAATTGGTAAAACATATAAGCACATCAGAGACTAAGAAAAATCAATGTACTGCCATTGGCACTACATTTGGTGTCAATCTGTAAATAACTCCAATTTTCTATTTTCTCAAGATTCCAGCAGTATTGGAAAGGTGAGTCAATTTATTTCCTGCTCAGCTGCAGTGAAACCAATGTCCAAAGTTTTATTTTGCATTTCTTCACTTGCAAAACAAGAAGCACAACTCTTGACTTCTGAACTTTGCAACTCCTTCCAGGAGTCCAAGCAACGATAAAATTGAACTCATTTTGTGAGTTCTCCCATTCTCTTCAGCAGAGTGTAAACTTGCTTCCAAAGTGCAATCTATTCTTTTTCCTTTTTGAATAGACTGTAATGAATGAATTGTTGTCATTTCAGGATATGTGCAGCGGTTTAGGGCGGATCAAAATTTTTCTCTCTTTGTTCTCTCATTTCAAGTGCAAACCACCTTCAAACACATTTAGGCAGAGGATAAGTGCTTATAATTTTAAAGAAAAACATTTCAGGAAAATTTTAAAATCTGAATTAACCAGAAGAATGAAAAATTAAGTCCACAGCAGCAGGGACCTTAATTACAACCTAAAGAACATAACATATTTATGTATATAATAAGTGAACAAAAGGGGCGTCCCCAAATTTCATTTACTCTTTACTTTTTTTAATGTGACAGTGAAAAAGGTAAGGTTCTACATTTAGGCAAGAAAAACCAAATGCACAGGTAGAGAATCGGTAGTACCTGGTTCAATAGTAGTAATTGTGAGAGGAATCTTGGAGTTCTAGTGGACAATCACTTAAATATGAGCCAACTGTGTTGCTGCAGCTGCCAAAAAAGCCAACACTGTCCTAGGCTGTATTAACAGAGGGATAGAATCAAGATCACATGAAGTGTTAATATCATTCTATAATGCCTTGCTAAGGCCACACTTGGAATATTGCATCCAGCTTTGATCGTCAAAATGTAAAAACGATCTTGAGACTCTAGAAAGAGTGTAGAGAAGAACACCAAAGATTATTAGGGGACTGGAGGCTAAAACATATGAAGAACAATTGTTGGAATTGGGTATGTCTACTTTAATGAAAAGAAGGATTAGAAGTGACATGATAGCATTGTTCCAATATCTAAGGGGTTGCCATAAAAAAGTGGGTGGTCAACCTATTTTCCAAAGCACCTGAGGGCAAGACAAGAAGCAATGGATGGAAACTAATCAAGGAGAGAAGCAACCTGGAACTAAGGAGAAATTTCTTGACAGTTAGAACAATTAATCAGTGGAACAACTTGCCTCCAGAAGTTGTGAATGCTCAACTGGAAGTTTTTAAGAAGACAACCATTTGTCTGAAATGGTATAGGGTTTCCTACTTGAGCAGGAGGTTGGACTAGAAGACCTCCAAGGTCCCTTCCAAATCTGTTATTCTGTTAGTCACCATAATTAGATTTAAATTATATCAGCTTATTTTTTGTTTTAGTCTGCATGCATGGTCAACTAGATCTGAAATTTATATTTCCTAAGTTATGCCTTATGTATTCATACATACCAAAAGGAAATATAAACTTTTCTTTAAAGCTCTTCAGAACAAATATGCAAAATTACTTTTTAAGGGAATCTAGAATCTTAGAATTTGGACCTTCAGTAACTAAAAAGGATTGGGAATGGGTACAGTACAGGGGTGGGTTTTACTCACCTTTACTACCGGTTCGCAATGGAATCGCATGTGCAGATCGCTTCTGATGATGTCACAGTCAGTGGGCGGAGCCTCCCGCTGGTTTTACTACCGGTTCTATAGAAACCGTCCGAACCGGGGGCAACCTGCCACAATACTCCTTGGATCATTAAGAAATTTCAGGGCTATAGCCTAAAAGGGTAGCTGAAAATACAAACTTTGCTGTTGTTAAGTAGCTAACTCTGATTTAAGAATATTTTCCATATATGTGGACAGGATATGCTGCACATTGAGTCACAGTAAATCTCAGCTTTTTCTCAACCTTGGCAACTTCCCAGCTAGGGAATTCTGGGATTTGAAGTCCATGTATCTTAAAGCTGCCAAGGCTGAGAAACACTGGGTTACAGACAACAATAAAGTCATATACACAGAGACATTTTGCTTTCTCCAGCAAATTCATATATCAACTTCATTTGCAACTGAGATGAGACTGATATGCAGAAGAGTTCTCAAATGTAATAGTTTTCTCTGGTCTGAACACTGCTGGTATAATAGCAATATTGCATTTCCTTTTTTCAGCATTTAATCAGAAGGCAATTAACTCTAATTTCTAATGGAAGACACTTTTTCTAAAGTTACACAGGAAGTAAATCATATCTGCCCTCTGCCAGGGAGCTAATTTGTAGAAATTAATTGAATACAGGCTATATTCATCTTTATCACACATGTTTAAATCAGTACAGTATAGGCAGGATTAATTTAACCCTTCACTTTCCTACTATAAAATCAGTTATAGTTACTGCAATACTCCAAGCCTTGATATATTGCCCGCACAAATACTTTTTTTTAGTGAAGAGATTTCATACATACTTCCTTCCAGATCATTTGAAGTTGGTATAACTGATATTTAAAAAATCCATTTGAAGTGAACCAAACCTAATGGACAACATTGCCAAAGATTCCTAAAAAGGGAAGTTTAAAAAAAAGTCTTGGAAATATAGCACTGGATTGCTGATACTTAATAGGCAAAAGCAGACTAAAAGTGCAAATGCTTTAGCTACATTGATTTGTCTAACATTTAGTATTGAATTAGCTATAATTATACTTTCCTCAATTTACATAAATAAAATCAAGCCATGTGCAAAGAAATGATGTAAACTGAGGTGACAACCTGTACATATCTGCTGCTACAAAATAACCAAGATAGTAGCACACCCATACAACCATCATTAGATAATACCTTTCAAAAGCCACCTTGCCTGTTGAGAACAGCTGTCAAGTTGGCCTGAGAAAATGGCTTACTAGAAAGTAGCTTCTGAAGGTGTTGGGAAGGCCTAAAACATTGGTGTCAAATTTGATTGAGTTTTTGCCTTTGCAGAACCAGGGTGGGCGTGGCCTGTGCATGATGCATCTGGCCCGTGGGCCGTCAGTTTGACAAGCTTGGTCTAAAAGAATAATATTTGGGATGTCATCTCGAAAGGAGGATTTCATTATTGCAACATTCCTTCCAGTTTAGGGAAGTCTGCATGGGTCAAAAAAGTCAATGTGACTACTGCTATGTAGTTATGAAACTAGCATAAAAATAGGTATGACTTTGCTTACAGTCACTGCTGTCATTTTGACCCCCAGTCTCCTTCATTATTTGTACAATTTAAAGTCTTTTATTTATTTAATGCTCCATTGTTTATTTCACGACAATAACCACCATCATCCAGTCGACTGCCAGAGCATGACTGGCTCAAAATCACCAGGACCAGTGGTGGGTTGCTACCGGTTCGCTCCAGATTGGGCAAACTTGTAGAGGCGGCAGTGGGAGGCTCCACCCACCTGCCTGGACGACTTTGTGCATGCGACGGGATTTGAATCCCATTACTGACCAGGACAGTTCTGCATCTAAAGGAGACCTAGAACTCAGAGTCTTCTAGTTTTTAGTCCAGCACTTTAGGCACTATACCAGACTGGATTTCTAGTTAACATATGTTAATACCTGGTATAGAAAAGTAATAACTTGGATGGAAGGTAATAATTACTTTGAATAAGAGAGGCTTCTATTCATAGCATTATTTTGTACAAATTATAATTTTGGAGTACATAAACTGACTGCTGGCAGAACATGGTACTGTATACCATGACTTGTTTAACCAAGCTGATTTAATATGCTACACACAAGCAAGACTATAATGACTAAGTTTACACAAGGTGCCTGAATCACAGCCAAGAAATCTCTGATTGATTTAGTATGTTACATGAACCAAGATTCCATAGGCAATTTACTATTAATATTGGTTCTAAACTTTGAAACAAATAAAGACTGGAATGTACAGTATTACCCAATTCCTTATCATTCTTGACTTTATCATTTTTTAGTCTTTGTGTAATTTTATGGCTGATCATTCTGATAATTCCTGCAGTCTGGAGAGCTCAAAAGTGCTGCATCCTAAACCATTTACTTTCAGGTGAATGATTGTGAGCATACCAAGAATCCAACTAGCTCATTTTCTGCTACATACTGTAATAAAAGAACAAGAAAAGCCAGATCTTTGAAATTGCCAGAAACATTCGTACCAAAATTGCAAAAACCTGGACTTTGGTAATTCAAGTATAACATTAAGCTTGCTTTGTTAAAGTTAAAAAAAACACACGTTATCAGAACGTTATATTTAGCAAGAAACCTTTGATCCAGCAGGATAACTTTACTGATATATAGGATTACAAAGTTAACTTTAATAATTAAGTCATTATTTAAACTAGGAGATCTCGGTGGCCAAGATTCGGATAATCATTAAGTTAATAGTGAAGGTTTCATTTCCCCCGTCCAGTTGTGTGAGCTGGTACCTGTTTACATACTTGCACTTAACTGCTTTCGAGCTACTGGGTGGGTAGCTGAGTTCCTGGGCTGTCAGCAGCTGACATACTAAGATCAGCATCTTTAACCACTGAGCCATAGCCATCACCCTCCACCACCATTAATTGGCAGAAAAGACAGGAGTCCTCAACTTACAACCATAATTAGGGCCGGATTTAGATGAAAAGAGGCCCTAGGCTATTCCACTTATGAGGCCCTTTCACCTATAGTGAAAGCATAATTTTAATTTTGCTAATAATTTGAATGTAGGCCCCTCTTGATCTTGAGGCCCTAGGCTGAAGCCTAGTTAGCCTATAGGAAAATCCGGCCCTGACCATAATTGAGTCAAAATTTTTTGTTGTTAAGTGAAACATTTGTCAAGTGAGTTTTGCCCCACTTTTGCCAGAGTTGCTAAGTGAATCACCGCAGTTGGTAAATTAATTACGTGGTTGTTAAGTGAATCTGGCTTTCCCCATTGACTTTGCTTGTCAGAAGTTTGCAAAAAGGGGATCACACGATTCAGAGCCACCGCAACCATCAGAAATATTAGTTGCATTTCGATCACGTGACCATGGGAACGCTGCAACAACGGTTGTTAAGTGTGAAGCATGATCATAAGTCACGTTTTTCAGTGACCTTCACTAAACGAACTGTTGTAGGTGGAGGGCTACCTCTTAGTTGGGAAAATGAACTTTTTACCACCTAGTGGCCGTCCCGATGATTGCAGCTGTATTGTAGCAGCTCTCGGTGTTAATAGTACAAATACAAAAGCAAAACGTGAACAACGTAACTATGACATCAGCAAAAGAAGGCGTTTCTCTCCGCCGGGCGCTCTTCCATCTCTCCCCGAACAAGCGCCTTCCTCTGCATAGGAGCCTTCTGCGACCACGCCCACATCGTGCCGCAGACAACAGGGATTGGTGGACGGGGTTTCGGGGATTTGCAAAAGTAGGCGAGTCTATTTAAAGCCTGTTTTTGGCGCCCCTTGCTTTTCTGTGCCCATCTAGGCGGTTGCCTTTTTCTCCTCCCTTTTTTGTACTGTAAAAAAGCACCAGCATGTCCGAAAAGCTGCCCTACAAAGTTGGTAAGTAGTTCATTCTCCTATTCTTTCTTCTTCGTGCCACAAGCGGTCCCCATAGGAGGCCTGATAGAGGCGGTTCTGTTTCCTTTCTGAACACAGTACAGAGGTTTATTGCAATTTTTTTAAAAAAAAGCAATAGCCAAAAGGGCTCGGGTTTTTCTTGGAAATATTTAGCAGAGAAACATGTGATGCCTTTTTTTTTCTTCTGTGCCTTAGCCTCTTTTTAAACCTGAAAGAGGAGATGTTTTCTACATCTAAAAGGATCTTGAAAGGGGGATACATCATTCTTTCTTCCAGGGGAGGATTTAATATGCAACCGATTGATTGTCTTTAACTGAAAATCGACCTGAAAATTAAAGGGATGATTCTCGCTAAGTGCTGCTTGTATAATGTTGGAAGACTTGTGGGGTTTTTTTCCCCCTGTAGTCAAAATGGATTTCAGATTGACTACTAGTTCGTTTTTTATACGCTATCTGAGCAAACGCCATGTGGCTCTGAAGGGAAAAGAGGCTTTGGGGAAGTGTAGTTCTTCTGACTGCTCTCCCGCAGGAAGATGCTCGAGTCTTGCAATTGAAATTACTACATTTCCCGTCATGCTTCTGGGGACCATGCTGTCAAGGAACCGCTGCCCTCTGGCTGCTAAATCCATTCACCATGTGTAGTAATTATATCTATAAAAGAAAAGGCTGTTACTTGAAATTCAATCCGGAATAAGAAATACCTTTTTTAAAAGGCACGTTGTTTCTCCAGCTGCCTAGAATCAAGACTTGTTAACTTTTCACATGCTAAAAGAATTATGTTTATAATAGAAGCCTTTGTGGAGGGGCGTAAGATAGAGGTTCTACTTACAAATGTTAGAATCACAGCTTTTTTTCATTATTGCAATATTCTTATTTTGCTGAATTGGGACCCTCTTTGGTGGACCTTAAACATTGCATAGACAATGTAAGAATACCTTAATGAAATAATTGGAGATTTGACATTCCTTTAGGGGATCAGAATTAAAGTGCAATTGTGTAAACACTGAACAAATGTGGGAAAATCTTAAGGCCAGCTCCACCAATGTATTGAACTGTAGCTTCCATAAGGTCCAGTCTTTGGTCATTTACAACCTTTGAACATCCACTAAATAATACCATTGTTTGACAAAAATACTCTAACCTTCTGTGTCTGAGAGCATACAAATCAGTGTTGTCAATTCCAAAAGGTTATTTTGTATAGGAAGATCCTGATATTTCCTAACGCAATTTAGATATCTTAACAAAAGAGGCAACTCTGTTCATTGTGTAAAACTCTTCTTTCTGTCTTGCTTCTTTCCTTTCAACAGATAACCTCTCTGAAGTCAGACGTGTATGTACACGCAATCACCTAAGTTTTGTTCTAGGGTAAAGTTGACTAAAGTCAATTATTTATTAGATGCTTTGCATAAGCATTTTTTTTTTTTGCTTCTCTGTCATTTCAACATTTTTATATGCTTTGCCTGGAGCAATATCTGTTTCTTTTCTTGGGTTTCTTTTCAGTTAAATATCTATGATTTCACTGAATACAGTCTCCAGTCTTAGGGTATTTGTTTCCTCCTTTGTGTTTGAATCCCCCAAATGTTCACCATTAGAAGTCATTTAATGGCAAAGTGCAGCAGATGCAGAATAACATAACAGTTGAAAGGGATCTTGGAGGTCTTCTAGTCCAACCCCCTGCTCAAAGCAGGAGACCCTATACCATTTCAGACAAATGGCTGTCAAGTCTCTTTTTAAAAGCCTTCAGTGATGGAGCACCTACAACATCTGAAGGCAAACCATTCCATTGGCTTATGGTTCCTCACTGTCATGAAATTTCTCCTTAATTCTAGGTTGCTTCTCTCCTTAATCTGCCTTCTGGTGCTTTGGAAAAATACTTGACGCCTCTTAAATATTGAAACACTACTATTTTTTTTTAATTTGATGTATATGCCGCCCTTCTCCGGAGACTCAGGGCGGCTTACAATGCGTTAAGCAATAGCCTTCATACTTTTGTATATTATTATACAAAGTCAGCTTATTGCCCCCACAATCTGGGTCCTCATTTTACCTACCTTAGAAAGGATGGAAGGCTGAGTCAACCTTGAGCCTGGTGAGATTTGAACTTGCAGTAATTGCAGGCAGCTGATATTAATAACAGTGCTTTATCATGTTACCCTAGTCCTTTTCATCTCTAAATTAAACATACCAACATTATTTAGGTTAATGGATATTAGTGCAGCTTGTAAGAGGATAACAAAAATGTAACATTACCAACTACTGTTATAGAGTTTAATTTTTTTAAAGAAAACTGCAAGTGGGATTAAATAAGGAGTAAAAATGGATTTGAAGGTAGGTCATTCTGAGATTGCAGTCCTGTATGTCAGCTGTTCTTGCTCATCCTCTTTATTTATTATTTATTTATTTATTTTTATTTTATTTTTCATATTTGTATACCGCCCTACTCCCGAAGGACTCAGGGCGGTGAACAGCCATAATAAATACAAATACATATAGAAGTTAAAAACTATTAAGAAACAGATTAAGTAATTTAGGCTCAAAGATTAAGAACATCCAAATTTATCTAAAGAGGTTTAAAACCCAATTTAAAAGCCAAATTAAAAAGGGAGAGTTAGGCCAGACCAGCTTGTTGGAATAGAAATGTTTTCAGGGCACGGCGGAATATGCGTACGTCTTGGATGTTTCGTAACTCCGAGGGAAGCCAGTCCCAGATGGTAGGTGCCCCCACAGAAAAGGCTCTCCCCCTGGGGGCCGTCAGTCGACATTGTTTGGCCGACGGCACCCTGAGGAGTCCCTCTCTATGGGAGCGAACTGGTCGGTGAGAGGCTATTGGTGGCAGGAGGCGGACTCGTAAGTACCCTGGTCCTAAGCCATGGAGCGCTCTAAAGATAGTAACCAAAACCTTGAAGCGTACCCGGAAGACCACTGGGAGCCAGTGCAGCTCGCGCAGGAGGGGGGTTACATGAGAGCGCCACATTGCTCCCATTACCACCCGTGCGGCCGCATTCTGGACCAGTTGGAGCCTTCAGGTGCTTCTCAAGGGGAGCCCCATGTAGAGAGCATTACAATAATCCAGGCGTGAGGTGACGAGTCCCGATCCAGAAAGGGATGCAACTGGCGAATCAGGCGAACCTGATAAAAAGTCCTCCTGGCTACGGCCGTCATATGCTCTTCAAAAGACAGCCATGAGTCCAGGAGGATGCCCAAGTTGCGAACCCCATCTGTGGGGGCCAACGACTTGCTCCCAATAGTCAGAGATGGCGCCAACTGACTATATCGGGACGACGGAAACCACAGCCACTTGGTCTTGGATGGGTTGAGTCTGAGTTTGTTCCTCCCCATCCAGATCCGTACGGCCTCCAGGCACCGGGACATCACCTCGAGGGCATCATTGGGGTGGTCTGGGGTGGAGATGTACAGCTGGGTGTCATCAGCGTACTGATGGTACTTCACCCCAAAACCACGGACGATCTCACCCAGCGGCTTCACATAAATGTTGAATAGAAGGGGCGAGAGGACCGATCCTTGTGGCACCCCACATATAAGGGGCCTCGGGGTCGACCTCTGCCCCCCGTCAACACAGACTGCGACCGGTCAGAGAGAAAGGAGGAGAACCACTGTAGAACAGTGCCCCCCACCCCCAACCCTTCCAACCGGTGCAGCATGATATCATGATCGATGGTATCAAAAGCCGCTGAGAGGTCTAGTAGGACCAGGACAGAGGAGCAACCCCTGTCCCGAGCCCTCCAGAGATCATCAACCAATGCGACCAATGCTGTCTCTGTGCTGTATCCGGGCCTGAATCCCGACTGGAACGGATCTAGATAATTCGATTCATCCAGGTACTGAGGCAGTTGTCGTGCAACCACACTCTCAACAACCTTTGCAACAAAGCGAAGGTTGGAGACAGGACGATAATTTGCTAATACAGCTGGATCTAGGGAGGGCTTCTTGAGGAGGGGCCTCACCACCGCCTCTTTCAAGATGGTGGGAAAGACACCCCCACTCAAAGAAGCATTTATAATCTCCTGGAGCCAGCCTCGCATCACCTCCCGGGAGGCCAGTACCAACCAGGATGGACACGGGTCCAATAAACATGTGGTCGCATTTAGTCTGTTCAGTATCCTGTCCACGCTTTCGGGAGTCACAGGATCAAACTCTTCCCAAATAATATTCTCAGGACCTGCCCCTGTCATCTCCTCTGGATCAATCCAGTCAGAGTCCAGCTGTTCACGAATCTGAGCAATTTTGTCATACAGATATTGTACAAAATCCTCAGCTCTACCCTCCAAGGGGTCTTCCCGCGTCTCTTGATGGAGCAGAGAGCGGATCACCCTAAACAGGGTGGCTGGGCGATTATCCAAGACTTGTTCCAATGTTTCTCAACTATGGCAATTTTAAATTATAATCTTATAACTACCAGAATTCCCCAGCCTACACTGTATTTTCTTGGTATTTGACTATTGTTGCTCCTTCTTTGTTTAGATTTTTATCCCACCATTTTCAGATAATTCAAACATCAATACGCCTTCAATTTCCCCCAATCTTGTGGTGATTTGAGCTGAGGGTGTCTGGCCCAAAGTCACCCAGCCAGTTTTTCATGCCTAAAGTGCAATTAGATTTCACTGTCTACTAGTTTCTGAGTCAACATTTTAACCGCTGGTGTAGTAGTATACAAAACTTTTAGAATCCTCTTTATAATTTTATTTTTGCTAAATCTAAGTAAACTGATGGCTTCTCATGAATGTTCTTTTCATCAGGATATTAAAGTGATTTGCTGCTCTCATAATCCTAGTAATCTAGAAATATTGCCATGAAGCAGGAGGATGGGAGAAAAAAAATCTTTGCACATTTCCATTGCTTTTGTTATAATGTTTCTATCTGGGTAAGCATAGAACCTTAGGAATTCATAAAATTAGCTTTTGAGCAGTGGTACTTTTAGGGAAAAATGTATTGAGATGCAT
The DNA here is from genome assembly GCA_022577455.1 of Arizona elegans. Lineage (NCBI taxonomy): Eukaryota > Metazoa > Chordata > Lepidosauria > Squamata > Colubridae > Arizona > Arizona elegans. Next base: position 176,093,219 of record JAKOOJ010000002.1, on the reverse strand, counting down.
ATCCCTGTAATTGCTGAGTCTGGACACATATTTATCAAGGCCAATATTGTTTTTTTTATACAGGATAGGCAGCCGTTTGTAATCAATGTCACTGCTTTCTGAAGACTGACAGTTTATCTTTTGAAGATGGAGTTATTTCTGTAGAAAGACGTTTCTTAACAAAAATAGTTGATCTAACATAGACCCAATTGCTGTCCAGTCATAACATTTGATAAATGACAGTTGTATAGCGTTTGGGGAATTCCCCTCTAGTTTTTGAAAGGCTGATGAGTGATCCTAGTATTTTTTTTTAACTCAACTACTTCATGAAATACTTGCACATTGATAGTTATTCTAAGAGGATTTACATTCAGAGACTTTAAATTCTTTGAAGATTATAATTCCTTCTTGTCAATTTTTTTCCATTCAATTGTGTCTGATTTTCTGATACTGTCTGGACAAGACCCTCTCCAGTTCACTTGGCAAGGTTTTTCAGAAGTGTTTTGTCATTGCCTCCTTCCTAGGGCTGAGAGGGATTGACTGGCCCTAGGTAATTCAGCTTCCTTTGTGACTAAGGCAAAACTACAGCTCACAGTCCCCTGGTTTCTAACTTGCTGCCTAATACGTCAAATTGATACTCTTGTCAATAGTGCTTGTTATAAATATTAAACTAACGAATGTTTTTAGTTTAGCACATGAGACTCTGGTTTCCTTTCTTAACATTTTATTCTGGAAGTTTGGAGAAGCCCAGAACATAATATTATGAATGCTATATTTAAATTTCTGTTATTTCCTTAATTGGCAGCTGACATCAGCCTTGCTGAATGGGGACGCAAGGCTCTGAACATTGCTGAAAATGAGATGCCAGGGCTGATGAAGATGCGTGAGATGTACAGCCCCACAAAACCACTGAAAGGAGCTCGAATTGCTGGTTGCTTACACATGACTGTGCAGACTGCAGTTCTTATTGAGACTCTGACAGCTCTGGGGGCAGAGGTAAGGCTGCAGTTGGGTTAAGTTGCACTCACCTGGATGGTTCTGATGTATTTGAATGATACCAGATGGTCCATGTACAAGCTAATACTGTCAATTGATAGAGGCAGTTAAAAACATAGTATTTGGAAAGCTTAATTGATTACTTATATTTATCTCAAAGCCAGGGGTCCCTGGGCAGTGGCCCACTACTGGGCCTTGAGCCTTTTAGAACCAGGCCGCAGAAGTGGCGGGCGAGCGTGCATGCGTTTCCACTTGCAGTGGGCAAGTGCATGTGCTCCATTTGTGCGAGTAGTGGGTGCACGTGCCCACCACTCATGCAAATGGAGCTGCATGTGCACTCTTGCCCGCCACATGTGTGGAACTTCTCTCCCACTTCCCGGTAGTCCGCAAAGCCAAAAAGGCTGGGAACTCTGCTCAAAGTTATGGACTATTTCTACCAACCAAATTAAAAATTTTACTACATGATAGTTATAGTTTACATTGGGTCTTTCCGTTTTAATCTTTTAAAATGCTACAGTTACAGTGTGTTTATACGAACCTAGTAATTGTGGCCTGTAAATAATAGATTTTGGCATACCATGTTGTGCAAACTCAATTAAGTTTTATTCTCTAAAGCATGGTTGATAAAATTATGGCTTAGTGCTGCCGTGATGTACTACTGGTGGCTGTAGATGGCACAAAGGTAGCTCTGCTTCAATTTTTGTATTCTGGCACTGATGAAAAGGATTAGGGCCACATGTTATAGTGTGATTTGTTTGTGTTTGTACACCCAATAGTTGTGACTTAATATAGTGAATGGACCCAGACTGTTATTTGTTCAACTAAAAATGTGATTGGAATACTGATCCCTTGCACACAAATTAGTTGTACATAAACCTCCTTAATCCTGGGTTGATACGGCTCAGTTTTGCAAAGCTTTGTTGAATAAGAGCAATGGGTTGGGGGTTTTTTTGTGCCAAACTATAAAGCTGAAATGAGTTTGTGCAGCAGAACCGAAGAAACAATGGCATTGTTTAAAACAGTGTCTGACCTAGCTGCAAACTAGCCAACTATAAAGTTTCCTTACAATGTAATGATTAAATTGATACGAAAAAAAAGTTATCAAGAATTTTGACTGAAGCTAAAATAAGAAACCTAGGTAAACAGTCATTTCAAGATCCATTTACATTCTGATTTTCAGTTACTGAGTTTTGGAAAGCTTTTAGTTTAACCAGGTACAAAGTTTTGAACTCTGACTCAGCTTTCACTGGGAAATAATTGATCTCCTGATTTTTCAAACTATTTGCCTTTAAAGCATTCCTCCTAACCAAAGTCAAATTCTGTGAAAGAAGTAAGCTTTAGGGATTGCTTCATTAACTCTATATAGTTATTGAATATAATGCTGATGGCATTTTGAATTATTTTTCAGGTCCAGTGGTCCAGTTGCAATATTTTTTCCACACAAGATCATGCTGCTGCAGCTATTGCCAAAACTGGAATTCCTGGTAATGTTCTGCATTGTTAACAGTTATGATCTTTTTTAGTCCTGTGGGTATAAAGTAAAGTCAGGGAGAACAGGAAAAAATGTTGGGGGTTCCTAAAAAGATGGTTACACCAACTGAATGTGTGCTATCCTTTTTTCCTAGTGGAAAAAAAACCCACTAGAATGTTGCTTTATCATTAAAAAAAATTAAATGAAAATAAAAATCCGGAAGGGCAGGATGAAAATAATATAGGTACTGTAGCAGAATCAGAAAACTTTTGATCTTGAAACTACCAGATATGTGATCTTGAAGATTTTACACTACTGGATTCAATGGATTGAATATTTTGAAAAAGGGTTACATTTCTGTTTCAAAAGATTGGATTCAGTATAATGAGTCTTCTCACTTCTAAGTGATCTCAGTGCAAAGAGCACACCTATTGTTTTTTCTCAGAAGTGTGTAGGTGATATGGCTTTTTACACATTAGTGAATCTTAAGTACAGTGAAGTGTGTTTTCACAATATTTAAGAATATATTGGACTTTGAAAATTTAGATTTCTCATTTGTCACCATATAATTTCTTTGCAAACTGTGGAGCTTGATAGAGTAATATTTATAAGAAATGAAATGTGATAGCTTCTAATCAGTGGTACAGCTGCTTTGCTTGTAATGGAGAATAGCTGTGCCCATTTATTCAAGGCAAAGAGATGCCTCTGAAATCTGCATAGTCTTAGGATGTGGCTTAGTTTTGCAGTAACATGGGATGATAGATCTGACGATTAAACTGTTTGAAATTTAACATATTAACTATTTTTGCATCTGTGATGAAAAGCAAAATGTTCTCTTTTTATTGCTTAACGCATTGTAAGCCGCCCTGAGTCTCCGGAGAAGGGCGGCATATAAAAATAAATAAAAATAATAAAAATAAATAAATAAATATTGTCTTAATCCTGACTAACAAGGATGATGATTATGCTTCATTCCCATGAAAATAAATAGACCTAAAGCCCCACTTGCTGGCTTGGATTTAGCTTGTTAAGGATATATAGCGAAGGCTATGGAAGAGTATCCTTTGCGATATATCCTTAATAAGTATGCATAGGGAATGCATAGGGAATAAGTCTGCATGGTTTACATAGGGAATAATATCTTGGAATTGAAGAAAGTTAAAGAAAAAATAGAAATCGAAGAAACATTTATAAGATAGATATATTTCTTCAAAATAGAAACATTTAGAAGGCAATTATGTTTGTTGCAGAAGCCTTAACATAGTTAACTCCTCTGGAGGATACACTGACATGTATGTTAAAAGATGAATACATTGATTAGCTATTGGATTGGAGGAAGGGAATTGAAAATTGTGGGATTTTGATAGTCCTTTATTTAAAAAAAAACCCTGTTAAATATATATTGGCTTGAGAGCAAGGAAACTTGCTCACAAATATATTTTTCCCAAAATCTGTGGATGTTCCCCAGACCTTGATGACAATTCTGGTACTTTTAACATCTGAAGAGTAACCAGTTTGAAGAAGGCTGATCTAGCCATTAATTTTTACTTTTGAGTTAAATAAAGCTAAGTTACTCTGTAAATGTGTTCTTGCCTTTTCACAAATATCTTTGTAGCATTTACATTTAGAGTGTACTTTTTTTTTACTGCCTTTCTCAGCTAAAAGGCTTTTAGGTCAGTGTGTTAGATCTGTGAGAAACTGATGAGCGCTGATGACAATCTTAATGGGAAAATTAGTTTTCTATACAGAGAATATTTTTTATTGCCTCAAGGAAAAATTTTACATTAGGACTTCCTGTCATTATGCTTTCAAACTTCACTCAATTGGTTATAACAGCACTGCTGAGAAATTATAAGCCATATGGTTTATGTTTGATTTGGGTCTAGTGTATGCCTGGAAAGGAGAAACGGATGAAGAATATATATGGTGTATTGAACAGACCCTCCACTTCAAGGATGGACAACCTCTGAACATGATTCTTGATGATGGTGGAGATCTCACCAGCTTGGTTCATACCAAATATCCTCAACTCCTGAAAGGTAATAGTCTTCCAAAATGCTTTTCTAATATATAGTACATTCAAAGTCACTGGGGAAATAATTGTTTCATTTTTAAAAGGATGGCTGTGTCGGTAGGCAAAACTCAAAGTCACTCAAAACACTACATTTTACTTGTAAGACAAGAAACGTCCACAAAGTATGTTGTAAGCCCCAATTGAGTTAGCATATAGTAAGATGCTAAAACAAGACAGACACAGACTTCAGCGGATAGTTAGAACTGCAGAAAAAACAATTGCTACCAACCTGCCTTCCATTGAGGACCTGTGTACTGCATGAATCAAAAAGAGGGCTGTGAAAATATCTACAGACCCCTCACCTCCTGGACATAAATTGTTTCAACTTCTGCCCTCAAAACAACACTATCGGCTCTGCACACTAGAACAATAAGACACAAGGACAGTTTTTTCCCGAATGCCATCATTCTGCTTAACAACTAATTCCCACAACACTTTCAAATTAACTACTAAGACTATTCTTTTCATCGTTACTAGTACTTATCTCTTCCCACTTATGGCTATATCCTTGTTTTTATCTTTAAAACTGATATTGTTTTTATTATTTCCTAGTATGATTTGATTGCTTATTATGACTATCACTAAGTGTTGTATCTTATGATTCGTGATGAATATGTTTTATTTTTTCTTTTTTTGTATACTGAGAGCATATGCACCAAAGACAAATTCCTTGTTTGTCCAATCACACTTGGCCAATAAAAGCTATTCTATTCTATTCTATTCTATTCTATTCTATTCTATTCTATTCTATTCTATTCCACTCCACTCCACTCCACTCCACTCCACTCCACTCCACTCCACTCCACTCCACTCCACTCCACTCAAGGAGGATTTATTTGCATTAAACTTTCCCCCAGAAACCTTTCCCCCATTCCTCCAGAATATGCTAGGTCCTTTCAGCGCCAGTCTTTGGTGTTGCCAAATGCTCTGCAACCTTTAGTAATGCAGAATACCCATTTTAGATATAAAGATTGGTTTTAACTCCTTTCCCAAGTGACCCCTTATTCTTGCTTAATGCACAATGGAAGGCATCAGGTTACCCAGCTGTGATTACTCCTCATATGAGGAAAACATTGTACAGTTTGGGGTATTATGGATATATGCTTCTGTGTGGGGCATCCCTGTAATACTTTAAATTAACAAAGAATTATAAAAATAATTGAAATAAAAATCCCTCCTTTGGTAAATATCTGAATTTGCCCGAGAAGCTTGATAAACCTACTTAAGTATTTATACTCTAGAAGTGAGATGGACATTTTACATTTTGTTGCCTTGTAAAATTATTAAGATTTTTCCATTTTTGTTTAAAAAATCTGACTTATATGGTAGTATAGTTAGGATGAAAACAGAATGATCACAGGTGGGTAAAAAAGCAGTGGGAATAGGAATAATTTCCAATTTCCTGCTGGCTTTCTCATTGAGTTTCCTGCTGGAAACTTGGCAGGGAGCATCAGAAATCTTCCCAGCCCAGCCCAGCAGGCAAGTAAGTGGCTGCTGCTGGGTAGAGGAGGGAGTGAGGGATTTTGAGACTGGCTGGGAAACTGTCATATTGAAACTCCATGAGAACTGAAGAAGCTTCTTGAAAGAGAAGTGAAATGTTTTCAAAGGGGGAAGAAAAAAACAAAGTCCAATTGCCTTTTAGAAAAAACACCTTTGGAATAAACATGACCTAGATGATTGAGAATCTCCATAGACATTCTGTCTTGGTGAAAATTAAGACCATGTGATCGCAGAAGAAGCATTGAAACAGCTACAACTTACCCAAATTTCATTCCCGTGGGAATCATGGGATTTTGGACACATTTTGTAAGCTACCCATTTGGTTCAAAAATTGTTGCTCTGTGATGCAATATTTCACCTGTTCAAAATCCTGACAATGAGAAGTTTTGTAGAACTTTTTTGTATTAATGTAGAACTTTTTTGTATTAATGTAGTAATGCCAGATGACTCTAATTAGAAGAAATGTCATATATTTATTGCTTATAGACTGAATATGTTCCACAACAAATATACAATGTGTTCTGCCCCAGCTACGGACCTCAAAGAACACAGCACACACAAAGTCTGTTCAAACCTTAGTTTACTGAATAAACCAGTCTTTTACAACAACGGGTGTTAATTAATTGCATTAACAGCCGCCAAGAATTCAAAGAATAATAACTGAAAACTTACTACGGTTAGCAGAATGCCCAGAAGCAATTTGCAGGAAGCTGATAAGATAAGGAAGACAAGATACGAAGGTATGTGAACTAAGTTGTTCCCTGCAAATTGCTTCAGTCGGCGTTCCTCCTTAAATAGGCTAAGGGAGTGGCCAATTAGCCCCAAGCCTTACTCTTGAGGAGACCTCCTCCTGAGGAGCCACTCCTGCCTTTTGGCAGGTCTGCGCGCCCGTGCTTCGAGAAGAGGCTCCTCCTCTTCGTCTTCTTCACTTAAGGGAGCTTCTGGAGGTTCTGAAGGCCCTGGCTGAATCCCCACTTCTGGCACCAATCTTCTCCAGGCTCCTCATTGTCTGACTCGAGTGCCAGCTGCACAGGCTGCTGGCGCAGTACCACACCAGCCTCCTCGCTCTCTGGCTACTAGCTACACAGACTGCATACGGGCCACAACACAATGAACTTTGCAACAAATTACAATGAACTTTTTGGAAAGGAGCCAGACCAAAAAAAAATCAATACTATTCTTTTGATTTTGAGAAAAATGTTTTCTTTTGAAGATCATGAAAGTTTTCCCCCATTTTTTTAATCCTCTAAATATTAAATTGTTCAGGAATGTCCCAGGTTTTGTTGTCGCAAATTACATGGTAAAATGGAAGATTCAAGGAAAGACAGAAAATGTTTAAGTAGCTTCTCTACTATGTTACTATGATATTTTCCTAGTCTGTATGTACTAGATTAGGAATTTAAATACAATAAATAAAACAGCAATAAAACCTTGGGATTTGAGGAGGAGCATTTTGAATTCATGGCTGCCAAAATAATGTTTTTTTTTCCCTAAAAAATAAATTGTTCAAAAGGATGTCCACTTCTGTGATAGCACAATACAGTTCAGTCTCGTCATGTTTTGCTGTTTGAAAGGCACTGATTTAAGTAGTTAATGCAGTATTTCTGGCAACCAGAAAGTCTGGCTTCCTGTTCACATCTTCCCTATTTGTTTTTTTTAAGCTTTGCATTCAGTTTTTCCAATAAACAAATGGCATTCAAGACGATTAATATAAAACAGTAAAATAATTAATCCCACAAATGAAAATCTTATACAGAGGATTAGAAATCTTCTTTAGCTAAGCAACTAAAGCTTGCTTACACATCAAAACCAGTAGTGGGTTTCAAATCCTGGTTTGTTGTTGGGAGGGTGCAGGCGTGGGTGCTCGCTTCACGAGTACACGGTGCTTCTGCGCATGCACAGAGCGTTTTTGATGACGTCTGGGCGGGTGGACGGAGCCTCCCGCCGCCACCGCTACCAATTCGCCCACCACTTATCAAAATAAAATACCGAAATAAAAATAATGTCACCTTCCAGTGAGAAAGATAAAATAATCAGTGCTTTTGGTTTTTACATAATTTACCAACCTGTTTCACAGAATGTAAAATATAACACACCCACACCCGCACCCCAATTTAGAAAATTCAAATCAATTATTAGGGGTAGATTGTTTTGGTTTTCTTTTGTGAAGAAAAATGACTTGGATGAGGGCTCATCTTCTTCGGATTCCTAGATGTGATGGTAGGTTTAAGTTCAAGAATGGTATCTGTGTGCATGGCATGGCAGAATCAGAGCCATATAGACTGTATTAATTTCACTTAACTGAACTTTGTAGGCATGTAGAAATAGCTTAATATCAAAATGCTTTTATCCTCTCAATAAATAGGTATTCATTTATAGCAGTGTTTCTCAATCTTGGAAGCTTGAAGATGGGTGGACTTCAACTCCCAGAATCCCTGGCTGGGTGATTCTGGGAGTTGAAGTCCACCCATCTTCAAGCTACCAAGGTTGAGAAACACTGACTTATAGCTTTGAAACTATCCCTGTCAAGAACTTGTCTTTCAGGATCAGAATTCAGGTCTTTATCATCAACAGATAGTCCTTGACTTATGACTATAATTGAGCTCAAGAGTTATTGTTGAAAATTGTGATCATTAAGCTGGTTATTCCTGGTTTTATGGCCCTTTTTGAAGTGGTTGTTAAGCAAACACCGCCACTGTTAAATAAATTCATTTTATCCAGTGGGCTGTTTTTACAAGTAACTGGAAGTAAACATTGGGAACAGGCCAAATCATTCATGGTCCTGTAACTGTGGGACACTGCAAATAGGCAAACTGGTTGCCAAACACCCAAAATGAGATCTCGTGACCAGAGGAGGGTACAACCAACATAACTTCAAAATCAAGTTATAAGTAGCTTTTGGGAGTGTCCATTGTAACTTTGATCATTAAGCAACCAGTTGAAAGTCAAGGACTACCTACAGTCTAGCATAGTACAAATCCATACTGTGGCAATCCACATAATTAGCAAACTGCCTATAGTAATGTATTGCAGTTAATAAAGAAGGCAAATGGAAAAAAAGTTCCTACAGATAAAAACCACAAATATTGGAAAAAAGAAAAACCAGCATTAATCTACAAATTTGAGCAAGGCTGTTTTCCAATGCAGTAGTGAAACTGAAACCTGCAAGTTAAGCCTCTAATGTCCTCTATTTTTAACAGTAGACAAGGATAAGGAAACAGACCAAGATCTTCCAACATTAGTTCTTTTAGAGGCAATAATACTGCTGGTTTAACAGGTCCATCAATATTACACAAGCATTATTCTACATTATATAATTACTTTCCAGGCTCGTGTATCTTTGGGCACTTTGTAATCGTTTAAGCAAAAATGGGAGCAATTGTTCAGGGTCAGTGCTGCCCTTGACTTTTTAGAGATATAGAAGGGGCTACACAAAATAGGCAGGTTCAAGAGTAACTGAAGTTAAATTACAGTTAATTAAACTTAAAATGCAATTAATATGGTCTCATATATACTATATATAGTTATATGCTATAACTATGTTATATACGTATATATGTCAGGGGTGCTATTCAGCAGATTCTGACAGGTTCTGGAGAAGCGGTAGCGGAAATTTTGAGCAGTTTGGAGAACCGGAAAATACCACCTCTGGCTGGCACCAGAGTGGGATGGGAATGGAGATTTTGCAGTATCCTTCCCCTGCCACGGCCACCAAGCCCCGCTCACCAAGCCACACCATACCCACCAAGCCACACCCACAGAACCAGGTAAAAAAAATTGGATTTCACCACTGATATATGTATGTATTTGAAAGAAACCAAAATTGTAGAAGTATAGAAGCTTTCGTGGCCATGGGAGAGGGTACAATTACTAGTAGATAGCTTACTGTAAGTATTTCTTAAGCTGTAATAATAGGTTATAAATTTTTACATAATTTTTTAAAATAAAATTGCAGATGCAACAGTGAATCATTAAAACCATGCACTAAAAGTAAAAGGGAAACTAATTGGTCATTGAGATATAAAATTATGTAAATAAGGTTTTGTCAAAAGCCCACTAGAGGGAGGCCTTGCATTTTCTAAGCTAGTCTATCAAGCTATTGTCCTAGTCATTCTTTCTTTACATTAACAAACAATATACTGCAAAGTCTATTTTTACTCATCAGCTATATTTCAGGAGAGATACAGGGTAGAATTGTCCTTTGTACATCCAGAAGTGATTAGTGTTCAACTTTTTTTCTCTTTTCATTTTTCTAATGCTAAGATATGCAAATGAGGATATTCTTGGTTCTTGGTACTTGGCCTCATTCTTCTAAAAATTTACAATTTGCATCCAATGTGAGGTATTTATTATTATTTTTTTCTACTGCTTCCCCATGATCCAAATATTTGTATCAAATGTGATACTACCAAATGTATTTAATGGTTGGAAGTGATATCAAGATATTTAATTATCAGCATTCTCATACAAAATTTGTCTCTTTGAAAATGCAGTCTATTTAGAATAGAATAGAATAGAATAGAATAGAATAGAATAGAATAGAATAGAATAGAATAGAATAGAATAGAATAGAATTCTTTATTGGCCAAGTGTGATTGGACACACAAGGTATTTGTCTTGATGCATATGCTCTCGGAGTACATAAAAGAAAAGATACCATCGTCAAGAATCATAAGGTACAACACTTAATGGTAGTCATAGGGTACAAATAAGCAATCAAGAAACAATATCAATATAAATTGTAAGGATACAGGCAACAAAATTACCGTCATATAGTCATAAGTGGAAGGAGATGGGTTGTGGGAACAATGAGAAGATTAACAGTAGTGCAGACTTAGTAAATAGTTTGACAGTGTTGAGGGAATTATTTGTTTAGCAGAGTGATGGCATTGGGAAAAAACTGTACTTGTGTCTAGTTGTTCTGGTGTGCAGTGCTCTATAGCGTCGTTTTGAAGGTAGGAGTTGAAACAGTTTATGTCCAGGATGCGAGGGATCTGTAAATATTTTCACAGCCCTCTTTTTGACTCGTGCAGGTGAAAAAGGTCCTCAATGGAAGGCAGGTTCTTAGCAATTGTTTTTTCTGCAGTTCTAATTATCCTTTGAAGTCTGTGTCTATCTTGTTGGGTTGCAGAGCCAAACCAGACAGTTATAAAGGTGCAGATGACAGACTCAATAATTCCTCTGTAGAACTGGATCAGCAGCTCCTTGGGCAGTTTGAGTTTTCTGAGTTGGCGCAGAAAGAACATTCTTTGTTGTGCTTTTTTGATGATGCTTTTGATTAAAACTAAAATTAAAATATTAAAATAGTATATCAACAGGGCCATTGGTTATCAGTTAATATATGGCAGAAGAGAATATCATTATACAAGGTTATATAAGGCTGATCACTTCTGTGAAACACTTTTTGATTGGTTTAAGAGCTAAATTTTATATTCTTATAGTACTTTTTTGTTCAATGAAAAGTATGCGTTAAGTTTTACTTACTACAGTACACTCTCCCATAGGAAATCCAATGTCCATGGAATGCGAAACTAGAGGGACAAGCTAATGCTGAGCACACCTTCTCAAAAATACACTTCCTTTACAACTATCTCTTTTATTATCCTGCAATAAAAGAGATAATTTAAAATGAAAGATAATTACTTTAGGAATATTCCAAAATCCTTCATAAAACAATTGTATTAGGTCAATTGCAATTATAAAATAATGTTCAAAATTTCAAGTTCAACAAAGTCGATAGCTAAATCTACATTTATTTTCAATCTTGCGTGGAAATTGGAATAAATCAAAGTCATATAAACTGGGACCTATCTAATTACATGTAATTGATCAGCTCAGTAAACTGGTTAGGCTGAGGAAACAACATTAATCTAATTTATAAAACATACAGTCCAGCTTGGCTTTTCTTGTTTCTTATTCCATCAATCTTTCAAAGAGCCTGATGTAGTTTAAAACTGAGTTGGAACATCTGCATTCTGTTCCCAGGTTCCATCTAAGGTTATAGGTCAACTATTGTGAACTTTAGTTGAACTAATGAAGGATATTACTGTAGCATAAATAAAAAGCCAATAAAACATCAGTATTCTATAGGCAGCCAGATGCTGATACTGTAGTCACATACTTCTTCCGGTACATTCTTGAATATGAATTGACAAAGATTGATTTCTAATTTTATTTCAACAATATAATATGTTAAGGACACATTTAATGTTATCCTCAAAGCAGGGGTGGGTTCTAAATTTTTTTACTACCAGTTCTGTGGGCATGGCTTATCTTGTGGGCATGGCTTGGGAATGTAACTGGGTGGCCGTGGCCAACTTTTTTTTTTAACTTTTAAAAGCATTTTTTCTACAACCTTAAGATCCCAGCTGAGCCACGCGATCATCAGAGGCTTTTTTTTTTACTTTTAAAAACATTTTTTCAGCCGAAGAGGTTGTAGAAAAAATGCTTTTAAAAATAATATTAAAAAAAGCCTCTGATGAGGTGGGCAGGGTAAGCGAGCAGCGACCAGGCCAGGGACCGGTTCGGGGGTGTGGCCAGCCAATGTTATTACCAGTTCTCCGAACTACTACAAATTTTTACTACCGGTTCTTGTGAACTGGTGCAAACCCGGAGCAACCCACCGCTGCCTCAAAGAGAGATACAGATACAAGAAAGTAAAACAATAAATGTTATTTGTTTCCTTCAGTGAGGCCAAATACCGTTCTCAGTTCTTGTTACTATAAAATATCCACTGCAGATGAAATTACAATAAAATAGCTAATAGCTACAGGGAAGGGACATATTTATATTTCTAAAACCAAAAGGAAAATAGAAACCATGCCTCAATAGTAAACATATTTATTGCTTGCCTAATTAATGTTTGCAAAGCAGTTCTATCCATAACTGGTAGAAAGCTTTCTTGTTAAACAAAGCTTATAAATTTTCTTTCCTACTCTTCCCCACCCATAACAAGTAACTCTTGTACCCTGTATTAAATTTTATAAATGTACGTATTTTTTTGAGCATGCAAGTCTTGTTGTACAGGTACTCCTCAACTTACAACAGTTCATTTAGTGACTGTTTGACTGTTTGAAGTTACAACAGTTGAAAAAAGGTTATTTATGACTGTTTTTCACACTTAATGATGATCACAGTATCTCCATGGTCATCACCATGATCAAAATTCAGACACTTGGTAACTGACTCATATTTATGATGGTTGCAGTCTGGGGTCATGTGATCACCTTTTGACAATCTTCTGGCAATCAAAGTCAATGGGGAAGGCAAATTCACTTAATAACTGTGTTACTGACTTAATAACTGCTATGATTTACTTAACTGGGAAATGAAAAATGTTAAAACGTGGTCGTAAGTTGAGGACCAGCTGTAATCAGTTATCGAAGTTTCAGATGATTTTGGATACAATATCTTCCTGCTTCAGTAGTGCATCCATAAATCCTGATTGAATCATTCCATGAAAAAGTCCCAGCATTAACTTAACAGTTTGTATCCTTACGATTTATATTGACTATTTCCTAATATGATTTGATTGCTTATTTGTACCCTATGACTATCATTAAGTGTTGTACCTTATGATTCTTGACAAATGTATCTTGTCTTTTTATGTACACTGAGAGCATATGCCCCAAAATTCCTTGTGTGTCCAATCACGCTTGGCCAATAAAGAATTCTATTCTATTCTATTCTATTCTATTCTATTCTATTCTATTCTATTCTATTCTATTCTATTCTATTCAAGTAAGCATAGGATTATTTTATATCAGCTATTTGAAATTCAGGTAATGAATTTACCTAAACAGCTTCACGATTTCTGAGAATGTTGTATATTGTTGTTTGTCACTGAGGGAAGATCCTTCTTCCTGGGTTAACCTTGAAGCCCTTCGGGACCATACATATTGTTTTCTTCTGCCCATGCTCTGGATATTTATTCTGAAGTCTTTAAGTGTTTAAAAAGTTTAAACACTTTTTAGAAAGAAAATAAATAGATGTTCAAAGAGTAAGTTATATCCCTTTTTATGTGTAAGAAAAAAGATCGGTTATATCTGTCCATTACTATTGCCTGTCATCCTGCCTGAATAAAATTTAAGATTTCCTTCTATAAGAGGCAGTTCAGTAAATTCTGTTGCATTTTTCCCTTGAAGGAATCAAAGGAATATCTGAGGAGACAACCACTGGTGTCCATAATCTTTACAAAATGCATGCCAATGGAACCCTGAAGTTGCCAGCTATTAATGTTAATGACTCTGTCACTAAGGTAACAACCAGTATTTTTGTGTTCTACCTTCTTTATCCTTGAAAAAAGAAGGCAACCTACTGTTTCTTCATATTTTACGTGAAAGGTTTGTTTCCATATCCCCCTTTATGTGTCTATGACTATTTTCTGCTGGAGCTATAGAATATTGCATCTAAACAGGGAATGAGGTGATGTTTCATGCATTTGGAAATGCTTAAAAGCTACAAAGTGTTTCTACCAATCCTTTTGTCAATAAATTACCCAGGTAGAATGGATTTTTCTTTACAGTATACGTACAGGGAACATGAACTGCGTAATTGTTTTTATCCCTTTTATTATTATTTATTACTTAGTTTTACCCCTTTGGATTGTGTGGGGTTTTCTTTTAATTACTTGGTGTCTTTTTTTTTTTTGTCATAGGTGTTGACAATCAACACCTTAAATTTTGCCCCGTAATCCAACATTTTTATTGGATTTTGATAATATTTTTATTGATAATATTTTTATTACTTTATCCATGTACAAAATGGCAGATGGACTTGTAAAAAAAGTACTTGAAGGATTACATCATCTGTTTTGTTTGTTTTATTAAATTTGTTTAATAAAACAAATTTTGTTTTATTGTTAAATCTGGACCAAATGCTTGCCATTACTGCTTCTCCGGCAAGTGATTGAGAAATTGCCATGAGCAGTGGATGCAAACCGCTTGCCATGATCTCTCCACTGCACGCATTGGATACTAACGCTGCTTGCACATTGTCTGCATCTTATTCCAATTGCAACAAATAATCTGCAAGCAGCAACAGAATCCAGTGCAGCCCCTAGTGAAAGATACAGTGTAAAGTGGAGAAGCCAGCATGAGCCACATGGCAGAAAATGGAGCAACACCCTCCACCAGCAGCCCATCAGTCTCCCCAAAGAAGATATTTTTATTGCAAGAAAACCTCTTGAAGTCTACACACTTCACAGCCGAATAAGATAAAAAAGGGGCAACTACATTGTAATGCTTTGTGAAAGGAAGAAGAGCTTTGAGGGAGGAAGAGAATTACCATTGGCTCCAGAACCTAACCCACAATTCCCATAGTTACGGGCTTGTTTTGTTTAGTTTAGTTTCATTTAGTTTACTTTATTATCATTGCAGATGGTACAATGAAATTAAATGCCCTTGTCAGTGTACGTTATAACTATAAAAATAAAAACACAAACATTACACCCTTACATTCTATATAATTGAAATTGAAAACCCAATATTGCACTATACTGTAGAATTCAGGTTATTGCCCTGGGATAGAAGCTGCTTTTCATCCTATTTGTCCTTGTTATTATTATCTTGTACTGTCTGCCAGATGGTAATAGTTCAAAAAAAGGGTGCCCAGGATGAGATGGATCTTTAAGAATGTTTTGAACTTTCTTAAGGCAGCGGGAGCTATAAAACTCTTCCAAAGAGGGGAGAGGGCAACCAATGATCCTCTGGGCAATGACGTTGATCCTCTGAAGTGCTGTCTTATCCGCCACTGTGCAATTGGCAAACCATATACAGATGCAGTAAGTTAAAGTACTCTCTATGGTGCAGCGGTAGAAGGCCAACAGCAGTTTTTCATTCAGTTGTTGTTTCCTGAGAAGTCTCAGGTAGTATAATCTCTGCTCGGCCCTTTTGACCAATGCTGCAATGTGAAAGTCCCAGGTCAGGTCCTCTTTTATGATAACACCCAGAAACTTAAAACTGGCAACTTGCTCCACTCGGTCTCCATTGATAAGCAAGGGCTGGATGTCTGATCTGTTCCTTCTATAGTCCACTATAAACTCCTTAATCTTATTTGTGTTTTGTTAATCATAGTTTAATGCTGGAATAGAGTCTCCATGAGCAACAAGAGCCACCCATGAGATGTTTAATAATCTTTGTTTTCTTTCCAGGATAATTTAGTTCCATACAATAACAAATAACAGCTCTTTTTGGTTTGCTTTTACATGCAACTATAAAGAATGTTCAGTTTTCTTCAAATGTCCAGTTTTCTTTCCTAGAGTAAATTTGATAACCTCTATGGCTGCCGAGAATCCCTCATTGATGGAATTAAGCGTGCTACTGATGTCATGATTGCGGGAAAAGTGGCTGTTGTAGCAGGCTATGGTGATGTTGGCAAAGGTTGTGCTCAAGCCTTGAGAAACTTTGGTGCTAGAGTCATCATCACAGAAATTGACCCAATCAATGCACTGCAAGCTGCTATGGAAGGTCAGAAGCAACTTGGTTATATGCTACAAGATGGCATTACCTTAGTTATGTATTAATTTGATCGCTGAACATTGACTGTAATTTGATAATGCAGTGCTTTTCTAGCATCCAATATTTGGCTAGAAAAACTGATCCAAGACACTAGTATAGTGTCAGAAAAACCTCCCTTAATCACATGATTGCCATTATATTCAGTACCCATTGTCCTGGAGCTGACCTGTTCTTTTTTCCCCTCCCCTTGCATGGTGGAGAGATTTGGAGAAGAAATTAGAAGACAGTAAGCAGGCACACAATGGAGAAGATATATTTTCAGCAATTTGCTGCTGCCAGCTGCTCCCACCAAACTCATTATGTGGCTGCTTATTCTGTTCTAATCACTGGCTTCCTTGCAGCGCAGCATCCTATTGGGGGAGTGATTGGTAGCCATCTGCCAAAGCTGGGTGACACTGGGCAGAGTAAGAGATGGCTCTGAAACCACTTGCCAAGTCTTGGCTCCATCACAACCCCCTCCTTTTAGTCAAAAATTTCTTCACATCAGAGCAGCAACCACCATGAGGACTCTTTATTTTTGCCAAGGCCGGTTAACTTTCCCCTGCAGCTTCCACCCTGCCAAAATGAAAAAGGAGATGTAAGCCTGCACTACCTAAACCAGCCTTCAGGCACCTTCCTGTTTCAGGGGCACTGGGGTGGAGTCCAGACATGTGCAACTCCTTGTCAATCTCCTCCCATCCTTTACCTCTGCCCAAGTCTGTAAAGCAAGAGAGAGGAAACACCCACATGCCCCTCTCTCCCCAGCCCCTGTAGAGGCCCCTATTGAAGCCCAGATGACTCCTATGCTCCTCCTTATGCTAACTGCAACCTCTGTTCCCTCATGCCCACCCCAGAAAGAAAGGCTCCTGCCAAGTGATTTCTGTAGGCAATCTCTCCCACCCGGGGTGAAATCTACTTGACTTCCCTACTGGTTCGGAAGTGCGCGCACACCATCGTCATGTCCGATTTTGCACAGCGGGTCAAAAACAGATTACTTCCTGGTACACTAAGTAGGCAAAAGTGACTGCTGACACTGGCACATTGCTTTCAATATGATTATTGTCTTCTAATCTCTTTCTCTCCAAAATGAATGCAAACATTAATTGCCATTCCAGCATTGGGGTGAGCATTCCAAAGGGCAGGAGGTGGTTAGGAGGCAAACAAAATCCATCTGGTAAACTCGCAAGATTTGTTTCTCTCGCCATATACATGTATATATCCAAACTAAACTCTGTTGTTTTTCTGTGTCATATATGTGGGTATATGCATAATTTTGTATTTAGTTAGTTAGTCATATTTATGTAGTGTATATTAGAAGTGGATACCCTTTGAGAGCTGTATGCAACGAAATTTCATTATAATGTATGCCGATTAGTATACATTCAAAGTGATAATAAAGTTAGTCTAAGACTAAAACCAAGGTGTGAAACTGATTACTTTTGTCAGTTTCGAGTCAGAAAGCACATTGCAATGATTTCCCATTTAGTGACTGCTTCAGTCAGTGACATAAATATTGGTCCCAATTGTGGTTGCTAAATGAGGACTACCTTTATTGTGGCTGAAAATAGATAAATTAGAATACCTGTATACATTCCTGCTTAAGCTTTTTGTAAGAATAGGAAGAACCATATGGGTTAATGGAGCTTTAAAAGCTGTATTTACAAGCTTTGCTTGTTTGGTGATGGTTCACCATAATCCAGTAGTGATGTATAACAAAGTATGTTTTGAAATTATAAATTCACACACACATTGCATAAGGAAGATTGAATCTTTATTGGTTCTGTTGATGCTTTATATTTTTAGAGGTATGCCTGAACTACTTAAGTGCATGCCTTTGGCTATGACGCAACATAATTTTTTTCTTTTTCGGTATTTTCAGGTTATGAAGTTACAACAATGGAAGAGGCCTGCAAGGAAGGCAACATCTTTGTTACTACAACTGGATGTTCAGATATTGTGCAGGGGAGGTATTTATCTTTTTAGATAAATTTACGGCTGGTGTGGCTCCATGTGATATTAAGCAGAGATGCAGAATATTGCAGAAATTGAATTGCTGACATACTTTCTTTGATGGTTTAATTATCTTATTCTCAGTGCTATTTACTCCCAATATAAATCTTTAGGTTTTAGTTGATGAAGTCTGAGAGTCAGATTTCTAAAACATTTCAATAGTTCTGCATACAGGTAGGCCTTGTTTAATGACCATTTGCAGTTATGACAATGATGAAAAAGTAAACTTATGATCAATCCTTGCATTACAACCTTTGCAGGTGTATGAAGTAATGCTGAAATAAGATCATAAGCACATTTGCAGTTTTACTTAGTGACTGCTGTGCTTAAAACCAAGTTGCCCATACTAATTGTGGTTGTTAAACAATGATTACCTGTGTATTAAAAATATGGATTTGTTGATAAGCTTAGTTTCCTCTGTCATAGCTTAGAGTTGAGACTCGCACAGATGTTTGCAGCAAATGATTAACTAATGGTGGAGACATCCATCATGCAAACTTTGGTAGATCCTCTTATTGCCACACATCTGGAAGTCTCCAAAGTCCAGTTTCTTGGGTGCCTGCCTAATTACTGTCCCTGAAAGAGATCCTCCTGTTTCATTTCAGGCATTTTGAACATATGAAAGATGATTCCATTGTGTGCAATATTGGGCACTTTGATGTGGAAATTGACGTGAAATGGCTGAATAAAAATGCTATGGAGATTGTAAATATCAAACCTCAGGTTAGTACATCTATCTCACTTCCTATCTGTAAGGTACACACAAAAGTATGTGTGTTAATAACTGTAACAGATTGTGGAGAGCCTGAGAAAAGAATGAATGGGAACATAGAACAGCTTATGTCATAAACGGCAATTTAATCCTGGTGGAGAGATATCTGGAAAGAGGAATTTTAAAGCATTCAAAGAGACTCCATCTTAATGAACACATTATAAATAAACCTAAGAAACTCCTTGCAGTGAAGTTGCTACCTAGTCAAGTAATAAAATTTCGGCAAGGAAGCAACTGAGCTACATAGAGTCTCTTCTGTCGGATTCTGTTGCAGTTTCTAAGATTCTATATTTATCCAAGCATAAAAATTATTGTACTGAAATCTGGTTTATTGTTGTAAATCAGAGGTCCAGGTTTTTGCTCTGTTCCAAGATGTCTCCCCCCCTTTTGCAGAGAGCTTTATTTTTATACACTTTTACAGAAGCAGATAAAATTTATTTAATTGTTTTAAATTGCTTTTAATTTTTAAATTGTCATGGTTTTATTTTTGGCTGTACACCGCCCTGAGTCCTTCGGAAGAAGGGCGGTATAGAAATTTAATAAAATAAAATAATAAAATAAATAAATAAAAGACTGGACAGTAACAGTATTATAATCGGATAGAAATTATTCACCCCCTCTCAAGATGCCATCCTCTCTAGGTGAGATAATGCAGATCAAAGCCAAGAATTAGATCATAGAAGCAGGAAAGACCACAGCACATGAGCTAAGGCAGTGTGCTGCTCGAAGCCTGGCACCGTGACCTTTGACCTACCTCTACATGCCACTCTGTTTTCTTTTATTTGTCAGGCCATCCTCTTACGAGGGGCCAAAAAAGGGGTTGTTATCAGGATAGGAATATCCCTGCAGTTGTTTATACAAGGCATAAACCTGACTCTGAGGCAGTGTAAGAGGGGGTTTAGGGCGAAATGCAGTAATACATATGTTACAAAAAGAGGGAAGGCACTGAACAAAACAGCACCCACCAATTAGAATAGCACAAATAATGACTGAATAACGTAGGATGTTTCCCAGTAAGCCTGTAGGTAACCAAGATCAAAGACTTTCCCACCAAGATCCTAAAGTATCAATTTTTACATCAGAGGCCAAATTATGTAAAATGTTAAATTGATGCTGAATGTTCCTTGACTCATCTGAAATGTTAAAGCAACAAAGTCCTTCAAAACTTTCACAACCCAAATACTGGCGTAGAAGCAAATAATCAACAGCAGCGCGATTTTGAAGAATAGCTTTTCTAAAAGCTTGCAGTTCATGATTGATTGCTCAAATCGCTGAAGAAGTGGCATTAATGGTTTTTGCTAGATTACACGCAATAGCATTAAAATTCTGATTTATTTATTGGGTTCTGAATGGTTCACCGCAAGTACTGTAAATGCAAACATTTCCTGATCAGTGGGACACAAAGGAATGGAAAAGAAACAATCCTTTAAGTCAATTACCATCACCTCATGATCTGGGGGAATCAGATTAGGATTTGGTGTCCCGCACTGCAAGGGGCCCATAGGTTGAATACATGCATTCACAGCTTGAAGATCATGTAAAAAAAAACAACGCCATTTGCCACTTTTCTTTTTTATCACAAACACAGGTGTATTCCATGGAGTAGTGGATGGCACAACATGACTCACAAGCAGCTAATTTTTAACTAACTGGTGGAGAGCCGTTAATTTTTCGTGTGACATGGGCCGTTGATCAATCCACACCGGCTCTTTAACCATCCAAGTCAGTGGGAGGGCAGTAATTTCAGTCCTCCAAAGTGAGGGTGGCCCCCAGTTTACTGAGCAGGTCGCGCTCCCAAAGGCTGACATGAATATCTAATATAAAAGGGCGGATGAATGACCAAATCTAAATTAGGCAAGTGAGTTGAAATAAATTCTGCACTTTGACGTGCACTTTGTCGATCCCCCCACACCCCACCCACTTGGGCAGGGCTCAATTGGCCAGGCAGCAGGCCACTGCTTAGCAGAGATTACTGAAACATCCGCTCCAGTGTCCAAAATCCCCTTAAAGGGCTTACCCTGCAACACAATGATATGACAGGGCCGTTGGGATGTTATCGGGATAGTGATGGCAGCTATGATAGAAGTGGCCGGGTCAGTAGAACCAAAGCCATCTGTTCCTCTCTCCTTTTGCTCTCCCCCTGCCGGGATAAAATAAGGCAGCAGCAGGAGTTGAGCAGGGCTAGTATAAATGGGCAAAGTTTGGGGCAAATTGGTCCACAATTGAACATAAATAATCCAGATGTAGTCCGAATCTATCACTTCAGGAATGACAAAAATACCTTTTTTACCCGTGCTTGATAATGGGAGGACTAGTCCTACATAATTTTCTGTTAAAGGGCCTGATAATTGGGATGGAATTACTTGAACCTCCCCAGGAAATTTAAAATTCACTTCCTTCTGCAGGATTAAATCAATACCGGCACTACCTTTTGTAGCTGCAGTACTATTTTCTATTGTTGATTTATTGTCTCTGTTTGGACGGGGCAAGAGACCGGCCCGGCCGGCCGTTTCCCGACATCAAGCGACATTTGCTTGCCCAATGATAACCTTTCTGACACTTTGAGCATTTTGTTTTCAGCCTTGATCCCTGATGAAAGGGAGGGCGATATGTTACTGACATACCCCCCCCTGGATTTCCACACTTTCTTTTAAAATGACCAGGTTTGCCACAATTATAACATTTTCCTTGAGGGGTTTGCTGCCTTGTGATAAAGAATCTGCTAACAAATTAGTTTGATAGGAGATTGTTCCTATATCCTAGCATGCTTTAATCATATCTGCCAAATCAGGATCTTTTCCCAGCCCAACAATTGCTCTTCGACACTCAGAAGTGGCGTTGCCTTTTGCCAGCCTCATCAACAACTCATTTTGAGCTTCAGGATTGTCTATCTGTCGCCGTAAAGCACCCTGTAATCTGTTAATAAAATCAGGATACGGTTCATTAGCCTTCTGCCTGATGTTAAGAGAAGGCTTCAGGTTTGCCAGAGACAGGCACTTTCCCGAAGGTTCGATAAGCACATTCAGAAGAAACTTACAAAGTGGCTGCTGGCAGAATAACCTGAGCATCAACTGGAGCAAAAGGACCAGATCCATACAATTGATCAGAAATAAATGCTCCTCCTGAGTGGAGGGCACACATGGCACATTGATGTTTAAATTCATTATCCCAAACTACATATTGCACTGGAGTAAGCAACATGCGAAAGGTAGTTTTCCAATCTTCAGGTACTAAAATATGATTTCTCATCAAGGCTTCTAATATTCCCTGCATATAAGTACTTCCCAACCCCATATCTCTAATTCATTTTCTAAATTCTGTTAAAATTGCATAAGACAAAGGACAAAATTCCACTCTTTGAGCCCCATTTTGATCTAATTGGCCCGTAACATGCACTGGACAAACAGAAAGCATATCAGCAATTTTGTCTATATTCCCCCCCCCCTTTTGTCTAACTTTCTCTAAAATCTGCCTAATGGGGGTGCACAGTGGCCGTGGGGATGCAATAGAATTATCTCCTTCAGCAGGAGCTGATGGTTCAAAGATGGTTTTGGGGTGACAATTTTAATTTTATCATAATCAGGTGGAGGGCTTGTAGTTAATTGTTGCCCTTTCAAAGCATCAGAGCCATATTTTTCTATTGCCTGACAGCATTGATACCATTGATGTAATATTCTCACAGGAGCCCGAGGTTCAAGATGTAATGTATGTCCTTTCCTTGTCCAGTCCCTTAAACGAAGTGACCCCCTTTCAGGGTACCAGGGACAATGTTTCCCTATCTCAGCTACCAGTTTCCTTATATCAGTCTTGCACGTCGTGACACCGGACTTGTGCAAAAGGAATCTTAGTTCCTGCACATGAGTTTGCTGATATTGAAACAGATTGCAGCCCATAATTTACCACTAGGGATCCCGAAGGATGAAAGGCGCGCCAATAGGGGTCTATTCCAGACGATGATAAGTATGTTAAGGATGCTGCTCCCCACGGAGGGTGTCTCTGCTTCAGGCGCCAGATGTTGTAAATCGGAGGTCCAGGCTTTTGCTATGTTCCAAGATGTCTTTCCCCCTTTTGCAGAGAGCTTTATTTTTATACACTTTTACAGAAGCAGATAAAAGACTGGACAATAACAGTATTCTAATTGGATAGAAATTATTCACCCCCCTCTCAAGATGCCATCCTCTCTAGGTGAGATAATGCAGATCAAAGCCAAGAATTAGATCATAGAAGCAGAAAAGACCACAGCGCATGAGCTAAGGCAGTGTGCTGCTCGAAGCCTGGCACTGTGACCTTTGACCTACCTCTACAGTTTATTCTTGCTTTCCTGAGCTTGCCCAGTTACGTGGGGTTTGACGCTAGTGGGTTACCATGCTGTGATTGAGAATTCTGATGTCCAAGCATCACAAAACATCAAATCACTTCAGATTTTTCAGCAAAGTGATCTAACCTTATAAAAGTCTAACTTAGATGCATTATAGCCAGTTGAGAATGCATCTTTTGCTAGTTTAATCTGTCTAAATCCCATTTGACACAAGCTGAGTTTGTTGTTGTCACTGCTTCATGTTTCGTGTTCCTCTAATGAAGCTTTCTAGCCAGAGTTGCTATCTCCTGCTGTGGTGATTATTTCTATGTATCATATAGCAAATCCACATTTCCACCTTGTCCTTCCTTATCATATGGAGCTACTGTTTTTCATTTATTCATAGGTAACTGGATATCTGGTGTGTTTCAGAAACACATGCTTCAATATTACTGTGGGGGTTTTTTGAAGACATTTTCCAGCACAGTTTTGAAACAGTCCAGGTGCTAAGATAAATAATTCAATAGGAGCACATCAAAAACATTTCTTATCCCTTTATGTAGTTTAATTTTAAAGCTTTCCCCATCTTCTCTAAAATTCCTGAACATTTTATGCAAGCAAGATGTTCCGTAAATTTTTTGCAATTAAAGGAAAGCATGATTTTGATAAGAACCAGCACCTTGGCGTTCCTAAGGAAAATGTTATTCTACTCACACTTCTTTGAGCTTTATTCCAGGGTGCTTTCTACTCAGAGATAGATAGCCTTTGAACAAGTTTTTTCCACTTTGGTGTTTTGAAGCAAATACATTTAAAATTGTCTTTTTAAACTTGAAATCAAACGCATCTCCCTTGATACTTGATATTAAGCAGATGTCCAAGATAAAGTCTGGTAATTATTTCCTGTAGCTCAGCAGTTAGGAATGACTTGGCCAGTTCTTAACCATAGTGTGTTTCGTTATAAGGCTACAGACAAGTAATCTTTTAATGAACATATCATTAATTTGATAGTATTTAGTTATATAATTTCTTTGCATTATTAATAAATATCCTGAAAATGAGATACCTAATACTAAAGATACTAAACAATATTAACAATCTTAATTTTAAAAGCTTTGTTTTTACATTATGTTGCAGATTAATGAATATTAACTGCTTTGAAAAGTGGTCATTTGAGAGGAACTTTGCTAAAACTTTATTATGTCCTGATGAGATAGCAGCATTCATTTCTGAAATACATGATACTGTATGTCAGCCTTCCCAATGCAGTGTTTTCCAGAAGGATAGGATAATTCCAAGTTTCTCTCCTATAAGTTGGGAATTGTATGGAAGGCGATGCATTATGGAAGTTGTTGGTTAATAATAATAATAATAATAATTTTATTTCTATACCGCCCTTCTCCCGAAGGACTCAGGGCGGTGTACAGCCTATTTAAAAACACAGAAACAAAACAACAATTTAAAATTTAAAATCATTAAATAATTAGGCTCCAATTAAAATCCCAGAAATTTAAAATACCCCCAATTTAAAACGTTATGTTAATAGCCCTGCCTGGCGGAACAACAGGGTCTTCAGAGCGCAGCGGAACACCCGGAGGTCGGAGATCCTACATATTTCGGGGGGCAGTTCATTCCACAGGGCTGGGGCTCCCACAGAGAAGGCCCTCCCCCTGGGTGTCGCCAGCTGACATAACTTGGCCGATGGCACCCTGAGGAGACCCTCTCTGTGGGAGCGGACTGGTCGGTGGGAGGCTACTGGTGGCAGAAGTCGGTCTCGAAGGTACCCGGGTCCTATGGTTAGTTACTTATACAGAATTAAACAAACATTATTATACAAGGTGGTACTGTTCACTGTGCATTCTTGACTTATCTCTGCAGGTCTCTTGTTATAGAAATAATCAACTTTTTTATTATGAGATTTCTAGTATATTGAAATAGGACACATCTAGACAAAGAATTTAAAACAGATGCATTTTTAAAAGTGCTTTTTAGATTAATAACATTCCTACACTTCAAGGTAATAAATTCTTTAGTACTGTGTAAATGTCATCTACAACATCAGATTCCGATTCCAGAGAAGATACATAATTGCAGGTTATCTCACTGAAGTTATAAAACTTGTGGAAAGCTGTTGCATCTTCATCTGAATAACCAGTTGATTTCTCTGGGGGTTTTTTCCAAGCTCTTGGCTATGATACATTTTAATGTTTTAATGTTTAATGTTACATTTTAACATGCTTTAACCTCACTTAGTAAGGACGTTTGTCACTTCAACTAATTCTATACAATGCACATTTTAGTTACTTTAAAACAATTGCGTATTTTTTATTTAATTACCCTCTCAGTTTGTTTCAAAAGATAAATTATAACTCATAAATGAGCAATATATTTTGTCATGTGTTCAATTTGGTTAAATATTTTTCCACAGAATATATGTATATATTTACAGTGCTGCATCATGTGAAAATAATTTCCCTATTTTTCACAAGTCACAGCATTTATTTTTTGCAAATTTTAATTCATTTCAGTCTGTCATACCATCTGCTTATAATTTTGCAATTTTTAGCTTAAAATATCAATTTAAATATAAACATTGTAGTTCAGAATAGATCATTTGTTCCATACTATTTCTTTAATCATCTTACTTTTCTGCATTTCATCTTTTAGCAAACACAGAACTGCAAAATATGTATTATGTTTTATGTAAACCTCAATTATTTTCATATTGGTCTGTTGGCTCATTGCTTAGAAATGAATAGAATTTCAAAGAATATCTTAAATTGTTTAGACATAATGATAGTAATCAAATTCTATTACAGAGTTAAACTTGCCTATGCCACATCATTGGGTTATGCCAAGAAATAGAAGTTCTTGTAGAGGAAGAAACTAAAAGTTGTGATCTGATGAAATGCGTAGCCAAAAGTTTCATCCCTTTATACTAAACATAGTAATGCCCAGTGTTCTTTTAGTGGATATTAGCTAATATGTAAATATGTGTGGGTCTGGAAGTAATGCTTCCTAACAAAACAAAACAAAACAAAATGGTTTTGTTATGTAAATGTTTTCCCTGAATTATGGCTTCCCCACCTTTAAGAGTCCTTTTTCCTACCAAATTCTTGCACCCGAAATTTGCTAATTTATTTTCTGCAGAAATTTTTATAGTTGGTTTTCCCCAAAATTTCCTTATGGAAAAACTCAAATTACTCAAATAAAATGACATATGGAGATGCTAGTGAGGGCTTCCATTTGATACAGTTTTGATGCAGCAGAATTTGTTCTGCTTTAAATTGGGGGGGGGGGGGGGAAGTGTGTATAGGAAATATGGGAAATACTTTATCTGATTACTTTATAGTTGTCTCAACCAAGCATCTGCGCCTGAATTCTTGGTGTAATGAAGAAGCATCTTTGTTTGCACTTCTTATTTTCATTGTTCCAGATAGAATATAAAATTGTGGGCATTTCTGACAAAAAGTGTAATTCATGGTGTCAGGACAAATTCAGATTGATGGATTCAGCTGTGCATTTTTCAGGATAAATGTCTTTCAAAAATATTATTTTATTTTATTTTATCATTTCCCAACTCAAATTCATTATTCTGGGTGGTTAATAGTGTTAAAAAATTAAAAATTTGAAAAAAACAGAAAAACATAAATAGCAGTTAGGGTAAAAACACTCCTCAGTCACAAGATAACGTAACTGGTGTATGGGCCCAATCTCCCCCCTTCTCCCCACAATTGATCTCCACACAATGAAAGACCGAAGTCTGAAAGGCCAACAAAGTCAAGGGCAATCTCTGAGGGGGAATGATATTTCAAAAGGCAGATTTTTTCTTTCTTTCAATCATGTCCTAGCATCACAACAGAAAAACCTCTCTTCCAGGACCACACTAGGTACCATTCCTTATCAGACAGAGCCTGAAGCATGCCTCTTCTGTCAAACCTAATGGGATGAGTAGACATAATCAGAAACAATCTCTCAAATAGCCTGGCTTCCTGCCATGAAGGGCTTTGTAGATTCCAATCAAGACCTTGTTTTTTAACTTCTACATTTAATTAGGCATAGATAAGTAGAATTCCTTTGGTGGATCCGGCTAAGACTTTCCTTGCTCTCTGAGTGTCTCTAGAAATGATTGGATGTTGTAGTGTATTTCATTACTGTGAACAGGCTTCTGTTGGTTTTATAATTCACTGTAACTCAATGGGAGTTGGGATATGGGAAAGGAAAGTCAAAAAGATAAAATTTTGCAAGGTCAAAATTTGCTATTTCAGCAAAGTTGGCAATTTCAAAATTATATGATAATTACTTTTCAGATAATTGATCTAAAAGAGAGAGATAAAACTAAAAGTTTCCAATATTTTATTAAGACTATTTTTTACTCATGTCAGAGATTTTAGATCGTTTCAATATTCAAATTTAAAGACTAGATATATATTTTTTCACATCAAAATCTGTTCATCTCAGAAAATTTTTTGCATAGGAACATTTTCTGATTCAGAATTTTCTGGAAAGCCCATCGGTTTAGCATAATTTCCTGTGGAGGAAAAATCTCCACAGTAGGATATATGTACAAGAAGCTTTAGTTTCTTTTACTGAGTCACTGTATTCAGCAATAAAAATACATACATTGGTGAGTTCTATGTATAGAACTGTCAGGCAGGGTCAGGTTTATACATTAAGTTGCAGTTCAAGGATTTATTGCTGAAGCCTGTATACAAGAATCTAGTCAGCTAAAGTTCAATACTAAATTGCTGCCAGATAAGCATCAATGGAATTCAAGAGGAGCTGTACTTGGACCATTTTCAATGTAATGACTCTAAGGTGATGATTTGCTTAATTCCGCTCCCCCAACTCTGCCTGCTTTTCTTCTACAAGAACTAGAAGATATCCAAGAACTTAGCTGCCTTGATATACTTAAGGGACTGTTTATTTTATCTTGCTTTTAATATATTATTTTTACAGGAAATGCAGTGAATGCAATTTCCTTTTCCTTGTTTTGCAAAATTGCGTATAAAGATTCAATGTATCGTTTCAGTTCATCATAAAAAAAGTTGTGATGTTGCATCATCTGGAAGTCCAGCAATGCCTTTCTCCTTTCCAAAAGAGAAAAAAAGTCCTGACAGGTTTTGTTTTTTTGCTTTTATTCAGGTGGATCGCTACACACTGAAAAATGGGCATCATATTATACTTCTGGCAGAGGGCAGGCTGGTGAATTTGGGGTGTGCCATGGGACATCCCAGTTTCGTTATGAGCAATTCTTTTACCAATCAGGTGTTGGCACAAATAGAACTTTGGACAAATCCTGGTAAATATACCATAGGAGTACATTTTCTGCCAAAGAAGGTAAGTGTTAAAGAATTAAAAAAAGAATGATATGTTTTAGCTGAAATATATAATGTTTGGTATCCAAAGAAAATGTGGGGAAGATAAGGCAAACTTATTTTCAGAATATTCCTTAAAGCTCAATTATCAGTGGTCACATAAATAGATATTCTCTAGGATATTCTGTCCCCAGTCTGGTGCTTCAGAGCTTCCAATAATACACCACCACTATAATTGAGTCTGTCCATCTTGCTGATAGATATCCTCTTGCATACCATATTATTCAACATTATAAACTTCTTCAGGAAATAATAAAAACACTGTATTTTATTTCTGCTTTAAATATCTGTGGCAAAGTTAGCATAACATGCTAGACCAGTGATGGCTAACCTTTTTGCCATTGCATGCCAGGGGGGACGGGGCGGGGGAGGTTCACATGCGCGCATACCCACACCCATAATTCTATGTGCCCCACCCTGTGCATGCGCGTGCAACCCCTCTCCCCCCCGCTCCTAGCATGTGATGGCCAGGTAGGCCTGTTTTTCTTTCTCACCTGGCTCTAGATCCTCTCTATGCATCTGGGGAGGGCGAAAATAGCCTTCCCCACTCCCTCAGGGGTCTGAAATGGCCCATTTCCCAACTTCCAGTAGGACAGGAAGTGACTTTTTTGCTTTCCCCAGCCTCCAGAGACTGAACCCATGATTTGCTTAGATAGAAAATGATGAAAGCGAATTCTAAAACTTTCCTGAACAATGCTGCAATAATGGAATAGACCAGAGTGTCAAACTTGCGGCATCACATCATCACGTGACATATCACAACTTTTTTCCCTTTCACTAAACCAGGGGTGGGCATGGCTAGCACATGAAGCATTTGGCCCACGGGCCACGAGTTTGACATCCCTTGAATAGACAATCAAAGTATGGAATGTAAATCAGAGACTCTTCCATTAAGACCTAAAAGTTTTAAGTGAACACAACAAAATTGGCTTTACTCATGGTTATTTTTTATTGGCCTATATCAGTTTTTATATTATTATCAGGAAAGGTACTATGATGATATATTGGACTGGGTAGCTTAAGAGGGGTATGCAATTCTGCAGCCTAATTTTGGTAACACCAGAGCATGTTGATATTGTGCTATCCATCCTTAAAAGTACACCAATTTTCCTTTTAAAAAATGAAGCCAAAAAAATAAAATGGGCACGGAGTGGGATGGGGTGGAATTATCCTGTTCACCGCAACAATATTTAATTATTGGCCTGCAGTGTTCAGAGAATGACATTTTAAAAAGAATGCCCAGACATGAAACACAGAGATAATTGAGAAAATGGTTGTTCTATCTATGTGGTTAAATCAGCAAAGCCTTCTACTGGCATCAGCAGATTTTCTAAATAATGAACTATTCTCTCCCAGTATATATACCACATACAGTCAGCAGATATGCATATCCACCCAGAGGTGGTTTGCAAGAAGTTTTACTTAGGATTTAGCAAATTTGAGCAGCAGATGACAAAATGTGTGTGCAAACACATGCTCAAAGCAAATAATCCCAAATCCCTGTAGAGTTTATCTACAATAAAGGTAAAGGTTCCCCTCGCGCATATGTGCTAGTTGTTCCCTACTGTAGTGGGTGGTGCTCATCTCTGTTTCAAAGCCGAAGAGCCAGTGCTATCCAAAGACATCTCCGTAGTCATGTGGCCAGCATGACTAAATGCCAAAGACACACGGAACGCTGTTACCTTTCCTATTTTTCTACTATTTTTTTACATGCTTTCGAACTGCTAGGTTGGCAGAAGAACCTCTATCTACTATAGGGACGTCAAACCTGCATCGTCATGGTGGTGTCATGTGCCGTATCAGGACTTTTTTGCTAAACAGCATGGGCATGGCCAGCACGTGACATATCCAGCCCATGGGTTGGGAGTTTGACAGTCCTGATTTGGAACAATGAGTTCCAAATCATTATGATCATTAACTTGCTGATTGGGTATATTCCACATAGGGCTAGAAAAAGAACCTAGTCTGAGTCTTTAGTACCTTGACCTTTAGTACCTTTAGTAGCTTTAAGATATGTGGCCTCCAACTTCCCAGGAAGGCTGGCTGGGGAATTCTGGGAGTTGAAGTCCACCCATTGTAAAGCTACCAAGATTGGGAAACTCTGTTCTAGCATGTTGTTGTCCATTTGTGTGGAAACATTGCTTGATGAAATGATGATTTGCACATATTTCTAGCATTCACATATTGCTGAATTTCAGCTCCCTAATATCTTTCACCATTGGCCATCTGGAGCTATTCATTAGCATACAGACGGCTACATGTTTTCAGCCCATATCAAGTTGTTACTTCCTATATTAATAACTTTCCACGTTTTTCTTTCAGCTGGATGAAGCAGTAGCTGCTGCTCATCTGGATAAACTCGGTGTGAAGTTAACCAAGCTGAATGATAACCAGGCCAAGTACCTAGGACTAGCTAAAGATGGCCCCTTCAAACCAGATCATTACAGATACTGAGCAGCTGGCAAAGCCCAAGAGGCTCAAAATTCAAGTCCTCCTGTACTGCGATTTCATCAACAGCCACATAACCTGTCATCTCTTCTTTCCCATATCTGCCTCTTGTCTTCTCCACCTGCAGCACATCTGCTCTTCCAAAGAAACTTCCAAGAGTCTTTCAAGCAGGTGTCTGATGCTTCAACCAAGGAGTTATGATGCTGGAGAATCAAAATGTGCTTTGCAAATTGTCTTCTCTTCATGGCCTTGTTGTTTTGAATTTTTGAATACACTGATTAAAAATAAACGGTGGGGAGCAGTGAGGAGAAGAAGAAAATATCTCTAAGTCTCTTTTTCACATTAGGGCTTCAGGTTGGGATATGAAATGATACAGTTTAATGTTTGCTTACATTCAGTCTCAGATGCTGCTTTGATCTGGCTGATGAGGCAAAATGTGCATACATGCAGGCTTTGAAAATACCTTGGAAGGAAATGTCTGGAAGCAATTTATTTACTATGTGGTAAAACTGATTCTGAAAACCTGACTGTGGGCAGGGGGAGCATTCAGTTCTCCAAAGAGGCTATCAGGCATTGTCTGCTGAAGCCTGGTCTGTTTTGTGTCATAAAACAAGTTTATTAAACATCTGGAAAGTGGTCTTGTTTTCATTTTAATTATGTGGGTTAGGAGGATAGTTGCTGTTATTTTATCTAGTGACACCTAGATTATGCAGCAATTTAAAGGTGCATTATGCAAATATGACTGCCATATTATGAGTCATTTGTGAATGTAACAGTTTATTTCTAAAAATAGTTACTACTTACTGTCCAGTGGCAGACAGTTGTAGGTCTCCATCCTGTGGCAATGAGTTCCAAAAATTATGTACTGAGTTCCAAAAATTATATATTGAGTGGAATTTGGCAGTGATTTAGAGGAAGCACTGGCATTATCTCTCCATTGAATGTTCTCCATCTAATTATTACTCTTAATATTTTATTATTGGCAGCTAAAAATATGGGTAGGATCTGTTAAGACACAGGTTTTTTGAGTTTTTGAAATGAAGAGCTTAATACTTAAGATAATTAAAAGAATAATACTGTATAATGCATTGAATTCACATTGTTCAAAATGTGGAATAAAATATTTAGTAAATAAAA
This sequence comes from Arizona elegans, assembly GCA_022577455.1. NCBI lineage: Eukaryota > Metazoa > Chordata > Lepidosauria > Squamata > Colubridae > Arizona > Arizona elegans. The sequence goes on along the minus strand of JAKOOJ010000002.1, from coordinate 176,060,664 downwards.
TAAAAGTATTTAGTGATGAAATTGATAATCTAATACAGATTAACAAATTAATCTATTTGAAATTAAACATATTCATTTTTTGTTTGGAAGAAATGTGTAAGAATTCTAGTCCACTGGATAATATATATATATATATATATATATATATATATATATATGTAGGTCTTTGGTTATTCGGGTCTTCTCCCACGTAAAATTGGAAGTGTCTTGGCGACGTTTCGACGAAGTCTCATTCGTCATCTTCAGGCTGGTGTTCTCGGCTTCGTGCTTCCAGGAGCAAATGCTCCTGGAAGCACGAAGCCGAGAACACCAGCCTGAAGATGACGAATGAGACTTCGTCGAAACGTCGCCAAGACACTTCCAATTTTACGTGGGAGAAGACCCGAATAACCAAAGACCTACATACAAACACCCGCGAAAACCTGAGAAAACATATATATATATATATATATTACATCCCTTTACCATAGTTAATACACATTAGTGCTGGCATATAGAGTCCATTTATATAGGCAACGCCCTATATCAGGGTTCTCAATTTGATCATAAACAGGTATATAAAATGACCTTAAAAATATAACATTTTCTTAATTTTATGAACTTAGTGTTCATAAAAAGGTGATCTCATTTTATAATGTAAAGTGTTGCATTAACTGAATTTAACGAGCTAAAGTTGGTTGAAATATGCAGAATGATGCACATTTTAATATAATAGACAAATGAGTATTTCTCACATTTGCTCTATTAAACCATGAAAATATTCCTTCTTTGACTGCTGCTTCCTCTTTTAGATGTAATAATTATTATGTACCGATAGATGTCATGTACATAAAGTATTTGGTTGGAGAGACATGGAATTCTACAACTTGGAGGAAAAATTACCTAGCTTAGTAAATGTCTGAAAACTAATGTAATACTCTGCATTTATTTTATTAAGGCTGATCTGACCCTAATAAGCAAAGAAAAATAAGTTTCTTTTCTAAGTATTTCAAACTTTTCTCATGTTTTTAATATTTTTTTAAAAATGATTATAGCTTCTGTTTTTTAAAAGCAGTACATCTTTATCATGTCCCAAAACTTGATTGAGCATTTTGTCCCAGCTTAAATTCTTTCTAGGAATTTAGAAACAAAATAAAGAGGATCCAAGTCTGGAAATGATATTGTAAAACTGATTACCTTCAATCTTAAATTGGAGAAATGTTGGGAAATACATTTTATGCATACCTGAGATTGGTGACAATACTTTTCAATTCATCTTGGGTGTAATTAATAAATAGAAAATCCTTTCCTGTAGAGAAAAAATGTTAGCCTTAAATAAGTCCAAGTCAATTACTTTTGCTACTAAGTCAATTCTACAAATGATAACTCATTCATATTATGCAAATACATTACTTTTAAAACTGGAATTGATCAAATTTGGGATTCTGTTCCCCATGAAAATAGGGCAGTGTCTATACTATAGCCAGGAAGCAACCATATGTTGAGAATAAATTATGGTTAGCCCAAAAAAACCCCCACAACCCAATTCTTGCAGCGGTCCCTTTAATTAGTATCCTTTTATTCCATATTTTTCTTTACAAAAACATCCTTGATTGTGTGCCTTTAAAAAAAATGGGTTCCTTCCATGCAGTCAAGATCAATAGAATAATTAAACCATACAATTTAAGAATGTAAGGAAGAGATCTTACGAATATCTATTCCAACTTCTATCCAGTGCAGGAAATCACTGCTACAACATCTGTGAAAGAAATAATTATTCAGCTATCATTAAACCCTTAATAATAAAGAAAAGCCCACTGCCTCCCAGTGGTTAAAAGACTTTTCTTGTCCTGACATCTGGAATGACTCTGAACAATAAAAAAGTAAAGGAGTCTCTGCAGATTTTACTCCACTATTCATTGCTGATTATAGGATGCTCATCTTCATTCTCAAGGCCATTCAGCCAGCACTGTCAAGACATTTCCGTGGTTATGTGGCCAGCATGACATCATGAAGTATTGTTACCTTCCCATCAAAATGATACTTATTTACTTGCATTTGCATTCTTTCAAATTGCTAGGGTGCAGGTGCTGCAGCGAGGATGGAAGTTTACCCTGTTGTGTGGCACTCGGGTCTCAAACCTGACTGCTAGCTTTCCAGCCAACAAGCCCAGCATCTTTATCGCATCACCCCACCCTACTCTAAATAATACTAGTCCATTTTCTATATAACAGCCCTTCAGGTCTCTGAAAGCAATCATATCTCACTGTAGTCTTCTCTTTCTTGGTTAAACATACTCAGTGATTCCAATTATTCCTGGTAGTTTTTTTCTAAACCTTTCAGCTTGCTTCTAGATGTGCTTCACTTTGTCAAAGTTCTTGCTGAAGTGGTACTCAAATGGATGCAGGCAATCTGACAACAGAATACAATTACTGTATTTTTTGCGCTATAAGACACCCCCCCCCAAGTGGGTGGAAATGTCTGTGCATCTTATAGAACAAATTTTGTGGCAGGGGGAGGGGCAGCATCCACCATTGCTGCCTGTCATTGCTGCCGCTGTTCACTGCTGCCAGGGAACACTGGAGCCTTCGCTGCCGAACAACTGATCAGCGGTTGGATTGGCCTCCTGGAATACTGCCAATCAGCTGTTCTAGGTGGCGGTGATCAGCGACAATAGGAGTGATCAGCGGCAATAGGTGGCGGCGATCCCTGTCACCTAAAACAGTTGATCGGCAATATTCCGGGAGGCCAATCCAACCACCGATCAGCTGCTCGGTAGCAAAGGCTCTAATGTTCCCAAGTGGCGGTAACAGCTCAGCTCAGTTGACCGGTGGTAGGCGCAATGGAGCTGAGGCCTGGTGAGCCACTGCTGGGGCTGTGATAACATGCTGAAACTTATCTTCAGCACGGCTGAAACAGCTGTGACCGGGCTGTTTGCTGTTTGCTTCAAGGACGCTTGCCAGATGAATACTGCATGGATGCTGGGAGGCAGAGGCAGATTTCCCCCCCACCCCCACTTGCTTTCCTCCTCCAAAGCTAATGTGTGTCTTATGGTCTTGTGTATCTTATAGTGTGAAAAATAGGGTATATTTGTTATAATTTAAAATGGAACACGTTAATTATAATATCTAACTAACTTTGAGTAAAGTCACCTTAACTATACATACTTGGATGGGTTAGCTGGCTAAATCTTCTCTTTGCTCTTTAGTTACAGTATTGACTGCAATTCAAAGCCATTCCTACATAGGCACTTTCATAATTCTTTATTCCTTATTGCCTTCCTCACCTCACAAATAGTGAAATTAACATAGAAAGGGGTGAGGAGGAGACACTTGGACTTCTCTGTTCCATGCACAGAACTTCGTCTAAATTCTAAGAGTCTTACTGTGTGGTTCTTTTTGCTTTCATGTGCTTACTGGCCAGAAGGGGACTGAAGATAGTGGCTGGTCATAAGTCATATTATCTTATTATGTTTACTGCCTAATGCTAATACTTAATGGAAATGTAGCATGACTTGGAGAAACTTAAGTCAAATATCAGGCAATTATGAAGATTCTTGAGTGATCTTGGCCCAGTGTACATCCTCATTTTAATTTATTGAAAATATTGTTAGATTAGGTAGGGGGCAGAGGAAGAAGATCAGAGTTTCATTTGGAAATGCAGATAAAGTACAGTAATAAAATGGCTGTGACTAGAATAATAAAATACAAAAGCAGAATGTTATGAAAGACAAAGTGCCAATTCAGAAAATAGGGCAAGAGCACTCAGTAAATGGTTAAATTTAAGAATTGGGGTAAATTAAATTGATTCCATGTGGCTGAGTGTTCTCTTTCATAATTGCTTTAGAATTAGAAAAAGCTTGATATAAACATTATTTAGAAAAATAAAATACCTCATTGTGGAATCCAATCTGAGGTTGGTCACTGGGACCAGACTTTAGTCTTCCAGGCTCTTGGATTTGAGCCCATCCTCAGGGAACTTCTTTCTGACCTGAATAGGAAGAGAGGTTCTCTGAAGATGGGCTCCAGCACAAATCCGAAAGCTGGAAGACTAAATCTCTGGTCCTGGTGATCGATTCAGATTGGATCCTGCAACATTATCCTGGGACACATATACAGTCAGGTCCAGAAATATTGGCACATTGACACAATTCTAACATCTTTGGCTCTATACACCACCACAATGGAATTGGAATGAAACAAATACAATGTGCTTTAATTGCAGACTGTCAGCTTTAATTTAAGGGTATGTACATCCAACTCAGGTGAACGGTGTAGGACTTACAGCAGTTTGCATATGTGCCTCCCACTTGTTAAGGGACCAAAAGTAATGGGACAGAATAATAATCATAAATCAAACTTTCCCTTCTTAATACTTGGTTGCAAATCCTTTGCAGTCAATCACAGCCTGAAGTCTGGAATGCATAGACATCACCAGACGCTGGGTTTCATCCCTGGTGATGCTCTGCCAGGCCTCTACTGCAACTGTCTTCAGTTCCTGCTTGTTCTTGGGGCATTTTCCCTTCAGTTTTGTCTTCAGCAAGTGAAATGCATGCTCAATGGGATTCAGGTCAGGTGATTGACTTGGCCATTGCATAACATTCCACTTCTGTCCCTTCAAAAACTCTTTGGTTGCTTTTGCAGTATGCTTTGGGTCACTGTCCATCTGCACTGTGAAGCTCATTTGGCTGAAAGTGAGCAGATAATATTGCCCGAAACACTTCAGAATTCATCCTGCTGCTTTTGTCAGTAGTCACATCATCAATAAATACAAGAGAACCAGTTCCATTGGCAGCCATATATGCCCACGCTATGACACTACCACCACCAAGCTTCACTGATGAGGCGGTATGCTTAGGATCATGAGCAGTTCCTTTCCTTCTCCATACTCTTCTCTTCCCATCACTCTGGTACAAGTTGATCTTGGTCTCATCTGTCCATAGGATCTTGTTCCAGAATTGTGAAGGCTTTGTTAGATGTTGTTTGGCAAACTCTAATCTGGCCTTCCTGTTTTTGAGGCTCACCAATGGTTTACATCTTGTGGTGAACCCTCTGTATTCACTCTGGTGAAGTTTTCTCTTGATTGTTGATTTTGACACACATACACGTACCTCCTGGAGAGTGTTCTTGATCTGCCCAACTGTTGTGAAGGGTGTTTTCTTCACCAGGGAAAGAATTCTTCGGTCATCCACCACACTTGTTTTCCATGGTCTCCTGGGTCTTTTGGTGTTGCTGAGCTCACCGGTGCATTCCTTCTTTTTGAGAATGTTTCAAACAGTTGTTTTGGCCATGCCTAATGTTCTTGCTATCTCTCTGATGGGTTTGTTTTGTTTCTTCAGCCTAATGATGGCTTGCTTCACTGATAGCGACAGCTCTTTGGATCTCATCTTGAGAGTTGACAGCAACAGATTCCAAATGCAAATAGCACACTTGAAATGAACTCTGGGCCTTTTATCTGCACATTGTAATTGGGGTAATGAGGGAATATCACACACCTGGCCATGGAACAGCTGAGAAGCCAATTGTCCCATTACTTTTGGTCCCTTAACAGTGGGAGGCATATATACAAACTGCTATAAGTCCTACACCGTTCACCTGAGTTGGATGTACATACCCTTAAATTAAAGCTGACAGTCTGCAGTTAATGCACATTGTATTTGTTTCATTCCAACTCCATTGTGGTGGTGTATAGAGCCAAAGATGTTAGAATTGTGTCGATGTCCCAATATTTCTGGACCTGACTGTATTTGCTTTCATTTGAGAAATCTCATTTTTCGCTTATGGAAGAGAATCTTGGAAACATATCAAAATAGTGTTTAGTATTAGCTATAATTAAGAACTGGTGGAGTAAGTACACTGGTTTGCTTTAAGGATTCCTTCCTTCCAAATGAAACAGGCAAGGGATCTTTAATTTCCTATTTTCTGGAAATACTTTACCTCTAGTATGGCAGTGCATTTTTTATATGGGATCAGTCATTTGAAAAAAATTATGGGCCCATTTAAACATTAAGGTGTGGAACAGAATGATGTTACTACTGTATATGACTGTATATTTGGGTTCCTATATTTTAAATCAGCTCTTCTTTGCATGACAGAGATCTTTGGTTCTAGGAACTTCAAATAACAACTCAAGGAATCACGTTTTGCCCACCTGCCATCATTTTCCCATTAAGCCATGTTATGGGCAGGTGACAAGGTGATTTTTATTGTATTCAGAAGTGCTGACCATAAAGAAGATGAAGGAGTGAGGGAGTTTGCAAATGTTTCCCTATGATTTGGGTTTGCATAGTGGTTGAGAGAGACTTCTCATTTCTGTACTGCCAGGGTAAAATTAAATATATCTCCTATATTAGTATGTGAAGGACAGAGCTTCAGGTGCATATGAAAATATAATTTTTTGACTAGGGAATGTGCTTTTAATTATTAGATTGCTAGATTTATATCGCACCCTGTTTTCAGAAGCTCAGGATGATATATTGCACTCTCTTCTCTACTTTTTTTTTTTAATTCCAACCACCACCTCATGGGCTGTGAAAAATTCAGATTCATCTATTGAACATCAACTTTTGAAGATGGGCATAAATTTTAATCCCCCCTCCCATTTCTCAAATACACTGCCATTGTCATTTGATGAATATCATGTTAACAGCTTGGGGAGTATGTTTTTTTTCTTTTCTTTTCTAGAACATCTGAAGACTAAAGTAATGATATCATTAAAAACATAAAAGCCTGAAATGCAGGGGGGAAAAAATCTGCTGTTACTTGAGTTGAAAATAAGTCTTTAGTATCCAGCATTCTAAGTAATACACCAAAAGAAAGCAGAACTCCGAGGCAGGTAGCTTCCTCAAGGAAAATTTATTGGATACATCATATTGGCACATTTGACCTTGGCTTCCTGAATCATTAAAACACATAAGTAGTCCCAAAAACTTCTTTTATTGCAACAGTTGTGAATTGCATTTATTTACAGCTGAGTCCCAATTAGTTTCAAAAAGTCCTTCGGGAGAAGTCCTTTGGGATAATCACCAACCTTTATCTCCCTTGACAGGCTGCCAAAGACCTACTTGGCAAAGCCACACAGAGTCCAGAATCAAACAGAAATATCGACTGGGAACAGAATTAACAACATTACTTTCCTACAAAGGCCCCATGTGCCTTTGCTCCTCTTTTAAGCCTTAAGGGAGGAGCCAATCATCTCCATGCCTTACTCCTGAGTCGTTCCTTTAGTTTTAACTGTTCTTGGCTTCTGGCAGCTCTGCGCATGCGCGCACTAGGAACAGGCTCCTCTTGTTCTCTATCTCTCTAATGTCCAACTCTGGAGGCTCTGGAGCATGGGTGAAATCCAGCAGGTTCTGACAGGTTCTGAAGAACTGGTAGCAGAAATTTTGAGCAGTTCGGAGAACCGGTAGTGGAAATTTTGAGTAATTCGGAGAACTGGCAAATACCATCTCTGGCTGGTCCCAGCGCAGGGGTGAAATGCTCCCGGTTTGGACTGGATTGCCTGATCCAGTAGCGATGGAGGCAGGTGGTTCGGAGAAACAGTAACAAAAATCCCTGCCCACCCCCCCCCCCCCATGCTCAGCTGAGCCGCACAATCATCAGAGGCTTTTTTTTTACTTTTAAAAGCATTTTTTCTACAACCTCTTTGGCTGAAAAAATGCTTTTAAAAGTAAAAAAAAAAAAGCCTCTGATGATCGTGTGGCTCAGCTGGAATCGTCAAAGGCTTTTAAAAGAAAAAAAGCCTCTGCTGATCAGGCAGCTCAGCTGGGATCATCAGAGCCTTTTGAAAGCATTTTTTTACAACCTCTTCACCGAAGAGGTTGTAGAAAATATGGTTTTAAAAGTTAAAAAAAGAATTGGCCATGCCCACCCAGTCACATTACCCCCCCCCCCACCAAGCCATGCCCACAGAACCGATAGTAACAAATTTAAGATTTCACCACTGTCCCAGAGTGGATGGGAATGGAAATATCCTTCTTCCATGAGTGGGAAGGAAATGGGGATTTTGCAGTATCCTTTCCCTGCCACGCCTACCAAGCCACACCATGGCCACCAAGCCACGCCCACAGAACTGGTAGTAAAATAATTGGATTTCACAACTGGTGAATCAATCAGCAATCATGGCTTTCTGTTTAAGGAAAACGCTATAGAAATTTAGCAATCCTAAGAAAGCCTGAAGCGCTGGCTTGTTTTTGGGGGCCGGAGCTTCATGAATTGCCTTGACTTTAGATTTGGTGGGGTGTATGCCAGTGCTATCTATTAAATAGCCCAGGAACTTGACCTCCTGGACCCCAATGATGCACTTGTCTCTCCTTACACGCAGGCCCTTCTCTTGAAACCGCTTCAGGGTGAGCCTAAGCCGTTCCAAGAGTTGAGCTCTGGAGGTGCCAGAGATTAGTACATCATCAAAGTATGGCACCACCCTGGAATGCCTTGGAGAAGGTGCTCCATCATTGATAGGAAAATGCCAGGGGCTGCGCTGACTCCAAATTGGAGGTGGTTGCATTTAAATGCGGCCTGATGGGTGACAATAGTCTGAGCCTCCGCAGTTTTTTGGTCGACTGGCAGTTGCTGGTAAGGCTGGGCCAGGTCCAGTTTCGCGAATATGGTCCCACTCCCGAGTGAATGCAACAGATGTTGCACCACTGGAACTGGGTATGCACTCTGCTGTAATGCCTGGTTAATGGTTTATAGTCGGCGCAGATGCGCACAGACCCATCATGCTTCAGTGGGGTCACAATGGGGGTCTCCCATGCAGCATGATCGATCGGTTCCAATATGCCTTGGGCAATCAGTTTATCCAACTGATCTACCTTAGGCCGAAGTTCAAATGGAACCCTGTGAGGATTAAGCCGAATTGGAGTGATTGAGGTGTCTAAATTGAAAGAGATGGGTTTCCCCAAAAATTTACCTAAGCTGCCATCGAAGACGTCCTTGAACTTTCCGAGGAGTTTGTCGAGTTCATCCTGCCGAATCTGATGAATTCCTCTGATTGAGAGCCCTAGAGGCTTGAACCATTCCACTCCCAGCAGTGTCAGGCGACTGTCCTTGATCATGGTAATGGGTAGGTCGCCCTTGAATCCGTGGTAGCTGATTCTCAGTGAAGCTCTCCCCAGGACCCCGATGGGGTTTCCACCGAAATCGACAAGCCTTGCGTGTAGCAGATGCAGTTGGCTCTTTGAAATTTGCGGTTTCAACTTTTGAGCTGCTGCAGTCCATAATGGAGTAGATTGGGCCCGAATCTACTTCCCTGGCACATGGAGTCCCTTCCGTGTGCACCGTCACGATGAACTTTGTAGCATTGTGGTCATCGGTGTGGGCAATGGTGGTTTGGTGGACCGCTCTGCTTCGCGGGTACCCGTCTCCCTTGCGCCTTGGTTGGTAGGACCGTCTGGATGTCCTCTGGTGATAGCGGTTTTCTGGCTTGGCTTTCTCCCGGATTGGTTCTGGAGCTCTGCAGGTCTCAGCGATGTGGCCTTTCCGCTGGCAACGGTGGCAGGTCGCATCTCTCCACTGGCATCTGGCTCTCACATGGTCACCGTTGCAGGTGGCATAGGTCTCCCCTCAGCCGCCATTTTGTGTGGCCTCGCATCTAGGTGGTCTGGAGACCTTATGGACCGCCATCTCGGATCCCACGGTGGATTCCTCAGATGAGGTCTGGGGGGTTTTCTTGATTTTGTGGACTGCCTTGGCTCTCTGCATCGCTGCTGCTGCCACCTCCGATGTTCCTGCGGTTGTGGCTTCTTCAATTACGTCTTTTAGCGAGATCTTTCTCCTGCTCAGCAACTTTCTCTGCAGGGAAATGTCCTGCATCCCAAAAATGATGTGATCTTGGATGGCGTTGTCCACGTGGTCAAACTCGCAGTTGGCAGCCAACTTCCGTAGTGCTGCCACAAAGTCCTTTATGGATTCGTCCTTCTGCTGGCTCCGTTGGCTGAAGGTGAATCTGTTTGCCATCAGTGTACCAGTTGGGGTGTAGTGTTCCTGGAGAATGTCTTGGAGGTCGCTCCACGCCATGGCCTCGATGTCCTGGGGTGCCACGAGGTTGATGGCCATCTTCAGGACTGCCAATCCGCAATGTACCAGGAACAAGGCTTGTTTGCAGTTGTCCTCCAGGTCTTCATAGCCATTGCCGGTCAGGAATTGGCGGAACCTAATCATATAGGCTTTCCACTTCTCCTAATCAGGGTTGAATGGTGCCAGCGAGATTTGTGGCGCTGCCATGGTTCTAGTGCTATCAGCTCTAAGTGACTCCAGCTCAGTGACTTGCTCTGTTGAGTCGGGCTGGGTGGCGATCGTGCCACAAGGTTCTTCGCTGTGGTTCTTGAAATCCTTTGTCGCCAGTGTTAGATTGGCGCAGGGAAAAGAATACGCGAGCAGCGAGTGGTCCGTTCAGCACTTTATTAGAGGGAAACAGAACAGCCGGCTGTGCTGCCGGGCTCGCCTTATGAAGGAAGTCGGCAGGCAAGCCGGCCAATGACAAATCTTCAAATCTCCCACCAGTGGACTAGCCAATCCGGCGGCGATGCCCATATAAGGACATAACAGTGATGATTCTAAATGATACTGGATCCCATTTATATTATTCTAGAACATGTGGATTTCAATTCCCAGAATTCCTCAGCTATGCTAGCTGGAGAATTCTGGGAGCTGGAGTCCCGACAAACTAAAGTTGCCAAGGTTGAGAAGTAAACCATGGTTTACCATTGTAAACCATGAAGAAAAAGAGGGTCAGCTTGCCCTCATGCAATGTATTTAAAATAACCTATAGTGGGCTCTGTGGTTGCTGCTTGAGAAATAGCCCTGCCAGTTACTTATGCTGTTATGTTATTGTGAAAGAGATCCTTCCATGTTTTATAAATGTTTCCATATGTAGGATGGCAGAATTGACCAGCTTTCTTTCAAGTTCAAAAGGAAAATCAAGATCAAAAGATGATTCTGGCCTGTGAATGCTTTTTCAGATTTTTAAATATGACTAGCTGAATATCTGTGCTCCGCTATGAAACTATGTGATCAGGCTTGATAAATCGACACTTAAGAGTTTGAAAATTAATGAGTAGGTACAATCAGCCTCTCCTCTCCTCTTCTTTCCCTCAGGCTAGCCCCACAGAAGCCTCCTCTCCTCTCCCCTTCTCTCCCTTGGGCTGGCCCCATAGATCCTCTTCTCTCCCCTTCTCTTCCTCAGGCTGACCCCACAGAAGTCTGTCCTGTCCACTCCTCTCCCCTTCTCTCCCTCAGGCTGGCCCCATAGATCCTCTCCTCTCTTCTTCTCTCCTCAAGTTGGCCCCCAAAAGCCTCTCCTCTCCTCTCCCTCAAGCTGCCCCATAGAAGTCTCTCCCCTTCTCTCCTTCAGCCTTGCTCCACAGAAACGTCTCCTATCCTATCCCCTTCTTTCCCTCAGCTTTCTAGCCCCTTCTCTCCATGAGGCTTGCCCCACAGAAGCCTTTCCTATGCTATCCCATTCTCTCCAGAGTTATTTTCAAGTTGGGAGGGGGAGTAGAATATTTAACTAATTAGCATCAGAGCGTGTTATAATAATATAGGAAATACTAATACTCTGATGGTCATTTTGAAAAAATCCTTTCTTAGTGAGCACCTAGAAGCCAAGAGGAACATACATGGCAAATTTCAAGTTTGTAGGCTTTATGGTTCTGGAGATTCCATGATTAATGCGTGACTGGTTTTTGCTTTTATATATAGAGATTTCCACAGATATAAAGCATGTGCTACTTATCTGCCCTGGTGAGCATCCTGTAGAACATTGTATGGAAAAAGGTTATAGATGAACACTTAAGAATACTAATGAATATATTGAGTATTCTAATGAAGGGACTTAGAACTTTCATAGTAAAGTTCGTGCAATTGTTCCGCTTCTCAGCTTGGAAATGTTTGATTAAATAAAATGGCCATATTAGCTGTTTTGTTATTCACAGCTCTTCCATACAACTACCCATGACATAGTTGGCTCTGCCCTACTCATAGTCACTTTATTTAGTTCTATGGTCCTTCATGTGTTCAACAATAAATGCTTTGTAACAAGAAAACAATGGCAGTTGCTAAATCAATTGCTTGTTCTTGGTCTCATGTAATTATTATTATGAGGAAATGCGTAGCCTAAATGTTTTACTTATGCATCAAACTATGTACATTAAAATTGATTATGTGTTTTGAAGTGGTTCGGGAATGACGAGAGGCACAAGCAAGCAAGTGACAACAGCTCTTTAATATATGGTGAGACTTCAGCAAAAACTCAGAGGCTGCAGTCCTCCTTATATACAATCCTGGAGAGACTGTCAGCCAATCAGAAACGTAGGCAGGTTTGAAACTCCCGCTTAAAAGTATCAATACATAACACCCCTCCCTTCCCAGAAGGCACTAACACTCAAAAATTAACATATGTACAAACAAAGTCTCGCAGGTGCTTAGGCTGAGTTCTCGCCCTAGTTGACCTGCGCAGTTCAGTGTTTGGTGAGGCGTCGAGCTGGTCGGAGGGACTCTTTGTCTCTCCCGGCTCCGCCAATGGAACCTCCTGGATTTTGTCCGGGGCGTGGTTATTCCCGGCTGGGAGTGGCGACTCGCTGGGGCGGCGCTGGAACCAGGGCTTGTCAGCTAAGTATTCTCGCGGCCCCGGGCTTGAGTTAGCTGTTTTGGAGAAGTGGTCATAGTTAGGCTCGGACATGTCTGCGTTGATGTTTGCCTCGCCAACCACCCGTTTCCTCAGTTGGTCTATGTGGCGCTTCCAGAGTCTATCTACCCCCACATCCACCGTGTATGATTTTGGGCCTGTTATCCCCACTATGGTTCCTGCAACCCACAGAGGACCGCTGGCATAATTGCGAGCGAACACCGGGGACCCGACCTGAAACTGCCTTAAGCCACAGGTCTCTCCCTTAAAGTTTTCGTGCGAATAGTTAGGGTGAAGCCTGTCCAACACGCACCGGAGCTTTCTCCCCATGAGGAGCTCTGCTGGGCTTCTCCCAGTTGCTGTGCATGGTGATGCATGCTGAACCGCAAGGAATTGATCTATCCTGGCCTGCCAGTCCCCATTGTCTAATCTGGACAGTGCTTCCTTGGCTGTCCTGACAAATCGTTCAGCCAATCCGTTGGAAGCCGGGTGAAATGGGGCTGATAGGGCATGGCGGATCCCCAGGCCGGCCAAGTAGCCTTCGAAAAGGGTTGCTGTAAATTGGGGACCATTGTCCGATACCAAGGTATCCGGCAGGCCGTGGGTGGCAAACAACTTTCTTAGGGCCTTGATAACCGCTTCGGCCGTTGTGGATGGCATTAATACAATTTCGAGCCATTTTGAAAAGGCATCCACTACTATTAAAAACGTTTGGCCATGGAACGGGCCGGCAAAATCAATGTGGATCCTCCCCCATGGGCCTTTTGGTTTCTCCCACTCTCGGATGGGCGCTACTGGGGGATCGGGGCGAGACTCCTGGCAGGGTCTGCACTTCCCCACCCACTCGGAAATGACCTGGTCCATGTTGGGCCACCAGACATAGCTGCGGGCTAAGCACTTCATCCTAACGATGCCAGGATCCCACCTTCGTCGCCAATGAAGTGGTTCGGGAATGACGAGAGGCACAAGCAAGCAAGTGACAACAGCTCTTTAATATATGGTGAGACTTCAGCAAAAACTCAGAGGCTGCAGTCCTCCTTATATACAATCCTGGAGAGACTGTCAGCCAATCAGAAACGTAGGCAGGTTTGAAACTCCCGCTTAAAAGTATCAATACATAACATGTTTGACATCTTGAATGGTTTAAACCTTTCAAAAAGAAACCTTATATTGTTTTACTTTGTGAACAACAGCAAATAAAGGTCACATAGAAAAATCTTAAGGGCTTCTGGAATCTTTCTAAGCAGTTTGCTTAGCAACTTTGAATAATAGACAAGGGCCACATGTGGAAAAACTCAAGGACAAAGTCTAGCAAGTTCTACAACCGGAAAAGATTATTTCACTTCCTAGAACCTTTTATGTTAGTGTTTATAATAAAGTTTAAGAGTCCAATAATTCTGTTAAAGTTATCTAAATGAGAAAAAGGGCAATTTCAGATCTTTTTAAAACCTATCTGTATTTCTAGCCTGCACACTAGCTCACCTCTGCACAATAGAAAATACTGGTGTAATAAGCCAATTAAGTAAGAAGTAAAACAGTGAGGTCCTTGGTGCTCTCCAAGCTTGGTTGTTTTGTTTTTTGTTTTCAATGAAAACAACTGAACATTATTAAATTTAAATCTAAGTAATTATTAAACAGTACTGTATTTATTCTATTATTATAATGCTCTTCTAAAGAGGATCCAAATCTATCCCCATCCCCAAAGATCGGACGGAACTGATGTTTCAAATTATAGGCATGGTTTCATTATTGAACCAACATGCTAAAATATTAACATCAATACTTTCTAATAGTTTTAATTTAGATCAATATGCATTCATCAAGCCCGGATTGGTTCCAATTAGAAAGCTTCTTAACATGATACCCTGGAATAAAGAAAAAAGAAATATTTGCTGATTTGCTGCAGACGCATTCTAGGACTTTGATATCTTAGAATGGCTACTTTCATTCAAGATGCAGGAAAAATATAAATTAGTTTTGTAAGTACAGTACAGTCTGGAAATTATCTTTTAAGTTAAATTATTAAATCAAATCATGGTTGCCCACCCTCTCCCCTTTGTTATAGAACTACTGAAGTTCCTCTTACTAAAATTACAGAAGAACTCAAACATTGTGGCAGTAGCAGCTAAACATCTTGTGAATGTCTTCATAGATTAAAATGCTGATATGTATCCTAAACCAATAAAAAAAATCCCTTTCTAAACAAAAGATTAACATATGATGTATGATAGCACGATTAAAAATATTTTTTAAAGAACTGAGGACTAAAGAACTCTCCAAATTATACAATGAGTTTAGGGGTACCTCTAAGATTTGTGTAAACAAAGAAAATGAAATGAAATTAAAATTCCTCCAAACAGTTCTAAATTGGATATAGTCAATTATTATACAATGTTAAAGCTAGATATAGTCATGGCACTAATTAAAGCTATGTCAGGTTTATATCCTTAAAATGATTCTCTCCCTGAATTATTTTTTCAAACATCTCCTCTCTCTTTTACTAAAAGATTCACAGAAAGAAATATTTATAAAATTTGTATTAAAAAGCATGCACAAATAGACCACTTTTATTTATTATCTTTAATCTCAGAAAAGAAATGAAGATTTTATAATATAATAAAATATAATATTGTATAGTTTCCTAACATTATTGATGTTATACTGAAAGATAATTTTTCAGAAATGGAGGGGAAATAAAGAATCATTTCTTCATTTCAAATCCTGGACACAATCCTATTTAACAAGAATATAGATTTAAAATGGAATGAAGAGAAACTTTGTTTCTTTGGAATATATTTGTATGACATTTAGTAAAAGCAGTGGCAGTATAACTTACCTGATAACACTTCTCATAGAACATCAATATTTTTGCAGGGAATTTAAAGTCACTACAGACCAAAAAATGGGAACAGAACAATCTATATGGATGAAAGGAAGGTTTTACAGATGGAGGAATAATGTCTAATATGGTTATAAGTTGGTGATCTCACATTCTAGAAGTAAATTGGGTACAATATGCATAAGTTTTATCATTCCCCGAAGACAAAGATGTAAAGGAAATAATTTTACACTTTATCTATGTGTACATAAAATTAAGAAGGAAATGTTTAATCACTGTCATGCCCTCCCTCCCAAAAAAACCCCTCAACAAAGCATTATAACTTTCAGAGCAATATTGTTTATTCATGATAAAATAATACTAACATTTTTTGTACATCAATTTGCCTGGAAAAAAATGTAAATATTCACTCTAGCTTTTCTTATGTATCACTTTTTGTCTTCAAAGTAATATTCATCATTCTTCAACTCTTTCCCCCAGCAAAAACTCTGATCTGTTGTCTATTCGTTCCAGACTTCAGAAAAAAAGTCTAATCAATTTCAATTATAGAAAGGCAGTCTTTGATTAAGAAAAACTTTATAAACATAACAGAAGTTCAGCAATGAAATCAGTTGCTAAGGAGGTGACATCATTGCACATGTTCTGGTAAATGATGGATAGCAGGGGTGGGTTCTACTTATCTTTACTACCGGTTCGCAAGGAGGCCATGCGTAAGCATGACTGAAATGCATGTGCATGTGCAGAAGCATTCTGATGACATCGGGGTCGGTGGGTGGAGCCTCCTGCCGGTTTTACTACTGGTTCTATAGAACTGGTGCGAACCGGGGGCAACCCACCACTGATGGATAGCTGTCAGATGGGGATACTTTTATTTATATTTCTGCACTGAAGAGAGGGTAAGAGAATGGAGCAAATGGTTTCTTTCAATTTGATCAGCCTTTCCTCACTGCTATCTTCTGAGGACTATGGAACAAGGGCATTTGCAGTTGATCTGGTTGTTACCCTAACACGACTGATGGAATTAATAATCTAGATGGAAGACTTTGCGAAGATATTATATGGAATATAAATATAAAGTCACTTGCGGGGGGGTTTATACTTTTATAATACTTTTATAGAAGTATTTTTTAATGATGTGGGCAGATCGTAACTAAAGACACTAAATACTTTGTTGGAAGAAGGATCTGATGTGATTGTTTAGATTTTATAAATAATTATATATGGTGGACCTGCGGGAAAGTGGGTGAAACAAAACTGATAGGGTATATGGTGATAGATTAGGTTACATCGGAAAAGGGATGTTATTGAAGAATGGACTCTGAAGCTGGCTAGTCTCGTAGAAATGGTGAAGTTATCAATATATATAAAAGACCAGACATAAGAGGTTTATGTAAGGGAGTGGAGGATAGGGATAGATTATGTATAGAATAAATACTAAATTAAGAAGTATTAGATAATTTTTAGATGAATGTTGTCTAGAAATGTATAGTTTACAGGGAATAGTATACTAGAATGTCAGGAAGAAATGTATAATTGGATTTCATTCTGGGGAAGCCATGGGGGGAGGGTAGGGCAAGGGAGAGCTAGGGAGGGAAAGGGGGGGGGGAAGGGGGGAAATTTGTATTTGTAAAACTTTTTCAATAAAAAAAAAGAAATAAAAAAAATTTCAAGAGTCAAAAGGGGGGAGACCTTCTAAAATCTAAAGGTCTGTGTAACAGATAGATTTGTGCTATATTTATAGCCCTTCATAGGTATGATATCCTAATATTCCTTTTTATTTACTCTTTTCATGTATTTAAATTATGTTTATACTGTTACCTGTTATTTTATATATGCTTGACAAATAAACTTATGATTATATAATGATTATGATTATGATTATATTTAGCCTAAACATTAAAGTGGCCATGCTTGTTTGAGATGATGGTTGTGAGATAAAATCTACAAAGCCTAATTGTATTGGGAAAGCTTTGCGGGGGGGAGCACTCCAAAAATTGAGGTTAAAACAATGTTACTACTTAAAAATTAAGAGTCGTAATGAAAATGTGTCCATTTTATTCCCTCACTCACCTCCCACTCAGAAGGTTGGGAGTTCAGTCATAGGTAGCGGCATATGCTTCTCTTCTATGGTGCAAAGAAAAAAATGTCTGCTGCAAACTCCACATGGTATCCAGAAAGGCATTCAATCAGTAAACACTCAGCTCCATCCAGTCACCCCAAATCTACTCTGAATTAAGGGATTAAAAAGTAAAGGTTCCCCTTGCACAAATGTGCTAGTCATTCCCAACTCTAGGGGGTGGTGCTCATCTCCATTTCAAAGCTGAAGAGCCAGCGCTGTCCAAAGATGTCTCTGTGGTCATGTGGCCGGCATGACTAAATGCCAAAGGCGCATGGAATGCTGTTACCTTCCCGCCAAAGGTGGTCCCTATTTTTCTACTTGCATTTTTTACGTGCTTTTGAATTGCTAGGTTGGCGGAAGCTGGGACAAGTAACGGGAGCTCACCCCGTTACATGGCACTACGGATTTGAGCCACTGAACTGCTGACTTTTTGATCGACAAGCGTCTTAGCCACTGAGCCATCGTGTCCCTCAATTAATTAATTAATTAAAAGATTACACGGTTGTAAAAAGGAATTTTATATGCACACTAATATTATTAAAACTGCTGAATTGAAACATAGGCCAGTTTAAAACTGAAGATGGAGAATAGTTTTGTTAAAGTTAATATCTTGATTTGTTTTCAATCTCTGATCCATGGAACAGTGTAGTTTGCCAACCCTTTCTGTTTGGTTTGCTAGCTAATTACTAGGTTCCATTCCAACTTTTCTTGATTTTGCTCCCCATGCTTTCATTTTCCCTATTTCACAATTGTTTTCCATTTGGGTAAATCTAGGATTAAAAATCCCCTTTTTCTCACCAAATAGCCTAAAATCTAAGTATAATGACAATGCACAGAAGCATCATTCTCTCTTTCTGTTACCAGATGTTTTGCTTCTGTGTTGGATTCCTGCATCCTTGACTCATATCGCTCTCTGCAGAGAAGAGAATAAAAGCAGCATGATTTGTATAGAATAGACCTAGGAAGAACAGAGAAGGGGTGACAGGACAGGCAAAAGCAAAACAAAGAAAGAAAAAAAAATACTTTAGCTTTGGTTGTACCCATCACTGGTGGATAGTCGTTAAAAAATATTAAAGAAGTGAATGAATCCCTTGGACTGAAACTGGTTCCCCGCTCCCTTTTATTGAGATGGGACATCTGCAGTTCTCAAAGACTGGTTGTTAATCATCGTTCCCATTAATCCCCTCAATGGTTGGGGCCAACGTTAAGCAACATCTGGAATGCTAAATGTTACCAAACCCTGTTACAGAAAGCTAACTATAAATCACTGAGCAATAACTTGTTTCGTCTCTCTCATTTTGCTAGAAATTCACATGATTATTGTCCTGGAGTACACCTTTTATTACAGCCCCTGTTTTTCATTCATGTTTTTACATCTCTGAAGTGCAATAAATGCAATTCTTCAGAAGGAAAATATATAGGTAGGCCTTGACTGACAACAGTTCATTTAATGACTGTCTAAAATTACAATGGCTTATGACCATTTTTCACATGACCATTGCAACATCCCCATGATCACATGATCTAAATTCAGATGCTTGGCAACTGGTTCATATTTATGACGATTGCAGTGTCCTGGGGTCATGTGATCAGTTTTTGTGACCTTCAGACAAGCAAAGTCAATGGGAAAGCCATATTCACTTAACAACCATATTACTAATTTAACAAGAGCAATTACTCACTTAATAACTGTGGCGAGAGAAGTCGTAAAATGGGACAAAATTCATTGAACAAACATTTCACTTAGCAACATAAATTTTGGGCTCAATTGTGGTAGTAACTTATACAATGATAAGTTTTAGAAATATGAATAAGTTTAATAAATTAGAGGATAACAGCTAGAATATCTTCAAATTTATTTAGGGAAATGGTAACAATTGGATTATTTTTAATTGCATATTTGGAACCCAATCAAAAAAGGGAAAAAATTGAAATGATATTGTATTATGAATTAATTAGATTGTGGCGAAGCAGAAATGATTAAGATGTTGTTTGAAGAGGTATAAATACATATGTTTGGCAAAATAATTGAAAATTAGAGATAAGATTCAGAATTATATAGTAGAAAGTTATTTGATTTATTATTATTATATAAAGAGAAAAGATGGCTATATAATTAACTGATTTTTATTAAGATGTTGGATTGTATTATTTGGAATAAGATTTAAAGATTCTTTTTTTTTTTTAATGATAAAATTCCGGAATGGTTATCCACTATGGAGGCACAAATTTACACAAATGCTTTAGATATTGGTAAAATGAAAACTTACAAAGATCTGTTGAATAATCAAGGGGAATTAAGAACAAGACAGGAATTGAAAGAATTGGGTACAGACATTGATTGGTGGCCCTATATGCAAATAAAATCTAGATACAAGACAGATTTGGCACAATTTGGATTTCAAAAGGGAACGTATGAATTAAAAAAAATTCTCCATGGAACAGAGGATGAATTGATAAAAGAAACCTATAACTACTTATTAAGATACAAATTGGAAGAAGAGATAGTTAAAGAAAATATGATAATTTGGGCGAAAAATTTTGGATACAATATTGAATTTGATAAATGGGAGAAATTATGGAATATAAATTACAAACTAACAATGTATCCTATAAAGAAAATATATATAAAATGTTTTATACAGTAGGTGGCATCTCTCACCTGCCAGATTGGCAAAAATGTTTCCAAATACCTTCCCGCTATGTTGGAAATGTAAACATCAAAAAGGAACTTATTATCACATGTGGTGGTCCTGCCGTAAGGCAAAACAATTTCGGCAAATAATTAAAACACAAATAGAAGAAATTTTAAATCAACAAATAGAAATGAGGCCAGAAACTTTCTTACAGGGAATAATTACCGGGTCATTTGAAAAAGAAATAAGATACTTAGTTATTCACATAATTACAGCAGCACGAATAGTTTTCACCCAAAACTGGAAAAACAATGATATACCATCAGTAGACAAGGTGATTATAAAAATTATGGAGTGTGCGGTAATGGATAAGATCACAAAGGAGATACAAGAAAAAGATGAAACAGAATACTACTTAGTCTGGGAGAAATGGTATACATGGTTGGGGGAGAAAGGGGAAAAAAAGGGGGGACAAAAGAAAACTAAACAATGGTTAAATTAGATGGAGGAATATGGAAACAAATGGGAAGATACAAATTGTGGAAAGGAAATTAGGTACCTGTTTATGTTAAATGTAAATAAAATATTTAGATTAAGAGAATATATTATGACGGTATATATATGATATACTAGAAATATATGTATAAAAATATATTAATATAAGAAAGAGAAAATATATAAATATGGATTACTGATGTGAAGATGTTGAAATGTAAATATCTGTTTTTGTTTGTTTGTTTGTTTTAAACTGTTCAATAAAAATTATTTAAAAAAAGATTTAAAGAAATGTATGGCATAAAACAATTGGGTTTATTATTATAAGAAATGAATGATTGTAACATCACATAATTAATTGATGTGTATTAAGATGTTGGATATTGAAACAGCTGACAATGGAAAACTTTAGTGATTATATTAAAGGAGTATAAGGAAATACTAAGAATTTTAAATTTGAGATTTTAAATTTAAAGGGTTTAATATAGAGATGAAGGGAAAAATTGAATTTGGTTAAGATTAGAGGTTAGAATGAAAGGTAATATTTAAAAAAATAAAGAGAATAAATATGGCAAAAAGGAAGTATATAAATTGTAAATTCAGTTGAAATGACTAAAAACTGTTTAAATTTGTGAACCGGCAAATACTCTGTTCAGAAAAAATGCATTGTGTGTTTGTTTGTTTGTTTATGTAAAAAATAAAAAACTTTTGTAAAAAATTGCAGTCGTAACTTGAGGACTACGGATAATGTATTTTTAATGTGCAACTTTCATTCTCTCACCTTCCCTTCCCTTTTCAAGTGTTCAGCCTTTCCTCCATTTCACCCCTTCTCTACCATAATTACCATGGCAGAGACTAGCTTGTTTCTGATAGCATTACCCTTTGAGATAGATCCCACGAGGAATGTGATGCTTGGAAGAAGATGAGATTCTTGGCCTCTTTGGAAAATAGATACAAGGCAACCAGTCTGGAAGATATACTGAGAGTGTGAGAGCATTGTTGACTTTGATTTAGCAATTTGGATTTCCTATACGGCAGTAGCAGACGGTCTGAAAAAGTCGGCAGTGGCAGAAGGCACAGAAATCACAGCAGGGATGAGACGGTGGCTTGCAGCTTGCCCAAGTAGGAACACAGTTCGGAGGGGGAGACGGTTTGGGTCGAGAAGGTTTTTTTTGTTGCCCCATTCTCTGAGGAGAGAAAAACAAAACAAAACATACAAATAAAGCTTTTGAAAAGTGTTTTAGTAGATTTTGCTGCTTAAGAGTCAAACTTGCTCTAACTGAAGTAGATCTGTGCATTTCACTTTGAGCACATTTTGAGCTACTTTATTGTATTAAGTTTTTCATTGTATTTTATCCTGCTGCAGATTTAAAGTACAGACAAGTGCTTGAAAAAGTAATGGGTGAAGAGCATGTTGGGTTGTTATATGCAAATTTAGCCATTAGTCGCTGGTCCAACCAGGTGTCTTCTTCATAGTTCACATAAGAATACAAATATTGTTTGTTATTTATTTACAATATCCAATCTTAAAATCTTAACTCTGTCTCCAATTGTTTGTGGATTTCCAAGCCCAAATGTGTAATAACCTCAACAAAGTATAATTCCCAAAACTATTTAAGGACGTTCATGACAGTCCAGAAAAGAATATAAATTGGTAGTTTATTTATCTTTGTAAATATGCTAAGAATAATCACCCACCTTCATAGATTTTTTTCTCTCAGCTTCTTTCCTGCTTAGCTTCAAGGAAGTTTTGGTTAAATCTTTAGGGGGGGAAAAAGGAGAAAGAATTCAGAAACTTGTATAATCTGAACTTTTAATTGCAACACGTAGGACAATATAGAAGATTTGGACAGGACATTTCAATTGTAGTGACCCACCCATGCATTTTATCTACATAAGCATGACTCTCTCTCTCTCTCTAGTTTTTGGAATAGTAAAGTAGAAATAAAATACTTTTGCTTCTGCTTGAAAGAAATCACAATTATATTTTACTTCCAGTTTATGTAAATGGTCTCACATCTCATTGCTATTCCTGGGGTCTTGAAAATGGACTGAAATAAGGATGAGTATCTGGATGGCCAAATAGGATACTAAAAAAAATTATCATGCCTTTTAAACTGTGTGCCCAGGGAGTAAGTGAATTGTATATGTGGGTTTTCCCCTTCTTTCCCTCCATTACTGTTTGATTTTATGCTCTGTGCCTTTCCTAACTACCCCAAACTCTTGTGAGCTTCACCTGGTTGTGACCAAGAGACTTTGGATAGCAAGGGGGATTGGCACTCCAAGGGGCTGTGAATCACAGTAAGTTGCATGTGGAAAAATAGAGTGGATGCACAAGTTTTATCTGGGACTCATTTCAGTCACATTTATACTGCTCCAAATATAGCAGTGCTCCCAAGCGAAAGGCTTGAAAACTGAATGGTGGGCAAAGATAGGGGAGCTACGTACCTCATTTAGGAGGTCTCCCGGGTGTATGTGTACACCCCAAACGGATAAGGATTAGCTAGGGACAGGGAAAAGTAAGGTGACCAGACATCCCGCTTTTGGTGGGACAGTCCCGCTTTTGAACAATTTGTCCCGCGTCACGTGGCGTTTTAAAAATTTTTGGAAAGAATGCACAACAAGCTAGGGAACGGTGCAGTGGTGGGTTGCTCCCGGCTGCCTCCTGAGTCCCAGCTCATGATTAGAGGGAAAAAACCTGTTTAAACTCTTGCCGCAGGGCTTCAAAGGGCCGCCCTACAGCTGATCAGTGTTAAAAGAAAACAAATGAGTAGACCGATGTCTGCAAAAATAGGTTAATTAGCACAAGTTGATTAGATCGGCTTCCCGACTCTCAGCTGATTTGCTCTCAGCTGTCTTGCTCAGGGCTCTGTAGTTGCTAGCTGCAGAGTGCTAGAGATTTTTTTCCCCTAACTATGCTGAAAAAGCGAAACTGAAAGTAAAGCAGGGTCTTTGCTGCAACGTGGCAAAATGAGGCAGAGAGAGATTTCTTTTTCTTTTTCCTCACCAAAAAGATAGGTGCAAAACTGCAAACAATGGGAAATTTAGGGCAAAAGAGGAGAGTTCAAGATTTTAAAACACAAAAGAAAAAAAGCTCTATTTAACTAGGGAATTGTAATAATTGAGATACTATGTCACAAGTAAATGCCTTATTCTCAAATGGGGAAAATGTACATACACAGGGTATCAGGGGTTAATTTATTCTTCCTTCCTTAATATATTCATATGTAACCACTCCCATCCTTTACTCCGCCTTATTGATATAAAAAGGGGATATATGCACCTCCCTCTTGCTTCTATCTGTGATCATTCAGAGAATATAGAATGCCTATTGTAAATAAATAGTACTTTGTTTGAATACTTTGTTCCTGAATTATTTATTGAGTCTGATCCTCAAAATTTTGTAACAAACTGGTAGCAGAGGATGGTTAAACTGACTCAATAAAAATAGACATGCCTAAGAAAGGAAACTTCAAAAACAGAAGAGAAAGACCCAACACCAGGGCACACGATAAAAAGATGGAAATGGATCAAGAAATGATCGATGAAACAACAGCTATAATAACTAAAGAATCTGAAGACTGCATTACAGACAACGAAGAGGTAATCGATGAAACTGACGACCAAGAAGAGAACGAGATAGAGGGCAACGATCTCAGATCGGAGATACTGAGACTACTGAAAAGCCAAAAAGATGACTGTAACCTCATCGCGAACCTCCGAGACATCATAAAAGACAGCGGAGCAGCGAGAGAAAACCACATCATAACAGCTGAATCTAAAGACCTAAAAATGGTGAGCGAATTACCTATAGATGAAAGTGTAACGAAAAGAAAGAAAGTGAAAGAAAAGAAAGGTCCCGCACAAAATTTTGAATGGCAGCCATCTTGGTTTCAACCGACCACTAAGATGAGCGAAGCAGAGCCAATCAGAAAACAGGATTCAAAATCTCTGGCGCAAAAAGCCATACACAGTGTGAAAAGTAAAAAAGAAAAACTCTATTCTTCAGAAGAATCTGATACAGACATCGAAGAAACCTCTACCGAACTAAAAATAAAATCAGCCATGAGAACACTGTTCGCGACATTTGGCCCAAATCTAAAAATTACAAAAAAATCAACAGAAGCTACTGATCCAAAAATAAAGAAAAGACAAGCAAGCAAGCAAACGTCTCTGAATTCACCCGCTTCCATCCGGACGGCGAAAACACCAGCACCTGAACCCAGAGGACCTTGTAAATACTCCCCCACGCCGCAGATGCTTCCGGGAGCCAGAGACTTCAACCAGGACAGCTTCAGCAAAAGGAAGCGAGCGCCGGCCATCTCCTGGACACCCAAGGTCGAACCGGAGACCGAGTCGTCGGAGGAAGGGCACTACGAGGGAGCTACAGCGACGAGAACCTCTCCCGACAGTTTCAGAAGTGAAATGAGCAATGCGCATGCGCAAACACACACAGACAACTATGGAAGACATGAAGAACAAAGAAAACCATTCAGACTCATTGCGAGCATACCCACACCATTCTGCAACTACCAACATCTACAAGATCACGGACAACCTCCAGTTGTAAGTAATGGAACAAACAATATTGGGAACTTGCCTAATGATTTCCCAAAGCTGAGAATAGATGGTATTAATTTACAAGAATGGTGTCAACAACTTCAGGTTGTTTTTCTAAGAGAGAATTTATTATTTTTCATAACTAACCCTCCCAAAAAACCTTGGACTTTAAAATTGGACTGCCTGCACCACAGAGCATTCTACTTATTAATATCTAGTATATCTCCTGCTATGTATCATAGTATTAAGCATAATCTCACTGTCTCAGAAATAATTCATTGCATGTTTAAACTGTTTCATAGTGAAAGCGTAGCAACCACAACAAGAATGTCTAAAGATTTCTTCTCAGCCAGGATAAAATCTGGGACCACTATAAGTGAACACTTAATATCACTAAACAAAATCAGAGCAGAGCTACATTTAAGGGGAGAAATAATATCAGATCAAACAATGAAAAGTGTTATCCTTAATTCATTAGACTCATCATTGGATAACTACATATCACATTTAGACACAATTAATTTGGGATACCTATCTATAGAAAACTTATCAAATAAGCTAATAGCTGAAGATAATCTGAGAAGAAGCCGCTATAGTACACACACAGAACATAGACAGACTATGTATTTAGTCATAGACAGATTAGTATTTCAAGAGAAACATCGAGAATCAATTGAATGTTATAATTGTGGATCCAAAGAACACTGTAGAAGAGATTGTTCTAAATTTCTTGGAGAAAGACAAAAACATGACTATAGAAGCAGATATCATAACAGACAATCATCTATTGATAGATATAGATATAGAAACTCACCAAACTTTAGAGAGCGTAGAGGGGGCAGAGATAATTCAAGAGATAGAAAATCTGGATCATTAAATGGATTAGATAAACATAACATAACTAACATACAAAAGTCAAGTGATAATGCTTGGCTCATTGATTCTGGAACAACTAATCACACAACACATGACAAGAAAATACTATCTTCATTTATAGAAGATAAATTTGTAATAAAGGTAGCCAATCAAGAAAATGTCCAAGTTATTGGAAGAGGAAGTGTGAATTTACCTGGTCTAGGGAAAATAGAGGGGGTATTAGTAATACCAGAAATACTTCACAACATACTTAGTGCAATAAAACTAAGCAGAGATTCTGACATAAATATAGTATTCTCAAAAGGAAAGACAATCCTAGAAAAAAACAAAACAAATTTGGGTAGTGTGGTTATCAAAGGGGGCCTACCTTATTTAATCACAGAAGAAAAATGGCTACATAATATTGATTCAAACACAGAAGATAACACTAGCATAGAGAATGAAGACAACAGTAATAGTGATAATGAGGAACATGAAACAAACCATGATCATGAAAACACATCCACTAGTGATACACTCAATAACAAGAAACCCACCATTGGGAAACCAATTCATGATGAATGTGCACATATATTACATAGAAAATTAGGGCATGCTAGTTTTCCTGTAGTACAAAAAATGATTGAACATGCTGAAGGTGTTAAAATAAAAAATTGTAAAAATTATTTGGAATGTTCAGTATGTAAGTCCTCAAAACTCAGAACTAATCCCAAACCAAAAAGGGCAACAAGGTCATCTGACCACATTTTTGATCTGGTACATATGGATCTAGTTGATCCATTAACCCCATCAATCACATATAAAAAACGATATTTCCTAACTATTGTAGATGACTATAGTCTTTACGGGTTTGTCTATACTTTGAAACACAAAGATGAAACTTTTCAAAAATTTAAAGAGTTTTATAAACGTGTAGAAACACAACACAATATTGGAATAAAACAAATCATGACAGATAGGGGATCTGAATTCATGTCAAAAGAATTCTCTTAATGGCTAAAGGATAAAGGAATGCTACACTTCACATCTAGCCCTTTCTCTGCATTCCAAAATGGAGTGGCAGAACGAAAAAACTCGACACTACAAACCATGATTAGATGTACATTAGAAGATGCTGGCTTAGGAAAACAATTCTGGTCAGAAGCCTTATTATATTCAAATTACACTCAAAACAGAACTTGGTCCAGCATCATAAATAAAACACCATATGAACTAATGTATAATAGAAAACCTAAAATATCACACATGCACATATTTGGAGTTACAGCGGATGTACACATACCAAAACAATTAAGACGTAAAGGAGATAACGTATCCAGAAGACTTAGATTCATGGGATACGAAACAGGCACAAAAGGATACAGATTTATTGATAATAACAACAGATTCATAATTTCTAGAACAGCTGTATTTCATGAACAGTCCAATTGGTCTAAGATACATCTTAATGAGGTATTTCCAATTACAAAAACAGACATTAAACATCAAGATAAAATAGAGAGAGAAGAACATAACCACAACATACATGAAAACAAGAATAAAACATGGACAAATAGTCACACCAGAATAAGAACAGATTCATTAACCAATAAGGAAGCAAGATACTTACACGATAACGAAAGCATACCAAAAAAGACAGTTAGATGTAACAGAAATCAAGTACCAAGTAAATATAAAGATTACATAATGTGCATGAACAACGAAACATCAATACCCAACACATATGAGGAAGTATTAAAACTCCCCATTGAAGAAAGAAAAAAGTGGGAATTAGCCATGGCCAAAGAAATGGACAGCTTGCGAGAATTAAATGTATTCACACCAACTTCTGCACCTAAAGACAAAACAATTATAGGCACCAGATGGATATTTAAAATTAAAAATTTGGAAGAAGGCAACACATTATATAAAGCTAGACTAGTTGCACAAGGTTACGCTCAAAAGTATCCTGAGGATTACACAGACACATACTCTCCCACTGTAAGAACTGAGAGTGTTAAAACAGCTTTAGTTATTGCATCTGCACTTAATCTTGATGTTTTTCAATATGATATACAAACTGCATATTTACATGCAAAACTTGATAAAGAGATATATGTGAGAGCACCTCACAGCCAATACACAAACAAAAATGAAACTTAGTTATTAAACAAAAGTTTATACGGATTAAAGCAATCCGGCAAACGTTGGTATGAATGTTTGGTCAATGTACTCAAAACCATGAATTTCAATGCCACAACTGCAGACAACTGTTTCTTTGTTAAAAAGGAAGGTGATTCATTGGAATTTGTATTAATTTATGTGGATGACATTTTATATATTGGTAAACATAAAGAAAAAAGAGATATATTTGTAACAAAACTAAATGAACATTTTTCTTTGAAATCACTGGGGAAAGTAAATAAATATCTTGGAGTTCAAATCAGTAAGACAAAAAAGGGATTTAAATTATCTCAGAAAGATAAAATTATAGAACTTCTGAATAAATGTAATTTAAATGATGCTAAACCTTGTGATACTCCAATGCAAACTGATTTTCTAAGAAATATGGATGAATCATCCCCTGAATTTAAAGATAATACACTTTACAGATCAGTTATTGATTCCCTTTTGTATATATCTAATTGGACTAGACCTGATATTGCTTTACCCCTTAATCTGTTATCCAGATATGTTAGTAAGCCACTAATATATCATTGGGAAGCTATTAAACGAATATTAAGATATTTAAAGCATAGCATAGATTTCTGCCTACTTTTGGAACCCAATAATGTTAAAGAACCCATTCTCACTTGTTACGCTGATGCGGATTGGGCAGGTGATACTAAGTGCAGAAAAAGCACCTCAGGTTATGTATTCTTTCTTAATGATTGTCCAGTCTACTGGTATACTGGGAAACAAGATTTAGTAGCCACATCAACAACTGAGGCAGAATATGTCTGTTTGTCTAAAGCCTCAAATAATCTAGTATGGTTTAATGATTTGTTATCAGATGTTTGGAAAAATCCTTCATTACCATTTATTATACATGAAGATAATAAAGCTGCTATAGAGATATCTAGATCTGATGCCATTGGTCAAAGGTCCAGACATATAGATATCAAATTCAAACATGTAAGGCAATTATCTCAAGATGGATTTGGCCATTCATTGCGAAACTTCAGAACAAATAGCTGATATATTGATTAAGCCTTTGCAATCTAAACAACATAAATATTTAACTTCAAAATTACAAGTCTTATATTGTTCTGAATCTGAATGTAATTATTGTTGTATATCGAATTGGCATTTAGAGGGGGATTTGTCACAAGTAAATGCCTTATTCTCAAATGGGGAAAATGTACATACACAGGGTATCAGGGGTTAATTTATTCTTCCTTCCTTAATATATTCATATGTAACCACTCCCATCCTTTACTCCGCCTTATTGATATAAAAAGGGGATGTATGCACCTCCCTCTTGCTTCTATCTGTGATCATTCAGAGAATATAGAATGCCTATTGTAAATAAATAGTATTTTGTTTGAATACTTTGTTCCTGAATTATTTATTGAGTCTGATCCTCAAAATTTTGCAACATACTATTAATTGTATATTGTGTTGAAAGCAGAAA
Organism: Arizona elegans; assembly: GCA_022577455.1. Lineage (NCBI taxonomy): Eukaryota > Metazoa > Chordata > Lepidosauria > Squamata > Colubridae > Arizona > Arizona elegans. The sequence goes on along the minus strand of JAKOOJ010000002.1, from coordinate 176,030,923 downwards.
TGGTTAAATTGTGGTTTGGAGGAATATATGGGGGAAATTATTTTGATTTATTATTATTGGTAAATATAATTAATGGATTTGTAAGAAATTGGATTGCATGGAAATAATTGGAATATTCATGTTCATATTGATTAATATATAAAAAAGATAGTTATATAACTAATTGATTTATATTAAAATGTTGAATTTGTATTAAACAAATGTATTACATAATTACATAATTAACCAATATGAGGATGGATATAAAAATAGATGACAATGGGAAGGGGTATAATATAGAATAGAAGGGAAAAATTGAATTTGATTAAGATTAGAGATGAGGATGAAGGGTAATATTGGTTTTTTTAAAAAATAGATGAGGAATAAATATGGCAAAAAGGAAATATAGAAATTGTAAATTTAATTGAAATGACTAAACACTGTTTAAATTTGTGAACCAGCCAAATATTCTGTTCAAAGAAAATACATTGTATGTTTGTATGTGTGTTTCTAATTATTGCTATTTATTCATATTTGTTCTCTTTTATTCTTTAAAGTTTAACAATTCATTCTTTATCTTAATATCTTTATATTTGTTTGGGGTTGGCTTTCTTCCCTTTCATCTTTTTTTTTGTACAACAGTCTTTCTCCTCAAACCTACCACCACTCTCCTTTCTTTCCTTCTTACTTTCTCTTCCCCCCTCTTCTTCTCCTCCCTACTTCCTCTTCCTTTCTCCTTCTCCTTCTCTCTTCCTCCCTCTCTTACCCTCACTCGTACTCTAATTTCCCTTCCCTTCCTTCATCCCTCTCTATTGCTGTATCCTTTTATGCATATGGACTACTCAAAGGGCTGAAAAAGTTATTTCTGACTGGTCTGGTCCTCACACTTTTGACCAGTCCTTGAACTTACGACTGTCCTCACATTTTACATTTTTGCCCTATCTTGTCATCATGGTGAAGAGAAGCAGTTGTGAAATGATTGACATGGTTGTTAAGAATGCTGCACGGGCATAAATGTGAGGATGGTCATAAGTATGAGGACCAGTCAAAAATGTGAGGATCTGTCAGAAATGACTTTTTTCAACCCTCTGGTTAGTCCTTTTGTGCATATGGACTACTCAGAGGGCTGAAAAAGTTATTTCTGACTGGTCCTCACACTTTTGACCAGTCCTCAAGCTTACGACTGTCCTCACATTTTACGTTTTTTGCCCTATCTTATCACCATGGTGAAGAGAAGCAGTTGTGAAATGAGTGACATGGTTGTTAAGAATGCTGCACGGGCATAAATGTGAGGATGGTCATAAGTGTGAAGACCAGTCAAAAGTGCAAGGACCTGTCAGAAATGACTTTTTTCTATACACATAGCCATGGCCACCTGGTCACATGACCAGCTAGCCATGCCCGCCCAGTCACATGACCCCCCAAGCCATGCCCACAAAATGGTGGGTGTCCCGCTTTACCAATGTTAAAATCTGGTCACCTTAGGGAAAAGGGACCTTTGGTTTTGCATGTTTCCCCAACCTCTGCATTAGGAAGGATGCTGGATGTCTGGATTTAGGCAGGTGGATGCCTGATTTAGGCAGGAATAAAAAAGTGAAATACACAGAATTTATGTAAAAAAATTGGACTAAAATGTGGGATGAGACTAGTAATTTAATTTAATCTGGCAAAACAAAGGTACTTTCAATTGTAATAAAAAAATAAAGAAGAACTGTTTTCTTGAAAAATTAAATTGTTGTTGAGTGTACAAATGTTTCTATAAGTTTAAATGGAAAGAGACTATTTTACTGTCATTGTGTATGCATGCATTTTGTAATTTTATGTTTAAAGTAAGGAAAGTTAAAAAGATGACTTAATTATGCTATGTTGAAGATCTATGAAACTAACCCATAGAAGGCAATATATTTCTTTCTGTTTCTTCAGTTTATCTGCATCTACCAGCCTCAAAGTAAAAGCTGGAGGCTGAGAAAAAAGAAGGGATGTGTGCAGTGGTGGGATTCTATTGGTTTGCACCGGTTCGTTAGAAGCGGTTGCTAAGTAGTTAAGCAGTTCGGAGAACAGGTTGTTAGAAGAAATCTCCTTTTGTTCTTTTCCATTTTACAGGGTTAATCCAGCAAGGAATTGTTGTTTATCTCTAATCTTTATTGCCCTGCTTACAGAAACTGCCTCTCCATTAACCCTTATTAAATTCTTGGCAGTACGCGTAGACTTACTGTCACTTCCGGTTCCCGAGCTTCTCGGAGGTTTTTTTTTGGATTTGACTTTCTTAAAGGGGAAGGGTTGTTTTAAGCTTTTTACACCACTGTTGGGAAGAACTATTCCTCTGTTGGAGTTCTTCCAGCCAGGGTGCAATGATCAGCACTTTGAAGAAATAATTGTCATTAAAAGCAGAAGCTTTTAATGACAAGGATCCAAGATGAGTGACATTCAGCAAGGTTTATTGGCTAGCTAGAAAGATTGACATTCAAACGTGAGTTTACATACCCTTTCTGACTTTTGGTCTAAAACTGGTTTTTGGTGAAGTTTAATTGTGCTTGGTGATGTTTAATCCTGTGTTTAGTGATGAGATAATTTTCCCTATTCAGCTTTGTTTGGAAGGAAAAATGTTAATCTCTGTTTCTGAAAAGAAGCAGCTTCGGAAATCTGACCCATTCCTGTGTCTATTTGTTCTGGTAATTGGTTTAACAAGCAACAGATACTCTGTTTGCTCCTTTGCTTCATTCTGGAGAGCTTAAATGATCTCTCTGCTAAAGGGTTTAACTTTATAAACAAGAGTTGGATGCTGATAGTTATCATTGCATTTTAACTATTTTAATTCCTCAAGGTGCTCTGGACCCTGCCTGATTTATAACTCCAGTTTGCAGATATTTCTAATCTAATGATTGATATTTAGGACAGCTTTTTGCAAACAAAGAATCTTTTTGAATTTTTGTACAGATAATCCTTGATTTACAACAATTACAATGACACTGAAAAAAGTGACTTATGACCATTTTTCACACTTACAACCATTGCAACAAACTGTCATTATGGCAAAGAAGTGATGTCACATGATCACCTGGCCACATCCATCTGGTCACATGAAGCACTGCAGTTGTGAAATGAGTGACACGGTTGTTAAGAATGCTACAACAGGCATAAATGTGAGGATGGTCATAAGTATGAGGACCGGTCAAAAGTGCGAGCCCCGGTCAGAAATGACTTTTTTCAGCCCTCTGAGTAGTCCCTGTGCACATAGCCACGCCCACAGGTCACATGACCATGAGGTCATGCCCACCCAATCACATGATCACCAAGCTATGCCCCCAAATAAGTCACACCCACAGAACCAGTTCAAAGGTTCAATTCAAAAAATTGAATCCCACCACTCGATGTGTGTGAGGTACTCTCTTAATCCTCTACACTTGCAGTCTGCCCCTAAAAACAAACTGTTTTGCTTTTAGGACTAAATATTTATCCTTTCCTCATGGCTGTCTGGATCTCATTTTTATTTATTCTTGTGCAACCCTGGCTTGAGCTGGAACCCCAAATTATTCTTTTGACAAAACTAATAAACAAAAATAAAAATTAAATAAATTTGAATATTTGAATAATTGAAATTTAAATAAATTAAATTGAATAAATAAAAATTATGAACATAGAGGAAGCCATGCAGCCATTCGTCCTTTTGCTTTTGCAGAAAGGGCTATTTCTGATGACTAGTACCGCAGAGCCTTGCTATCTGATAGCAGGGAGGAAAACTCAAGAACTGGAAAGCAGCTCAAACCCTTATTTAAAGTACAAAATAAAATGTTGTTCACTTGATAAGTTGGAATGCCTACAGGCAGATTCAGGCCTTCGTTATTCTCTTCTATTAGTTTTTCACTGCCTCATTATTAGCTAGTGTTATTCTAAAACAGATAGACAAACACATGGGTCAAAAAACTCAATGTCCATGAAGTTTTAATCTCTAACTGAATGCACTATCACCCTGTGCCTCCCCTTTAATTTTCCTCAATAAATTCTTACAGTAAATAAAATAGTGTCAGGTTAGTTGCTCTCACCTATAAAATAGCCTTACTCACATGGTCTAACCGTTCAGATTTTTCCCAGTTTTGAAAAACGACCATGTGTGAATTACAGCCTTTGTTTAACATTTACATTCCACATAACTTCCAAATTTTCACCATTACAGCCAGATGTGATTCAAAGTCAAACCATATGTTGAAGTGGTTCGGGAATGATGAGAGGCACAAGCAAGCAAGTGACAACAGCTCTTTAATATACAGTGAGACTTCAGCAAAAACTCAGAGGCTGCAGTCCTCCTTATATACAATCCTGGAGAGACTGTCAGCCAATCAGAAACGTAGGCAGGTTTGAAACTCCCGCTTAAAAGTATCAATACATAACACCCCTCCCTTCCCAGAAGGCACTAACACTCAAAAATTAACATATGTACAAATAAAGTCTCGCAGGTGCTTAGGCTGAGTTCTCGCCCTAGTTGACCTGCGCAGTTCAGTGTTTGGTGAGGCGTCGAGCTGGTCGGAGGGACTCTTTGTCTCTCCCGGCTCCGCCAATGGAACCTCCTGGATTTTGTCCGGGGCGTGGTTATCCCCGGCTGGGAGTGGCAACTCGCTGGGGCGGCGCTGGAACCAGGGCTTGTCAGCTAAGTATTCTCGCGGCCCCGGGCTTGAGTTAGCTGTTTTGGAGAAGTGGTCATAGTTAGGCTCGGACATGTCTGCGTTGATGTTTGCTTCGCCAACCACCCGTTTCCTCAGTTGGTCTATGTGGCGCTTCCAGAGTCTATCTACCCCCACGTCCACCGTGTATGATTTTGGGCCTGTTATCCCCACTATGGTTCCTGCAACCCACAGAGGACCGCTGGCATAATTGCGAGCGAACACCGGGGACCCGACCTGAAACTGCCTTAAGCCACAGGTCTCTCCCTTAAAGTTTTCGTGCGAATAGTTAGGGTGAAGCCTGTCCAACACGCACCGGAGCTTTCTCCCCATGAGGAGCTCTGCTGGGCTTCTCCCAGTTGCTGTGCATGGTGATGCATGCTGAACCGCAAGGAATTGATCTATCCTGGCCTGCCAGTCCCCATTGTCTAATCTGGACAGTGCTTCCTTGGCTGTCCTGACAAATCGTTCAGCCAATCCGTTGGAAGCCGGGTGAAATGGGGCTGATAGGGCATGGCGGATCCCCAGGCCGGCCAAGTAGCCTTCGAAAAGGGTTGCTGTAAACTGGGGCCCATTGTCCGATACCAAGGTATCCGGCAGGCCGTGGGTGGCAAACAACTTTCTTAGGGCCTTGATAACCGCTTCGGCCGTTGTGGATGGCATTAATACAATTTCGAGCCATTTTGAAAAGGCATCCACTACTATTAAAAACGTTTGGCCATGGAACGGGCCGGCAAAATCAATGTGGATCCTTCCCCATGGGCCTTTTGGTTTCTCCCACTCTCGGATGGGCGCTACTGGGGGATCGGGGCGAGACTCCTGGCAGGGTCTGCACTTCCCCACCCACTCGGAAATAACCTGGTCCATGTTGGGCCACCAGACATAGCTGCGGGCTAAGCACTTCATCCTAACGATGCCAGGATGCCCTTCGTGCAATAATTCTAAAACTCTATCTCGTAGTTTTGCTGGAATTACCACTCTGTCACCCCACAGTAAGCACCCCCCTTGCGTAAACAGTTCATTTCGTTTGTTGGCAAAACCTTGGTACTCCTCCCCGACCACCTTGTCCGGCCACCCTTTCAAAACCCAACCCATAACAGTCCGGATAACAGGGTCTCTATTTGATGCCTTCGCCACCTCGCCGGAGGAGATGGGCCCCAAGGTTAACGTGTCCAACAACAGGACGGAGGTTTCCGGTGTTGGGTTGTCCAGCAGGTCGGGAAGGGGGCAACGGCTAAGGGCATCCGCATGACCCAGGGTCCGCCCAGGCCGATGGACGAGCTGGTACGAGTAGGCCGATAAGAAAATCGCCCATCTAGTTAAACGGGGGGAGAGGGCAGCGGGGGTTGGCCTGTCGCCTGCTAGCAGTCCTAGCAACGGTCTATGGTCAGTCACAAGTTCGAATTTTCGGCCATAGAGGTATTCGTGGAACTTCTTAACCCCCGCAATCGCAGCCAGAGCCTCTCTGTCCAATTGGCTATAGTTTCGTTCTGTGCTGGACAGAGTTCGGGAGTAGAAGGCAATGGGTGCCTCTAGGCCGTTCGGCAGTCTATGGCCTAGGACGGCACCAACTCCTACGGGGGAGGCGTCGCAAACTAAGACGAGCGGCAGCTCTGCATTGTATTGGATCAGGAAACTGTCCTCAGATAGGAGTTTTTTTACTGCCTCAAAAGCGGCCGCTTGCGGTTTCCCCCAGACCCATGGTACATTCTTCCCTAAGAGTTTGTGAAGGGGATCAGCGACCGTGGCCTTATCTCTTAGGAACATTGAGTAAAAATTTAGCAGTCCAAGGAAGGCTTGGAGCTCAGCTTTGGATTTGGGGGCTGGTGCGCTTTTGATGGCCCTCACCTTGCTTTCGGTAGGGTGGATGCCTGTGCCGTCCACCCTGTACCCCAGAAATTCTACCGAGGGAACCGCTATCCTGCACTTGTTTTTTTTAAGTCTTAGTCCCGCTTCTCTGAATCTGGACAGGACGTTCCGTACCCTGTCCCCTAGCTGGTGTTCGTCTTGGGCGCTGACTAAGACGTCATCGAAATAGGGGACTACTCCCGGAAGTCCTTGCAACAGGCGCTCCATAGTGCTTTGAAATAAGCCGGGTGCGACGCTCACCCCAAATTGGAGCCTGGTGCATTTAAATGCACCCCTATGAGTCACGATCGTTTGCGCCTCTGCCGTGGCGTCGTCGACCGGTAACTGTTGATAGGCTTGGGCCAGGTCTAATTTGGCAAAAATTTTTCCGGGGCCCAGGGAGTGTAGTAGATGGTGCACGATCGGCACCGGATAGGCGCTCGGCTGCAAAGCCTTGTTGATCGTGCACTTGTAGTCGGCGCAAATTCTGATTGAGCCGTCGGACTTAACTGGGGTGACTATGGGGGTCTCCCACTTGGCATGGTCAACAGGAACCAACACCCCTTGCTTAATCAGTTTGTCCAGTTCTGCATCGATCTTTGGTTTCAATGCGAACGGCACTCGTCTGGCCTTTAGTCTTACTTGGGCTACGTTGGGGTCTAAGTTTAGTGAAATAGGGGTCCCCACATACTTGCCCAACGTGTCCCCGAAAACGTCCTGGAACTCGGACAGGAGGCTGTCTTTCAGGGTTGACTTGGACATCAGGTGGACGCCGGTGAAGCCCATGCCAAGGGCTCGGAACCACCCCATGCCCAGGAGGCTCGGCAGCTGCTTCGTGACGATGGTCAGCGGCAGGTCTCTTTCGTAGTCTCCGTAGGTGACCCGGAACGTGCCCACGCCTTCGAGGGGGACTCGGTTCCCCTGGTAGTCTAGGATACGCAGTCTCTGTCTGGAGAGTTGATCCTTCCGGAACGACGGCAGGAGGGTCTTTAGGGTTGTCCACGACATGATGGAGAGAGCTGATCCGGTGTCAATCTCCATCGAGCACGGTCTTCCGTTGATCTCGACCACCGTGCTGACTTTGTCCTCGACCGTTGTGCTGGCCTGGTCGATGTGTATGCTGCGGCCATCTCGCGGTTCAAATTCGCGCCGTTTTTTCGCGCCGCCCTCTCTCGTTGGCTGCTTCTGGCGCGCTGATTCCGGTTGGCTGCGGCGCTCACGTGGTTTGAGTCTTCTGGGCAGAATGGCTCTGCAGACTCGCGCCAAGTGCCCCTTTTTCTCGCAACGCCTGCAAATAGCCTCTCTGTATTTGCAGGACAGTCTATCATGGTGCCCGCCACAGCTGGAACAGCTTCGCCGGGGGCTGCCAGTGTCTTTTCTCCGGTGCTCTGTTCGGAAGACGTCCTCTTCCGACTCGGACTCCGAGCTGGATCCGGCGTCTTCTCGGTGCACCGGGGCAGACTTGGGGCTGTCTTTGCTGGTCGGCGGGCGCTGTAGCGTTTCAGCGGCCTTTGTGGAGGCTTCGTGAGCCCTGGCCTCGTCAAGGGCTCCGGCAAGCGTCAGATCAGGCTTGGCGAGCAGACGCCGTTGCAGCCTAATGTCCCGAACACCACAGATCAGTTGCTCAAGCAACGCATCATCCAAGTCTCTGTAGTCGCAATGAGTTGCGGCTTTTCTCAGGCTGGCCATGTACGCGCTGACCGGCTCTCCCTCTCGTTGGACGCGCTGCCTCAGTTGGTATCGCTGCACGAACTTGGAGGGGACGGGAGCATAGTGAGCCCGGAGAGTTGCCATCAAGGTGTCCCATGAGACTGTTTGGACCGGCGTTGGCTCACACAGTGACTCGGCCATCTCGAACACGTCCGGTCCGCAGTGGCTTAGGAATAGGGCTCTCTTTCGATTAGCCGAGAGGCCCTGCATGTCGCTGGCTTCTAGCGAGCATTCAAACCTTGTTAGGTACGAGACCCATTTTTCGCGGGTCGGATCAAAAGGCTTGGGCGGAACGTAGGCAGACATGTCCGGTATGTCTCCTGTGGTTCGCCTCGTCGCCTAGCTGAAGCTCGTGGTTTCACTGGTTGGCTTCTTGTAGCCTCAATCCCACCTTCGTCGCCAATGAAGTGGTTCGGGAATGATGAGAGGCACAAGCAAGCAAGTGACAACAGCTCTTTAATATACAGTGAGACTTCAGCAAAAACTCAGAGGCTGCAGTCCTCCTTATATACAATCCTGGAGAGACTGTCAGCCAATCAGAAACGTAGGCAGGTTTGAAACTCCCGCTTAAAAGTATCAATACATAACATATGTAATGCAGAAAACACATGTTTTATGTCCCTTCATAATAGGAGTTCAGTTGATAAGTACACAAGATAAGACTTCTTATGACTAAGGAGGGAGACACTTTAGCTATGGTGTGTGATCAGTTTGGTTCCCTCTCTACTGAGAATTTCCAGATGCTTCTAAATCTCATCACATAAACCTTTGCTGGCTTTGAATTCACTTGCATGCTATTCGTTTGTTTTGAAGGCCATTATATGGCCAAGAAGCTTTGTTGTACCACATTCTCCCATTCCTTGACTTCACCTGTGACACAAATGGTTAAGGATGTGGTTAGTATAGTTAGAGTAACAGAGAAAGTAATCAATCCTGCTTTTTTCCTTTCAACATTATTTGTTTCCTCCACCCCTCCATTTCTCACCTCCTCTTCTGAATGCAGTATGATTTATTTACGAACTTTACCCTTAAACCAAGAGATACCATGGGAGAAAAAAATCACCGTTGTCTAATGGAGACATCTTTAGAGTGAAACCTGAGTTACTATGTAATGGAACAAAGTTAAATTTTATCATTGTCTAAAGCAGTGGTTCTCAACCTTCCTAATGCCGCGACCCTTTAATACAGTTCCTCATGTTGTGGTGACCCCCAACCAGGGGTGGTTTCTAAATTTTTTTACTACCGGTTCTGTGGGCGTGACTAATTTTGTGGGCGTGGCTTGGAGGTCATGTGACTGGGTGGGCATGGCTAGCTGGTTATGTGACTGGGTGGACATGGCTATGTGTATAGGGACTACTCAGAGGGCTGAAAAAAGTCATTTCTGACAGGTCCTCGCACTTTTGACTGGTCCCCACACTTATGAACATCCTCACATTTATGCCCATGCAGCATTCTTAACAACCATGTCACTCATTTCACAACTGCTTCTTTTCACCATGGTGATAAGATAGGGCAAAAAACGTAAAATGTGAGGATAGTCGTAAATTTGAGATCTGGTCAAAAGTGCGAGGACCAGTCAAAAATAACTTTTTCAGCCCTCTGAGTAGTCCATGTGCACAAAAGGACTAACCAGAGGGCTGAAAAAAGTCATTTTTGACAGGTCCTCGCACTTTTGACCGGTCTTCGCACTTATGACTGGTCATCATTTATGCCCATTGTAGCATTCTTAACAACCGTGTCACTCATTTCACAACTGCTTCTCTTCACCCTGGTGACAAGATAGGGCAAAAACGTAAAATGTGAGGACAGTCGTAAGTGTGAGGACTGGTCAAAAGTGCGAGGACCAGTCAAAAATAACTTTTTCAGCCCTTTGAGTAGTCCATATGCATAAAAGGATACAGCAATAGAGAGGGATGAAGGAAGGGAAGGGAAATTAGAATAGGAGGGAGGGTAAGAGAGGGAGGAAGAGAGGAGGAGAAGGAGAAAGGAAGAGGAAGTAGGGAGGAGAAGAAGAGGGGGAGGAAGAGAAAGTAAGAAGGAAAGAAAAGAGAGAGGTGGTAGGTTTGAGGAGAGAGATTGCTGTACAATAAAAAAGATGAAAGGGAAGAAAGCCAACCCCAAACAAATATAAAGATATTAAGATAAAGAATGAATTGTTAAACTTTAAAGAATAAAAGAGAACAAATATGAATAAATAACAATAATTAGAAACCCAATACAAACATACAATGTATTTTCTTTGAACAGAGTATTTGGCTGGTTCACAAATTTAAACGGTGTTTAGTCATTTCAATTAAATTTACAATTTCTATATTTTCTTTTTGCCATATTTTTCCTCATCTATTTTTATAAAAAACCAATATTACCCTTCATCTTCATCTCTAATCTTAATCAAATTCAATTTTTCCCTTCTATTCTATATTATACCCCTTCCCATTGTCATCTATTTTTATATCCATCCTCACATTGGTTAATTATCTAATATTACAGTTGTTTAATATAAATTCAACATTTTAATATAAATCAATTAGTTATATAACTACCTTTTTATATATTAATCAATATGAACATGAATATTCCAATTATTTCCATGCAATCCAATTTCTTACAAATCAATTAATTATATTTACCAATAATAATAAACCAAATAATTTCCCCCATATATTCCTCCAAACCACAACTTAACCATTTCTGCTTTCAACACAATATACAATTAATTACAATTCTCTAGTTAAATAGAGCTTTTTTTCTTTTGTGTTTTAAAATCTTGAACTCTCCTCTTTTCCCCTAAATTTCCCATTGTTTGCATCTACCTTTTTTGGTGAGGAAAAAGAAAAGAAATCTGCCTGCCTAATTTTCCAACGTTGCAGCAACAGAAAAGCCAACAGCCTGCTTTACTTTCAGTTTCATTTTTCAGCATAGCTAGGGGAAAAAAACCTGCTCCAGCAAGCAAACAAGCAGCAGAGCCCTGAGCAAAACAGCTGAGAGCAAATCAGCTGAGAGTCGGGAGCCGATCTAATCAAGGGCTAATTAGCCTATGCTGAAGCTCCGCGGGCCAATAAAATTACAAAAAAAACACCGAACCATTTGTTAAATTGCTGGCTTGCCCGCCCCTCGCCCACCACTATTTATTGGCAATAAATAGTGGTGCGGAGGGGCGGGGCAAGGCAGCAATTTAATAAACGGTTCGGCCGAACCCCCTAGAACCGGCAGAATCCCACCACTGGCTATAGGGTGGCCCTTTGAAGCCTCGTGGCAAGAATTTAAACAGTTTTTTTTCCTCTAGCCATCAGCTGGGACTCAGGAGGAAGCAATAGATTGGGAGTGGGTGGGGTAAGCGAACGGCTGGCGATCCAACAGAGCAGAGAGTGAGGGTGAGTGAAGGCATGGGGGAGGGCAAGAGAGGGCTTTGGCGACCCCTGTGAAATGGCCGTTCAACCCCCAAAGGGGTCGCGACCCCCAGTTTGAGAACCGCTGGTTTAAAGAGAGAGTATAACAGTGAAAAATCAGGACCAGTAGTAGTAATTCTGAACAGATATAAAACATTAGTTAGAAAGAACTTTAAAACAAGCAATAAAAAGCAACTGTTTCAAGATGTATTATTATTAAGTTGCATATTGTTTTGAAGCTCCAGATAACTAGCAAAGTGACTAATGAATAGAATAGAATAGAATAGAATTCTTTATTGGCCAAGTGTGATTGGACACACAAGGAATTTGTCTTGGTGCATATGCACTCGGAGTACATAAAAGAAAATCCATAGTTTAATATAGATAGTCTCAACATCTACAACTGAGGCCCAAATTTCCATTTCTAAGAAGACAGTTGTTAAGTGGGTTTTGCCCCATTTTAACACCTTTCTTGCCACAGGTATTAAGTAAATCATTACAGTTAAGTTAGTAATACTTGTTAAGTGAATCTGGCTTCCCCATAAACTTTATTTTTGTCAGAAGACTGCAAAAGGTGATCTTCTTGACAAACCAACATAATCCTGAGATACTGCAACCCTCATAAATACATGCCAGTTGCCAAGCATCCAAAATTTGATCACAAGACCATGGAGATGCTACAATGGCCGCAAATGCGAAAAATGGTCATAAGTCACTTTTTCCAGTGCTGTTGTAACTTCAAATGGCCACTAAATGACTGTACACTACCTCCAAATGATTCTATGTTGTCCCTTACAAATTTATATAATTTATTCTCAAGGCTTTAGAGTAGGGGTGTCAAACTTACATTGTCACGGTGGTATCACATGATATATCGGGACTTTTTTCCCCTTCATTAAACCAGGCGTGGCCGTGGCCAGTGCGTGATGCATCCGGCCCATGAGCCGGGAGTTTGACAACCCTGCTTTAGAAGATCTGATGATTATTAATATCACTAGAATAATTTCTGACATATATTAACTTTAAGTGATCATGAAAACCATAAAGATTTAATTAACAATATATGAGCAGATGGCTAATGGCAAAAATGTTCCTATCGATCCCAATAAGTCTTTATATAGGTACCTTATTATAAATTGCCCTTGATGTTTCAATTGGCTCATCTCATAAACCTGCGATGTGGTGAACTTTATATGGGTTCAGTTTGAATAGATTAGTAATGTTACCCGTATTTGTTTCTTTTTAAAAATCAAAAGATTTATGAATGCGACTGTGAAGATGAGGTTTGCAAATATAGGTGAGATCTAAATTGCTCAGTATCTAATCTGGAATATAGGTGTTGTGACCTGTCAGTGCCCTGTACAGCTAGTAGCTGATTCCGACAACAAGGAGGTTGGTGTGGTGCTGCGCCAGCAGCCTGTGCAGCTGGCACTCAAGTCAGACAATGAGGAGGCTGGAGAAGATATGGTGTCAGAGGTGGGGATTTTGCCAGGGCCTTCAGAACCTCCAGAAGCTCCCTTAAGTGAAGAGGATGAAGAAGAGGAGCTTCTTCTCAATGCACGGGTGCGCAGAGCTGCCAAAAGGCAGGAGTGGCTCCTCAGGAGAAGGTCTCCTCAAGAGTAAGGCTTGGGGCTAATTGGCCACTCCCTTAGCTTATTTAAGGAGGAACGCAATTTGCAGGGAACAACTTAGTTCACATACCTTTGTGTTTTGTCTTGCTTATCTTATCAGCTTCTTGCAAATTGCTTCTGGGCATTCTGCCAACCATAGTAAGCTTTCGGTTATTATTCTTCGAATTCTTGGTGGCTGTTAATGCAGTTAGTTAACAGCCATTGTTGTAAAAGACTGGTTTATTTAGTAAACTAAGGTTTGAATGGATTTTGTGTGTGCTCCGTTCTTTGGGGTCCGTAGCTGGGGCAGAACAATAGGTTTTTGATTTGAGATATTCAATTTGATTTTCTATTTCTCCCAGAACAAAATAAAATAACAACGTAATAACAAAATTGAAATTAAATTATATCATCTTTTATACTTGTCAACTTAAACTAGTACTTTCTGTTATGCTTATTTATGTAAGATGAGTGAGCCCTTAACTTGTTCCTTGCTTTTAGCAAATTTAAATATATTTTACTCAACCATTTAGCTTTCACAAAAAATCAAGATTTTGAAATATTTCAGCAATGTTATGGGATTATATTCTTTTGTTTATTTCTTTTTATAATTTTTCCATAAATATTCTACTTTATTCTGTTGGTTTATTGTCTGCTGCCTAGGGACAGATTGCGCCTAAATTGAATAAAGTAAATTCAATTTTCTAGGGATCCTGGTCAGCCCCTTGCCCCCTAAGTGCCACTTTAATCATATCTGTGATATTATATTATGGTGAGAGAGAACAGTGTCCATATGTAACTGGTTAAATTTGTTATCTGTTTATGTGGTATATAGTTTCACTGCAATGTTCGCACTCTGCAAACACAGAGCATTTATCCTGGCGCCTGTCCTCTGGAATGATATTTTTCCAGAGATCTCTATTGCTCCGAATTTGATGATGTTCCCGAAATCTTTAAATCTTATCTCTTCTCCTAGGCCTTGTGATTTACATTTGTAGAGCCCTTGTTGTTGTTTTTTTTGTTTTTTTTTAATGTACAACAACAACAACAACAACTGGGAACATCAAGTGGAAAAAGTTGTCGAAAATGAGAAGTTGAAAAACTTGTGGGACTTTCGAATACAGACAGATTGTCATTTGGAACACAACACGCCAGATGTGACAGTTGTCGAAAAATGAAGCATACAATTTATTTTATTGAAAAGTTTTAAAAAGTTTACATATATATCCCCCTCCCCTCTTTGTACTTCCCAGAGCAAAATACAGGGTATAACATTCAACAATCATAATCTAACATAGTCTAATTAATTATAACCTTTTACATCCCTCTAATACTTTAATACTTTAACTCCACATTTACCAGATTAAATTTGAATACATAATAACATCTCTCTATCTATTCATAAACTATTTGAAATGTTTTAGTCCGATATTTATTTTGAATATAATCTATCTATCTTCTCCATTCTATCATATATTTCTCATTTGAATAGTCCTTCAAATACGCTGAAATCTTTGCCATCTCTGCTAAATTTGCTACTTTTAATATCCATTCTTGAGTAGTTGGCAAATCTTCCTTCTTCCAATACTGCGCCACCAACAATCTTGCTGCAGTTATTAAATTCAGGATCAAATTAGTCTCTATAACCGTACAATCCGTGATTATACCCAACAAAAATAATTGTGGAGTAAACTTTATCCTCTTTTTACGAATATTTTGAATAATCCACCAAATTTTTATCCAGAATGCTTTAACCTTTTTACAAGTCTGCCATACATGAAAATAAGTAGAGTCATCACAATCACATCTCCAACATTTAGATTGTAAATTCGGGTACATACAAAACTAACTTTTTGGGATCTAAATGCCATCTATAAAACATTTTATAAAAGTTTTCTCTCAAGTTTTGTGCTTGTGTAAATTTTACATTTCTTACCCATATCTTTTCCCATGTTTCCATCATTATTGGTTGTTCAAAGTTTTGTGCCCATTTTATCATACAGTCCTTAACTAACTCTGTTTCCGAGTCTGTTTCTATCAATATATTATACAACCTTTTTATATGCATTTGACTCTGGTGTCTAATTTGTTTTACCAAATTTTCTTCACTTTGTATGATACCAATGTTCTGATCTTTTCTCCATCTAGCTTGTAATTGTGCATACTGAAACCAAGTTTGAATTATCCTTTCTTCCCTTAATACCCTCAAGGACTTTAACTTTAATATACCTCTCTCTGTGTAATGAATTTCTTTATATGTAATTACATCCTGTCTTTGTTCTATACTTATATTCTCTATCGCGTGTCTGGGTACTGTCCATATAGGTATCTTGTCATTTAATTTATATTTATATTTCTTCCAGACATGCAATAAAGCATTCCTTATTATATGACTTTTAAAAGTCCTATCAATCTTCTTATCATACACTAAGTAAGCATGCCAGCTGTAAACCAAATCATATCCTTCTATATTCAATATTCTTTCATTTGTTAAATTAATTCAATCACTGATTGCTGATAAAACAGCTACTTCATAGTATAGTTTTAAATTTGGCATTTTCAAACCTCCTCTTTCACGTACGTCTTGCATTATTTTTAATTTAACCCTTGATTTCTTCCTGCCCAAACAAAATTATTAATACCCTTCTGCCATTCTTCCAAGTTCGCATCCTTTTTTAATATTGGTATCATTTGAAAAAGGAATAAAAACTTAGGCAAAACATTCATTTTTACTACTGCTATTCTACCCAACAAAGACAGTTGTAATTTTTTCCAATTATCCATCTCTGTCTGTATTTTATGCCATAACAATTCATAATTATACTTATATAATTTCCCATTTGAAGTTGTAATATAAACTAAAATCAATTATAGAAAAAGATTGGTGCCTATCTGAGAAAAATGTAAAGTCTTGTTCTTTAAAGTTCCATTCACGCCAAATGTCTCTCAGCTCCATATCCTCCATCATGTCAAAAAAGGATTTAGGCAATCTTGCTCGCATTTGAGTATTTTGCAAAAGTCTCTTCTTGTCCATCCTAATATCCAATACTCCATTCCAGTCACCCAACATTATACAAGATTTATAGTCCCAGTTTATCAATTTTGTATGTAGCAACTTGTAGAAACTGTCTTGTTGTTGGTTGGGTGCATATACTCCCACTAAAAGTACTTTTTTTCCTTAGATTAATAATTCAATTGCAATATATCTACCTTGCAGATCTGCTTCAATTAATTTAGCTATTAAGTCTTTCTTTAGATATATAACTATACAATTTTTCTTCTCTGGAGCAGATGCCACAAAATGTGTTCCCAGTCTCGCATTTATCAAATATTTTTGGTCATTTGCCTTAATATGTGTTTCTTGCAAACAAATTACATCATTTTTAAATTGTTTCAGGTAATGGAATACTTTCTTCCTTTTTTGCGGTGAGTTTAAGCCATTGACATTCCAAGTTAAAAATCTAGTTGCCATCTTTGGCCCCCTGAAGCCTTTTGAGCACCGATTGGAAATCCTCCTGGAATTTCTTCTTCGGTTTTGTCCCCCCCCCACGGCTTCTTTATTTATGCTTGTACTTCCTTGGGTCGTTATCTGGGTTTGTTGCATCTTTAATTCTTGTTCCTTTCGTTTAGTTGCCGCTCGTGTTTGTCTTTGTTCTTGGGCTTCTTCTGTTTTTTCAAATAACTCCAAGGCTTGCACAGCCCCCGAAAGTTGCACTAATTCTTCTTGGGTACTCCAAGCCTCTCCCTGGGCTTGTGCTTGCAAGCCTTCCTTTCTAGCGTCTCCTGCTTCTTTTCTTTTTCTGGCTCCTGGAGATGGTGGGTATCCAGCCTTTAGTACATTGACATAAAAATCTCTTGCCTTCTAAATTGTATTGAGACGATATCGTTCTCCTGAATAATTCACCACTAATCCATCTGGAACCCCCCATCTATACTGTATCTGACGATTTCTCAATTCATCCACTAAAAATGCATAGTCTTTTTTAGCTCTCAACATTTTAGGGGGAATTTCCTTGAATACTGCAACCTCCTGTCCTGCCACTTGTAGTTTATTTTTGTAAAAAGCTTGTAAGATCCCATTTCTTATCTTCCTGGTAACAAAATAGATCACAATATCTCTTGGTAGTTGTCTTTGCCTGGCAATCCATGAATTAACATGATAAATTTTATCAATTTGCCAATCACACTCTGCTTTGGACTCTCCAGTTAACTGTGCAAGAGCTTCTGCAAAAATCTCTTTTAAATTTTCCTGATTATTTTCTTTTAAGCCGCTTACCCTCAAAGCAAATTCCATCGCCCTATATTGTGTCATTATAAGTTCTGCCTCTGTCTTGTCAATCTTGATTTGAGCTTCATCCACTTTAACCTCCAAATTCACATTAGATTGATTAATTTCTTCAACCTTTTCCTCCAACGATGTAACATAACCCACCAAACCCTGAAATGCTTCCACAATGTCTTCTCTTATTTCTTGATTACGAGTTTGGATTAGGTCCTTAATTGCTGCCATTTTGTCAGAGACATCTTTAAATACAGATGTGATTTTTTCTTGCAATTCAGAGGCTTGTACCTTTAAGGCACCTTGAAGAGCCTCCAGTGTCAATACTTGTGTTTGCATTTGTGCTTGTGCCTGTGTATCCACTGGGGCCAACAAAGACTGCAATTTAGGGGTTTGAGCAGGAGAACTTCCAGCACTTTTTGGAATGCCTGTTTTTGTCTGCTTTGAAGCCAGTCCCAAATTGTAATTTTCAACAACCAGCCCACTGAGTCAGTAAATATTTTAATCTTGATCTTTAACCAATAATATGGCTTATAGTAAGTCAATACTTTATTCTTTTAGTCCCAGAGTCTTAATTCTTTAAAGCAATGTCCATTAGAGTTAAACGGGGCTGACACCTTTAACAAGTTAACAAGCACTTTCTTCTTTAACTTTCATTTTCCATGCCCATAACAAGCCAGCACCATTTTCTTTCAACTTTTCCCCGTTCTCATCAGACCCAGAAAGAAACAATATTCAGCTGGAGTTAAAATTTGTTACTTGCAGTTATAATGTCTCCTGTCTTTGCTCTGCCTGCTTTTAATCCAAGTGTTGTTAAAAAGTTGCTTGCAGGGATGGTTGCGGTGTCTTGTTCTGCATGAAGCAGACACGTCCCGGATTCGGAGCTCTGCCAGGTTCCTGGGGAGCTCTCACCCTTCGAGCTCCAGGATTGTTCCTGGAGCTCTTGGGGAGTTCTACCCACACCCAACTGCTCTCTCTCCCCTCTTTTCCTGAGGGGAGAGTTTCAAAGCTGCTAGACAGCTGATTTTCGCTGTTCTAGCGGCTTAACGAAGGCATATGGCTAGCACTCCCAAAGGAGCGACCGCCGACGCCTGCGGAGCCACCGGAAGTCCCATACAATTTATTGATAACGCTGTACCAGGAGACACCAGAGTCAAAGAAAAGGAACTGGAAAAAATCATGAAACATTGCAACCTGGCCATCGAAACTATGCGATTATGGATGAAACATGTAACAGTGATACCCATTTCATTGGGGCACTTGGTAACATGTCCAAGAATTATAAAATATATCAAGAAATTGCAGCTTCTTGCAATAACACCAGCGGAACTGCAAAAAACTGTGCTACTCGGAACATCGTACATCTTAAGAAGATACCTGGTTGATATCTAGGATGCTGGCAGAAACCCGTATCAACTATTAGCGCCAGTCAATGATATTTGTGATACATTTTTAAATGTTCAGTTGACTGAGTTTCATGTTTAATGAATAAAAGAGACAACAACAACAACAACAACAACAACAACAACAGCCCTGAGTCCTGTAGTCCATTTTTCACCAGATAGCCAGGAACTCCAACATCTAGCATGGACCTTGTTAACATGGGCAACATCCAAGCCTGCTTTCTGAAATTTACATCTCACCATATATTTTTTTTATGGGAATCTGTGTTTATTGCTGGCCTTAAGATTCAAAACAGGATTCATTTTTACCAACCTACTATAGAGATGGGAGGGAAATCCGGGATCTTGATTTTGTTGCTATTTATCGCATAGTTGTCTGAGTTCTGCTTTTCCTCAAATATCATGTAACAATAGCTGGCTGTAAGCAACATGCCGCAAAGAAGGAAGCTCAGGAGAAGGTTCTTATATTCCATTCTGGAAGGCAAAAAAGAAAACGTGTTTTTGCTAAGATCTCGGAGGTAGGTCATATATCAAAAGTATAGCCATTTTTTTTAGCATCTGTGTTTCTTTGTTCTCTCTCTTCAGTTATCATTCCTTCGCCATAATGGATAATTCTAGTTTTAATCTGTTACAACAAAACAGAAAAGTGTAGAAAGGTGCATCTATCATTGATTAAAATGAGATGAGAAAGCATATTTGATCAACCGAGTTAAATAATTATTGCATAAAGAAGCAGTTTTAAATTCCTTTTCATCCTTTCTTGAATATCCCAATGTGCTGAGTGTATATGTATCCTTGCAAGAAGCAGTTCTGAATCATTTAATAAATACCTCTGTGAACACTGAAGCTCAAGCTCCAATATAAACATTGTTTACATTTTTGATTGTGGTCTCCATAATGTGACATGTAAGATTATAGTTATGAAATTATCTGCAATAAAATTTCAATTAAATAATTCTGTAAAACTTAAAGTCAGGAACAGAACTAAAATCTCTAGTTTATGCCTTAGAGATAACTTTTGCAAAAACTCATATATCCATTGATTAAAAAGATTGGTTTGGTAAAATACTGGTTAGATAAAGAAATTCACGATTGGGTGTAGTTTATATATGTTTATTTACTCATATTTTTATTATATTATTTATTTATTATATTTATTTGCTGCCCATCTTGTCCTGAGGCAGCTCTGAGTGGCTTGCAAAATTAAAAGCTATAAAACCGTAAAACATAAATATTTCTAAAAACAATAACATCAAATTTAGGCTGACTCAGCCTTCCATCCTTCCGAGGTGGGTAAAATGAGGACCCAGATTGTTGGGGCAATATGCTGACTCTGTAAACTGCATAGAGAGGGTTGTAAAACGCTATGCAGTGATATGTTAGTCTAAGTACTATTGTTATTTAGCAAAAAAGCAAAATTATAGTTAAACTATGGGGAAGGGAGCAGGATGCACAGGGGGGAGAGATTTCATGCTTGGGGCAATGTTAAATTTATTTACATAGCAATTACATTTTAGATATGTGACATTAGAGCAATTTCAAATTGCACAATTATTTTCTTAATTTAAAAACCTTGCAGAATGAAACATTTCATCATAAAATAATCTGTTCAATAGTTAATGTTAGTTCATTCCAGTATATGATAAAGTATTCATTTGTCTATCTGGAAAGTAAGCTAATTTCTCCTCTGAACATCAATTTCCCCCCCTTTTTTACTTACTATATATCCAGACCTTTATTTCCTTTTTTGTGTAATAATATTCCGTTAAAAAAGGAGGGGGATAAAATTATTTGTGATAAAAATAAGCAAAATGTCACCTTAATCTATCAGGAGGCAAATTTCACAATATTTACAGACTATTTTGGAATGCTAATATTTTCTCTGCTTTTAGCATTGAAATAACTCCTATCAAACACTACCTCTATTGATGCAAACAATTACTTCATTTTGTCTATGTAAATATCCAAACATCAGTATAATAATTCTAGATTCCTTAAAGATTAGAAGTTCTAGAATAAAATTTAGATATTTAACATCCATAGAATTAAAGATGAACGGAACTGCGCATCAGAAAATGAGAAAGGGTTTTATATACATAGAACAAAATTGAGTAACAAGACTGAAATCAACCA
The DNA here is from genome assembly GCA_022577455.1 of Arizona elegans. Lineage (NCBI taxonomy): Eukaryota > Metazoa > Chordata > Lepidosauria > Squamata > Colubridae > Arizona > Arizona elegans. The sequence continues at coordinate 176,009,914 of JAKOOJ010000002.1, read as the reverse complement.
ATTAGACAAGAAATAAAATTTTGAACTTTGCTGATACGGAAACCAAAATACAAATCACCTATGGCATGTTTGGATTTTATTTCTTTCAGAAATGTGTTAATCACAGCCCTTAAAAAAACTTTGTGATTACATAGAAAAACAAAAGAACAACGCATAAGGTAGAAAAAACAATTGCCCTTACCTTCCATTGACATTTCAAAAATATTACATATATGCAATCTTTATTGCAGAAAATACAACCAAATGGCAAAAAGCAACAAAAAAGAAATTTGAAAAATGCAGAATTTCTAAAGAGATATTAAATGTATTCGTTTACTTTAATCCATATTTACATAATAATAATATGTTTAAAAAAGTCCCAAATGGAGATTTAAAATAAAAATAAATCCCCCCCCAATAAATAAGCCACTGCTTACAATATTGATTTTAAATATAAAAAAGAAAACTGAAAAGATAGATAGAAAGATGATTCCAAATATTGTTTGGCTAGTTCTTAATTAAATTTTTCATAGCTACCTTAAATAAGAAGAATCCCAGGAAATTTTTACGAGTCAAGGGACAGAACTGAAAATTCTGATAGATTTATCCTACCTAATTGGCAAATGATTATTATACTCACTATTCACTAGTAAAAATTAGAGCAGCTTTTGTCTATGTTATCTTCTTGACTCTAGGAAAATATGGGCAATGCTCCTAGAGGCCTCTCCCTTTTTTTTCAGGAATCCTGTAATCCACAATTGTTTGTAGCATACCTGGGCTGGCTTGCTGTTATTATGGCCCACAATTTAATTTGCTGCATATGGTAATAATATTGTACATACACCCACACATATATACATACATATGTAAGTAAAGTACTTTGCAGAGCAAATTTGAATTGATTAAAATAGAATAGAATAGAATTTTTTATTGGCCAAGTGTGATTGGACACACAAGGAATTTGTCTTGGTGCATACGCTCTCAGTGTACATAAAAGAAAAGATACGTTCATCAAGAATCATAAGGTACAACACTTAATGATAGTCATGGTGCACATAATGTAATTTTAAAGAAGAGAGATTTCTACTAACTTTAAGGAAAATGTCACCAGGTGCATTTCAGATACAAATAATTTCAAATAATTTAAAAATATTTACTAATACTTCCAGCCCAGATTTCTTTTATTAAGGACTAATCCTGTTTGCTGCCTAAGAAGAAAATTACTGTGCAAAAGAAACAAAATTATTTTTTAGCCTTTTTCTTGTATTAATTTGAAAAAGAAATTATAAGTTAGTGACAGGCTACAACAGAAAGAACAAATAACCTATCTGAAACATTTATTTTAAAAGCCGCTTTTTTCTAATATTGATCAGCAAGATAAATTTCAATATATTATAAAACTGTTTTAACAGCACTCTTTTAAAATAATTTCCCATGTCTAAGAATACTTTTCAATAATACATTCTTAACATTTTTTGTTTTGGTAAACAAAAAATGTTTAGCACCGAGTTAAAATAATGTGCTATAGTTCCATTTAGAAATAGTAGGAGACATTTGAGCATTTCTCTTAAATACCTGGAACCGAGGCAGCCGAAGGAAACAGCAACCAACGTCTTAATAGCTGACCATCAATACTCCAATTAACAACTAAAAGCAACACACAACCAGGAACCACATAAATACTACATTCTGGAGTAAATCCTGAGGATGGGCTCCAACACAAGTCTGAAAGCATGGAAGACTAAACATCTGGTTCTAGTGACTGGCTCAAATTAGATCATGCAACATTATCCTGGGACCCGTATATTTGCCTTGATTTGTAAGCTTGGATTTCTCTTTCTGTCTTAGACAACAAGGCAGCAAAGCAGCCTCTGATCTTTGGATGCCTCTGTATGGATTATTAATGGAATCTTTAATTTTCCAGAAAACAATTCTCAATTTATGGTTGAGAATGTTTCAGTTTGGGATTCCTGGATATTGACAATGGCAGTGCTTCTCCCTGTTTTTATATTCATCCTGTTGCATGATACTGTTTATTTATTACTTTGACTTATGCTCTATGTTTCAACTCAAAGGCAGCTACCAAAGTAAACAAAGAAATAAAAAAAACCCCACACTTGAAATGGTGATGAATTACCTGAAATGGAAAAGGCCTATGTTTCCTTGTCCCAAAGTGTAAAGAGCATAGGGTCAAACACAAACTTCCTCTAGGGTTCTCCTCATCACTTGAAGACAGTCATAATCTCCCAGTTCTATAGCATTCCAATTGTAATCCTATACATGATAGGAATGTGATTCTTGTCTTTAAAAATGTATTGAGGGCCAGTGTTACTTCTTCAGATCTGTTATTTTGTCTTTTCTCTAGACCAGGAGTGTCAAACTAGATTTCATTGAGGGCCGCATCAGGGTTGTGTTTGACTTCAGGGGACCGGAGTGTGCATGGCCAGGGTCTGCATGGCAAGATTGATGTCACTCATGTCAGGGTGCATGTGGTGGCCTGAGTGCTCTGCTGGTAAAAACGGGCTCCCAAGCTCCATTTTCAGCTGTGATGGCCTGCTGCAGCCCTCATGCACCCCACCCCAGCTCAATTTTCACTGGCAGAGGGCTGCAGGAGGCTATTGCAGCTGAAAATAGACTCTTGGAGGGCTGCATATGGCCTTCTAGAGCTCTGTTTCCACTGGCAGAGGCACTTCGGGGTGGTCCTTCACTGTTTCCAGGGTAGCCCTGCAGGCTAGATCTAAGCACCCTGCAAGCCAGAGTTTGACACTCCTGCTCTAGACTGAAGCTTAACAAGCAGCAAGAGAAGAAGCAGCTGTTCTGCCTGTTAACTTGGCTTAGATAAGTGCTCAACTCTCCTGAGGATTGAACTCGAACCTCGCCACTTACCAATGGCCAGGCCCACATGATGTGATGTTCGTTATATGCATTATCCCCAAAGAGGGCTAACAAGAGATCAATTTTGTTTGCTATTGGTGTATGGTAATTAATATTTAAGCCACGTTTAAATTCTACTGATTTTAGAAAGTGTGCAAGCTTTCAAAACCAAGTTCACAGCAAATATGATTCTAATTATTTGAAAATACAAGGACTCTCTCTAATTTTCCAGTGGCTAAGTACTGATGAATCATGGCAAGACCATTGCCGCTCCTCTTATCCTTCTTAATGTTGTATTGACATTTGTCTTCCAATTATTCAAAAGCTTTCTTCAGTTGTCTTTTATCTCCTCAGTGATTTTTTAAAAATTTTTAAAATTTCTCTGGGAGGGGATATTTTTGAACTTATTGTCAGATGGCAGAAGGCTTTGGTGCTGTTTTTCTATTTTGTTCTCTCCCCGCCCCCCCCACATAGTTGCACAATTTTCCATCGACTCCAGAGCCAACCTGGTCTAAAGAATCCACAAGAGAAGTTCCTCATGATACATTTTTCTCAGTTTGAACCATAATGTGGGGAATTAGGGACCTTGCAACATGGATGGATGAACACAGCACAATGGCACTCAAATCATGCCACAATTAACATAAGTTGTGCGATCCATCTTTTTAAAAAATTCAATAAAATTTTCAATAAAACCATTTGCGTGCACTTCATTAATTGCTACAGAGAACAAGAACAGAAGGCAAATTTCATAAAAGATGGCACTTCTGATTTGAAACATTTTCTACATTATGAAGAAAATTATGTGTATTCCACTAGAAGGCATAGATTCTGTTTTTAGTAAAACAAAAATAAAGAAATAGATCTTAAATGTTATGTTTTAAAGAAAGGGTGTTGACTTTTTCCTCCATTGGTGTATATATGCATAGTACTCAACTCTATAAGTCATTTGGTGACATCAAGTGCTGTAATAAACTCCATTAAATGGAGCTAATGATGCTTGATAATTTCAATGCTGCAAAATACTAATTGTTTTAAATAAAACTGAAGTTAATTTTATTATGCATTTGAGATTGTGCATTCTTTCTCACCTTTTTATCATGTTTACACTGGAAAGATCTAATTACATCAGATTTGTGTGGTGCCAGCCAGCAATTAATACCGGTTCTGCGACCCTTGCCAATTTATCACTACCGGTCCTCCCGAACCGGTGTGAACTGGTAGCAATCTACCACTGCTTCCATCCTTCCAAGGTGGCTAAAATGAGGACCCAGATTGTTGGGGCAATATGCTGACTCTGTAAACTGCATAGAAAGGGTTGTAAAGCGCTATGCAGTGATATGTTAGTCTAAGTTCTATTGCTATTTAGCAAAAAAGCAAAATTATAGTTAAAATATGGGGAAGGGACAGGATGCACAGGGGGGAGATATTTCATGTTTGGGGCAATGTTAAATTTATTTACATAGCAATTACATTTTAGGTATGTGACATTAGAGCAATTTCAAATTGCACAATTATTTTCTTAATTTAAAAACCTTGCAGAATGAAACATTTCATCATAAAATAATCTGTTCAATAGTTAATGTTACAATGTTCATTCCAGTATATGATAAAGTGTTCATTTGTCTATCTGGAAAATAAGCTAATTTCTCCTCTGAACATCCATTTCCCCCCCCCCCTTTTTTTTTATTCTTGCAATTTTCCTTTTTTTTCCCTCACACCTTCAAAATACTTTCAATCATCTGGTAAAAGTTTTAACATATAGGCACTCACATATAAATATATAAAATAGACAAAATGTGTTTGTTAGTCAACAACTAAGATAACATATTGAGTGTCTAGAAATTGTAGTTCATACTTACTATATATCCAGACCTTTATTTCCTTTTTTGTGTAATAATATTCCGTTAAAAAAGGAGGGGGATAAAATTATTTGTGATAAAAATAAGCAAAATGTCACCTTAATCTATTAGGAGGCAAATTTCACAATATTTACAGACTATTTTGGAATGCTAATATTTTCTCTGCTTTTAGCATTGAAATAACTCCTATCAAACACTACCTCTATTGATGCAAACAATTACTTCATTTTGTCTATGTAAATATCCAAACATCAGTATAATAATTCTAGATTCCTTAAAGATTAGAAGTTCTAGAATAAAATTTAGATATTTAACATCTATAGAATTAAAGATGAACGGAACTGCGCATCAGAAAATGAGAAAGGGTTTTATATACATAGAACAAAATTGAGTAACAAGACTGAAATCAACCAATTAGACAAGAAATAAAATTTTGAACTTTGCTGATACGGAAACCAAAATACAAATCACCTATGGCATGTTTGGATTTTATTTCTTTCAGAAATGTGTTAATCACAGCCCTTAAAAAAACTTTGTGATTACATAGAAAAACAAAAGAACAACGCATAAGGTAGAAAAAACAATTGCCCTTACCTTCCATTGACATTTCAAAAATATTACATATATGCAATCTTTATTGCAGAAAATACAACCAAATGGCAAAAAGCAACAAAAAAGAAATTTGAAAAATGCAGAATTTCTAAAGAGATATTAAATGTATTCGTTTACTTTAATCCATATTTACATAATAATAATATGTTTAAAAAAGTCCCAAATGGAGATTTAAAATAAAAATAAATCCCCCCCCAATAAATAAGCCACTGCTTACAATATTGATTTTAAATATAAAAAAGAAAACTGAAAAGATAGATAGAAAGATGATTCCAAATATTGTTTGGCTAGTTCTTAATTAAATTTTTCATAGCTACCTTAAATAAGAAGAATCCCAGGAAATTTTTACGAGTCAAGGGACAGAACTGAAAATTCTGATAGATTTATCCTACCTAATTGGCAAATGATTATTATACTCACTATTCACTAGTAAAAATTAGAGCAGCTTTTGTCTATGTTATCTTCTTGACTCTAGGAAAATATGGGCAATGCTCCTAGAGGCCCCTCCCTTTTTTTTCAGGAATCCTGTAATCCACAACTGTTTGTAGCATGTTTAAATTCTACTGATTTTAAAAAGTGTGCAAGCTTTCAAAACCGAGTTCACAGCAAATATGGTTCTAGTTATTTGAAAATACAAGGACTCTCTCTGATTTTCCAGTGGCTAAGTAATGCTGAATCACGGCAAGATCATTGCTGCTCCTCTTATCCTTCTTAATGTTGTACTGACATTTGTCTTCCAATTATTCAAAAGCTTTCTTCAGTTGTCTTCTATCTCCTCAGTGATTTTTTAAAATTTTCTAAAATTTCTCTGGGAGGGGATATTTTTGAACTTATTGTCAGATGGCAGAAGGCTTTGGTGCTGTTTTTCTATTTTGTTCTATCTCCCCCCCTCCCCCCCATAGTTGCACAATTTTCCATCGACTCTGGAGCCAACCTGGTCTAACCTGGTTCCTCATGATACATTTTTCTCAGTTTGAACCATAATGTGGGGAATTAGAGACCTTGCAACATGGATGGATGAACACAGCACAATGGCACTCATATCATGCCACAACTAACATAAGTTGTGCGTCCATCTTTCTAAAAAATTCAGTAAAATTGTCTTCTCTCCCTTTTCTCTGAATTAAGAAAAAAATCAGACCTGGACTAATCAGGATTCTCCTTCAAATAAAAGATGAATTCATTGGAAACAGAGTGTATGGCCAACACTGCCGTTGATCATCTTCTTCCATAGTATCATTGTGTGTTCCCTCATTTACCTAAATTACCGTGGCAGTGAGAGGAAATGATAGCAAGTATTACTGAGCAAGCAGATATAAATGGAAGCATTTCAATGAAAGTTTCTTGGGGATCTTCCAAATGTAAAAATTGACACTGAACGTATCCCTTGCTACAGTGCTTCTGAAAAGTGTTGCTACCAGTGGTGGGATTCACCGGTTGCAAGAACCGCTTCACTCCACATGCGCTGCACACGTGCTTCGCTCATGCACAAACTTGTGCTTCCGTGCATGCACATTATGATTGAAAGTTACCTTCTACTGAATCCAGAGTGAGTAAAACAGCTGAGGTGCAGCAATCTGCTCTGCCGTGCCTATTAGCTGGGCTTAAAACAAAAGAAATATAGGTAGGTTATAGTGCATGGGTAGGTGGGTGAGCCCATCTGATCATCCGAGCGAACTGGTTTGCTCTCAGGTCATCGTCAGAGCTATGCTTGAACTTGTCAGAGCCGGCTGAATCCCACTCCTGATTGCTAATTTATGAGCTGATTATACAATTCAATCATTTCTCTCAACTGCATAAGTGTTATTAGTGATTATTTTTTGCTCATTTTCAGCAACACACATATACTAACACTGAGAAGATAATACAGCTTTCTTTTTCTTTCTTTTTTTTTTGGGTGTGTGTTTCTAATTCTTTAACTGCCTTTTCCGTGGTTGTATTGCCTCTTAAGTTATTGTATATTATGAACTCTGCAAAGTCATCCAGTTTTCTCCATGTCAATTTTTAACTCCTGACTTTATATGTTAATTTTCAAAAGCAGTGTATTTGTCTGTTTCTAGTGCTAAGGAAGAGATTACCTTAAATGACAACAAAATAGGAAACAAACCAAAACACTGAGGTGGAGTTAACGAAAGTTGGGTAAAATAATGGTTCTTTATTGCAATCTTATTATAATTTATTGAAGTTTCATCTTGGATGTTAAAGGTTCAAATAATTGTATGTGACACTTACTGAAGATGGGAGTGAAAGAACTGTCAATTCATCAAAGGTGATTCTCAAGTTAAGGCAGTTCTCATTAATCAAATAGAAAAGTTATTTGCAAATAGTTTGCTTTTACAATGCAATGGTATAAAGGTAGTCCTCAACTTATGACCAAAATGGAGCCCAACATTTCTGTTGCTAAGCGAAACATTTGTTTGTCCCATTTTACAATCTTTCTTGCCACAGTTGTTAAGTAAATCATTGTAATTGTTAAATTAGTCAAACTGTTGTTAAGTGAAGGTTGCAAAAGGGAATCACATGACCACGGGACATTGCAACCATCATAAATTTGAGTCAATAGCCAAGCATCTGAATTTTGACCACATGACCATGAGGATACTACACGGTCATACGTGTGAAAACTGGTCATAAGTCATTTTTTTTGAGTGCTGTTGTAACTTTGAACAATCATTAAACGAAGTGTTGTAAGTCAAGGACTACATGTACTCAATCAGGAAATATCAAATGAATTGAAGAATTGATAGTTTTTTTGTCCCTTGGAGTCAATGCTGACTCTTGGTGACTGTCTAGTTTAAATCCCTGCAGTGTTCTCAGCAAGGTGCATTTTTATTTTATTTATTATTTTATTTATTAAAATGTTTATGCTGCTCACCTGTCCATAAGGCAACTGTGGGCAGTTTGCAGATTTTTTAAGGAAGTGGTTTAGTATTGCCTCCTTCCTAGGACAAAAAAGAGTGACTGGCCCAAGGTCATCCAGCAGGCTTTGTGCCTAAGGTGGGATTAGAACCGATAGTCTCTTGACTTCTAGCCTGGTGCCTTAATCCAGGGGTGGGCTTCAAAAATTTTAGCAAGGGGTTCTCTGCCTGGTTGCTTAGTGGGCTTGACCATGGTGGGCGTGGCCTAGTCAGCTTCCGGCACCACAGCGTGTGTATGTGTGCATTTTTGCCCACCCTGGAGCCCGGAGGCTTTCCCCGAGCCTCCAGGAGGGCGAAAATGGCCACTCCAGGCTCTGGAGGTCCTTCCTGAAGTTCCGTTTTTCATCCTCCCCAAGCCTCCATGCACGCCCTGCACTTACCTCATTCAAAACAGGCCGTGTGGGAACTCCTGGGAGGGGTGGGGTGGGGTGGGTAGGGCCAGCCAGGAATGGAATTTGGGGGTTCTCCGAATTGCACAGAATCTTAGCTAGAGGTTCTCGCGAACCCCCAGCAACCTACCCCTGCCTTTATCACTAACTACATCAGAGTGGTTCATACATCTTTTTATGAGGAAAAAAATTAAACACCATTCTCTGATTTATTTTTACTACACAGGAATGTGTACAATAATTCTCACATACAAAATATGCTTTTTGGAATGAAGAGGCTGTGGGACAACATTTACATATCAAAGAACAAAAGCAGGATAATTTATGCTTTTTAAGAAGTTCTCAAGTCAATTTATATCAACAATTATATAAATAAGAGAAAGTAATATACTGTATGTGAAAGCTCCATCTATATGATTGAAAATAATCAATTAAAACAACAAAGCAGAATAAGCCCTAGTAATATGGTCAAGTAATAGTCAAATGGAATGGAATTTTACTAATCTTTATACTTTTATTTATTCATTCAATTATTATAGCCATCTGTCTCAAATAATGACTCTGGGTGGCTTACAATTCAAAAAATATGCTGCCATCAAAACCATAAAAACATTTTAAGCAATAACATTATCCAAAATAAATATATACAGCAGCCAAGATACTGGGCCAATTAACTCTAAAACCAGGAAAGATATAATTTGATATAAACATCTGGGCTTATTGCAAATTTTTATCAAGGAAACCATAGATTCAAAAGGTACTTTCATGCATTTTTCTCCAGGCTGCATTCAATGTACCATTTTGAGTCCATTGTGTATGTAGAATACCATCATTATGATTACATTTTCTCTTTTATTTACATATCTCATCTATTTTTTTATTTTTTTAAATTTGATTTATATGTCGCCCTTCTCCGGAGACTCAGGGCGGCTTACAATGCGCTAAGCAATAGCCTTCATTCTTTTGTATATTTATACAAAGTCAGCTTATTGCCCCCACAACTGGGTCCTCAGTTTACCTACCTTAGAAAGGATGGAAGGCTGAGTCAACCTTGAGCCTTGGCGAGATTTGAACCTGCAGTAATTGCAGGCAGCTGGTCTTAATAACAGCTTAATAACAGGGTGCCTTAGACCACTGTACTACCAAGGCTCTATTCATTGTATCATTTCCCTTAAGGATTTCTATAATGCCTTGCAAGATACATTACTCTTATAAAGAAGCCAAAACAATCAAGTATAGAGTGCAGTTCTATGCATATTTCCAAAATCATTAAAAGTCATGAGACTCAGGCGCAAGGAAATTAATGTAAAATTGCACTCCAACATGATTTCAATTAAATTATTTTGGTCTATAATTTGTGGTCTCCGAGAAAGAGTTCTCACTGACAGGAGGATGCACCCAAGCCTGTTATACTAGAAATATACATAGGTATTGTGAACACTTTAGAGATGTTCAACTTAGTTTGACAATGATACCATCAGATGATTATTTTTATTTGTTCTTTTGGAAAGTATATTTTGAAATATATGATCTAAATGAGACTATTGCCCTTTTTACTTACTAATTGCATTTCTTTTTTTAAGCATGTGTTAAATATCCATGTAACTGTAGCTGGAGATATTACAATTTTAATTTGGACCTTTTGCATTTGACACATGCATTCTACCATCCAGCTAAGATTTTTCCCTTCAGAATAATTTTTCACTTCTGAATATCCCTTTGTAAAATGCATACATTGAAAACAGATGCCTTTTCTTCCATCTTCCCACTCCATATATCATCTTTACAGTCTACCTTAGACCCTGCAGTTGACTTAATAGTTCTTCCTGCTCAAGAAAAACCTTGTGATGGGTTCAATTGAAATTATGATTAATACCTAATCCGAAAGAGACAGGGGGGAGAGAGAGGGGGAGGGAGAATGTGTGTGTGTGTGTGTATGTCTGTGTGAGTGGTGAAATCTGAACCGGTTTGCTACCGGTTTGCTGGCTGCGCGTGCACAGGTACACGCCAAAAAGAGGCTTGGGAAGGTAAGTAGAACAGCCGGAGGGGAGGGGAATCAGCTGTGGCGCGCGATCTTGGGAACCTTTTAAAAACATTTCAAGGTTGACTCAGCCTTCCATCCTTTCGAGGTAGGTAAAATGAGAATCCGGATTGTGGGGGCAATAAGCTGACTTTGTATAAAAAAGAACACTGCTTTGGGGGGGGAGCAAAAGCCCTACTAAGCAGGTATATACAAAAGTATGAAGGCTATTGCTTAATGCATTGTAAGCCGCCCTGAGTCTCCGGAGAAGGGCGGCATATAAATCGAACCAACAAATAAATAAATAAAGCATTTTTTTACTACCTATTCTCCTGAACCGGTAGTAAAAAAATGCTTTTAAAAAGTAAAAAAAAAAAGGTTCCAAAGATTGCGCAGAACAGCTATGATCTTAGGAACCTTTCTTAACCTTTTAAAAACATTTTAAGGCTTAAAAAGTAAAAAAAAAAAGTTCTGATGATCACACGTTGTTCAGCTGATCGTCGGAGCTTTTCTTCTTTTTTTTTTACATTTTTTTAATACTGGTTCAGCGAATCAGTAGCGTTTTTTACTACCCGTTTGGGTGAACTGGCCCGAACCGGTAGCATTTCATCCCTGGGGTGTGTGAGTGTGAGAGAGGGAGAGAGAGAAAGAGAGAGAGAGAATGTTTAAATATCAGTCCACTAATATTTTCCTGGCTAAAATTCAATCGATGCCCCCTGTAAATGTAAGGTTTCATGCAGAATTTCTCCCTCACATTATTTGTATTTGTATTATTTGTACAATTTTAATTGTGAACTTAACCACTTAGCAGTGGTTAGAGTTGTTGGAAGAAATGTCCATCTGGGTTCAGTTCCAAGTGGGGAAAAAGACACTGGAAACATGGAGACTGCTGGAAAGATGGTTTAATGATGGACAGGATCACATGGCTTGAGCTCCTGAGCAGAATCACATGGCTTGAGTTCCTGAGTAGAAAACAAAGAAGCCCCAGATGCTGGGAGTGCCTTGGCTTTATGCCCTTTGTTGAACCCCACCTCTGAGTTTCTTGTTCCTGTATAAGAAATGTATCCTGATTGGTTGTCAAACTCCCAGGGGTCTAGGGGTCTCAGCTAATTTTGTAGGTTGTCTCTCAAGCTTACTTGAGTCTTGCTATGTGGTGAGTTTCTGTTGCTAGATGGGTCCTATTGTGTTGCAGATGATGGCCCATTGAGTGAGCTTGGTTGAGGCCTTAGTGGCCCATTGACAAAGGTGTGTGTGGGGGTGTGGGGGTGTGGGGGGGAGGCAGGAAGCTGCTTTGTCTTTAAAACATGTTTCTCCATTTATCATCCAGGGAAATATAATATTCTGCCTTTTTTTAATGTTTCCTAAAATATTTCATTCTTCTAGGAGAGGGGTGAGTGCTAACTTCTTACAGAGTTCAATACTGCAGGCTACTTCTTCTGACTGCTGGCTGCCTGCAATTTGGCTGTTCAAATCTCACCAGGCTCAAGGTTGACTCAGCCTTCCATCCTTCCGACATCAGTAAAATGAGGACCCAGATTGTTGGAGGTAATATGCCGACTCTGTAAACCACTTAGAGAGGCCTGTAAAGCGGTATATAAGTGTAAGTGCTATTGCTATTTGACACAAATATGGTTGCATGGATACATGGGGGATAAATACACTCATATGATCAACAGTATCTGATATTCATAAGACCCAGAAGAGTTACAAAGACATATACAAAAGCTGCATAAAGCAGGAGAACCATTTGGCTTACAAATAAACCTGAAAAAGAGCCAGGTTATGTTTAACAAATTCACCAAAGAAAGAAAGAAAAAATATATCTGGAGAAGAACTTGATGTAGTAGACCTCTATATATCAGGGGTGAAATGCTCCCGGTTCGGACCGGATCACCTGATCCGATAGCAATGGCGGCGGATTGTGTGGAGAACTGGTAGCAAAAATCCCTGCCCTCCATGCCCAGCTGAGCTGCGCAATCATCAGAGGCTTTTTTAAAATTATTTTTAAAAGCATTTTTTCTACAATCTCTTTGGCCGAAAAATGCTTTTAAAAATTTAAAAAAAAAAGCCTCTGATGATCGCGCAGCTCAGCTGGGATCATCAGAGGCTTTTAAATCATTTTTTCTACAATCTCTTTGACTGTTTTTAAAAGAAAAAGAAGCCTCTGATGATCAGGCAACTCAGCTGGGATCGTCAGAGCCTTTTAAAAGCATTTTATAACCACCTCTTCGGCCAAAGAGATTGTAGAAAAAATGGTTTTAAAAGTTTAAAAAAAAAAAAGTTGGCCACGCCCACCCAGTCACATTATCTCCCCACCAAGCCATGCCCATAGAACTGGTAGTAACAAATTTTACATCCACTGTTACATATACCTTGGCCAACCAATCTCAATGGAAGGTGATACAATAAAGAAAATTGAAAAGCATGTTAAATGTGATTGGCAGGCATTCAGCAAGCTAAGCATAATTTTCAAGAACAACCTTCCCCTATGCCTGAAGGGAAAAGATTTCAATCAGTGTGTGCTACCTGCTCTAACATATGCCAGTGAAACAGGTACACTAACTTCACAATCAATACTTTTGTATTGATTGTACAAGTGGCACAAAGAGCCATGGAAAAATTCATGCTCGGCATTATAAGACAAGTTAAAAAGACCTGCACATGGATTAGAGAACAAACAAAAGTATACGATATCATCAAGAGAGTAAAAGAATTGAAATGGAAATGGGCTGGTTGCATAGCAAGAGGATGGCAGGTAGACCAAAGCAGTCATAGAATGGATCCCACTTGATAAAAAGCATCCATGAAAGACACTTAAAACAAGATGGATCAGCAACATTAGCAAGTATTGTGGGCCCAATTGGCAAAAGAAAGCTCAGGATGGTATTGGTTGGAAACATGCAGAAAGAGGCCTTCATTCTGCAGTGGATGGAAAATGACTAAAATGATGATGATGATGATGATCAATAGTAGTAGTAAAATATACCTCCAGAGGAAGTGGTGTTGCTCTACTTGCCTGATGCCACTAAATAGTCTAAACTTTTGATGGCGAACCTATGGCATGTGTGCCAGAGGTGGCATGCAAAACCGTCTCTGTGGGCATGCGTGCCATCGCCCCAGCTCAGCTAGCTGGTCGGGTTTCCGAGGCGTGCATGTGTGCCAGCCAGCTGGTTGTCTGGTTTCCAAGGTGTGCATGCATGCCAGCCAGCTAGTCGTCGGGTTTTGTTGTGTGCATGTGCGCCAGCCAGCTGGTTGTGGGGTTTTGTCACACAGCCTTCCGGTTTCGGCACTCTGTGCCTAAAAGTTTCACGATCACTGGTCTAAACACATCCACCAATGTGATAAAAAGAAACTGGGAAAAACCATTTCCGTGTACTTCATTAATTGCTACAGAAAACAAGAACAGAAGGCAAATTTCATAAAAGATGGCAGTTCTGATTTGAAACATTTTCTACATTATGAAGAAAACTCTGTGTATTCCATTAGAAGGCATAGATTCTGTTTTTAGTAAAACAAAAATAAACGGGTCTTAAATGTTATGTTTTAAAGAAAGGGTATAGAAATGTTGACTTCTTCCTCCATTGGTGTATATATTCAAAGTACTCAACCCTATAACTCATTTGGTCGAAATGTAAGGTCCCAAAATACACTTGAGTCACCAGAATGCCAAAAAGAGAGACTCAACACGAGGCTTGCAAAAAAAACAAAAACAAAAAACAAACAAAAAAAAAACCAACAGATTTTATTTATGGCCAAAAACAAAATACTGGGTGGAACTATATCCAGAACATACAGATACAATGCATGCGAGGAGATAGCCACACCTTGGGGAAGGTATGGCATCCTTTTATACCCTCAGAGACGTCAGCTAGTACCCAACTCTGGCCTCCCAATCCAGGCCCGTGCATTTCTTGTTGCCCTGCAAGGGGGAATAGAAACTTCCCAATTAGTCATCTAGAGCATTTCTTTGTTTACTCAATTGGCCACTTAGCCCCCCTGGTCCTGGAAAGTAGGAGTCTATCCAGATCAACATAAATTAAGAGTGAGGTGTAAATTATGCCTTGGAGATACATACCATGCTCTTAGATGGCACAAGAAAAAAACAGGGAGAAGATTGATATGGGTTCAGGTCAAATGGCAGGGACGTATATTTGACAAATACCAGATACATTACAGGCCTAATAACAGAATATGTTTGTTACAGGAAATACAAATATAAAGGCATAATATATGTGATACAAATACAAAGGCATATGTGTATTACAGGAACCTAATGGTTACAGAATCTAGTATACCAGTATATCATATTCTAGTATTATTTATTATATCCTTATTATTGTTTCCCTTCAACATCAAGTGCTGAAATAAACTCCATTAAATGGAGCTAGTGATGCTTGATAATTTCAATGCTGCAAAATACAAATTGTCTTAAATAAAACTGGTTAATTTCATTATGCATTTGAGATTGTGCATTCTTTCTCACCTTTTTATTATGTTTACACTGGAAAGAGCTAATTACATCACATTCGTGTAGTGCTAAGAGAAGCACAAAAGAGACTAGATATTTTAGCAAGGGAGTGATTCAAATCAACAACAAAATATTTATAGGAAATGCTGTATATCATTATCAAACGGGCTTTAGATTCCCAGATTTGATAGTGTTCTGTGCTCTAGTTTTTCTCCAATTCTTTCTCTTTTCTTGTGTTCAGGTATTGCAATGTCCATTATCCAGACTTTTTGTCTTTTTCTTTTTTAATCAACACATGTTAAGTCTGGTATGCTTGACAGTTTTAGTCAAGCACACCAGACTAAGCAGTCCCAGAGCATTTTAGCTTCCTCACCTTCTATTATTTCATATATTTTTTGATCCTACCAGTTTTTGCTTGCAGGCAAGTGATATTTCTTACAGATACTCCAATGCACCATTGTTGTTATTTTGTCAAGCTGTTGTTTGTAATCAATGTGTGGGACCTTCTTGCAGCAACTAACTAGATAATCTTTTGTTTCCTCAGCTTCTTTGCAGAGACACCAGTTGCCATCTGTTGCTTTCTTCTCAATTCTGCCTTTGTATCCATTTGTTCTTAACACGTGGGCAGCCAAAATTAGTCCTTCTGTCTCTTTCTTCAACTTTCCTGCTCTTAGCTATTGCCAGGTCTTTTTATTATCAGCTTTATCTGCTAGGTGTTTTTTTAAAAAAAACATACTTATTATTGTTATTGTCATATACTTATTGTCTTGATCGGGATTCCCTGTGCACAGTCACTCATGCCCTTGTAACCTCTCGCCTTGATTACTGCAACGCTCTCTACATGGGGCTCCCCTTGAAGAGTACCCGGAGGCTCCAACTGGTCCAGAACGCAGCAGCGTGGGTAATGACGGGAGCAGCGTGGCGCTCCCATGTAACATCGCTCCTGCGTGAACTGCACTGGCTCCCGGTGGTCTTCCGGGTGCGCTTCAAGGTGTTGGTTATCACCTTTAAAGCGCTCCACGGCATAGGGCCTAGCTATCTTCGAGACCGCCTGCTGCCACCGACGACCTCCCATCGACCCGTGCGCTCCCACAGAGAGGGCGTCCTCGGGGTGCCATCAGCCAAACAATGCAGGCTGGTGACCCCCAGGGGGAGGGCCTTCTCTGTGGGGGCACCTACCCTCTGGAATCAGTTGCCCCCAGAGATAAGGAGAATCCATGACCTCAGTGCCTTCCGCCGTGCCCTTAAAACCTTCTTTTTCCAACAAGCCGGGCTGGCCTAATTCTTTTTAAGTGTTTTTTAATTGTTTTGTTTATCGTTTTAATTGATGGGGCCAAATTTATATATATTTTTAACTGTATTTTAATATTTGTATTTGATGTTTTTATTTGGCTGTTCACCGCCCTGAGTCCTCAGGGAGAAGGGCAGTATACAAATTCAAAATAAAATAAAATAAAATAAAAATAAATTGTTACATACAGAAAAATATGCAATCACAGCTGCCAGTTCTTTAGGGGATGTTGGCCTTCATATGCATTGAGTTTTTCCCAAGAATCTAGGATGTTAAAACGTACCAGCATAGTATATGTGTGGATACCAGTAGTGTGGCCTTTTTAAATTGACAGTTGGCAATTTTGTCAATGCACATATTTTTTAAGAACCATCCAAGATTTTTTTGATATGGCACCCATTGTGACAATAACTATTGGGATCTATGCCATGATTTTTCAGTTTTGATTTTCAGATCTTGATACTTTGTGATTGTCTCCTTGTACAATTCATTCTATTCTATTCTATTCTATTCTATTCTATTCTATTCTATTCTATTCTATTCTATTCTATTCACACTTGGCCAATCACACTTGGTCAGTAAAGAATATTCTCTTCTCTTCTCTTCTCTTCTCTTTTCTCTTCTAGAATAGAATAGAATAGAATAGAATAGAATAGAATAGAATAGAATAGAATAGAATTCTTTATTAGCCAAGCGTGATTGGACACACAAGGAATTTGTCTTGGTACATATGCTCTCAGTGTACATAAAAGAAAAAGATATGTTTGTCAAAAATCATAAGGTACAACACTTAATGATAGTCATAGGGAAACAGTCAATATAAATCTTAAGGATACCAGCAACAAGTTATAGTCATACAGTCATAAGTGGGAGGAGATGGGTGATAGGAACGATGAGAAGCTTAATAGTAATGCAGACTTAGTAACTAGTTTGACAGTGTTGAGGGAATTATTTGTTTAGCAGAGTGATGGCGTTCGTGAAAAAACTGTTCTTGTGTCTAGTAGTCCTGGTGTGCAGTGCTCTATAGCGTCGTTTTGAGGGTAGGAGTTGAAATAGTTTATGTCCAGGATGCGAGGGGTCTGTAAATATTTTCACAGCCCTCTTTCTGACTCATGCAGTATACAGGTTCTCAATGGAAGGCAGGTTGGTAGTAATTTTTTTTTCTTCTTTCAGTTCTAATTATCCTCCGAAGTCTGTGTCTGTCTTGGGGGTTGCGGAACCAAACAAGACAGTTATAGAGGTGCAGATGACAGACTCAATAATTCCTCTGTAGAACTGTATCAGTAGCTCTTTGGGCAGTTTGAGCTTTCTGAGTTATCTCCTGATATTATCAGATCAATTATCCACACTTTCTTCTTTTCAGCCACATTTATATCTGGTGTGTTATGAACCAACATTTTATCACTCTATTTGGAAATCTCAATATTTTAACCTGCTTGTTTTCAGCTATTTTTTCAACTCAGTGTTTCTATCAATTTTTCATTAGTGGCACATGACAATTTTAGAGGTATTCTAGTGAATCATTTTGGCAACTGTGTTATGTCATTGTTTATAATTAATTTGTGTGATTTTCTGGCACAAACTGAATATATGATCTACTGTTATTATATATTATCATTTCGAGGTTGATCCAACAATGTCCTGTTTAGTCAATAAATATATATATGTATCAGCCTTCCACCCTTCCAAAGTCAGTAAAATGAGGACCCAGATTGTTGGGGGCAATATGCTGACTCTGTAAACTGCTTAAAGAGGGCTGTAAAGCACTATGAAGTAGTATATAAGTCTATAAGTGCTACTGCTATTTTGTAATGACATTCATTAGTTGATTTTATAATTGGATATGTTGAAATTAGATTGTATTTAATGTTGTATGGAAAAACGTTAATCGTTTCTATTGAAATAGATGGCAACTCTTTCTGAAATATTTCAGGCACGGTATCCCTCCCAAGGCTTATGGGGGGTGCTGTGAAGGCTTTTTCCAGACATTGTTGCCTATGAATGCTCTCTTGGCCTTAAATGTTTTCAGTCTGAAATTGTTAAGTAAAACCTGGATTACCAAGGAAATGGATTGGATTTAGATTCTGTATTATATTCTATTGACAGTTTTAAAATATTAAATATTTCAATTCATATGATTAATAATTGTTAGATCGGATGATGGAAGAGATGGACACAGCTCTTTCAGTAACAACAGCTCTTTATTAGTAGACCAGTACAACCCAACAACCTACTTGTTTGGCAGCGTCCCCTTTTATAGAGGGCTGTCAGACGGCTTAACCAATGAGCTTTAAGTATTTTCCCACATTTTGGAGGACTTGAGTGAAGCCTATAGCTCTCTCCTTATTTGGTACATAACACCCCTCCCTTCCTGGAATACATTAACTTAATTCAACATATGTACATATTTACAGATGTAATACGCAGGTAGGCGGGGCTAGTGCAAGTCCTAGTTGACCTGCGCAGTTCATTTTGGTCCTGGGTGTCGACTTGAGCAGGTGGATTAGTTGCAATCTCTGGTTCTGCCAATGGAACCTCCTGAAACACATCACTGGGCGTGGTACGAGCTGGAAGGCCCAACGCCTCCAGAAATCTGTGCTGGAGTCTTGGTTCCACAGGTGGGCATTCAAGCTGCACAATCGGGTTTGAGTTAGTTTTAGACATTGGATTTAACAGTTTAGGACAGTCAGGGTCTGGCGACTTGTCGGTTTGAGATATTTCTGTTGAGCGAAGCGGAGAGTTCGAAATTCGGCCTCGGAGCTGGCCCAAGTGCCGACATCACAATCTCCCGTCCTCTAGCTCGACTTTGTATGAGTGAGGACCAGATATTTCCACAACTGTGCCAGGAATCCAGAGAGCACCCCCAGCATAATTGCGGGAGTAGACCTTGTCCCCAATATCAAATTTCCTAATTTTCCCTATGGAATCGGGAGGAGTATCAGCAACCGCATTTGGATGCAACCGGTCTGATTGAGATCGGATTGTCCGTCCCATGAGGAGCTCCAATGGGCTTCTGTTGGTGGCTGAATTAGTAGAAATTTGTCGATTCAGGCCTGCCAATCCCCCGGACCCATTCTGTTCAAGGCCTCCTTCATAGATTTCATTAATCGTTTGGCCTGCCCATTACTGGCCAGATGAAATGGGGCCACCAGGGCATGTCTGATGCTCACGTTCACCAAAAATGCCTCAAAGGGAAATATTTATATATTTTCAACCTGCCTTTTTATTCTTTCCCAAGTATTCTCTAATTTAGGATGGTTGCTCTATGTTACTGAATGGGATACCAGATGGGATCAAAAGTTTATGGTTAAAAAAAGGACAGAAGCAATTTTATTTTACTTTTTAGAATGGAAAAACTTAGTCTTAATTATTATTTTGTAAAGTAAAAAATTATTTCATAGGACATCAAGAAATTTCATATCTTGCTATTTTATCTTTTTAAAATATAAATATTCTACTTGATTGTTTCTTTCTACTGTCACATAAAAAGTAAATTATCTATTTACTTTTTATGTGACGGGCCCTGAAAACCCATTTATTCCAACTAGCTGGGCTGGCTTGAGTCAAACTTTTAAACTATTTTAAATTGGAACTGTTTTTAATTATGGCCAAATTATTTAATTATTTTAATCAGTTTTTTAATCTTTCTATGTCTGGATTTTACTTTGGCTGTGCACCGCCCTGAGTCATATATTGGAGAAGGGCGGTATAGAAATTAAAACAAATAAATAAAACAAATAAAATTTGAAGAAGGAGACACTTGGTTTTAGTAGAAACTTTGCATTCAAAGTAATCTAATGACTGACATTGGCCTCACACTAAGATTTTATTGCAGTTAGTTATGCCCACATGACATATAATTGGAAGGAAGAGCAACTTGGATAAATTCCATTGAAATATTTTGAAATGAATAATCCAAAAAACTTTGGCCATGTACATAATAAACACGCACACAAAAATTAGTTTGCATCTGAATATCAATTAAATTTCACATTTTGGGACTAATACATGCAAATAAAAACTTATTTTATAGCTTTTTAAAGCTCTTCAAATTTCACAATACAGTTTATAAACAATTACAAACAAAAGGAAGATTGCTTTTTAAAACTTTGTTTTATACAAAATTTCAAAGAGACATCAAGAAATTAATGTCCCATAAAAGCATTTCAAAATAGAGGGTTTAATTCAGTGGTGGGTTGCCCCTCGGTTTGGACCGGTTCTATAGAGCTGGTAGTAAAAATGGCAGGAGGCTCCGTCCACTGACCCTGACATCACCAGAAGCGATCTGAGTATCTGTAGAAGCAAGGCACGTGCGCGAGCGAAGCAAGCGCGTATGCATGATCCCATTGCAAACCGGTAGTAAAGATAAGTAGAACCCACTCTGGTTGAATTATATAATTGATTTATGAACCATACAAACATATTGCACACATTGAATTTTCCATGTCCTGGTGAAAGAAATAGAAAATGTAGGCAAAGAAGAAAAGGATACATATTATTAAAATACCTCTATTGCCATATGAGCTTTTAAATCAGCAGGCCCAATCAAAACTGTGCTTGCTTTTAGGCTTATATCTATATCCTCCAAACACTCCACAACATTGATATATTTTCAATTACTTTGGTAATTGCAGCTGGAAACAACTCAGGAACTGAATACCCAACACTTGAATAGCCATTCAGTCAATGATAAATAATCAGATGTGTTATCTATTTTGGATGTGTCACAATAGAGATTGCTCTTTTAAAGATTGCTGTAGTAATTGTAAGGCTCATTTGGAAGTCATATGAAAACTATATGGATTGGAGCTGAAAGCCAAAAGAGTTGCAGTATGCTCCCTCCCACATGCTGTCGTAGACCAGGTGTTTCGATAGAAAAACACTTAATCTCTCCCCTGGCTCAAGCTGATGAAGGGAGGAGAACTTGTGGCTCAGAGGTTAATACAGGCAGGCAGCCCAAGTTCAAATCAAAGTAAGGGTATGGTTAGCTGATGAGAGCTAAATAGCTTGAAATAGATCTATACTAGCCTCCCTTTATTTCTTTATCAATGAAATATTTATTATATTGGTCCTATCATTTATTTTGTAGTTTGTGTCATATGACAACATTTATTGGTGAGTAGGGAAATCTCCTGGATTGGCTTCAACTACACTTGACAAATAAGACTGCTCAGGTAGGGAAAATGGACACTGCTATGGATTGTGATTTATTCTGTCTACTTTTCCTTTTTTAGTGGAATCATCTTAAATTCCAGATCATCTTTCTTTCAAATAAATGCATTATTTTTTGTTTAACTGTTTGGCAGCACAATTCTATATATATATTCAATAGGACAGAAGTCCATCAAATTTAAGGAAATTTACTTCACACAGGATAGTATAAAATTATAATGGTACACTGCAAGCTATGCTCTTTTTCTTGAAAGTAAACAATAATATATTCAGTGTGAAATACTCCTGAAAAGTTATCTATAGAAAATTATAATTTATTTGTAATTAAAAATTGTGTCAATATGTTGAAAATTACAAATATTCATAAACCACTTCAATTGCAAAATGCAATTACCAATATTTGGAAATGTTCAGAAAGTTATTTAGTAATATTAGTAATATTTTGATGTATAATTTTACTAAAATAAAATCTATTTTAATAATAGATTAATTTTCATAAACCATCTAACTCCCTGATTCTGAATATTTTACATAAAATAGAAAATTAAATCAATGCAACTTTTCAGGTTTTCCAAATAAATATAACTTTTCTATCAAAATTCAGTCATTGCCCTGGTTAAGAACAGTATCTACATGTTTATAAAAGCTTTCTGGTTAATTTTTGTTGATTTCCAGCATTATATATTTGTGTCTTTTCAAAATGAATGAATTTTAGTTTTTGTAATGATAAGATTTTTTAAAGTATAACTTGAGGTAAAAAGACATGCCATTTCTAATTTTAGCATCCTTTTATTTGAGCCCAGTTCAAAAATGAAGAATTGTCTAATATACTCAAAAGTGATAACAGTGGAATGCAAGTATTTATTTTATTCGTCATTAAAGACTGAAAGATGAAAATAAATTCTTTGTACACAGGGACTACCTGTGTACATAGATGGTACACAGGGACTACCTGTGTACATAGGTAGTACACAGTTAGTTAGTTTTTTATATTTATATATGCCCTTCTCCCGAGGGACTCAGGGCGGTGAACAGCCATGGTAAAAACAATATACAACAAAAATTAAAAGCTTATTAAAATAATTCAATCATTCAGCCAAATTTAAAACATCCAACTAAAATCATTTTAAAACCCCTATCAAAAGCCAATTTAAGAAACCTTTATCCTGTCAGAACAATTTGCTGGAATAATAGGGTCTTCAGAGCGTGACGGAAGGCATTGAGGTCGGGGATCCTTTGTATGTCCATGGGCAGTTCATTCCATAGGGCCGGGGCCCCCACAGAGAAGGGTCTCCCCCTGGGGATCACCAGCCTACACTGTTTGGCTGACGGCACTCTGAGGAGGCCCTCTCTGTGGGAGTGTATTGGTCAGTGGGAGGAAATCAGTGGCAGAATGCGGTCCTGTAGGTAACCAGGTCCTAAGCCATGGAGTGCTTTAAAGGTGGTAACCAACACCTGGAAGTGCACCTGGAAGACCACCGGGAGCCAGTGCAGCTCGTGCAAGTTGGGTGTTACATGGGAGCGATGAGTCGCCCACATTATTACTCACGTGGCTGCATTCTGGACCAGCTGGAGTCTCCGGGTGCTCTCAAGGGGAGCCCCATGTAGAGAGCATTACAATAGTCCAGCTGGAAAGTGACGAGAGCGTGAGTGACTGTGCACAGGGCGTCCCAATCCAGAAAGGGACGCAACTGGGAGATCAGGCGAACCTGATAAAAAAAAACCCTGGCTACAGTCGTCATATGATCCTCCAAGGACAGCTGTGAGTCCAGGAGGACGCCCAAGTTGCGAGCCCTCTCTGAGGGGGGTAAGATCTCAGTCCCAATAGCCAGCGATGGTGTCAGCTGGCTATATCGGGCCATCAGGAGCCACAGCCACTCAGTCTTGGAGGGGTTGAATCTGAGCCTGTTCCTCCCCATCTAGATCCGCACGGCCTCCAGGCACGGCCTCCACGGCTTCCAGGCATCACGTCAAGGGCATCATTGGGGTGGCCTGGGGTTGAAATGTACAACTGCGTGTCATCGGCATACAGTTGACACTTCACCCCAAAGCCACAGATGATCTCACCCAGTGGCTTCACATAAACAGAAGGGGCGAGAGGACCGACCCTTGCGGCACCCCACAAGTGAGGAACCTCAAGGTCGACCTCTGCCCCCCTGTCAACACAAACTACGTACGGTCAGAGAGGTAGGAGGCGAACCACCGTAGCACGATGTCTCCCACTCCCACCCCCTCTAGCTGACGCAGCATGATACCATGATCGATGGTATCAAAAGCCGCTGAGAGATCTAGGAGGACCAGGACAGAGGAGCAACCCCTATCCCGGGCCCTCCAGAGATCATCAACCAATGCAATCAATGCCATTTCTGTGCTGTAACCCGCCCTGAAGCCTGACTGGCACAGATCTAGATAGACAGCTTCATCCAGGAATCGAGGAAGTTGTCCCGCCACCACACTCTCAACAACCTTCGCCGTGAAGCGGAGGTTGGAGACAGGATGATAGTTAGCTAATACAACCGGGTCCAGGGAAGGCTTCTTGAGGAGGGGCCTCACCACCGCCTCTTTCAGGGCAGATGCGAAGACACCTTCACTCAATGAAGCGTTGGTAATCTCCTGAAACCAGCCTCATGTAACCACCCAGGAGGCCAGCACCACCCAGGAGGGACATGAGTCCAGTAAACATGTGGTAGCGTTAAGCCTCCCCAAAATCCTGTCCACATCCTCAGGAGACACATGGTCAAACTCTTCCCAGGTGACACTCTCAAGACTCACCTCAGTCATCCTGTCCGAGTCCTCCATCCATCCAATCGGAATCCAGGCCGGCCCGAATCTGAGCGATTTTATCATGCAGGAATTGTCCAAAATCCACAGCTCTACCCTGCAAGGGATCCTTCCTCGCTCCCACCCAAAGGAGAGAGCAGGTCACCCTAAACAGGGCTGCTGGGCGGTTCTCTGCAGATGCAATAAGAGTGGAAAAATAGTTGGATTTCGCCACTCTTATTGCCACTAGGTAGGTCTTGATATAAGACCTCACCAGTGTCCGGTCAGATTCGGTGTGGCTGGATCTCCAATTGCTCTCTAGGCATCTTTTCCGGTGCTTCATCTCCCTCAGCTCCTCAGAGAACCAAGGAGCTGGTTGAGATCGGCACCAAGTCAGAGGCCGCAAAGGTACAACGCGGTCCAAGGCTCCAGCAGCCGCCCTATCCCAGGCGGCCACCAGTTCCTCAGCCGAGTCGTGAGTCAGAGTCTCTGGGAATGGCCCATGCTCCATCAGGAACCTCTCAGGGTCGATCAGGTGCCTGGGATGGAACCACCTGGTCGGTTCTGTCTCCCTGCGACGAGGGGAGCACATCTGACTACCATAAATATCTCAGAGCTTCCACATACCTTTGTGTTGGTGTTTGTATATTGTATATTGTTTTAGTAAACAGATATTAGATGGTTTGAATTTTTTTTTTAAATTTGATTTATATGCCGCCCTTCTCCGGAAACTCAGGGCAGCTTACAATGTGTTAAGCAATAGCCTTCATACTTTTGTATATTTATACAAAGTCAGCTTATTGCCCCCACAATCCGGGTCCTCATTTTACCTACCTTAGAAAGGATGGAAGGCTGAGTCAACCTTGAGCCTGGTGAGATTTGAACTTGCAGTAATTGCAGGCAGCTGATGTTAATAACAGTGCTTTAGTTTGCTGCACCACCAGTAGAATGCTCTACTTCTCCTTTTATTTCTTGCACGTTGGCAGCTAAGCATTAAGTTGTCATTTAAAAAAGATTTTGGCCCTTTTTATAGTGTCAGAGGGAGGGGGAGGTTGGGTGCCAAACCTTATCCATTACTTTACCCATCTCTTAAATTCAGCACTTCCTACATTGTTTCTGGTTGTGCCACATGATATTTGGAAAGATTTGGAAATATATGAGATTTTAGAATGTTCTATTTACTTTGCAGGAGAAAATCAGGAGGTATAGAGGGAAAGGAAATGGTGATGTAAGTCAAACTGACTTTCAAAACAGAGGCATTTCTCAGATCATTAAGTACAGACCAGCCCAAGGCTTTTGTCCGTTGACAGAAAGGGCAAGAGTGCCTCCCTTTTATATCGTTATCTCTTTCTCAAACAAAATCCAAACCAATTTCTCTGCGTTTTGCTTCCTCCCTGATAAAGCAGACTGTAGCAGATTAGTTGAGTGTACTCAGAAAAAGTGGCAGAGCTGATCCTTCTAGTTCCAAAACCTATTTTTTGGATCAGCCACTTTTCTCTGTGTATTGATAGGACTACTCTTGTAAGATACATTATCACTTTCTGCACAAGTTAGTACTTTGAAAGAAAAGAACAACCAACAGATTATGCATTGAAGGAATTAATTAATTCACTTAATTTTTCATTTGGCTGATTTGAATAAACAGAGAACTCCATTCTTTTTCTCAAAGTCCCTTTTAACAGGAGATTGTATGTCTCCTCTCTCTGTGTGTGTGTGTGTGTGTGTGCACTCATAAGCGCACATGTGCACTTGTGGTTATATAATGCTTCTATAATGGAAAGGAATCTTTCAGAACACTAACATTTTGATATCCGTGCCCCTAGCCCTTTTCTGTTTAAAGTTGTTCCTCTTTCTCCCTCAGTTCAGTTTCCCTGGTTTCAATTAGCCCATTGCTGATTGTCAAATTTTGAGAAAAAATGCTAGAGGTGCATGGCATCTCTCCTAAATGACATTTCCAAGTAGTTGTTCTGTTTCTAATTTGCCATCAGGTTACGAAATGCCCAAATAAACAGCAAACAGGAGATGAGGAAAAATAAGGTTTCATCATTTAGGCTAGCAACATAAAAACAGCCATAGCAAAATATTGCTTATCCAGAATATATTCCTCTTAAAACAATTATATAAAAAGTTACAATTAAAAATATAAAATATAAAACCAACAAAAATATATGTAAAAGAATGAAAAGAAAAAAATAGAAACCACAGAAAAGAAAAAAATAGAAAAAAAGTACAGTATATAGTAAAGAAAAAGAGAAGATATAAAGAAACAAGTTCATCCTTCATCACAAATATAAACAATGTAAGTAATTTATCATCTTGTCTTAAAATACAACAAATTATATCTTCTTCTTATAAGTTCTTATAGTAAGTTCTTATTTATAAGTTGGTCCTGGTCACTGAAGGTAAGTAAATTAAATTAAATTAAATTAAAATAATTGAAATTTGTACATTAAACTGTGCATCTGATCTGTGATGAATTTGTGAACATATGTTTTTCTTTTTAAAGCTTTATTTTGTTTTAATTTTTGTTTTCAGGCACAATTTAAAGTTTTGAGTTTAATCCTTTTTATATCATGGTAGTTAAGCATCAACTTTAAGTCTACCAATCCTCATACAAGCTTCACCATTCTTCACTTGGCTGTGCCTTTGTTATGAAACTCAGAAACCTTTAATGATTTACCTTTCCCATGCCATGAAAATATTTTTTGTGAGCAATAGTTCTTCCTTATTTAATAAGATTTAGTATTGATAAAATAAGAAATTGTTCCTTGATGTCAAGGAACAAGTAGAAAGCCTATGTATCTCCTGCTGTTTCTCAAACCTCTATTGAAGAGGTTGAAGTCAATTGGTACACAGGTTGGGAATTAAATGGGCATAGTGCAACCTGCCCAACACTGCTCTCCCTGCTGCATTTTGGCCCGTCTGAATAGTCTTAAGGGCAGCCCTGTGAAGAGCACATTTTACAGTTCATCAGTGAAGTGACCGAGACATAAGCAATCATAAGTAGGGGGTGCAACTGTCCCACTCAGTCATATAGCAGAGAAAGACTCCCTGCCATTTGTTTTGCCGAGAATCTACTTTACTGAAGCTTAAGTGGTTACAGAATAGCGTAAGTATGTATTTTTCCAGAGAAAAATGCAAATGCCTATAGATATTCTTGTATAGAATAGGGAAGGGGCTGGAGGACATAACATTTAAAAATGTTGGTTATGCTGTTCTGCCACGAACACTGTGTTTCCCAATTTGTGAATGAGCAAACTCACTTCCAGGAGTCATTTTGAAGAATGCACAATATGTTCTCAGTCCATAAATCAAGTTATATCAATTCAGTCAATTGTGGTATTTATATTACACACCATGATTAATCAAAACCAACATACAGCATTAATCTACTGCAGGATACATTTCTACCGTCTAAAATAATAGGGAAGGAATATTGACTGTATTGAGAGGGACGCAGTGGCTCAGTGGCTAACACACTTGAGCTTGTTGATTGAAAGGTCGGCAGTTCGGTGGTTCGAATCCCTAGTGCCACATAATGGGGTGAGCTCCCATTACTTGTCCCAGCTTCTGCCAACCTAGCAGTTCAAAAGTACATAAAAAATGCAAGTAGAAAAATAGGAGCCACCTTTGGTGGGAAGGTAACAGTATTCTGTGCGCCTTTGGCATTTAGTCATGCTGGCCACATGACCACGGAGACGTATTCAGACAGCGCTGGCTCTTCGGCTTTGAAATGGAGATGAGCACCGCTCCCTAGAGTCGGGAACAACTATCACATATGTGTGAGGGGAACCTTTACCTTTACCTTTTATTTACTGTATTATATAGTACTGTACAGTTTTACTGAGCTAAAATGTCATAAATTTCAAATGTGATTAAATGTGATGGGCTAAAGACTATAGTAGTAACAGATCTAGCAGACCAATAGACCTAGTAGTAACAGCGACTGCAATAAAAATATTAAACTTAAATTTGTTCACAAAGTAATTAATGTTATTAATATTATATAGCCTGAATTATGATTTTTATTTTTCATTAACTTTTGTAGCGTTATGATTTATAATTTATGAAGTAATTTATCAAATTTACCTGGAGTACTGGAAGTAGTCCTTCCAGTAGTTGCCTGTGCAGATTATTCCAGATTTTTAGACAACACTGCCCTCTTGTGCACACCTTTAATACTTTGAGGGGAAAAAATTATCCCAGGACTTTTAATTTTTCAAGTCTTGTGTGGGCCATGTGAATTTATACATGCAAACTCAGAAAAAATGTTTAAACTGCTGAGGACATGTCCCTAAAGGATCAATACTTTACATGGGTTGATTTATAATTGTTGTTTTAAAGTTTTTGAAAGATTGGGCTATGAAGATGCTTTAGCCTTTAACATTCTCTTAGCAAGATATACAACATGGCTTGGATACTTCAATACTTTTTTAGGTACCTTCAGTCTTAGGGTCCTTAAAAGAAGCAACACTTGAACACTTGAATTTATAATCAGTGAAATCACATTTCATAAAGTACTAAAATGGAGAATGAAAGTTAGTTATAGACTTGAACTGTGGAACAAAGAATTGGAATCCAATCCAACTATTGGAAAATCAATGATTTCTAGGCTTTAAGAAATATAAAACATATTTCATATAATTGAAAAATGAAATAAATTAATCAAAATAATTATTTTATATCTATTGTACTTCTCAAAGAACCTTTAAAAAGGTTGGATATTAGATTTTTTTTTGTGCTGATGTTATAAATTTGAGCAGTCTTTAACTCCTATCACTTCTGAAAATAAGAGGCAATATCTTTTTATGTGATCTAGATTTAAGAATAAAAATGAATTTTATAGTGATATAAGATGGAAACTATAGGAATCTTTTTATTATTATTAATTAGTTTTTCCTTTTCTGTTAGTTTATTTTAATTGATATAATATTTTAGTCATTTTTATCCGCCTACTGAGTCCTTTCCAAGGACCTGGGATAAGTATAGATGTTGTTCCGAATAAAGCTGACCTTTGCAATTGATCAATGATGATTTTGTCAGTGCTAATGATGTTCAAGTGGTGCTCCAGATGTTTTGGGATTGCACTCAAGGCTCCTTCGGTGCTATCTTTGCTTTCTTTTGCCACAGCCATTCTATTTCGAATTGCAAGTTTTGTATTTTGTTATCTTCTCCAGTTGTTATCTTTCTCTATTTATTTATTTATTTATTTATTTATTTATTTATTTATTTATTTATTGGTTCAATTTATATGCCGCCCTTTTCCGGAGACTCTGGGCGGCTTACAATGCGTTAAGCAATAGCTTTCATACTTTTGTATATACCTGCTTAGTAGGGCTTTCGGCCCCCCCAAGCCGTGTTCTTTTTTATACAAAGTCAGTTTATTGCCCGCACAATCTGGGTCCTCATTTTACCTACCTCAAAAGGATGAAAGGCTGAGTCAACCTTGAGCCTGGTGAGAATTGAACTTGCAGTAATTGCAGGCAGCTGGTGCTATTTAACAGCACTTTAGTCTACTGCGCCACCAAGGCTCTTATTTATTATTTATTATTATTTAAAAGTCTTTAAGTCTTTAATTGTATTATGAAGTCTTTAATTGTATTATGACAAGAATTTTATTCTTCCCCCTCTGGTACTCTAGTTTCCTCTCGTGTTTCTTTGTGTGTGTTTAATTATACTATTTGAATTCAAATAGCTTTAATGTTGCTCATTCAATTAAATAATTCACGCACACATTTATGATTGAGAGGTATTTCCCAATAGGCCTTCATTTAACATTTTAGTTGACATTTAGATGACTAAATAGCACATGAGAAGAATGGCAGTCAAACCAGTCTACAGAAATCCAAGCAGATTCCTAAAATTGCTGGCATACACAATGGTGTCAACCTCACACATTCATACTGCAGGAGTATATTTTCTTGCTAGTTCATGATGTATTGAAAGTGATCAACAGTACTGATGGGTATTGTTGTAAAAGTAATCAGCTTGTCTGTAATATAGCTACAAACACAATTCTGAAAAACTTAAGGAAATGCAACAGATGTCAGAGAAATAGCATAGGAATGGACAATTCAGACAGCAGGTTGTTTTGTGTAAGCAGAGGAATTGGGAAGAGGAGTGATCTCAATAGTGGTGAAATTATCCTGAATTGGGACAGGAAAGAGATCTGTTCTTTTTGTAATCTGACTTTGTGCATCTAGACTCTAGAAACTTGAATGTGGGTATGCAATACAAGGCAGTGGTCCTGATTTTTCAGAGGCTATTTACAATGAAAGAAAAATGATTATATTAAGGGGGGAAAAGGTGAAAGGAAAGAGGAGAAAAAGAGGACCAGTAGCAAGTTCTCAAGTGGGAATGAATGCACCATTGGGAGACTTGCAGGACCAGGTTAGGGATAGATCATCATGGAGAAAACCTGTATGGGTACTAGGAGTCAAAAACAACTTGATGGCAACATAATAAACTAATCAGTTACGGAAAACATGCAAACATACAAATCTGAAGAAAAGGGTGTATGAAAATGAGCAGTTTATTTATTATTAGGTATATTGTACCTAATTGGAGAGCCTTAGGAGCTTAAGAAATATGAAATATAAATAAATATTATATTAAACTGGGTACAGAGCACACATATTAGGAAAACACATCTGAAATGCAGACAAATTTTCTGTTGACTTCTTTTTTAAAGGTAAATTGATATAAAATAGTTGAACATTATGGAAAAAAGAGAAACCAAAATCAACATCCTGTATAAATCCTTACAGACAGCTGGTCATTTGTATTCTTTTAGCGAGTCATTATCGTGGCCAATCTCTACAGGGAAGAGGTAGAAACCAAAGCCCTAGACTCCTTCACAGGAATTTCACCCACTCACTGGTATAGATATGTGGACAATAATTTGGTTAAGATCAAAACACAGGAATTGGAAACGTTCACCAAACATATCAATTCTGTGGATAGATACATCAAATTCACACGGGAAGATGTTAAGGAAATGTTATGTCCTTATAAGGACACCCACCCGGATTGGCTGCCAGACATCGGGCAGGAAGTTTGAATAGCTGTCTAGGGGCGGTGTGTCTGCCGGAGCGAATATAAGGAGAGCTCCGGCAGCGCACAGCCAGTCTTGTTACTGTAGCTAATAAAGTTACTTAATGTATCGAGCTGGTCACGTCTTCATTTCCTGCGCCTGATCTAACACTGGCGACGAAGGACTAGAGAAGAGAACCTGAGCAAGACTCGTGGCACGATTGCCTAACCGAGCTGAAGTCACACAACCGTGGCACCGCACAGAATGGCAATCCCGCAAGCACCGATCGCTTCGCTGAACCCATTCAACCTGGCAAGAGAGAAATGGAGGTCGTACATGGTCAGGTTCCAGCAATTCCTCTGAGGGAACGGCTACCAGAACCTCGACGATGAACGCAAGAGAGCCCGGTTCCTGGCCCACTGCGGTTCCGACATCCTGGAGATGGCCATCGACCTCGTGGTGCCCAGGGACATTGAAGAGATGTCCTGGAGTGACCTGCAGGAAGTCCTGCAGGAACACTATGCACCCACAGGCACCCCGATTGCCAACAGATTCACCTTCCAGCAAAGAAATCAATGGGAAGGTGAATCCATCAAAGAATTCGTGGCGGCGCTTCGCCAAATCGCTGCCAATTGCGAATTCAACAACGTGGATAATGCCATCCGGGACCGGATCGTCTTCGGGATGCGAGATGTGGGGCTCCAGAAGAAGTTCCTGAGGCACAAGAGAATTCCGCTCGAGGAAGTCCTCGAAGAAGCCACAGCCACCGAGACATCCGAGAAAGCGGCCGCCGCGATGGTGAAGGCCAGAGGGGTCCACAAGATCCACAAGTCGGGCCCAAACTCCTCAGATGACTCCGCCACGCCATCGGAATCCGAGGAGGAAATGGCCGTCCACAAGGTTTCCCGCCCCCCAGGCGGGAAAATCCTCAACATGGTGGCCGGGCGGAACGATGCGGCAGTTGCAAAGGCGACCACCCCAGGGCAAACTGCAGATGGAGGGACGCGACCTGCCGCCGCTGCCTGAAGAGGGGACACATAGCCGAAGCATGCAGAGCAGCAGATCCAGCCCCGGAGCCACCCAGGCCAAGATTCCGCGAAAACCACAGAGAAACCCAGAGGACATCCAAACGGTCCTCGAACCAGTCCAGGCGCGGGGACAACGAATATTCCCACAGCAGAGCAGTGCACCAGACCACAATCGCCCACACAAACGACGATGGTGCCACCAAATTCAACGTGACACTGCTGGCAGAGGAGTCACCGTGCACAATGGAAGTAGATTCAGGTTCCATCTACTCCATTATGGACTGAAGCGCCTGAAGCCATCCTGTGAAAAGAACCAGCTAAAACCCCTGAGGTTGAGACTCGTGGATTTCAGTGGAAACCTCATCGGAGTCCTGGGCAGAACCACTCTCCACATCACCTTCAAGGATTTCCAAGGCAAGCTTCCCATCACAGTTGTGGAACACAGCCGACCGAACCTGCTAGGAGTGGAGTGGTTCAAGCTGCTAGGGTTATTGATCGGAGGCATCCATCAAATCTAGAGGGATGAACTCAACAACCTCATCAAAGAGTTCAAGGAAGTCTTCGATGGTAAGCTGGGGAAATTTGTGGGGAGGCCAATCTCCTTTAATTTGGACAAGGGAATCACCCCAATTAGGCTGAAGCCCGCCGGGTTCTGTTTGCCTTGCGGCCAAAAGTAGACGAGCAGCTAGATAAGCTGATCGCCCAGGGCATTCTGGAACCTATCGATCATGCTTCATGGGAAACCCCCATTGTGACCCCAATGAAGCATGATGGATCTGTGCGCATCTGCGCCAACTGTAAGTGTACAATCAATAAGGCGTTGGCACAGAGCACATACCCAGTCCCAGTGGTGCAACATCTGCTTCATTCTCTGGGGACTGGCTCAATTTTTGCCAAACTGGACCTGGCCCAGGCTTACCAACAGCTGCCAGTTGACAAAAAAAACGGCGGAGGCCCAAACAATAGTCACCCACAGGGGGGCATTCAAATGCAACCGTCTCCAATTTGGAGTCAGCGCTGCCCCCGGAATCTTTCAATCAATGATGGAACGCCTTCTCCAAGGCGTTCCAGGGGTGGTGCCATACTTTGACGATGTACTAATCTCCGGAGATTCCAAAGCACAACTCCTTGAATGGCTCAGGCTCATCCTGCAGCACTTCAAGGCAAAGGACTTGAGATTCAGGAGAGATAAATGCATCTTAGGAGTCCAGGAGGTCGAGTTCCTGGGCTATCTCATAGATAGCACTGGCATCCACCCCACCAAATCAAAAGTTAAAGCTATCCATGAAGCTCCTAGCCCAAAAAACAAAACGGAGATTCAGGCATTCCTTGGATTGCTTAACTTCTATGCAATGTTCCTCAAACAGAAAGCCACAGTTGCTGAGCCACTCCACCGCCTGCTGGGAAAAGCGGCTTCCTGGAAGTGGACCAAGAGGAGGAAGCAGAATTCCGGGCCGTCAAAGGACTCTTAACATCCAAAAGCGTCCTCATACAATACAACGAGATGCTCCCAATCAAGCTCACCTGCAATGCATCACCATACGGGGTGGGGGCAGTCCTCAGCCATGAACTCCCTAATGGCTCAGAAGCCCCAATAGCCTACTTTTCCAAGACAATGTCCAGCGCAGAACGCAACTACAGCCAGCTGGACAAAGAGGCTCTGGCCATCATTGCAGGAGTCAGACGGTTCCACGAGTACGTCTACGGGAGGAGTTTCATCATAGTGACCGACCACAAGCCGCTCCTGGGACTCCTTGCAGGCGACCAAACAACCCTGACCTTCTTGTCCCCGCGGATGACAAGATGGGCCATCTTCCTAGCCGGCTATTACTACAAGCTCATGCACCAGCCAGGCACATCCATAGGAAATGCTGACGCGCTGAGCAGATGCCCATCAAAAGATCCGGTGGAAGACCCAACCCCCACGCTCAACCTCTTCCACATCGAAAATGACGACAGCTGACCAGTCTCATCTGCAGATGTGGCCGTCCACACTCAAAAGGACCCCACACTCCACCAAGTGAGATCCTGGATCCTCAGAGGGTGGCCGATGGAGAAGGCAGAGGAGAAATTCAGCCCCTTCGTCAGGAAGCAAAAGGAGCTGTCCACTATGAGAGGCTGTTTGCTATGGGGAGATAGGGTGCTGATTCCCAGCACTCTGCAAAGAAGAACGCTAGAGACTTTGCATAATGGGCACCCCGGCATCATCCGCATGAAAGCTCTGGCACGGAGTTACGTCTGGTGGCCATCACTGGACAGAGACATCGAAGAATGGGTCTCCAGATGTGACCCGTGCCAAGAAGTACGCCCAGCGCCGCCCCAAGCCGAAACAGCGAAGTGGGAGACCCCCAGCAACCCCTGGTTGAGGATCCACATCGACCTAGCTGGTCCGATACAGGGGCACCACCTACTCATCGTCGTCGATGCCTTCTCCAAGTGGCTTGAGGTGGTACTCATGGCATCTACCACAACGGAAGCGATGATCCGGGTTCTATGCTGCCTTTTGGCCACCCATGGACTGCCGGATGTGCTGGTCTCCGACAACAGGCCCCAACTCACGTCCCTGGCCATGGAAGCATTCCTGGCCGGACTGGGCATCCACCATGTGTCGAGTCCTACCGGAGCTCGCCATTGATGGGGGGTGTGGGAGACGGAGGAGCGGAGATAAGCAGCCACAGCGAACACACAAACAGTTCCTGGATAGCAGCATTCCTGCATAGCAGCATTCAGGGCGATGATTGATGACGTTGCCGGGCCTCTCCGATTCTGCTGTCCTCGCTGCTCTGGTGCTCGCAGCTGTTACTGTTAAGGGAGTGGGGGGTGCTTGATTGATAATCACCGGATGTATGTTTAAGAGGTTGAATTTTTGTTAAATAGCGCTGTGGTGTGGTTACACCCAGCGCTGACTTTGAACCAAAACATCGACTTGTACTTTACTTTTGACTGCAAGCTTATCATTGCCAAAGTAAACCCTGATTCTCTGTGCGTTACTGGTGATTATTTCCTATCGCAGTTCTGAACGAACGACAAGCTGAGAGAAAGTCAGCGCTTGGTTCCTTTTCGCAAGAGGTGAGGATTCCCTGTGGCTTTGCAGCAAAGGGGGATATGGCAGAAGGGACGGCCTTGGAAGAGCAGGAGTGCAGTGGAGATGTGGAGGGGGAGGAACCACTGATAGAGGAGGTGAAGGAGAGTGTGGAACAGTTGGCAGTGAAACCAAAAGTCAAGCAACCCAAGAGCGCCCCGCCCCGACCGGAGGAGAAGAGTTTTCCAGGACAACGGGCTCGGACGGGGGATTGGTGGCACAGCTCTGTTCTCCTCGGGCCGCGGATGCCAACGCCCCCTCGCTTGGGAGCGTCTTTCCAGGGCTAGAGGGAAAGACGATGGACTGATGAGGATGAAGGGGAGTGGGGGTATCCTGCCTCATCCGGTCCCAGCACCATGGATATGCTACGTGAGCATTTTGGGGAATCTGGATTTCGTGACGCCCCATCCTGGCAGCCCTGGGTTGCAGGGCTGGAGCCTCCGGGTTCTTCTTGGCAGGATACAGGGGTGACCGCTTCGGAGACCCAATTCTGGCTCACAAGTCCTAAATTGAGGATAGAGTGGACCTCTAGACGATCCATGGACCAACCCCCTCCAGAACAAGACCAAGGTGCCTCGTCGGGAGACCTTGGAGCCGGTCCTGAGCCCCAACCAACACAATTGGCAGGGGGCTTACCTGTTGGGGGTCGCGGGGCGACGAGGGACCGACCTAGGCAGGACAGGAGAGCGACTGGAGCAGCGAGGACCCCAGGCCCCATGCCTTGGCCTCCGGGGGCCCCACCGGGGCTGTGGGTCCCGCAGGCCATTTGGGGACCCCCTGCCCTGCAGACTTCCTTTGACGGAAGCCCTGAATGAGTGGCTCTTTTCTTAAGCCAGGTGATAAGCCATATGGACCAATATGGACAGTGGTATCCCTCCCAGTGGGCTATGGTGGTTGCTGTTACGGGGGTCCTGACGGGAGAAGCGGCTGAGTGGGTGGCAGGCCTCCATGCTAAACATGCAAGGGAACTCGTGGACATGGGATGATTTCTGGAGGCTCTTCGTGCCAGATTTGAAGACGAAACAAGCGCCCAGGTTGCAGAGGGGGATTTGTTTGCGCTTAAGCAACGGGGCGTACCAGCAAAGGAATATGTACAGGAGTTCCGAAAGATTGCGGCTCGGTTGGTGGGGTGGCCAAAACGTCTTCTGGTGCACCAATTCCATAAAGGACTAGACCGTGATTTACGGCAAGCCTGCGCGTACCGGGGCTTGCCCCCAAAGTTGAGTGTGTGGTACAAGGCAGCCATCGAATTGGATGTCGGTCTCCGAGAATTCCGTATATGGGGTGAAGGGGTTGCAAGTCAAGGAAAACGACCAGCAGAACGCACACAAACACCCAAGGAGACTAAACCAAATGCTGGCTCCGGCTTGGGGGAAAGGATACAGCGGCCTGCGTTTCGTTGCTTCAGATGTAATCGCCTTGGTCATCGAGCAGCCGACTGTCCTCATCCCATGCCCCGCAACTCGGACCAAAACCCCACTCCTAGAGCTGTGTTGAGAGGCAGAGGCCGACCAACATCCGAACGGTCCCAAATGACTCGAACATCCTGTACGGAGAGGGATCCCCTGGCTACAGATACTAAGAAAGTGGTGGCGGAAAAATTCCTGATTGTGGCTGGGGATAGTGATGACGACGATGAGGACCCACATGACCCGATGGTGAGCGACCCCATCCGACCTTTTGTGGTACCAGTCATACTCTGAAACCCACGGGCAACCACTGGACGCCGATATGAGGCATTGATTGATTCAGGATGTACTCGTTGTTTAATTCGTAGGGCAATAGTTGACGAACTTGGGCTGCGGGTTGTGCAGTTGAGAACCCCTATTACCTTTGAACAAATGGATGGTTCATTGCTGGGAGGGGCACCAGTGACTCATATAACAGAAAAGGTGCACCTCGATATTGGGGAGCACACCGAAACTATTCGGTTTATTATAGTGGAGAAAATGTTAGAACTAGTGATATTAGGATTAGCATGGTTGGACAAGTGGGCTCCTACGATATGGTGGGAAGGGGTTTTTCGCAAACTTCGTTTACCGTTGGGACCTCCCCCTACCAAGGAGGAAAAAGAGCCAGCAGGGGGAATAGAAGCAGAGAGCCCACCAGCAGACACGACGTATCCTAATGTGTATAGGGATCTTGCCAGAGTCTTTAGTGAGGAGGAATGTGAGACCCTGCCCCCTCACCGGCCTACGGATTGCAGTATTGAGTTAATACCCGGGGCGAAGCTACCCAAGCCCCGGATGTATTCAATGACACAACCCGAACTAAAAGAATTACGAAAATATATAGACAAGAACTTGGCCCGGGGTTTTATCACACCTAGTCGATCAAAGATGGCTGCCCCTGTACTGTTTCGTGGGAAGAAAGATGGGGGTTTACGCTTATGCGTTGACTTCAGAGATCTCAATGCAGTGTGTGTGGAGCCCCTCTATCCACTTCCCTTAATGAAGGACCTGTTAGCTGCCCTAGCCACCGGTCGTATCTTTACAAAACTCGACCTACGTGAAGCGTATTATAGGATACGAATCAAACCAGGGGATGAGTGGAAAACAACATTCAATTGTCCCTTGGGAAGCTATCAGTTCCAGCTCATGCCGTTCGGACTACAGGGCGCCCCATCAATGAAGTGCTGCATGAACATCTGTACAGAGGTGTCCTTGTATATTTGGATGACATCTTAATTTACACGCAAACTGAAGAGGAACATATATCTCTGGTCCGACAGGTCTTAGACAAATTATTAGCTGCTAGGCTGTACGTGAAACTATCCAAATGTGAGTTTCACAAAAAGAGGATAGATTATCTAGGCTATAGAATATCAGAGAGCGGGGTAGAGATGGATCCCAGAAAAGTCCAGGCAGTGCTTGAATGGCAGGCCCCTAAAACCAGAAAGCAATTACAGAGCTTTCTAGGCTTTGCAAACTTCTATCGGCAGTTCATTCCCAGATTTGCTGAAATAGCCCTACCACTAACGGATCTGTTACGGACCAAACCGGCCACGGCTAAACCAAAGCCGGGACAAGCGTTGACGTGGTCGTCAGTGTGTCAAATGGCTTTTGAGCAGTTAAAAACACTCTTTGCTCAAGAACCAGTACTCAAGCATCCAGACCCAACGCAGGCATTCGTAGTCCAGGCAGATGCTAGCGACGTGGCTGTAGGAGCAGTACTCCTACAAAGAACACAGCAGGGAGGGTTACAACCTTGTGCCTATACGTCTAAAAAATTAACCACGACAGAGCGGGCATGGGCGATCTGGGAAAAAGAGGCATTCGTGGTCCGTTGGGCGTTGATGACATGGCGACATCTCTTGGAGGGGGCGTCTCATCCTTTTGAGGTATGGATGGACCATAAAAACCTAGAAGCCTTACAAACGCCCAGGCGACTATCTCCCAAACAGATAAGGTGGGCACAATATTTCCAGCGTTTCTCTTTCCGGTTGAGGTATGTTCCTGCTGGGAAAAACTTCCTGGCTGATGCACTGTCCCGGATGCCACAGTATAATAGCAAGCGAGAGGAAGTGATAGAACCTCTAATTGCACCTTCCCAAACCCTATTAAGACTTACGGAAGTAGATGGTCACTTACGTACCGAGTTTAAAACAGCTTTACAACAGGATCAATGGGTAATCCAAAACCCCTCTATGGTTAGCTATAATGATGGAATAGCGTGGAGGGAGAATAGAATATATGTTCCAGAACGTTTACGGAATGTAGTGTTATGCAGGTGCCATGATGCCAAATCAGCAGGCCATTTTGGGTACTTAAAAACTCTACACCTTGTGAGGAGGCAATTCTGGTGGCCACGAATGCGTAAGGACATAGAAACATACGTAAAAGGTTGCACAACCTGTGCAACCGCCAAACCCTGGTCTGGACGACCGTTAGGACTATTACAGACAGTCGCGAATCCTAGCAGGCCTTGGGAAGAGATCGCTATGGATTTCATAGTCGATCTCCCCCCTAGCCATGGCCACACTGTAATTTGGACAGTGGTAGATCTGTTTTCGAAACAGGCCCACTTTGTGCCATGTAAAAGCATACCATCCGCGCGACAATTAACCGAACTCTTTTTGCAACATATCTATCGTCTCCATGGAACACCTAAGAGGATTATATCCGACCGCGGTGTTCAATTCACCTCTAAGTTTTGGAGACGATTTGTCCGTTTAATTGGGTCCTCTCAAGGGTTAAGTTCAGCATTCCACCCGAGCACTAACGGGGCGGCTGAACGGGCCAATGCCATGGTCGAAAGATATATCAGATGCTACGTTTCTTACCAGCAGACAAATTGGTCAGGACTCCTGCCTTTCGCCGAAGTGGCTTATAACAACATACTCCACCGCAGTACTGGGTTCTCCCCTTTCCAAGTAATATATGACCGAGAGTTTTCAGCCATTCCAGAGTTAGATCCCCCTATGACAGACGGTAACACGCCACGCGGTTGGGCCGATAAAATTAGTATGTATGGCCAAGTGTAAAAACAGCATTACAAAAGGCAGCAGACGAGTACAAAAAATATGCAGACAAGAAAAGAGCTGATCCAAAACCATTCCAGATAGGAGACAAAGTATACTTATCTACGAAATACCTTAAACTCTGACTGCCCAGTAAAAAACTAGGACCTAAATATATAGGACCATTTCCCATAACACAAGTCATCAATCCCGTAACTGTAGCTCTTAAACTTCCCCCTCTGTTCAGTAGGATACATCCCGTATTCCATAGCAGTTTGGTGAAACCGGTGACGATAGAAAGGCCAGGTACCTCGACTACTCCACTGGGTCCCGTGCATACCAACCAATATGAGATAGACCGAATATTGGACTCCAGGGTTCGTAGGGGGATGTTACAATATCTTGTGCAGTGGAAAGGATACCCGGTAACACAGGCCTCGTGGGTGGCAGCACCCGATGTTCACGCTGCCCGATTGATACAACGGTTCCATCGAAAATACCCAGACAAACCTAATGCAGGATCATAACAGTGACTAACATTTGTATGTTTCTATTTATAGGTGAGCTCCTGGTAGGGGGGGCCGCCTGTCGAGTCCTACCGGAGCTCGCCATCGATGGGGGGTG
Source organism: Arizona elegans (assembly GCA_022577455.1). Lineage (NCBI taxonomy): Eukaryota > Metazoa > Chordata > Lepidosauria > Squamata > Colubridae > Arizona > Arizona elegans. The sequence goes on along the minus strand of JAKOOJ010000002.1, from coordinate 175,969,343 downwards.
TGGGAGACGGAGGAGCGGAGATAAGCAGCCGCAGCGGACACACAAACAGTTCCTGGATAGCAGCATTCCTGCATAGCAGCATTCAGGGCGATGATTGATGACGTTGCCGGGCCTCTCCGATTCTGCTGTCCTCGCTGCTCTGGTGCTCGCAGCTGTTACTGTTAAGGGAGTGGGGGGGGGTGCTTGATTGATAATCACCGGATGTATGTTTAAGGGGTTGAGTTTTTGTTAAATAGCCTGTGGTGTGGTTACACCCAGCGCTGACTTTGAACCAAAACACCGACTTGTACTTTACTTTTGACTGCAAGCTTATCATTGCCAAAGTAAACCCTGATTCTCTGTGCGTTACTGGTGATTATTTCCTATCGCAGTTCTGAACGAACGACAAGCCGAGACCATGCCTTGTCTGCCCCTTACAGGCCAGGTGGAAACGGACAGGCTGAATGGATGGTGAGACTCACCAAGGAGGCACTCACCAAAATGGGCACGGGCGACTGGCAGGAAAGAATTGACAACTTCCTCCTCACCCAGCACATCACGCCGCATGCCACCACCCACAAGAGCCCAGCTGAGATGTTGATGGGCAGAAGGCTGAGGTCACCACTGGACTGGCTGCATCCACAATACAGCCCAGAAGTGATTGCAACGGCCAACTGCCCGCTTCACGCCTTCAGCATAGGAGATCCGTTTTCGCACTGAATTTCCACAGCTCTCCGAAATGGCTGAAGGGGAAGATAGAAAGCTCAACCAGCCCAAAATCCTACACAGTGGAGCTGGAAGATGGACAGGTCTGTAGACGTCACATCGACCCGCTCCGGAAAAGGTGGAGGGAAGTAGGACAAAACCAGCCTGACGAGGTAGCCTTGCAACACCCCAACGAGGTAGGCCTACAACACCCCAACAAGGTGGGCCTTCAACACCCCAACAAGGTGGGCCTTCAACACCCCAATGAGGTAGGCCTACAACACCCCAGCAAGGTCGGCCCACCAGTTCCCAGCAAGGCAGGCCAACAACACCCTGGCGAGGTGGGGAAGCAAAGACCCGACCAACCAGGGCAGCAGGATGCCAGAGAAGTAGACCGGGGACTGCTCAACCAGGGCGAACTCTGGCCACCTGGCTGGGGCAGCAGATGGGCCCAGAGCAAGGAGGACTGACAGCTAAGGACAGCAGTAGACCGGGGACCGCCCGAGGTGGGCACACCACAGCTCATGGGTGAGGATGGCACACAACACCCCGGCGAGGGGGACCTCCACCCAGCACAGAGGGCAGCAACAACACCCCAGCCCAGAAGACTCCAGCCACCGACCTGCGGTAGACCAGGGACTAGGGCAAAGGGAAAGACTACAACACCCTGACCAGGGAGGACAGCGCCACCCCGGCAGGGGAGACTTCCACCGCCCCATGGAGATAGCCCCACAACATCAACCTGACCAGGATGACCACCGCCGACCCGATGGGGTAGGCCAATGCCAGCCCGGCAAGGAAGGCCTCCGCCACCCCGACCAAGGAGGCCTGCACCACTTCTGCGAGGTCAGATCCCACGACCAAGGTCAGCACCACCCACCGCCAAGAGACCGGACCCGAGGGCACCGATCCGAGACACCCCCCTGACAACACGAAACCGAACCACAGCCAAACCACAGAGCTTGGGAGACCGGGGAGGAGCAAGTGACAACCAGGGACTTACTAAGACTCAGACGCTCTTCCCGGCACTGAGCGGCCACACCGAGATGACCGATGCACAGGCCAGGAGGAAGACCATCAGAACCAGCAGTCCGAAGTCCACGGTTTGGCCGGAGGAGCTGGGAGTGACCCTGCACACTCGCCAGCCGAACCAAGTCCGGTTCCGGGGAGGGAACCAGGAGTCACAGGAGCCCTGTCTGTCCAGGTCGGCGTCAATGAAGAAGTGAGACTGCGCAGGTCAACTAGGGCGCCGAGGCGTCCTACGTACCTGCGCTATTACGTGACATTCATTATCTTTGAGTGACTGTTTTCTTACTAGGAGGGGAGGAGTCTTATGTCCTTATAAGGACACCCACCCGGATTGGCTGCCAGCCATCAGGCGGGAAGTTTGAATAGCTGTCTAGGGGCGGTGCGTCTGCCGGAGCGAATATAAGGAGAGCTCCGGCAGTGCACAGCCAGTCTTGTTACTGTAGCTAATAAAGTTACTTAATGTATCGAGCTGGTCATGTCTTCATTTCCTGTACCTGATCTAACACGAAAATTGTCTAGCCTTTTTGGATTGCGCAGTACACATTAAGGAAGACAGAAGCCTTAACATTGAAGTTTACATAAAACCCAGTCACACAGATCAGTATTTACATTTTGATGTCCACCACCCACTGGAGCACAAAGTGGGAATCATTAACCACTGAGCTGAAGGCCTGCTTACCAGCAAAGAAGGGAAAGAAAAAGAATGAAAACACATCAAGGAAGCCCTCAGAATGTGTGGCTAGCCCAAGAAGGCCTTCATCAAATAATAATAATAATAATAATAATAATAATAATAATAATAATAATAATAATAATAATAATAATAATATAGAAATTCTAAATTTGCTGGACTTGAACATTTTGACTCTACAAAAAACCACCATACTCGGAACAGCTTACATCCTCCGACGATACCTTAACAGTTCCTAGGTCCTTGGTTAGGACTCGAGCTGCTGAGCTATTAACCAGCCTCAAAGGCTGTGAATCTCACTAAAGATTAAATAATAATAATAATAATAATAATAATAATAATAATAATAATAATAATAATAATAATAATAATAAAAAACCCTACAGGAGCTCCTCCATAACAGACAACAAACAGAAAAATAAATGAAGCAACATTGTCATGCCATGCGTTGCAGGAATATCGGAAAAGCTCAGGAGGATCTTCAGCCAATACAACATATGTGCACATTTCAAACCCAAGAATATACAAAGGCAGAAGCTTGTCTACTCCAGGGATAAAACACTCCAGACACAAACTGAGCAAGGTGGTATATGCAATACAATGCAGTGAGCCATGTGCAGATCTGTACATTGGGGAAATAAAGCAACCTCTTCATAAACGCATGGCACAACATAGGAGAACAAATCCATCAGGACTAGATTCAGCAGTCCATCTGCATTTAAGAGATAAAGGCTACTCTTTTGAAGACAGCAAACTCCACATTTTGGACAGAGAGGACTCAAAGAGGCCATCTATGTCAAAACTGAACAGCACTCTCTCTACAGATGGGAGATAGACATCATCTATCTCCAATCTACAACACAGTCCTTTCAACAGTTCCAAGAAGGCTCCACACCCATTTGCACCACTCAGGTGATCCTGATGACATGGGTTAATCTCCAAGTGGCCTCAATGACTCTCTGGAAGAATGCAAATGACCAGCTGTCTGCCAGGAGTATAAATCTTTCCATACCCCACCATCCAGTCAGAGCTGAAGAAGCTTCTTGGATGAGAAGCAAAACGTCTTCAAAGGAAAACCAGAAAGTCCAGTTGCCTCTTGAAAAAGCACTTTTGGGATTCATAGAACCTGAAATGGCCAATAAATGCCAGATTGAATCCACTTACTTGGGGTAATCTATGGTACCTTTCCTGCCAACAGAATGGACAGTGAAGGGAATTGAATTTTACAGATATTGCAGCAGACAGTAGAATTTTCAAGAAGAGAATTCTTCTTGAAAACAGATATAGCTAAGGTTAATGTAAGCTTGTTCATGGGCTGTGGATAAGATGGAAACAACTTCACAGAGACTGGGCAGAAAAAAAAGATTCATAGGACATATTTATACCATGCTTAGTTATAAATGGTGAAATTCTTTTAAGCTCTACTAGATATCACTGATTTTAAATGCCTGAATACTTTCACAAATATATAAGGATACATAATAATGACACTGTGCTTGTATTGGAGATACTATTTCACTTGCAAAGGATTATAAGTAAGTGTCTGAAATAGTTGGATTGTGATTATTTGCTGGTGGTAGAAGGAAAAAAACCAGGATATTCATACTGAATTTAAGCAATCTATACATTTTTAAAGTTTGTATAGTACAGTATAGTATAATACAAACTGGAACATTTTTGTCCCCAAAAGATTAAATGATTAAAAATAGTTTCAGGATGTATTTCATATGTTTGGTAAAGAGATGCACATTTTTGCTAACTACCATTGATTAAACTGACAATATTAGGACATGGGTTGTGCGAATGAGGATTAGAATTAGTTTTTCTATATACCACTACTGTATTTAGGACTTGTTTTTCAAACTTTCAAGATTTCATTAATCAGTTGAAAAACAAAAAGGAAAAAAAAAGTAGATACAAAATATAAAAAATAGATTACTAAATTAATCTTCATGAAATTCTTCATGGAACTTGCTTCCAGTTAAACCTTTTATTTGCAAATAAAATTTTTATTCCTTTCCCCCACCAAAAAAAAAAGAGAAAAGAGAAAAAAGAAAAAAAGGGAAAGGGGAAGAAAGGAAGGAAAGGAAGAAGGAAGGAAGGAAGGAAGGAAGGAAGGAAGGAAGGAAGGAAGGAAGGAAAGAAAATGAGAGAGAAAGAAACTCAAATCTAAGTACAGTAATAGAGACAGATGAGAGACATCCTTGAGCATCATCTGGACTTCTTGTGACTTCTGGCAATTTGCTGTACTTTTTTTCCAAACAAATATTTTTTTCCCTCTAGAGACACTGAAAGAATTTGAGAGCTGCCCATTTGTTAAATGAGTGCCATAGTTAATTTTCACAATACCTCCGGAGGACCACCACAAATAAAACCAAGTGTCTAGTTGGATGTCAGAGAAATTAAATCCATTGGTGGAAAATATTGTTGGTCTTTATCCAAAGCTGATGTGGGTTTCCATAATGTCATATTCCAGTTTTGTTATATGTGGCAAACATCTGGTAATACTAACAAGGACCATCTCCCTCTCCCCAAATATATCTTTTTTTCCAGAAGGAATAAACTGTTCTCCCCCTACCAGCCATAGAATTTAAAGCTATTCAAAATGGTTTCAGTGACGTTTCATTTATTAATATTAATCATTTTTTAGTATTCTTTTTATAAATGTTCATCGGGGGTTATTGCAGAGCATATTAGTAGCAGCTTTAGCAACAGCTAAAAATTTATGGCATTATAAAGTTGCCAATGAAGAAGCCAAATATTAGTATAAGAAGCAGCAGTGTCTACACTCTGGGTGTGTCAGTGTGTGTGTCAGTGGTTGGTTTCAAAATTTTTTACTACCGGTACTGTGGGTGTGGCTTGGTGGGTGTGGCTTGGTGGGCGTGGCAGGGGAAAGATACTGTAAAATCTCCATTCCGTCCCACTCCAGAGGAAGGTTACTGCAAAATCCCCATTTCCTCCAGATCATCGGGAGGTAGAGGATAGATGGGGGCGGGGCCAGCCAGAGGTGGTATTTTCTGGTTCTCTGAACTACTCAAAATTTCTGCTACTAGTTCTCTAGAACTGGTCAGAACCTCCTGAAACCCACCTCTGGTGTGGATGTGTATGAGAGAGAAGGGGAGGAGAGACTGAATATGGGCAAACGGCAAGTGTAGTCTTATTTTGGAAGCCTCATCCCTTTGAATGTGCATATGACATCAGTGCGTATACAAAAGGGGCGGGGCTTGCATTGCAATAACACATCCACCATTCTGCGTCTTATAGTAAGCAATATGATAATATTTAATAATATAAATTAATAATAACATTATAAAGAGTAGATTGGAGATGTAAAGTGAAGGAAAAGCTATATAGACATCCACATGTTGGAAGAAATATCCATCTGGTTCAGTTCCAAGCTGGGAGAAAGATGCTGGAAACAACATGGAGGTTGATTGGAAAGAAAGGTTTATTGATGAAGCAGAATCACCAACCACATGTGATTCTGGGCAGCTGACAAAATGGAATTGAGGGTGGGTGGGTTTTTTATACCTTCTCTGGGCTTTATATTTGAGCTTCCTGTTCCTGTGCAAGAGCCTGGATAGCTCAGCAGACTAATGCATTGTAATTTAACTCCAGCTGTCTGCAATTAGTAAGTTCGAATCTTGCCAGGCTCAAGGTTGACTCAGCCTTCCATCCTTTCTAAGGTAGGTAAATTGAGGACCCAGTTTATGGGGGCAATAAGCTGACTTTGTAAAAAATATACAAAAGTATGAAGGCTATTGCTTAACGCACTGTAAGCCGCCCTGAGTCTCTGGAGAAGGGCGGCATATAAATCAAATTAAAAAAAAATGTTCTTTAATATCCTATTGCCTGTTGTCAGATTCCTATGGGGTCATGTAGGGGTCATAGCTGGCTCTATAGGCAAAACAGGAAATGCAAATCCTAGGTGCTTGTCTGAGCTAATTTGTTAACCTTTTGTTTGTTGCTTATTTGAGTTTCTGTCTTGACCTAGTTTTTCTGAATGGATTATCAAATCTGCATTTCTGAAAGCTGGCATCCCCAGTTTCTGCTTGGGGCAGGGTAACTGTCTCCCTTCAGATTTTTTTATTTCTCCTTTAGGGGAAATATTTTATCCTGCCTTTTTAATATTTCCCAAAGTATTTCATTCTCCTAGGGGGTAGGAGCTTCCCACACACAATAATCTACTAAGGATGGGCTGAATGGAGACATAGCCATAATGGAAGCAGTCCTATTAAAAGCAATAAACTGCTTGGATTGATTCCAAACCACATGAAGGTTGTAATAATGTGAAACATTGACCAAAATATATTAAAAAACACAATTAAACAAAATAGTTCTTAAATGTAAAAAAAAATAATGGAAACAAAGAAAAAAGAAAAAAAAACAAAGAAAAAGATTTTAGAAATACCCAAGTAAATACACATTTTTGTTATTAAGATTTTATTGTTACAAAATGTCTTATTCCTAAACGGGGCAATTCTACTTAACTGCACAATCTCAGTTACTCAGCAAGTCCTTTGTCTTGGTATTGGTACAAATCTAATAAAATTCCACAAGTATGTACCCAGAAGAGATTAGAAACATCTCCCTGCAGCACCAGTGGCTGTTCAGATGTTGCTGAACTACCAATAGGAATTATGTGTGAATTTTCACTGTTTTAATCTTTGTAAGCTGTCTAGATTAGTGGTGGTATTCAGCCGGTTCTATCCGGTTCAGACGAACTGGTAGCGGTAGCGGTGGGAGGCTCTGCCTACCCGCCCGGATGTCATCACGTCCCGTTTTTAATGCTCTTGCATGCACAGAAATGTGGTGTGCTCACATTTGCGAACCAGTAGCGAAGGTAAGTGAATACCACTCCTGGTCTAGATGGGTGGCTATAAACATCATAAATAAATTTCCAGAGGTTCCAGACAGCTGAGAGGTATAGTTCAGTTACTTTCGGCAGAGCATAATTTTCCCCACCCTGCAATAGAGAAAAGGTATCTTTGGTGCAGGGTTTACCAATCTTAGAAACCTTAAAACCTCAACTTCCAGAATTCCTTGGCCATGCATACAGATACAACATGAGACTAAAGTAACTTCTAAGTAGAATAAAAGAGAACTTAAATATGGATAATTGATTATGGAGGATAGATTTGCATTCAACTTTTATGTTCAAGGAATTTCAGAAAGATTTGTACCCCAAACCAGTAGATAAAGGAAGCAATGAATAATGAATTAGATTCTGTTTGCAAAGGTTGTATTGATTGAGATTTGGTTTGGCAAATAAGGATTTTGTAGCTGTTATTTCCATTTCACAAGGAAATTTCTAAATGTATATAGTTATTCATATTAAAGATTGGGTTCATATTTTATGAAGGGGATAATGTGGATTGTTTGGTTTTGATTTAGCACAATGGGTGAACCTAGCCCTAAAAAGATGGAATCAATTAATGAGTCAAATTTCTTCAAATTTTGATCTGATGTCTGGTTTATGGTGGTCAGGCAATGCTATAATTAAAAGTTTTAATTTATGTGATCTGCCCTTGTCCATCTACAGCAAGGATATCCAAGCTTGTCAACTTTAAGATTTGTGAGCTTCAACTCCCAGAATTCCCCAGCCAGCCATTACAGATTAACAGAGTTGGAAGGGACATTGTAGGTCATCTAGTCTAGCCCCCCACCCAAGCAGGAGACTGTACACCATTTCTGACAAATGACAGTCCAATCTCTTCTTGAAAGCCTCCAGTGATGAAGCTCCCACAACTTCCGAAGGCAAGCTGTTCCATTGGTTGATTGTTCTTGCTGTCAGAAAATCTCTCATTATTTCTAGGTTGAATCTCTCCTTGATCTGTTTGCATCCATTATTCCTTGTCTGGCCTCCAGGTGCCTTGGAAAATAGTGTTGGAAGAAATATCCATCTGGTTCAGTTCCAAGTGGGGAGAAAGACACTGGAAATATAGTGGCTGATTAGAAAGATGGTTTATTAATGGACAAGACCACCTGGGTTTGAGGTCCTGGGCAGCTGACCACATGGAGTGGAGAGTGAGGGTTATTTATATCTTCTCTTGGGCCTTGCCCTTGAGCTTCCTGTTCCTGTGCAAGAAATGTATTCTATTGGTTGTTGTAGGGGTCACTATTAACTTTGTAGGCTGTCCGAGTCCCAGGCTTGGTTGAAGCTTGCTGGGTGATGCAGTGAAGGGGCTTGTTGTGCCATGTGGTGAGCTCTGCTGCTAGATGGTAGAGGGCTAATCCTATTATGTCCTGAGGGGTCCATCCCATCACCCTGGAGCTGAAGGTATTTTACCTTGTAGATAGGCCAGCCCAGTCCTGCTGGGGCTATTAAGAAAGGTGGGGGCTGCTTTCCAAGAGCATGTTTCTCCTTTAGGGAAATATAATGTTCTGCCTTTTTAAATATTTCCATTTTTTTTCATTTTTCTAGGGCTGGGTGCTAACTTTCTACAATAGCTTGACCCCTTCCTCTCTCTGGCAGCCCCTCAAATATTGGAACACTGCTATCATGTCTCCCCTGGTCTTTCTCTTCACTAGACTAGCCATGCCCAGTTCTTCATATGTTTTAGTCTCCTGTCCCCTAATCATCCTGGTTGCTCTTCTCTGCACTTTTTCTAGAGTCTCAACATCTTTTTTATAGTGTGGTGACCAAAACTGGATGCAGTATCCTAGGTGTGGTCTTATTAAGGCTTTATAGAGTGGTATTATTATCTCACTTGATCTTGATTGTATCCCTCTGTTAATGCATCTTAGGCTGCATTTTCCCACACATCTACCATGTTTCCCTGAAAATAAGACCCTGTCTTGTTGCGATCATCCTGGCGGGCTCCTCATGAGTAGTCCAGATTAGAGAAAACACAAGGACAGGTGTTTCTCGGGATGAGAGAGCAAAGCACACAGCCTCGCAATCTCTTTTATTAGTAATCAAAGTACAGCGTCATCAGAAGGTGTTATTATGGCTACACATCTCATATTACATGCATGAAAAAAGGAAAGCATCCATATAGGTTTCACATTCTACAATATTACAGTAAATCACATGAATTCTAGGAAAGCGATACCTAACGCAGAAATAAAACTTAACTCTGGCTATGTTATCATATTTGGCTTCGTTCCCAGCATCCCATCACCTGCCAACCGAGAGGCCCCGTTATCAGAGATGTACCTCAGTTGTCAGGAATGTTCTACAAGGAGATGTCTCTGCCCTGCAAACACAGCCTATGTTATGAACAAAGAGAGAACAAATAGGGCCCTTCAGTGATCATCCAGCTAAACCCGTTTTTCATAGTCAGATTATTTTGGTGCTAAGCTCCGTACACGTGTCCAACCAGCTAGGCCGATCTACACATATACTATGGCCACCTGATTCCTACACTGTCTTATATTTTTTTAACCCCAAAATAAGTGCTTGGCCTTATTTTCGGGGCAGTCTTATTATTTTGGGGTGCGTGGAACAAGTTGGGGCTCCTCTTGCCGTCTAACCTGATTTCCAGCTCTGCGTTTAAATATTTTCGGGGAGGGCTTATTTTCTGGGGGAGGCTTATTTTAGCACATGAGCTATTATCAGGGCGTGTCTTATTTTTGGGGAAACAGGATATTGAGCGCTTTAGTAATTTTCTGTTTAGTTGAAAGACAAACCATAGTTTGGATATCTTTTAGCTTTATGAACATTGGCTTGTTCTCGGTGGCAGACTGGGGGGGGGCGCTTCATCCTGACCAGAGTTGGGGTGAAGCTCTCCTGCCTGCTGGCCCCACAATCCAAGCCCTGGGAATGCCGACGTCCCAGCTTTCCAGCGGAGGGAGGGTGACATTCCCTGCCCAACTTTCTCTCCCTGTCCGGGGCTGTGGAACTGAATTGTCGGTGAGGATGTCCCGCCACCCCGACGGGGACCTGGGCCATGGGCAAGGGGCCGGGCAGGGAGGCGCGAGGACCCTCAAAAGGCCAGGCAGAGCTGGTGCATGCGCACTGGACAGCTGGTCTTCGTGCGTACCAGAAACCGTAAAAGCAGGTGGCCAATGCACATGTGCATGCCAGAAACAGGTAGATCACCTACTTCACGTGTGCTCCTGTTTTGGCACTTGGTGCTGAAAAGGTTTACCAACACTGACCTAGGGCAAAGGTCTGGGTATTAGAAATGTGAACAAGAGGAGACATTTTATCATGCTTGGTGGATGTGCAAAAAAGGTAAAATAATTGATTCAAATACATATACTAATTCAGAAGATTTTAAAGAGTAATACATGATTGAAATCAGAGGATGTTCCTTTGGGCTGATCAATAAACAGTTGGAACAACAGTCAGGAAGTTTGTTTTTATATAGAACTGCAGCAAGATACCTGCAAAGGGGAAATATTTAATTAGGCACAATGGAGGAATGTACAGAGAAGGTGATGGAAGTTATCAAAGTGGCCAAATTGACATATTTGATCAGAAACAGGACATTAAAGTTTACTGCTGACAAGAAACCCCCTACAATTTTTTTGCACGAATCAGAAAAAATGAAATTATAACCCATGATTGATTTTGGTGATTGAAAAATATTACGTAAAAAAGGGAAGTTATCTTTGCAAACTTATATTAAGATATAAATTTATGTTTTTAACTGCTGTAAAGAAAATCAGAAGTTACCTCTTTATATTACAGTAAAAAAAAATAAATAAACCAATGTAGACATAATTACCGGAGGCACAGCCCTATTCAGAGGATAATTTTATTATTTTAAGGAGGGAGTGTAGCCAAAGCTATTGGATTTCAAACTTTTAAAAACACTCCCAGAAGTACCAAGTATGAACTCAATCTCAGATTTAATAATTGGAAGAAAACTGTAGATTTATTAAAAGCACAGCTAGAAGGCATGCAACACCCCCTCCCCCCCCCCCCCCAAAAAAAAAAAGGGACGGAACAAAAGCTTTCGCATCGCCCATTAGTCTCCTGCCTTCTGTGAAAGCAGGAACTACACAACCCTTGCCTTGCGTAAATAGCGTAACTGTAAAGGATCAGGCACTCCACCAATCACTGGAGCCACTTGGGCGGAAGGAGCACGTGCTCAAGCAAGCCCATCCTCCCCCTCTCCCTCCCCTGTGATGTCACCAGCTTCACATTCCCCAAAACTGCACATGCTGCGGTCGGGATTCCACCCAGCTCCGCCACTGTTGCGCTTGCGCAGAAGTGAGACTACAATTCCCGAGAACCTTTGAAGAAGGGCTGGGGCGCATGCTTCCATCCGGGACAAACGCGCTGTTTTCTGTCTCCTCCTCCCCTGCTGCTGATGCAAGAGCTGAGCGCGGCGGCGAGGCGAGCAGGACGGGCTGAGGCGAACGAGCCGGGGCGATTGACTTGCTGGGCGGCGTTGTGGGGGTTTTTTTTTCCCTCTCCCCCTCCACCCACCCCGAGACGGGCGTTTCTAAATTTCTGCTTTGACGGTCAGGGAGAGCCGTCGCCATGTCGGGAGACGAGGTGAGGACAAGAGATGTGCCCAGGCCTTGGGGCGGCGTGAGGCTGGGGCTGTGGCCGCCGCCATGTGAGGAGCCGGGCTTGAGGCCTGCCCGCACCCTGATCAGAGCCCCGGTTGAATTAACTTCCCTCAGCAAAGCCAGCTCCCTTCTCCCAGTCTGTGCGATACATTTAGGAGCCAGGCTTATTTTTTCATCTGAGCAGCTTTTGAGGAAACTTCTCCTTTGTCCTTGGTCGCTCTTTTTTTCTCTCCCCCCCCCCCCCCTTCACCCTATGACATTAGGAAGCCATCCTTTAACCCCCTTTCCCGCCTTAGGTCAAACTGAGTTAATGCCACCTCCTTTCCCACTGCGGTTTATTTGAAGAAAGCAGGAAAGTTTCATATTAAAACCCCCTCGCTGTTTTAAAAAAGGCCATAGGAACAATACGACAGGCATGGTTGCGGGAGGCGTCTTAACGTGCTTTGAATGGAGGAGCGTCTTCCCTACTATAGTGCCTGATGAAATGTTGATTTTTTTTTTTGCGTATGGCGTGGCTCGGAAATATTCTTTTTTTGGGTGCTAATTTTTAAAGGATCCCTAATTAGGTTGCTGCTCTAGCGGCCCGATTTGGTGTCAATTCAAAACATCTCAAATTTGTAATAACTGAATAACTCAGATTCAGGAGAAGACTTATATCTGTGCTTGCAAGCACTCTTTTTATTCCAGAGTAAATTGTTATAATATTTTTTAAAATCTCTAGAACGAGCATCAGAAACCTCTCATAATATATCCAGGAGAAGTTGTGGCTCCATTGGAGCTGGGTGGCCAATAAATTTAAATTAATCATATAATTTTGAACTCCCTAGAAACTTTTCATGGGCAGAATGATCCTATTATTCCACTAGAATCCTACCTGAGTGCTCTGAGGATCCCTAAAGATCTATTGATACCTGAGCAAAAACCTGCTTGCCTTTCCTATTTAAAGGGAAAATGCCTCATTTTAAAATTAAAAGGAATTTTATATTTGGAAGCCTTTGTCGTGATCGTTTAAAATATTCCTGTTAAGCATGTCAATCAATTTCTTCCTGTTTTTGGAAATATGTTTTTAATCCTTATTAAGTGGGGAGACTTTTGCAGAGGGAAAATTGTTTTATTTTTCAGCCCTTGAGAAATTCTGGCAATACAGAATATGAATTTGTAATAGATTAGAATATAAAACCAATTTGAGTAGACCTCTACATTATTTATAAAGCTGGTGTTTAACTTTATGGTACTGCTACTCCATAAAATAACTCCATATGCTTTGCTGTGAATTGAACTAATAATTTCATTTCAGGTTTGGATTTGGCAACAAATACACCACTTTTGATAATTAAAATTTAATCTGCATGTCACAAACTTTGCTACTGCTACTTTTCACTGAAGGCATGCCCATAAAGCAAATTTGGCAGTTGCTTTGCCTAAGCAAGTTTGATTAGATAAAAATCCAAACCCCTAGAATAAGCTATTATTGAACTGTCAGTTCATATTGTCAATTCCCAGTTGTAGTCCAGTGATTTATTGAAATTATGCATAATTGGTTTCTGATTCAGTTTGGTTGATAGAATGATTCGTTTTTAGGGTCCTCTTTGTAGCAGAAATGCTTAAAAAGATTTTCCAATACTTGGAAAACAGATGTAAAATAAGGTTTTTTTAGGAATAATTATAAAGCATTGCCTGCAGAAGGATGAAAAACAAGGTAGATTTCCAGGTGGAGAACTTTTCTGTTCTCCATAAAATAAACGAATTAATAATAACAAAAATGTCAGTTATACTGTTCCAGTTAAGATGGCTATAAATGTATTTAATTTTTTAAGTCGTTAAATAATGTGGTTTGTGCCAGCATGTCAGTGTAGATCTGTATTCATGTATTGATGAACTTAATCTTATTTGAAATATTATGAATTCAGGAATAGACACCTCATGTTTTTTTCTTTTGTTTACAGCTGCTTGATGGCATATGAATCATAAGTTCAAAATGTATAAATTTGGTTTCCTAGCAATAATACTTAGTACAATATTTAGGATTGTAGTAAAGATTGGTCTCATACAGCATAATAATTTCTCTCCAGCCAAAAGAAATTTAATTTCATCTTGGTATAACAAAGTACTTTACATTAGACGAAAATGTGGTTGTGTTATACCAACTGAAGTATATCAATGTATGGGTATTTTGTCTTTTCTCCCGCCTGTAGCTTTCATGCCCCATTATCTGCTTTAAAAAGTCTACCAATTGAAACAATATTGGGACATGTGAAGAATTCCTCCCTGTTCTACAGTCCTGGCAGCTCAATTTATTGACTGGCTCTTTGGATATTTGTTCTCCTATCTTAACCACTGTTGATATCATTAGGATAGGTTTAATCGATGTGTGGTGAAAAAATACATATCTCTTCCGAACTGCAGATATTTCAATAGTAATATTTTAACATAGATATTAAAGAGACATTAGATCAGGGATGCTTATTCTGATGCCTATGGATACTTGGTATTAACCAAGTTAATCACCTACCTACCTTTAAACAGATTGTTTTAATTTTAAAAACCAAAAGTAGACTGGAATACAAGAGAGTGCTAGCCTCCAGTTTCCTTTCTGAGAAAAAGTATTTTGTGATAGGTGCATCAATGTGATCCACATGAGAGATCCAGCAAAATTCTCTCAATATTACATTTATGCCTCTTGATTTTGGACAAGTTCCTATCTCTGCATTAAGTGGACAATTAAAATGGAAAGAAGTAATTTAACGAACTACTGTTTAAGTTGATATTTTAGATTCAATCTTTGGTTTTTGTTTTCTACAAAAATATTATAGCTAGTTTCTAATATTAAATGCATTCAAAGACTTAGGGTTTCTTGTCTTTAAATATAAATTAATATGTTTGTTTGAAGGTGTCTTTTAAGGAAAGATTATTTTTAAAAGTCCTGTATAACTAGTTAGTGTGGTGTGATTCCATTATACTACTACTCTTGGATGTAGAGCATTATAATTAAGCTTGTAATAGTTTAGACTATGATATTCATAAACAAAACTTTGTTTTCTATATGAGTGTGTGAAAAATTATAGATCTAGTTAGGTTTGGCAGAAATATATGTTTTCTAGCAAAAAAAAATCCCACTTCATTCAATGTAATTTACTGGAAAATAAACATGGGATTGCAGTTTTCAGATAGAATACACAGGACTTGATTGCCTTCAGCATTTGAACTGAATTTTTGGAAGACTGTCCAGAATGAGTTTGGTGAGAGAAGTTCATAATATCAGATTATTCTTGTTCTACAGGATTCAAAACTACAGTAGTTTTGTGGTTATATAAACAACTTGATAATTGAGATGAAGATGTGTTTATTTTCAAATTAATGATTTAGTGTGAGAAGCATAAATTACTATCTAATACTTGAATACCAGATGTTGCTATTCCTTCTGGAATTTAGTAATGGGTGCCTAAAATAACCTACATATGTTTTGGTGGAATTATTAATTGTTAAAACTACCATACTTTTCAGAGTATAAGATGCATTCCCCCCCACCCAAAGATGGTGAAAATGTTGGTGCATCTTATACACCGAATACAGCCATTTTTGGCCTCCCGAAGCCCTGTCCTGCGAGTCCCGTTTTTGGAAAAAATGGGCCCATTTTTCACAAAAACGGGGCACAAAGAGGGTTTGGGAAGCCTGCAGAGTGCTCCTGGGGGCTGGGGAAGGCAAAAACTTCTTTTTTCTTGTTTACCTCTTTGAAATCTTGGTGCGTTTTATAGTCCGAAAGATACAGTAGTAGATCTTTAAATTGCTGGGAAACCAATCTTAGTGTGTTGGGTTGTGTAGATTATTTAACTGTTTAAATTATGAAAACTTTTCTATTTTTCCCATATTAAGTTTTCAGTTATTTCCTAATGTACTCTGAACAGCATGGTAGAGATCATATTTGATAAACTTTCTGTTATGTTGTGTTTGATTGATAATTTAATAAATGTTTACATTTATATGTATACTTATAAATCTGGGGGGTATTTTTATGTTGCAAATTTGTGTTAAGAAAATACTGTTGTTTCTTGCAGATGATCTTTGACCCTACTATGAGCAAGAAGAAGAAGAAGAAAAAGAAGCCTTTTATGCTTGATGAAGAAGGTGGTGATGCACAAACAGAAGAGACACAGCTATTAGAAACAAAAGAAGTAGAGCCAGAACCAACAGAAGACAAAGATATAGAAGCTGATGAAGAGGACATCAGAAAGAAAGGTAAGCTATCATATATCTACTGGAAATCCTGTTTTCTGTTTCTTTTTTATTTTTCTCAAGAAAATATGCTTATAAAAATGAGACATTTAATTTGTGCTTTTTAAAAGTTTTCCAGAGAAGCCCATATGTTAAGCAGCAGAATGCTTAATAAAATGTTTGTAAAATGCATTCAGACTTTGTTCATCTGGCTGGCTGTGAACATGTTGCTCTCTTACCATTATTCTTGGAAGATAGAAATGAATAAGAAAACCTTTTGTTGCTGGCTTGACTTTCATGGAGAGAAGATCATTTAAAAAACCACTGATTTACACTATTGTATTGTATGTCTCCAAACTTCTTGAAATATACAGGCTGAAGCACACCTATCTCATACAGCTGTAGTTTAATGGTTTGCTTTGTTTCATATATATAAATATTAAACAGATTGCCATTTATGTTCTTTGGTTCATTAGTATGAATCAGCCAACTATTAACATTTTAGAATTCGGCTCTCTATTTACATTTCTGTGTTTCATGATAAAATTTCATGAGAAATTAAGTTGAAGTAGCTTTGGCTAGCAAGATGGGTAGCATATAAATTTAATAAATAAATAAAAATAAAGAATTATTTTTATTTTATTGTCTGGCTTTAAAATAATCATGTTTTTCTCTCTGACTTATTACTGTTAAGGCCAGTAAGGCATTGAAGTAAATGTTGTAAACTCAAGGATTTTGTGATAAGCATGTCTGAAAAAATATGGACTGTCATGTTTATATTGGGAACTAATTCTTATAGCTTGCTTCTCAGTTATTACATCCTGAGTTATAGAGATCTACTGGATATAATGTGTAAAAGTCTAAATCAACATTTTATACATTATTGAAATAGTCTAATTTAGTTTTTCATTTTTTCTCATGTATTCTGTTATTGAAGTTTTCTGACTTCATTGTCACAAGCTTGCTTAAATTTCTTGATAAATATATCCATACTCAAATCATAAAGTAATCTGAATGTTAGGAACTGCCTTTCCATTTCAGATGCATCAAATGATTTAGATGACTTAACCTTCTTTAATCAGAAGAAAAAGAAGAAAAAAACAAAAAAGATATTTGATATTGATGAAGCTGAAGAGGGACTAAAGGTCAGTTGACACAGGGTTAAAGGGCATATTTGTGTCTTCATCTTACTAATTTAAGATTTAGACCCCCCCCCCCCAAATAACTTTGGTCTCAGCTTAAAAAAAGGAAGAAACTTGCTACTGTATATTATCAGTAAAAAAAAATGAAATTATATTAAAGAGTAATACATCCCCTAGACTTTTGCTTCATAGGTGACCTCTGAATTAATTGATTATTGTCATGATCAACAGAGGTGCAAATTTTAAATTATTGTACATTATTTTATGTTTGCTGCTTGAATCATTAATGTTGTTTATCTTTTTCCTCTTCCCTACCCTCCCAATTGTTCTCAAGGACCTAAAAATTGAGAGTGATGTACAAGAAACAGTAGAACCAGAAGATGACCTTGATATCATGTTAGGAAAGAAGAAGAAAAGAAAGACTGCAAAGTTTACAGATGAGGATGAAGTATTAGATAAAGATGAAGGTAACTTTTTTGGTGGTCTCTGTTGCTATTGGTCAAAGTTGATCACGCTGAAGGTTGATACAAAAAGTGTAGTTATATTTTGATTTTATAATTAGGGTGGAAGACAAGCTATTGTAGCTATTAGCAGTAGTGTAGAGAAAGCTTTGGTTCAATATAACATTGACCATCTTCACTGATATTATTGTACAGGGTGCCACAGTGTCTTCTACATTGCATTAGCCACAGCAATTTAATTTGTGAGTCTAATAACTGAGTGCTTCAATTAGACTCTTAAGCTGTCTAACCTCTAGGTATGCAGCCCTTTTCACTCCTTGTTCTCTTTGGCCCTGATCTTCATGTCTCTCCCATTTGCCTTTTCAAAAGCCAAGATAATATCTGAAAGTATTTGAAAGGTGTGGGGACAGTTTTAGAGCAACAATTTGTGTAGGGATATTCCATTAAATTTATGGTTTTCTATTTTCAAAGACGCCATAAATAGCATTGTAAACCAACAGAATATATATTATTAACCATCAGTTTCATAGTCCATTGTCTTTGGAAAGATCTCATGTCTGTGTAGTCATTCAGATATCATGGGCACAGCCAACTAAATAAGAAACAAAAGTACATTCTTAAACTCAGATATTAAATTTTGTTTGATAAAGGATAAGGATATTTTCTATCTGAACTTTTTTTGAAACTTCTAGCACTTATGTGGAAAGAGAAGAAACATAAATTTGCCTTTCCAAATGCTGTGCTCACCTTAATACTATTTAGATTAACTTTCGCTTTCCCCCCAGTATCTCCTCATTTAGCAAAGGTTCTAATGTAGGATGTTCTGGCTCAAAAATACATTGTATGTGTCACATAAAAATATTCTGTGCATATTGTGGAATGGAGATTGATGGGGTCTGAAATAATGTTTGTAATTCTGCAGCATTGGAGGATGATGACAGCAAAAAAGATGATGGGATCTCTTTTAGCTCTCTGTCAGGACCTGCATGGGCAGGCTCGGAAAGGGATTACACATATGATGAGGTAAATACTTTTCACACCTTTTAACTAATTCATCTATTGGTCTTTTATATACGCGGGGATCATAATATAATCTGAGTTTAAATATTGCTTTGGATTTATACTGAAATGAAGAGAAATACAGCTTTGTTGTTAGATTGAATTTTTTATTCTGCCTCAGGATTATAGAATTATGAGTAGAACATGCATATTTTAAAGAAAACTGTAGAGAAGGAGAATTTTTTTAAGCTTACTATGCTGACTTTTCTAATTCAGAGAAAATTTCATGTTTTTCCCTCAGGTAAATAAATAATAAGACACAAACAAATATGCACTAGTATTAATTTGTAAATCATCGATATTAATTGATTTTATTCTTTTTTTATTCCTTGCAGTTGTTGAATCGTGTATTTAACATCATGAGGGAAAAAAATCCTGATATGGTAGCTGGTGAAAAAAGAAAATTTGTTATGAAGCCTCCCCAGGTTGTAAGAGTAGGAACAAAGAAAACATCATTTGTTAACTTCACAGATATCTGTAAACTGTAAGTTTTATTATATTGCGGTTTGGGACAGGAATTAATTAAATTAATTAAAAATTGGGATCAAGGAATTGAGTTCTTGCTATTGTTCAGTTATGAACTGTGAATTTATATAGACAAAACGGTTAATTTATCTGCAAATGCAGATAGTATCTTATTCTGAAATGACTGTTGCATATGTATATGATTCATTAGATGATCAACTGGGAATTCTTTTTAGCCAATCTAGTGAAGTGAATATGGTTTATCGGCTTTTGTGAAATTCCTGTTCATTTGTGCTAGGGAAATTCCTAGTGAGGTTGGGCTAATATGTGGAAGTGTTTTAGAATCACCAGAATAATTATTAATTAAGAGTAATAATAAACTAATATAAACAATAGCCACCATTTCTTAGCTACATCCTTAACACTTTTTCTTCAGACCTCTAGACTGAACATATAAAGCTTGGGAGAGTCAAGATATAATGAGATATTGGAATTGAGGCTAGCTTGCATACAAACATTTAGTTAAATCCTTGAATACTTTCAGCAAAGTAGATAAGGCCATGGGGTTATCATTTTGAAATAAATTTCTTTTTATGTACAGGTTGTAATGTCGAGCAAATATTTTTATACAGGTAGTCCTTGATTTACGATGGATTAACCAAAAGCTACTTATGACCTTGTCCCAAAGTTGTGGCCCCTGCAGACCCCTGCAGTCACTCTCCTACAATTCAGTGCAGGGATGCTGCAGTGTTCCTCCATTCCCCTACAGGCCTCCCACATCATTGGGCTGCATACCTTCCTCCTCACTTTTCAAACATCTATGGAACTTCATTAAGGAAAGACGACAGACCATCCCATTGCTGGGCTATGTGGCACGATCCCGAAAGAGGCTCCCATTTTCCACATTGAATTGTGGTATCTCAGAAAATGATGTCTGCTTCCAGGATTGCACCATGTGACCCAGTAACAAAGTGGCTTGTTATGCTCCCCTAATATGAGCTTGGTAGTATTTTGCCATGTTCTGTATATCCATGCTGTGGAGCTTGGGTTAGGGAGGGATGGCAAGTTGCTTCGTTGCCTGCATAGCATGATCCTGGAAGCAGCTGCCATTTTCCAAGTGGTCACACTGAATTGTGGCTACTCAGAAAAATGGCTGCTTCCAGGAGTCATGTACCCCAGCAACAGAGTGAATTGCTTTGCTTCTTTAATCTGAGCTCCAGAAATCTTCAAAAGGTATATGCGCAATGAGTGACATGGGGTGAGGAGGAGGAGGGTGTAAGGCCTAGTAGGATGGGAAGTAGGCCCAAGGCCTGTGAGGATCCCAAGGGATGGAAAGCAGAACATGGGTTGCCTTGGTATGAGGGGAAAGCCTGGGACATGAACTGCACTAGGCCTCCCAGAGCTTCCTCTATCCTCTGTTTAACGACCCATGCATTCATTTAACAATTGCATTAGGGCCCTGAGAGTTATCTGTATAATAGCTGGATGTTTTTATAATGGTACTGCCATAAGGTGTTTTGTTTGGTTTTGGCTTACTCTGAGATAGAAATCTATTCATTGTAAATTTGTAAATTGTACCTAGTTTGTTGAGATGACATTTGAAACACATTTGGAACTGAAGCTCCAGACAGTTCAGTTCTGACTCGTGTAAATGATATACTGAAAGTCTTGATCTCATTCATGTGAAACTTTACTGCAGTTTTCTTTAGATAAACAAAATGTGCTCTTGTAACTTACGTTGCATTGCCATATCTGATATTAGATAAATATGTCATTTTGCTATCTCAGAGTTTATGAACAAATTTAATATTATGTTTCCCTTGAGGTTATTATCTTGTGTGGTGGCCTAAGCAATCCTTACTTTCTGTTCACTGACTCCTATTTTATCTTCTTCAAATATCCTAAAAAGACATTAGCTTTTTTAAAAAAAAGTTCAATGATTTGTATTGGCATTGCACATGCCAGATGCTACACTATTATAATAAAAGAGATTTAAGTACAAGTACGTACTTGTTTTGGTAACTAGATAAACTTCCTTACTTTTAGATTACATCGTCAACCTAAACATCTCCTGGCTTTTTTGCTGGCAGAATTGGGTACAAGGTAAGTACTTTGAACTTAGTCTTGTCTGTGATATTTATTCTTCATGAATATTTCTGAATTATTGGTAGTACAAAGATTATGACATCTCTTCAGCAAGTTGACTGTTTCAAAAATAACCGTGTTGATGTAAGCCATTTCAAAAATTGGTTTAAGTCACTTGTGCTTCAATGGTTATATAATGTTATAGAATTTAATGCACAACTTGTAGGTTTTGTATTTTTAATAAAGCTGTGCAGTTAATTCAGGTGGAACTTTTTTTTTCAGCCAAGTGCCACTCATCAAGGCAGCTGTGCCTTCCTAAAGATTTGGTGCTACTGCTTTGATAAATTCTTGACAAGAGGTTTCTTTTCCACATGCATGTACATATAAAAACCTAGGAAGACTTTCAGAATGGCCTTCAGCTTCAGAAGGTGAAAAGACCTTCACCAAATCTTCAAGGGTGAAAATCTAAAGGAAGTCTCTATATTAGAAATACCTATTTTTGATATGCTATGTTTTTTAAAAATTTGAACTTAAGGAAATGCAATTTTTTTACTAGCTTCCCTTCATGTAGCTATTTGTACATTATAGCTATTTGTATACCCCACCCCTCTTTGATTGAGTATTGGAATATTTCTAATACATATTTAAATGCTGAAATAGTCAAATTTCATGAGAGAAATACTTCACCAAATAATCAGTTACCTTTATTTGTGCAAAGTTAATATTCATCACATAAAGTGATTGCATAAAGTGAATGCGGCCGCGCGGGTGATTATGGGGGCGACTCGATGCTCCCATGTAACACTGTTCCTGTGTGAGCTGCACTTGCGATTCAAGGTGTTGGTCGCCACTTTTAAAGTGCTCCATGGCATAGGACCTGGGTACTTAAGAGACCGCCTTCTGCCTCCAATAGCCTCCCCTTGACCAGTACGCTCCCATAGAGAGGGTCTCCTCAGGGTGCCGTCGGTTAGACAGTGTCGACTGGCAACCCCCAGGGGGAGAGCTTTCTCTGTGGGGGCACCTGCCCTTTGGAACGAGCTGTCTCCTGAGATTCGTCGGATTTCCGACCTTCGTACCTTTCGCCGCGCCCTTAAAACACTATTATTCCATCAAGCAGGGCTGGCCTAAAATATTATTTTAATCGGTTATTTTATTTTAGATTATTGGCCAAACTATTTAATAATTTTAAATTGTTTTTAACTTTTATATTGTTGGTTTTTTATCTTGGCTGTACACCGCCCTGAGTCCTTCGGGAGAAGGGCGGTATACAAATTTAATAAATACATACATACATACATACATACATACATACATACATACTAAAATCGGATATAATTCCTGCTGTAGGCGTTTCTCACCAAATGAAAGTTCTGGTTCCCATTCTTAGGTTTAAATGTCCACTTTTGCTGAGTTTGTCTGGCATAGACAATGTCCTTATAGAGCCTACTGTTTATTACCTAGTTGACTGATTTATTAATTCAAGCTCTTTTTTGCAGTATGGAGTTTGTTGTGATCAAGTAGAGGCTGACCATTTAATGTTACAGTTTTTCCTTGATGGCAGTTTCTGACTGAGAAGTTGAAAGTAATAAAGGAATTATGGCTTGAATTTATATCTTTCTACTTATGCAAAATATGCATACACAGTACTGATACGCATACGTTTGTATATAAGTATTCAAACTTTTGAAAAATATAACCATTCCCCGTGAAGTGGTCTGAGGAAAAAGTTTAAAGAAAAACTAATGCTTTAATTTACAAGATATAAAAGCTTTCTGATCAGGAACCCAGATTACCGTATTTTTCGGAATATAAAATGCACCAGTGTATAAGACGTACCTTAATTTTTGGGGAGGAAAATAGGAAAAAAAAATCTGTCTAGCAGGTATTCATCTGGCTAGTCCTTAGCCAGGTCAGATTCAACACATTAGTTTGCTCTCTGGTTTTGAGGTTGGGGCTGGTTGGGGCTAAAAAAAGAGCTTCTAAAGCACAGCTGATCGTCGGAGGGAGCTCCAGTGACTAAAACAGGCGAAATGCGGAAAGGGTAAGAGAAGGCAGCTGTTGTTCTGGGTAGCCATTTTGGGCGCCATGCGTCATGTTTTCAGCTTCCAAACATGTCATGTTTTCGGCCGGCGATCAGTGGTCTTGAAGGGATTTCAAACAGAGTGTTTGGAGGTTGAAAACATGACGCGCGGAGCCCAAAAACACAAGCCATTGGTGGCAATCTGCAGCCAGGAGGAATGTGCGTGTGGGCCGGCATGTGGGCGGGGTTACGTTTGGAGTGTAAGACGCACCCAAATTTTCAGCCTCTTTTAGCAGGGAAAAACATGTGTTTTATACTCCAAAAAAAATGCTAACTTGAATACCACTTCTAACCTTCAAAACTTTTGTACACTTTTAAATTATCAGTCAGCAACATTCTGCTAGCACTACTGATTGCCATTCTTTTTTTTTTTTTTTTTAATTTGATTTATATTCTCCGGAGACTCAGGGCGGCTTACAATGTGCTAAGCAATAGCCTTCATCCTTTTGTATATTTATACAAAGTCAGCTTATTGCCCCCACAACTGGGTCCTCAATTTACCTACCTTAGAAAGGATGGAAGGCTGAGTCAACCTTGAGCCTGGCGAGATTCGAACCTGCAGTAATTGCAGGCAGCTGGACTTAAAAACCAGTTGTCTTAATAACAGGGTGCTTTAGACCACTGTACTACCAAGGCTCCAATTCTTGTCTGCAATGGCCACTTTTTTTGGCTCAGTCTGCAATGTGGGGATAAGAAGGATACATAGATACTGCATTTATTCTCTTATTATTCTCTTCCATTTCTATCATTGATGCTCTCTGAATACTGTGTTTTCTGTTGGGTTTTTTCCCTAGAAGGCAACACACGTCTATTACATTTTCTTTTAGCTGTTTTAAAACATAGCTCGCTATAAGCATTTAATAGAAAATATCTGTTGTATTTTCACAAAAGCTACAGGATATGCCAAGAATATTAACATTTGTGTGTGCATACTGTTGAGTCAGTCTTGACTCCTGGGCAAGTCCTTGCAGTTTTTGTAGCAACATCTACAAAAGTTTGCTGTTGCCTGCTTCTATATGACAGAATGACTGGCCCAGAGTCATCCAACTGGCTTCATGCCCAGGGCAGAACTGGAACTTATAGTTTTACAATTTCTGGTTTGTCACTGCACTAAACTGGCATTATATTTTTATATAGCCCTATTTTGGGTATAAAGTCATCAACTTTTAGGAATGTGTTTAGCTTTACTGTGTGATAAAAGATTGCAGTAATTGGAGAGCCTTTGAATGATGATTTGCATATATTGTGAGCATTTTGGAAGCCCTGAAGCCTTTGTGTCATTGAAAATATGCAATTCTAATTTTAATATCTATTTTATTCAGTGGTTCAATAGATGGCAACAACCAACTTGTAATCAAAGGAAGATTCCAACAAAAACAGATAGAAAATGTCTTGAGAAGATATATCAGTAAGTGTATTCTATGATTGCAGATTTATGCGGCTTCATTTAAAGTTTTTAATCTTGCTTCTTACATAATTATTAGTAGTGCCAAAATTGCACTTGTAATTCATTAAAGTCTTCTGAAACTACCATATTTTTGCTGGTTGTCAAAAAGGAAAAAGTGCTACAGTACAACCAGAAGTGTCATTTTGAGGAATTACCTGCTATATCTTTGATAAGATGAAGGCATATAGAACAATTATAACTGAATGTTTGAATAGTCATGTTTGTATGTGAAAATGCAAATCATTGGTCTTTTGCTTATATACTAAAAAATATTCATTCTGGTTTTAGTTGATGTAATAGTATTTTTTGTTTCCATGGGGTAACAAAACATATTGTTACCGCATGGAAACAAATGAGGTAACAATTGAATTGTATTGTTGAGTATAAAAGTTAAGTGGTTATTGCCATTTCTATTGTCAGCTGCTTATTAAAAGATTATAGAGGTACACTATTAAAGATCACAGACATCTCCAATACAGAGGATTGAATAATGGGATATTGAAAAGGAAGTCTGACAAATGTTGCTGATCATTTAGGATGCTTATTTTGTGAAGTATGGACCAGTGATGTAAACTTAGTGAGTAGTGAAGAAAGCTAATAGAATGGTTAGATTTTAGTCCTGGACAGACAGGTGTTAACAGTGAACCATATTGATGTTTCCTTTCACAATTCTGTGCTAGATTGAAAAAAGGTTGACTGATAATACAGCTGTGACTTTTGTATCTGCCAAAGCCAAAAGTCAATTCTCCCATCTTGTAAGCTGCTTGCAAGACATTCTACTTCTTTTGTGTGATATAGAGGTGCATGCAGTAAATGGGCAGAAAAATGTATATTTTAAGGGGTATTAACCTTGCAATGAAAGAGATAAATACTCTTGTTTACTACTTTTATGTTTTATAGTCTAGTAAGTTTGCAGTTGGTTTCAAAAATTACCTGATCATGTAAATGATAAATGCATAGTGGATAAAAATGTGTTTACTATTTGTTTATAATTTCTTATTGCTAATATAATTTATTTAATTGTTCCCACAGAGGAATATGTCACCTGTCATACGTGTCGGTCACCAGACACAATCTTGCAGAAGGACACCAGATTATATTTTTTGCAGTGTGAGACTTGCCATTCGCGCTGTTCTGTTGCCAGCATTAAAACTGGTTTCCAAGCTGTCACAGGCAAGAGAGCGCAGCTCCGTGCCAAAGCTAACTAGTTGGCTGGTTGACCCTGAATTTTTGCGAAATGATCTGGGTGCAAATGGCTGGACAGGCTTACAACCTGAGTGGATTTCCGATGTATTAAAAACAAGATAGTAAAAGCTGCTTTGCTTTGGGTTGGTCTGTGAGATTCTTGCAAGATCAGATCCTCAAGCTGTTGGCATTTGCTAACTGAATATTTTACCAACTGTCAAGTGATGAGAAGGGAGGTGCTTTTTAATCTGTTCATAGAATTCTGTAAAATGCAAGAGAAATTAAAGTTATTATAACAGTGACTCTTTCATTTGAATTTTTTGGTTTCTCTGTTAACAATAATATGAATACATGCAAGCGTCATGGCCAATTGTGTTATAAAACATTTGTTGTCCTAATTAAGTGTATTGTAAAAGCAAATGGGCACAGTTGAATTAATGTAATGGAACATATAGAATATTAAATCACAAATAGGTTCTCCCAGTTGAATATCTCCATGCATATAAGAATTTTATCATCTGGTTACAAGGGACAAATCCCACAGATAAATGTGAGATTTGTATTAATTGGGTTTAGGTTAGCTGTCTAGCCAGCTTTCCTTTGCATTTTGGTGTTCACTTTGTGCATTAGGATGGTCTAATAAAAATTATTAAACTATATCAAGATGCCATATTAATGCATGTAATTTTGGGAAAACATTGCAGTGTAAATGCACATTATCATTGCCATAATCTATTTAGAGTTTTTGTAATGCTAGCTTTCAATACTGTACTAAGAAAGTTAAATCTTTAAATTGTAAAAATGAATTATGTATGTATCACCCATTTAAATGAAAACACAAAAGTTAGAAAAAGTTAGCGCAGCTATTAAAACTTAAATAATCTTACATTCCTCTCCCCGCCCTCCAAAGCACTGTACTTTCAGTTTTGGGAAAGGATACCCAGCGTATGTTCTTCCTATCACAGTATTCACCAATTTCAGGACTGACCCAGAAACCAAGCTGTCAGAAAACTTGGTGATCTTTATGCAGTAGTTGGTATTCATTTTGTCAGTTTTTTCAGGCCTTAAAGCAGTTATTTAAGAAGGTTATTGTATTCATTGGGATCTTTCAAAAGAGGCTTTGGATAAATTAGTACAGAAATCATGGACTAAGAGGACCTGTGGCCTTAGCATTTGGGATTTTTGACCAAGGACGTGGGAAAGAGAAATAAGTGGACATCTTTTGCAATTGAATATTATGAAGGTAATCTTTATTGGAGCTGATGCTGAACAGTGTGGGTTCAGATTTGATGGTGACACCAGTTATTGGTGAGTGATGTAAACAAAAGAGCTCATACAAGCAAGGGTCTGCATTGGATAAATTGGAATTTAAATGGTAAACACTATTTTTTCCTCACGAAGTGTAGAGTGATGTAAGACAAGGCAATAAGTAAAATCATTATTTTGTTTTAATTTTTTTTGTTCATGTTAGCTGCCCAGAATTGTGGATGCAAAATAGGTGGCCATATAAGCTGTTTAAGATAATGTGTGGAATAAGGATTTAACTGGTGAATACTAAAAATGAATCTTGATGTGGTGGTGGGTATATGTGTAAAAATTACTTTCCTTCTGTGAAGAAGTTATGAAATAATTAGAAAAGAGATTGCAATAAAGTTATTAATACCTATCTCATTCTTTCTGCAAATACTGTATGTGTCTAGTTAAAGAATTATAGAATCTGGAGTCAGCTGATGAATTTGAAAGACTGAAAAAAGTATACTCATAGTACATAGTATTCATCATTACCAAATATGATACAGACTGCCAAGTTGATGTTTAAAGTTAAGCCCATAGAGCAGGCAGTTTTTATGACAATTACATGACCTCACCAGGATCAACTGGACACACTCATCCTGTGTGTAGAATTCCTCAGTTATCCAATGAGGCGAATTGGACTGGATTACATAATACTTCAGTTTGATCTAGCAGGATCCTTATATGTCTTTGCTTGGTTATTTTAAAAATGTGATGCTTTTGAATTTAAAACTCTAAAACATTTGCAAGGTTTAAGGAAGAGTGCCTTTTCACTACTGTTCAAGATTTCTTATTTATCTTATCAATGCTTGTTATCAATATTGAAAGGTATTTGGTTAATGGGTGTTAACTGTGATACATTAACTAAAGTTGAATCTAGAATCTTTGTTGGAATTGTAATTTGTATGTAAATTTACATTCAACTGAGTTCGCCAGGAAATTAATTTTTATATTTTCTCCAAAGGTTTTTAAGAATAGAAAAGTCTAAAGTCATTTTTTTAAAAAATGACTTAAATGGCATCTGAGCTGTAATGAATGTTGGATGTACCTTATAAATTGAATAAAGTCAGGATCAGTGACTCTTGTATAATTTTCCAAATTGTGGTTGTTTTCACAGGATGCTTTTGCAGACTTATCCAGCATTAGCTATATCTCCCCTTGTTTAATTATTTAAATAGAAAAATATAACGCCAGTGTTGTTTAAAGCCTTCTGGATAAAGCAGACTTCTTAGGATTGTTTGAAAGTTCATAATGTACATACCTTGTTGAAGCAAAGTATATTTTATTTTTTATTTTTTATTTGGTTTGATTTCTGTAGCTGCCCATCTCAGATGACTTTGGGCAGCATGCATTGTAAAAGCATAAAAACAATTTAAACCAATATAAAATAAATATATATAAATGCAGAGTAAAATTATTGGCATGGATATTAATATAGATAAAAATGGGTCCCCTAATGTTCCGAGGGATCCAGATCTAGGCACAAAAGACCAACGACCTAGGTCATCGCAATTTCTGAGAAAAGAATGTTCCAGATGGCAGGGGCTGTAGCAGAGAAGGCAAGTCTCCTGTCTCTGCCAGCTGACATTTCTTGAAATACCTGTTATAGGCCCAACCTGCCTGATCGAATTGGATGGGTAGAAACAACTGGGGGAAGACTCTCCTTTAGGTAACCCAGCCCAAGCCATGAAGGGCTTTAAACCAGCATCTTTTATTCCGGTCGAGCCAGTGTGAATGGAAAATTGTCAAATAATTTTGAGCTATGTTCATCTTAGTATCCTATAATACTTAACTAATGAAGTGTTTGCATCTCTTCCATAAGTTGGGAAAATTTATGAGCAGCTATTATGCTTCAGATACTACTACCCTAAATCCCTGATCATATTCTGATGGGCGGTTTGCCCTAGTTGATGTTCAGTGACATCTGAATAGTTATTGATCCTTACCTTATGGAATGCTAACTAGAAAGGTTTTGGGGAATTAATATGGTAAAGACAAAAAAGCTTTGAGTCAAGATTACCTTCTGTGTAAGGTAAGCATTGTGTTCTCAATTTCTGGATCCAGCTAAGACCAGGGAGTTCAAAAATACATGGTTCTTTGGGTCTTGGTCCTAGAAAATTCTAGTTTTGTTAACATAAGTAAAATAAGTAAAAAAGCACCAAAGATGCTTTTTCAAGAAGCAACTGAACTTTCTTGTTTTTCTTTGAAGATGTTCCGCTTATCCGGAAACAACTTCAGCAATAAGATGTTTTAAAAATACCACAGCATATACACCTATGTATTGGAGAAACAATTCTCTTTTTTTCACTGCCTCATTCATTTGAAAAATGAGAAAAAGTATGTTTGCTGAATTTTGATTCAGTTTGCAGGACTAGATTACCAAATCTAGTCAAGGTACGTTATGCTTTAAATATGAAGCAACAAAGCTACTTTATAGGTTTCTGCCTGCTAAACATTTTGACTCTCCCTTTATTCTGGCACTTGTAACATTCTGAAGGCTGGGATAATCATTTATAGTTGTAAGATATAGTTGGTACTTCAAGTAACTACAACAGAAGAGTGAAGTGTTTGAGTCTAAATCACCCCCCCTCTTTTTAAACGAATCTACCTCCATTCTGAACATTTAAGTATCTATTTCCTAAGAAGCTGGTACTATTTTTTTTCTTGCTTTACAATAAACATTTCTAAAAATTGAGTGTTTATCTTTTTGTTCTTTGGATGGGTTGTACATAGTTGATAAGCTTATCTTCAGATCTGGCCATGTTGCCAGCATGCTTCCATTATAAGATGCCCAGAGTCACCTTGAACCGTGAGATTGGCAGCATATGAAATTAATAACTAAAATGCCTCACTAGCCATTCTTAAAAGGCATATTCATGAGGATACATCACCACCATTGCCTCCATTCCATTGCAGACACCTTATGTTTGTCTTGAGCTGGTCTGACATTTTTCATTTGACAAGTATCGCCATAGGATACCATTTGCCTTTGATGCCTCTTTATTTTATGGAAATACGGAACAGAACACTTACATAGGCTTTCGCAAATATGTCTCCTTAATGGGCTGGGTAGAAAACAACGAATCAGGAGCCTCTTCTGGTTTACCTAGAAGACTTACCTGCAACCCGTATATCCGAATGTGATTGCTACAGTTATTTTTCAGGATGGGGTAGGGCTGGTGTTTTTACTATGCTGTGAATTCCACTAAACCTAGTGGAATCCTATTAGTATCTACCAGGCTCCCCTGATACTTTCTTTGTGATTATCTGCACCCACAATGGCAACATGCAAAAACTTCCATAGCAGTCATAAATTGTTCTTCATATTCTTAAGTGTGGCTTTGGGGAATAGTTCTGAGATCCAACTGTCGGCAAACGTTTGTGAACCTTTTAGAAATATTTGCAATCCTGCAGAGCTATGATCTGTGGTGTGATCAGGGCTTCTTAAGTCTTACTAATAGATGTAAATGCTTTTAATGTGTATCATGTCTTTATTGAATATATTAAGTCAACATTCACTGTCCTTGTAAAAATATATAAGAAACTCTAGGATTAATAACAGGATAAATTGAGATAGCTATTCCAATTTATGGGATGAATTTGAGAAGTCTTCCTCTCAAAAAGCCCAAATATTAGTTGCTTCCGTTGAACCCTGAATTTTATCATGCAGGTTTGAAGAATGACTCATGCCTTTGCAAACCTCTGAAAAAGAGTTGTTGGTGCTCAGGAGTTTCAAGCTAATGGAACAGTGTTCTGTGGACTGAGGAGATAAAAGGGGTACTTAATGGAAATAATGAAAAATATGTGGCAAAACTGAAACTGAATTCCAACAAAAGAACCTCATCCCAACCAAGAAGCATGGATTGGAACGGGTGGGTTCTACTTACCTTTACTACTGATTTGCATCGGGCCCACGCGCTCACTTCGCTCGCGCGTGCCCACTTTCTTCTGTGCATGTGCAGATCACCTATGATGACATCTGGGTCAGTGGGTGGAGCCTCCTGCCAGTTTTTACTACTGGTTCTTGCAAACCGGTCCGAACCGGGGGCAACCCACCACTGGTTTGGAACGGTTTTACAGCCTCAGGACCAAGAAAACTCAAAAGCTTTTGAGGGAACAATGGCTTCTAGATTGTACCAACATATTTTACAGCAGGGGTGTCAAACTCGAGTTCATTGAGGGCTGCATCAGGGTTGTGTTTGATGTTGGGGGTGTGGGGGTGGGCTGTGTGGTGGCCAGTTCGACATCACTTGTGTTGCGCCTTTGGTGGCCTGAGCTCTGCCAGAGATAAAGGCCTCCCAAGCTCCATTTTAGGCTGCGATGGCCTGTCCCGAGCTCCATTTTCACTGGTAGAAGCACCCTGGGCCGGTCCATCACTGTTTCCAGGGCGGCCTGGTGGGCCAGATCTAAACACCCTGAGGGTTGGATCCGGTCTCTGGGCCTTGAGTTTGACACCTTTGTTCTATAGGATAATGTCAGCACTGAAACTCCAGTGAATATAGGTTACGCTGGGTGGCATAAACTTGTAGCGTGAAAGGATGGCAATCTCATGCCATCTGCCCCAGAAGTACTCAGAGCCTACTTTTTTTGAGGTGTGCTTCCTTGGCATAAAGGTTTGGTAATTACTGCTGCCACCATTATTCTCCATAAGAAGATATCACTTAGTGTCTTGTCCCTGAATCCAGCTGTGTTTGAGAGTCAGGGCTCTTAGTGCCTTTGTCACTTTCTTTCCACTTTCTTTCATTTTTTCCCCCTTTTAGTGTATATCTCTTGGTCATGTAGCTTTGTGGTTTGTGGCTAGGTAAATCAGCTTTTCTTACATTCCCCTTTTGGGCAGTAGACCAATCTCACAAGAAATAGAATCAAATTTTGTTATTTTCTTTTTGAAAAAGGAATGACAAAATGTAGGCGCTTTTGTACCTAAAGTATTATGATTAATTTCTTCTGGGTGTCACTTATATTTCACTCTATGTTAAAAAGCAGCATATAATAAAATTGAAGCTTAGTAGAAAGCACAGGGGAGGCAGGAGAACCCCTAAAACAGGTGTGAGTATTCAATATGCTCAATGGATGTGGAATATTGGCTGATGTTGGTAGCAGGATGAAAGAAGAAACTGGAATGGAGTATCCAGAAAAAGAATACAACTAGAACTCTGAGCACTAATTGTGGCAGCTTCCACTTATAGTTTGGTCTGGACACCATTTTTAATGTACATTAAATGAGAACAGCACAGAGAGCAAAAGATTCAAAGAAAATAGGCGTTGGTAGTGTGAACCAAAATATCCCAGGTGATGAAGAGGTAGCCTGAATCCAATATAATATTTTGAAATGTATCTTATTCGAATAGCAATAACAGAAAGAAAAAAAAAAGATACTGGGCTTACATGATGAATCAAGTTCTTCCTTTTATTATACAGGATTTTATGTACAAATCCCCCTCCCCCCATTTCTTCCATTCTTCAGTCCTGCATTTGTTCATAGCAAAACAAAGTCTAGGAAGCATTTTGAAAATAGCTAGGGATGCCAAAGTGACCAAACTTTGCAGGATAAGCTAATAGAGAAGAGCCAAAAGAATAAAGAAAATAAAAACAATGCTTGCCTGTTTGTAACTTGTATTTTCAACAAAGAAATTGTTGTAAATTACTGTGCTTTGAGAGACGCAATCTTCTGTTAATATGTCCTGAAGAAGAGAAGATCTTTACATCTGGTTGTATATCTTCCAGTAGAAATCCTTAGAAGGGTAGGATCAGCTCCTCTGAATTTGGCCCGTATGAAAATGTGATTCTCACCCTTTCCTGAACAAGTAGTTGGAGTCTGAAAGATTGGATTACCCTGCTAAGCAAACAACGCTCCATCTATTTTTGAAGTTGGCAACTAGGAATAAACCATCTTATAGTATTGTACAGAGAAGGGAACCTTGAAGAAGAAAAAAAGATAATGAAGGATAATACAATTTTGTAGTAGGTTTCAGTTTAATAAATCACACATGTTTTGTGTTTCTGAGTATGGGCTGGTTGAAAGTATTTGCATTTTAGAAAAATGTTCAACAGGGAAGAAATATATTTTTCTTCTGCACTTGGGTTTCTTGTAATTAAAAAGAAATCAGGACATACTGTGCTATCTCTCTTCATTTGCCCTTGTTGAGACTCCTAGGACTAGCTTCTGTGAACCTTTGGTATGAAAAAGTGTAAATGATTTTTTGGAACCTTATTGGAGGCATAGCTGGGCCATAAAGTGAATATTTCATTCAAAATTCTTATGAAATGCCTGGGTCAAAAATTCAAGCTATGCATACTAGTGACTGTGCTGTATGTCCCAACTTTAGCCAATATTCCTTTCTGCTTTTATAATTATTTGCTTTCTTAATCCTTAGGAAACTGGATGAAGGATTGTTTTACTCCTGGGAACAAAGGCTGATAACAACCATTTTCATCTTTCTATGTAATATCTCAGATAATAAAAAGTATTAAATGCAATAAAAAGTTGCATTTCCTAGTGCAACTATGCAGGACAGGAAACTGCAGTGGACCAAGGGTAAAAACCAAATGGATCACTATGAGACAACCTGGCTTAGCAGGCATGATCCGGATTTCCAAATGCAAAACCATACATCATATATAAGAGCTGTGGTGGCGCAGTGGTTACAATGCAGTACTGCAGGCTGCTACTGCTGACTGCCGGCTGCTTGCAATTTGGCAGTTTGAATCTCACCAGGCTCAAAGTTGACTCAGCCTTCCATCCTTTCGAGGTGGGTAAAATAAGGACCCAGATTGTTGGGTGTAATATGCTGATTCTTAAACCGCTTAGAGAGGGCTGTAAAGCACTGTGAAGCAGTATATAAGTCTAAGTGCTATTACTATTGTGGAATTGTACTCATTGCACATAATAATAACTCCTGTCACAAGAAAGTAGATTTTCTACAGACTGTTTCCTTTCTTACTTCTAGAAAGGAAAGGCTCTATTCTGCATCTCGATACAATGTCTATTTCAACAGTGAATGCTGATTACAAGGCTCCCAGTTTAATACTAAGATTTGGGGGGGTATATCTATGTGTATGAGAGTAGTAATGATAGTCCATTGGGATGACTACTTTCCTGTGACCCACAAAAGTGCTTGGAAATATTGGTCCATGTGTGTCCTTTTGAATTCCAGACAGAGACCCAATGGCGGCCCTGTATGTCAACATTTGTCCTGCAAAATATATCAAGAAAGGTTCTAACTTTTTGTGGTTCCCCCTCTTGTTGTTGTGATATGCTAGGCGAAGGAAGGAGGGGGAGAAAAATTAATTGATTTATTATTTCAAATTTATATACTATATTTTCTTTTTTGTATGAAATGTCATGGACAATCATTAATAGGTACAATGAGTAGAGAAGGTTGACAAAAATATAATTATGTAGCCCGATGGCTATCAAGGGGCAGAAAAAAACAATACATCCAGAAGGTAGAGCTACGTTTCTTTTGCTATCTTTTCTGTAACTTCCCTTCTTCATCCTTTTCTGTTTCTTTTCATGTCAGCATAAAGGCAGCTGAGTTTCAGGACAATATCAGTGGGCTGACAGTATGAAAATGCAGGTAATTTCCCTTACATGCCTGTGGTACCTGATTCATGTTTCAGGCCATCTGTCATCCACCATCACCAAGTTATAAACAGCATAATACAAAGTAATAAATGTTTTGTCAAGGAAAAAAAACCTCTCCAAAAAGGAGGAAAGAAAATGAAACTTAAGCATGTGTTATTAAATCAAAAAAAATGAATAATTAAATATTATTTTACACAATTCAATGTGATTTTGCTGTCATGAATGGAATCTGTAAGTTTTAGAATATACCTAATTACTGTAGGCTGGACTCTTCCACATACGTGAAATGGCTATTCTCCTGAAGAAGCAGGAAAGAAAAGAAATAAGAAAAGAAAGAGAGAAAGAGAGAATAAAAGCAATCCCAAAAATATACGTTTATACATATCTACTTAAAAGTGAAGTCATTTTAAACTGAAAGGGATGTTTCTAAATAGAATTTGTAGGATTCTTCCTTAGATCGATCACTTAAGCATCAATAAAGATCAGGAAATGTATCAATGCACAAAGGATAAAAAGGGCATATATTTGCATATTCTTTGGTTTATGAATGCTAACTTATTCTCTGCAAATAAAGTTTTGCTATAATTTTTCTATTTTGGATAGGAAGAATTACCAGAGTTTGGATAGAAATTCTCTATTGTAATAGGGAAACCAGGCAGCTTCTGTGCCTGTTTATTAATTTTGTATTGATCTGTTCGATCTGTAATTTGGCAGATTTAAGGACCCTGCTCTCTTTAACTTCACATCAACCTGAACTAGGTAACCAAGCATTCATTTATTTAAATATTTATAACCTACCTTCTATCAAAAACTAAACTAGAACATTAAGATGGGATAAGAATAATGATTGTTTTATTTATTTATATTCATAGAAGAATCATAACAGGTCCTGTTCACTTGGCCAATGTATATTCTGTCCCATTTCAAAGATGTGAACATTGAGGTGTAATGAAACATGTGCAGTGTAAAGCTTGTATTTCTATGCCAGACACATGATCAAATGTTTGAATTTCTTTAAAATATATTTAACAGTTAATCTCCACTTTCAACTTTAATTTTTAAATATAGTTAAACAAAATATTATCTCAATGTACCAATAGAGCTTCATGTTTCCAAATAAGACCTGCAGATCTGGGGGGAAAATAGAGATGGGAAAATAGAATGAAGCTCTATAGTTTGAGCTACAGCAACCAGATAACAACTTCTGTAAGAATCTTTTTCTCCATTTTCCTTCTACTGTTGTCCATTAATTTACAGGTAGTCCTTGACTTAAAACCATTCATTTAGCAACCATTCGTACTTCTAATGGCATTGAGTTATAAATCTCTTATGACCGGTTTGCACACTTAACGACTGTCATAGCATCCCCATGGTCACGGGATCAAAATTTGAGTAGTTGACAACCACCTTGTATTTGCAATGGAGTCACATGATCCTGGGATCACTTGATCATCGTTTGCGACTTTCCCAGACAGCTCCCGACAAGCAAAGTCAATGTGGGAAGCCGGATTTGCTTAAAACAATTGTGTGATGCCCTTAACAATTGCAGTGATTCATGACAAAAAAAAAAAAAAAAGTAAAATCAGATGTGACTCACTTAACTGCTTTGCTTAAGAACAGCAATTTTGATCCCAATTGTAGTCATAAATTGAGGACTACCAGCAACTTTTCTGGGTGCTATTAGCACCACAACTTTGATGAGACAGATATCATGAATAGGGGCCATGTATACAAATATTTCTATTCCTTCTGGTTTCTCTTCTTGCTGTTCTGCCCAGCTATGGGTCCCAAGAAGTGTAGCACACACACAGCTCCAAAAACTCCGTTTAATACAAACAGACCCCTTTCAAAATGCAGGCTTTAACCACAAATGTCCTTATCAGCCTGCTATGAATTACAGAGATTAAACAAAGTCCGATAAGGGTTGGCAATCAGCCCTGAAACCAAGTTGTAACAAAAAACTCACTCTCAAAATGCTCTGCGTAGGACCAAACGTTGTTTCCAGCAACGTTTACTATCTGTGTGCGAACTTAAATAGGCTAAGGGAGTGGCCAATTAACCCCAAGCCTTACTCTCGAGGAGACCTCCTCCTGAGTAGCCACTCCTGCCTTTTGGCAGCCCTGCGTGCTCGAGCATTGAGAAGAGGCTCCTCCACTTCACTCTCTTCACTTGAAGGAGCCTCTGGATGTTCTGAAGGCCCTGGCTGAGTCTCTGCCTCTGGCACCACATCCTCTTCAGGCTCCTCGCTGTCCGACTCAAGCGCCGGCTGCATAGGCTGCTGGCGCGACACCACACCAGCCTCCTTGTCATTGGGATCAGCCACAATCTGCGCAGGCCGCTGGCAGGCCACAACACTTGCCTTATAGCAAGGGGGGCATTGGAAGTATAAGCATCAACTCAACATGGCTTTGACAGGTGGATAGGAATGTCAACTTCTGAAACCAGCTCAAGATATATATATATATCACCGACGAGTGTGTCATATGATTCTCAATCTTAACCCAATACCCAAATTTAAAACTGAAGTTCTCTGTCTTCAAAAGATGTCATTGCAGTGGTTAGTTTTTAAAAGAAATTAGTGATTCACCTTTCTCACACCTTCTTCCTTATTAAACAGCTTATTTCCTTTGCATTGTTATGTGTTAAATTTGTTGGGAGGACTATAATTTCATTCCCATCTTTACATTCAGGCAATAGCATATCTGAAAGTAAATTCTATGGTATTAGCTAAGGACTGACAGATCACAAAACCTCAGTTCATTGATATCTTTGGAGATTCTCAGTCATCCAGGTCATGGTTATCCCAAAGATCCTTTTTTGCAAAAGACAACTGGATTTTCTTTGTTTTTCCCTGAAGAACTCTGAAGAAGGTTTTTGGATGAGAAGTGAAACATCTTCAAGAAAAAAACAAAGAAGGCCCAGCTGCCTTTTGAAAAAGCACCATTGAGTCAGTTCACTGATGCAAATTTGAAAGATAAAATCTCATTCTTTAGCATCAATAAACACATTAAGTACTTTCTTTCCCCAAATGAATAGGAAAGGATATGATCTGTCTGTAATTCATTATAATGTTAAGAGATAATTTTATGTATTAATGGTATGGGGAAAAATATTAGTTTCCCCTGAAGATTGAGAACTGGTATAGCTATGTAAATCCAAAGTATATCACATGGGTGTGAAACCTATGATTTCCTGCTACATCTTACCAATTCATCGTCACAATCATCCTGCACAAGGCCTTCCTCTTCCTCTTCCTCTTCTTCCCCATTTAATGGCTCTTCCGTGTTCACGTCTGCTTCTGATGCTGTGTCTTCCTGAGAAATTTCACTTTTGTTTCCATCTGCCTTTTTTCTAACTTCTGCAAAAAAAAAAAAAAAAAAAGCCAAACCGTAAAATACCAATGTGATTTGAGAACCCTGTTACATTGGCAGGCTTTATTTGGCTTATCTCAGCATATCTAAATAATCAAGAATCCAAGCTGGAAACTAATTGAATTTCACCAACTGTCCCTGTATGTTGCCACATTGGGAGCATCATGAAAAATTAAAATGGTACCTGGACTCAAATGCTTAGGAACATCTTATCAGGGGGAAAAAATGAATGGAATAAATCCTGGAGAAATGTCTACATCAGAGTCCTAACAGAGCCTATGATCCTGACATCGCCTCAAGGTTGCCAAGAGAAATATCACTTCATTTCTTTTCCTTTTATCATTTAATAGGTGCTTATTGCAAACTATAACCTGAGATTAATATCACAGAGTCCAGGCTTAGAGAAAACCAGTCTCACAAATAATTCTTGGCTTTGTTTATATGATTTGGTTAACGTTATTAACAAATCTAGTTAGTTTCATTGTGGCTTAATATTTTTGTGAACCCAGGCCATTTGATTAGTTTATGGTTCAGAACATTATGCAAAACCAGAAAAAGGTTAACTGAAAAAAACAAGTTAACCTTGGTGAATGCTGTCCATGAATTAAAACTGGGGATGGTTTGGAAACAATACAAATAATCAATTGGGCCAGATGAAGAAATGAAAAACACTTAGAATGTTTCTATTCTGTTTCTTTCTTTCTTTCTTTTTTGTTAAATCTACTACTGCATATAGCAGGGAACAGGCAGAAAAAAATATCAAGGTGGCTTACTGTCATTTAGATATATAAAATAGAGCAAGGATGGAAAGCCGGTTAGGTTTCCAGATACAACTAGATTGTGGCTCCCTTCATCTGATTAAGATGGATGAAAATTAGAATCCAATCTCTGGAGAACTGCAGCGTATGAATAGGGAAATGGTGTCCAGAGGTTTTGGTCTATGTAATCTGCTGAGCTACAGATTCCTATCAGTATCTCTTATCAGTATCTCCGTCCTTTACTAGTACAACTAACCAATGAAAATATATTCTCAAGGACAAAAAATCAGCAGGGGAACCTCAGAATACTTTTAAATTCAGATGGGAAGCCTGATAGTTTTTTGAAATCACAGGTTTCCAAGGGCTATTTAGTCTTGTTCTTCTATTACGATCTTTATAATATAGATGCCAGTGAAATATGTCCATACTTTAGATTGCCTAGAAACAGTCACTTATATTTAATAACACTGATGCAGTTTTATCCAATATGGTGCCTACAGACAGATTGGATTATAACACCATTACTTATCATTCACTTTGGCCCTTGCTGGCTGGAGGTGATAGGTGCTGTAGTTGACAATGGATTAAAAAAAACCTGTACTAGCTCCTAGGAATGGAACAGAGCTGGACTGTAATTGCAAAAAGTACTAAAGGTCCTTTGTCCTGAACAAAGGAAGATCAGCCAGTACTAGGAACCTGGCACTGACTTTATTCACTTGAACTCCTACTGTGTCTTGGTGTTATTGAGGGACATTTGCAATCAGCCAACTGACCTGTAGGTGCTTTCTGTTGTTCAGCAATCTGCTCCAATCTGCCCAAGAGAGCATCAATGTTGGATTTGATCTGTGTCAGCTCAGTTTTAATTGTCTGCAGTTCACTGCATTTCACTTGGAAGACAAAAGTTAGAAGAAAGCCTTATTCGTTTGTCTGGTACGAATGAGCAATTTGCTTGAGCAGAGATTTAATTATACTTCATCTATACCTTTTAGTTGCAGGTCCTGCTTGGCGTCCATCACAATAAGGGCTTATTGGGTTCAGTATAGGACAGGGTCTCGTTTGCCTTTCATAGCTGAGGAGAAGACAGGAGAATTTTGGCAGGTACCATTTCTCCCATCAGAGTGCACCATCAATGGGAACAAACTACCAAAACCTAAATGCTAGTGCACAGCTACTTAAGGGTTTGGAAGCCCTGTGCTATATTGACTCTGGCAAGATGGTGACATTGTAGGTATCAAAGAATTCCTTTATTAATGCTTAGAAAGACCTCCTGTCACATTCTCCCAACTTTGGTGATGTACAAAATTTGCAACTCTGAGTCAATAACAAACAAAAGAGGAATCTTTTACCTCATTCCTTGAATTTTGTACAAAGAATTCCCCTTAATTTATAATTTACATAACTACTTAGAAGTTGATAAAATGATCCTTACAGATAAACATACACAAATATATGCATCACATTGAACAGGCCAATGTAGCTACTCCTTTATTTAGGATTCTCCATTACATTATTTCCTTATTTTTGTGCCATCCTGTCAAGTGGATTCTGAGCTGTTGAGCAGATGCAGACTGTTTTAAACTCCACCCCCCCTCTTTTTGCCCTCTTGGACTCTTTTTAACTAACATATTTCTTTTTTGCAAAAGAATTTCCTGAGCCCACTGCTATTTCCTTCTTGTGTCCAGATCAGAGGTGAATTTCAAAATCCGTTGCTACCGGTTCGTTCGCTCACGCACGATGTTTCTGTGCAGAAGCATCCGGGTGGGTGGGCGGAGCCTCCTGCTGCTGCCAGTAATGGTTCGCCCAATCCTGGGCGAATTGATAGCAATCCACCATTGGTCCAGATCAGCTATTTGGGGCATATGCCTGCATAAGTTACCTCTTGCTGTAAGGTGAATGACTCCCTCAGATTGCATCCAGTCTGACAGGGATAGGGTTCTGGGTAAGATTAGTGCTGCCACGTGTTTATTGGACCCGTGTCCCTCCTGGTTGGTACTGGCCTTCCGGGAGGTTACACGAGGCTGGCTCCAGGGGATTATAAATGCTTCTCTGAGTGAGGATGCCTTTCCCGCTGCCTTGAAAGAGGCGGTGGTGAGGCCCCTCCTCAAGAAGCCTTCCCTGGACCTGGCTGAATTAGCTAACTACCGTCTGGTCTCCAACCTTCGTTTTGTGGCAAAGGTTGTTGAGAGTGTAGTGGCACAACAGCTTCCCTGGCATCTGGATGAAGTCGGGCTTCAGGCAGGGGTACAGCACAGAAACGGCATTGGTCGCGTTGGTGGATGAACTCTGGAAGGCTCGGGACAGGGGTTCCTCCTCTGTCCTGGTCCTATTAGATCTCTCAGCGGCTTTTGATACCATCGAACATGGTATCATGCTGCAACGGTTGAGGGGGTTAAGAATAGGGGGCACTGTCCTGCGGTGGTTCTTCTCCTTCCTCTCCGACCATTCACAGTTTGTGTTGGCAGGGGGGCAGAGGTCGACCTCGAGGCGCCTCACATGGGGAGTGCTGCAAGGGTCGGTCCTCTCGCCCCTTCTGTTCAACATTTATGTGAAGCTGCTGGGTGAGATCATCCGTGGTTTTGGGGTGAGAGTCCATCAGTACGCTGATGATACTCAGCTGTACATCTCCACCCCAGACCACCCCAATGATGCCCTTGATGTGATGTCTTGCTGCCTGGAGGCTGTGCGGGTCTGGATGGGGAGAAATAGGCTCAGATTCAACCCTTCCAAGACCGAGTGGCTGTGGCTTTTGGCGTCCCGATATAGTCAGCTGGTGCCATCGCTGACTATTGGGGATGAATCTCTGCCCCCCATAGAGAGGGCTCACAATCTGGGTGTCCTCCTGAACACACGGCTGTCTTTAGAAAAGCATATGATGGCCCTGGCCAGAGGGGCTTTTTATCAGGTTTATCTGATTTGCCAGTTGCAGCCCTTTCTGGACCGTGACGCCTTGCGCATGGTTACTCATGCCCTTGTCACCTCCTGGCTGGACTACTGTAATGCTCTCTACATGGGGCTCCTCTTGAAGTGCACTCAGAGACTCCAACTGGTTCAGAATGCGGCTGCATGGGTGGTTATGCCCACGTGACACCCCTCCTGCGCGAGCTGCACTGGCTCCCAGTGGTCTTCCGGATGTGATTCAAGGTGTTGGTCACCACCTTTAAACTGCTCCATGGCATAGGACCCAGGTACCTTCGAGACCGACTTCTGCCTCCAATAGCCTCCCACCGGCCAGTCCGCTCCCACAGAGAGGGTCTCGTCAGGGTGCCATCAGCCAAGTTATGTCGGCTGGCAACACCCAGAGGGAGGGCCTTCTCTGTGGGATGAACTTCCCCTGCCCTGTGGAATGAACTGCCCCCGGAAATGCATAAGATCTCCGACCTCCGTGTATTTTGATGTGCCCTCAAGATCCTGCTGTTCTGCCAGGCTGGGCTATCAATGTCATGATTTTAAATTGGGTGTTTTAAATTTTGGGGGTTTTAAATCTGAGCTGAAATTATTTAATAATTTTAATTATTTTTAATTGATGTCTGTC
The DNA here is from genome assembly GCA_022577455.1 of Arizona elegans. NCBI lineage: Eukaryota > Metazoa > Chordata > Lepidosauria > Squamata > Colubridae > Arizona > Arizona elegans. The sequence goes on along the minus strand of JAKOOJ010000002.1, from coordinate 175,926,796 downwards.
TTTGTGCTTTTAATAGGCTGTACACCGCCCTGAGTCCTTCGGGAGAAGGGCAGAATAGAAAAAAAATTATTTATTTATTTATTAAATTTTTATTTATTTATTTACTTCCCAGCCTTCCTATAACTTTCACTCAGTCTTCCATGTTGGCAAAGCTGAGTATACTGATTTCACTGGAATGTTTTACTTTCTTAGGAAAGGAATATTTTCCTATTTTTATTTCCAAAAAATCTGGTGCATGAATGATGCATTACAGGTCAAAAGAAGTTCATTAGATGAAGGATTAGTTCAATATTAGAACAGAGATGATAATTTGAGCATCACCTTTTTTTTGTAAAAAGCTCAGCCAAGGGCATGTATTCTTTCCTCCAGCCATTTAGTCTTTTATTATTCAGTGACAGTTTGAATTCAGATGTTTCTGGCTGTAGTTACCAAACAATTGTATCTCATTGGCAGCCAGTTTTTGTGGTAAAAAGAACTGACAGAACATTAGCTAAACTGTCTTGCTAAGGAGACCAAGCTGGCTCATTCTATTGTGTGTTTCAAATATTTTATCTTTCACCAAGTACTTGGCTTGATGTATTTTTTCCCTTTCTTCTGTGATGAGTATGTGTTTATTTTTAATGCTCCATTTATTTCTTATTGTCACTGTTTATAATATATTTTGATTGTATTTTTACAACTATTCCCCTGAGGGCAGAAAAGTATGATATTAACAAATTTAAAAAATCAACCATTCTCCTCTTAGATTCATTTTAATTCACAAGAATGGAGAGATCATTATCAGCTTGTTCTACCCTTGCCTATCCTAATCAAATAACCAGGTTGCCACAGACTCATGGTTAGGGGAGATAATGTATACCTCATTGAGTATGAAATATATTCCAACCTGCTTAAAGAAACAGTTCTAAGATCTTTTACTAAAAATAAAGCCTTTCCTTGGCCTGAAAGGTCTCTTAATTATGAGCCATTCTCAAATCTTCCATTCATAGGTAAGGTGATTAAGAAAGTGCTGCCCTCACAGCTTCATATGCCTTTGGATGAAGCTTATTATTTGGACCCATTTCAGTTGGGTCTTTGTCTGGAAGATGGTACTAAAAATATTTTAGTCATGTAGTTAATTTTTTGTCATGGACAACCAGAAAGTTAATCAACCTAATTCTACCACTACTTACTATCTGACTCCCAGGAACATTGCTCAGTTTTGGTAATGTTTTCAATCAGTATTTCTCAGCCCTGGCAGTTTTAAGAAGTCTTGACTTTAACATCCTGACTTGGGAGTTCTGGAAGTTGATGTTCACATTTCTCAAAGTTGCCAAAGTTGAAAAATACTAGCATAAGTGGGCATTTCCACCTTTGCAGTTCTAACAAAAAGACTGCTTCTCCTACTACAGTATGAACCTACCTAGTTAGATAAATTAGCAGATGAGGCCCTTTTGAAGATGTCTTGTAATGGATTGTGAGAATAACCTTGAGGAACAGCAGGAAGCCACAACCCAAGCAACAATCACATAAAGAGAAACCCAAGTCCAAAGTCCAAGGCAGGATCTTCTGCTTCTCTAGAAAGAGAGCATTAAGAGTTGCATGATTAATACCAGCCTTTTGAGTTAGACCAGACTTGAAAACTATAGTCATGAATACTAAAACTACTTTTATTACAGAAACAGAATCTTGCAACTCTGAGTGTGCCTTTCCACTCCCTACGTTTACTAGAAGGAGAACTAGGGAAGGTCAAGTCAGATATTTTCTCAAATTCCATTCCTGCTTTAGTCTCAGATTTTATCTTATCTGACATTGCCTTCACTGTGGCTATTCCTCCTCTTTGTCAAGTTTATTCTTACAGCTCATTACAGAAACTTAGCTATCTGGTTCACAGGAGATCCTTATCTGTGGTTCCCAAATGGTGGAAAACTCTTTCCAGGGAGAATGTGTTCACCTGCACGTTCCTAAAGTTTAGGAAATTGGCAACAATGCATTTTCTACCATGCTTTGAAGTAATAATTGATTTAATGATACCAATTTTAATTCTGATTTTAATTGTATTGGTTGTACTCTCATATTTGTGTCTTATTGTTACCCTGCGGTAAGATGGGCGGCCAATAAATTTAATAAATAAAATGTATTATTTTATAAAATAAAAAAATTGTTGTAAGCAGCCTAAGTCAAGGTAATCATTGACTTAGGACTATAATAGAGACACCCCCCCACCATTATGGTTGTAAGTCATTATGGTTGTAAAACCGATTTCACAACCTTTTTGGCAGTGGTTAAGTGAATGCAGTGTTCATAAACTAGCTGCTGCACTCATTAAGCAAACCAATGGTTCCAGTACAAGTGCATTTTGCTGGAAATGGAAGTAAAACTGGGCAAAACTGTCATAAAACATGGTCATGTAATGGTGGAAAGCTGTAAATATTCATAAAGTTTCCGAAAGATGCCCTAATTAATTCATGAGCCATGAGCCAAACTTCAAAAGAAATACAGTCATTTATTAGGAGCACCATTTCAGCAATATTCAGATGCAGTTAGAACTAATCCCACATAGATTTACCTTCCCCTATGACCCTGTCTCTCCCCTCCTCTCTGGCCATGTCATAAATCACATTCTCCAATTAACCACTTTGGCTGGCTGTGAAATCCAACACCTTCCTTCTGATTGCGGTCAGGAAGAATGTATGGAATGCACTTCAATTAGGGAAATCAATCAGCTCTATCAGTTCTCCCTCCCTCCTGCTCATGGCAACTTGAAAGCTTTGCAAGTTGACATCCTTGTTGAGTGCCCAAAATTCAATGATGGGATGGGTGTGTGAACATCAGAACTTTGAAACAGGGTCATAAGTGGCTCCAAGATAAGGTCCATCATAACTTCAAATGTCTACCTGTATATAAGAAGCAGCTACTGCAATAAATTTGAGAATAAAATCAAATCAATGTTTTGCAATACATAAAACACTTATCAGTAATTATGTTTGCTATGTATGTCTGCCTTTGTGTGTTTTGTTTCAAAGGCAAGTCTGAAACCATTATAAACATTACCTCTGCACAAGGAGCATGAAACTTACATTTTAATTTGGCGGAGCTGTTCACAAGAGCAGCAGATCTGGCAAAGAGCTTGACTGGGATAGTTGCTTTGACACGTCGTACTAAAGGGATGGTGACTCGTGGCCGCTTCACGGGAACCATCCTGGGTATGGGAGAGACTCTTCCTCGATACTCAAAGAGTCTATACAGAAGCAGAAGAAATGCTTTCCTGTAGCGATTCCAGCCAGATACATTTAGCAAATATGATATTTCTGATCAAGAGTTGAAAACCATTGATGCCCTCTAGAGGGAGCTAAGACTTCATCCATTCCAGCCATCTGTTCTTGCCTGGGCAATAAAGCCCATCAGAGATTACAGTTGATCATTAAACTACTGAGGAGATGCATTGTTCAACCATTATCCTGCAAGTTAATGCTGACAACTCTCAGAGAAGTTATTTAATAGGTTGCTTTAACAGCAATATTGTTACCGTTAATTCATTTTTAAAAATACTTCAGTATTTCATATTTGAGAATTCCTTAGGCAAATCTCCAGGATATTAGAACAGATCATCAAAGGCAATTATTTTGCTGTCCTATCTTAGCATCTTTCCCCCCACATCCCCCCACTTAAGGACAATTGTGTTTTTTTTCCCTGCCTAAGTGTAAATTAATATAAAGATTATTGGCTGTATCTTAGGAAAAAGTTTTGTGTCCTGTTTTAAGGACAGCAAAATAATTGCCTTTGATGATCTGTTCTAATATCCTGGAGATTTGCTTAAGCAATTGAGTCTGTATCCATCTCAGCCCTAATTACCAAGGTCTTTTAACAGAGCTAAAGAGGTTGAGGTGATGAGAAGTGAGAAACCTATTGAAAAACATGTCTCACTTTGGTAGAGAGCAAACACCTGAAAGCCGACTGTAATAAAAATATATAGATCTGGACTTTGAAGCTGAACTTTAAATGCACCAAGTACTCTTCTCAGATTCAACAGAGATTGATTTAGTAACCTCAGGGGGATTTTGTAGTTCCACCTTTATGCTCCATCTGCTACTAGTTCAAAAGTTTGCTTTTCGTTCACGTAAAAAACAAAAACAAACCAACCCTCCATTTTAAAAAGTTAAAATAAAGTTCTTTTTATATACCTCATGGCTGCTTAAACCCCCTTTTTATTGCTGCCAACTAGACACTTCTACTTTGATTTAAAAATGACAACAACAACAAATGTTAATCTTTTGGAAACAAACTGTATCGTACAAATGCTCAGATATCTTGGTTTTTCTTAGAAATGGAAAGGAAGAAACAAGACAGCCTCTGGGATTATTCAGATGAACTCAATTTTCTAGACAACAAGAGAACTGTCTGTATTGCTACCTACAAAGGGTGATGCAAGAGACTCCAATGGATACTGAGCATGTTTGATGTTTTTAGAATTGGGCTATTGAGTGGCTAGTCAAGTGACAGTGGTAAAATGACAAGCCTGCTATATCTGGGCTGCAAAACAGACATCTCTGTCATGACAGCAAAAAGATTTTTTTGGTAACCCTTCTAGGGTTTTGCTGCTCCAATAATCTCAATCATGAAGATAGCATAGTTGGCTGGAACCCTGTGGAGGAGGTCTCCTACAGCATTTCTTACAGGGCAGGTTGTTTTTGGGAAATGCAAACAACCAATGGAAAGTAAATGAAAAAGTCAAGAATTCCTCATGGATATCCATAGAATGTTAACATCGCAGAGGAGCAGTCCCCTTAACAGAAAAACTGTAAGGTATTTCTTTAATACCATAGCTGTACATAGTGAAGAAATTCAAGGCATGTGTTTTGATCATTTCATTTCAATCTTTGGATAAGAACCCATCTGGAAGGTCTGTCTGGTAATTTGTTAGAGGAATGGAATCCTTACCATGAAAACACACAGAGGGCCATTATATTTCTATCACAGATTCTAAACCAAGAGTTACTAAAGTTTATGATAACCATGCTGTTATCTTGTCAAACTGGAAAAAATGTATGGAGGTGCCCTGCCCTGGCATAGAAATAAGCCAAAATACCCCAAAATATATGTGTGTTATGTCTCACTAATTTAACTTTCTCTAACAGTTACATTTTTATATTGTATAACTTAATTTTATTTTGACAAAATTGTATCAAAATTGTATAAATTTGCAATTAGTATTTTAACATACCAGAACCCTAAATTAATTAATAAGATCAAGGATATCTTGTAATGAGACTGTAAGTAAACCATATTACACTCACTGGAACTTACTTCTGCATAGGGTGCTTTAAAGCTTTATTTTTAAAAATGTAGGTTTTGAAGTTTATATTTTCACTTTTAGTTTTCAACAATTACAGTAGTTCTCAGTTTACAACTATAATAGAGCCTCCAATCATGGTTTGTAAGTCTCAACGGTTGTAAATCAGATCACCCATGTGATTGACTCAATTTTATACCTTTCTTGCAGCAATCGTCAAACGATAACTATGACATTAAGCGAAGCAATGGTTTGCTATTTTTATTTATTTGCATCTCCCCTTTATTATTTTTACAAATAAGTCAAGGTGGCGAATGTATCCAACATACCTTCCTCCTCCTATTTTCCCCACAATAACAATCCCTGGCCCGCCTTCTAGTCTGGTGCCTTAACCGCTAGAGTAGATCAAACTGGCTATAGGACAGTTTTGCCAAAACCCGGAAGTAAATGCCAGTTTTCATAAGATATAGTCACGTGACTGTGGGATGCTGCAACTGGCCATAAATGTGGTATAGTTGCCAAGCACCCAACATGCAATCATATGACTGCAGGGTGGGTGGAGGTGGGCTCCAGATGTCAGAACTTTGGAACCAGGTCATTAAATATTCCCAGGGAGGCATGTTGTAACTTCAAATGTCAGTAAGTGACTGGTCATAAGTCAAGGACTACCTGTATCCAAGTTTTCAGTCGTTTAATCTTTACATCTATAGAACCAAGAGCAACATATTTAGAAAAGTGAAGCAGCCATTCAAATAAAACCATGGCAGGGTAGAAGATATAAGCAATCTAAATTTACTTTGCACAAGCATTATGAAAGTGTTCCCTTATGTTCACTCTATTTAAAATAAAAGTAAAAAGCAATCAATGTGACAGCACCATTCTTCTTTTATTTGCTCACCTGTCATAGAAGTCATCTCTGTAGTAATCATAGTCAAAGTCATAGCCACTGCTTTGAACAAAAAACAAAAAAGAACAGGATTAGTACTATGCTTCACCAATTTTTTTTTTTTTTTTGAGGCAACATCTGTGAAGTAGCAGAATTCAGTCTCATAGATCTGGAAGGAAACCAGGAGTTCTGGATAATATATATTCAGAGAAGTAAAACTATATCACAAAGAACTCAGATTTACTGTTGTGTTTGTTTTAGGACACAACAAGGCATTTGGCAGCATCTGCAGAAAATCATGTAATAAAAAACAAACAACCAATGGATTTTCATTATGACACAGGTTCTTACTGATGTTACAATGATATGCAGAATCTCAACTGGCAAGACTTCATCTGGCTCACATACAATAAAACATACAAATTGTCCAAATATATACAATCTGCACATTTTTCACTCTGTGTGATAGGTGAACCAAACTCATAATGCTTATTCACGATCCATAGATTTATGTGTGAACCGAATTATTGTTTGGTTACTAAAAGATAAATGGGTAGCAGATGGGAATTCTGATCTAGCCAAAAAATGGTAGATTGGGATATCACAGATTCTGTCTTAAAATTGTACCCAATTAGATTGACCTAGACTCAAAAGAGCTACAAAAGCATTAAATTGGACAATAGATGTTTATATCTCCCTATAAGTGTTACAAAGGCAAATACACACATGTTGAACATCCAACAATCGAAAGAAGCTAGAAGAAGCTTGCCAAGGTAGCATAGAGAGCACTTGCCTATATAGTTGTCAAGAGTCCAACACCACTAAATGATTAAAACAATAAGAGTGGGGAAGATGTGGCAGCAGAGCTTCCAAAACACAACTCCTACACCTGTTTCAAGGTTGCTGCTTTATAGCCAATGCTACCCTGCTGAGGCTGTAGAAAGCCTTAGAGGGGAGGCAGGCAGCACAGGTGCCTGAAATTTTTCTAAGCAGCTTGCTCTTCCACCGTTGTGTGTTTGTATATTTTAGCAATAGCACCTGTCAAGAATTGGTTCAGATGCTACAACTACTGTGTCAGTGCCAGTGGGTGACTTAATAGCCCACCATTTCTTTTTCACTTCCAAGAGGGGTATTTTATACACAGTAATGAAAGTATATTATTGCAACTCTTCCTAGAAGAAAACTTTAAACAGAAATCCAGCTGGCAAATCATAGAAATTGAAAGCTCTGACATTTCCTAGTAAAAAGAAGTGTAGTTAGCAACACATTTGTTGGAAAGGTCAGCTTAAAAGTGAAAATTTTAATTTTGGCTTGACACCGTTGACTTGGTGACACGGACATGACATTTCAAGACAATAAAGCCCAAGAGAGATTTAAAGCTCAGTATCTCCATCAAAGGAAACACTCTATAGTTGACGAGTGCAGAGAGTCTCCTGTATAAGGCTGGGTTGAATGAAGGAGGACTCAGTTGGTGACTTTAGTGCATTGGATTTACATGTTTTCCCATTATAATGTGGTTTGTTTGGTTTTGGCTTTGGGTATTGAGCAAATTCAGTCAACTGTTATTTCTCCTATAAAACATAGGTAAACTGGGCTTAGTGTGCATAAACCCAACAAATAACTTGTTACAATTGGGTGGCTATTACAATAAAATAGGATGGCCTCACATTTTATGTACACTGAGAGCATATGCACCAAGACAAATTCCTTGTGAGTCCAATCACACTTGGCCAATAAAGAATTCTATTCTATTCTATCCGGACCTTCTCAGATGGAAGAAATAATAATATATTATTGGTAGATAGACATAATTGCCGGTAAATTCTATTTCAATCGATCCTAGCAACAATTTTTGGGGATCTGCAAATGGCTTGAGTCTTCAGATGAAATTTCTATTTATATCACCTTTTCATTTATTTTTTCAGTCAAGAGCTTTGAAGAAGGATGTTGATTTTATTCTGAATATATCAGAATATTGTACAATTTTGTTTTATTCTTTCCAGTTCAGTATTGACTGCACTGAACTGCAGGAGTTCTAACATTTCAGATAGGTATTGAACTAGAGGCCGCCCTATGTTCTATGTGGTTTCTGCACAGACTATTTACAGTAGTCCAAAATTGTGGAAACTTTTTGGGAAAAGTGTATTTTTAGCATTTTTAGCAAGTGTATAAATAGCATTATTTTTGGGGGGAGTAATATCATAAAATTATATATCAATGGAAAGATAATTTAATCAAGAATGTAATGTAACAAAGTTTGCTCAATTATCTGTATTCTATGAAAAGTTATAGCCAAATAACTAGAAAAAGGAAGCACAACTTGCTTAGGTTGATATCAGGTAGCTTTCCTTCATCTGATTGTAGCCAATGAGCATGAGTGTTTAGAGAGCTTGAGTGTTTAGAGAGCTAGTCAGGTGTCATCTTGTTTTGGCAATGAGCCAATCAGATCACAGTAGGATTCAGTTATTGATGTCATGTATTGAAACTGAGAGGAGGACATTTGTCAGTGTGTTATGTGATTGCTATCAAGTTGGTTAGGTTTTTTTTTGTGTTCTTTCATTTAGTGAGCTTGTAAAATGTAATAAAATTAAAGAATTGACTGGTTACCCAGAAAGTGATGTCAAATAGTATTATTAAGTGAATAAGGCTACAGTTATAAAGAAATTAGAAGAAAAATTGGTGGAAACTTAACCAAAGGTGGCATTTCTAAGTTTTGAAGAGGTATAAGGAGACTCAGTCAGTACAAAACCACACTGGTAAAGGCAGGAAAAGGTGCACAACAGCAAGTGATGAGAGATGAATTAAGAGACTGTGCCTAAGTGACAGAAGAAAATCATCTGGGTTTATACAAGATGAAATGGCTCAATGCCATGTGAAGTTGAATGCAAGAACTGTTCGGTGCAGAGTGCAGGAATTTGGCCTAAAATCTAGAATGCCACAAAAAAAGCCACTTTTATCTCGATAGCAAAGGTTGAAAAGCATTACATTCTTGATTAAATTATCTTTCTATTGATATATAATTTTATGGTACTACTCCCCAAAAAAGTGGTGTTATTAGCCATCAAACCTCAAAAATACAACTTTTCCCAAAAAGGTTTCCACAATTTTGGCCACTACTGCATTCTCATTCCTATTTCTTCTAGTTTTTATGAATTTCACATCCTAGAATGCCATAAAATGAGAGTATTTTGAAGATCTGATTTTCTTTATTAATTTATGACAAACATTTGCAGCCTGTTTATTTAAACTTACAATTTGCATACTATATTTCCCCCTGAAGTAGCTTACTTCAAGCTATGGTTAGATTATAAAGAGGAAAAAACAATTTAGTTTTGTTCTTGCAGCATTATTTTTATTGTGAAAAACGCTATTTCCCCAGAGCCCCAAATTGGGACCTATTCAAACAAACAATTTACCTTTCATAAACTATTATTCATAAAAATAATAGTGCACAATCTCTCTTGGATTGAGCTCAGTTCCTGATGGTTTCATGTACAACTATACATAAGTGACTTGCCACAGCCTTTTTCCAGGAAGCTGTTTTGATTTTTTTTTGCCTAGCCTACAACTGACCCATCCAAATATTAACTAAGTTTGATCTTGCTTAACTGTTCTGAGATCAATCACTTTCAGCTGCATGCTGTAAACTGGCATACATTCTGATTTTATTTTATATTCTAATCAAATATAATGAACAGAAATTGAAAATAACTCTTGAAAAAAACTGTTCAAATGATATACAAAGTCACATCTGTGTTAGCTATAACACCCAACTTTTATTATATACAAACCATATCTATAGGTTATTGTGTACCTGCATGCAAACACACATAATTATTGGTCTAGATCACACAACATGCTTAGCAAGGTCAGTTAAAGATGTAGCAACTACATTAGCATAAAATGCTAACCGCTTTACTGTTAACTTTTAGATTTTTTTGCTCTGATATGGTGTCTTGTTTAAGGATAACCCTCTTTTTTCATTGGTTACTATACACAATGGCTAAGTTCATGAATAAAACTAAACCAGGACATTTAATACATAGTGGCGATAAAAGCGTCAAAGTTTAACCACTTTTCCGCTCTTATTTCGTCATCAGAGAATTGTCTGGCCGCTCTGTTTAGGGTGACCCGCTCCCTGCTTCACCCGGGAGAATGGGAGGACTCCCTGGAAGGCAGGGTGGAGGATTTCGGACAATATCTGTATGACAAAATCGCTCAGATCCGGGGGGAGTTGGACTCTGACTGGGTAGATTCGGGCAGGGTGACGAGGAATAGTCTTGAGAATGTTACCTGGGAAGAGTTTGACTCTGTGACCCCGGATGACGTGGACAGGATTCTGGGGAGACTTAGTGCGGTCACATATTTACTGGACCCGTGTCCCTCCTGGTTAGTACTGGCTTCCCGGGAGGTTACACAAGGCTGGCTCCAGGAAATAATTAACGCTTCGCTGAGTGAGGGTTACTTCCCCACGGCCTTGAAAGAGGCGGTGGTGAGGCCTCTCCTCAAGAAGCCTTCCCTGGATCTGGCAGTATTAGCCAACTATCGTCCTGTCTCCAACCTTCGCTTTGTGGTGAAGGTTGTTGAGAGTGTGGTCGCACGACAGTTTCCGCAGTACCTGGAGGAAACATCTTATCTAGATCCATTCCAGTCAGGTTTCAGGCCCGGGCACAGCACGGAAACGGCATTAGTCGCGTTGGTAGATGATCTCTGGAGGGCTCAGGACAGAGGTTGCTCCTCTGTTCTGGCCCTGTTAGACCTCTCAGCGAGTTTTGATACCATCGACCATGGTATCATGCTGCACTGGTTGGAAGAGTTGGGGATGGGGGGCACCGTGCTTCGGTGGTTCTGCTCCTTTTTCTCTGATCAGTCACAGTTCGTGTTGGCAGGGGGGCAGAGGTCGACCTCGAGGCCTCTCATATGTGGAGTGCCTCAGGGGTCAGTTCTCTCGCCCCTTCTGTTCAACATTTATGTGAAGCCACTGGGCGAGATCATCCGTGGTTTTGGGGTGAAGTACCACCAGTACGCTGATGACACCCAGCTGTACATCTCCACCCCTGACCACCCCAACGATGCCCTTGAAGTAATGTCCCGGTGCCTGGAGGCTGTGCGGATCTGGATGGGGAGAAACTCAACCCTTCCAAGACTGAGTGGCTGTGGTTCCCGGCATCCCGATATAGTCAGATGACTCCATCTCTGACTATTGGGGGCGAGTCTTTGGCCCCCCAGAGAGGGCCCGCAATCTGGGAGTCCTTCTGGATACGCAGCTGTCCTTGGAGGAACATCTGATGGCTGTGGCCAGGGGGACTTTTTGTCAGGTCCGCCTGATACGCCAGTTGTGGCCCTTTCTTGATCGGGATGACCTGCGCACAGTCACTCATGCCCTCGTCACCTCTCGCCTGGACTACTGCAATGCTCTCTACATGGGGCTCCCCTTGAGGGGCACCCGGAGGCTCCAACTGGTCCAGAATGCGGCCGCACGGGTAATTACGGGAGCTGCATGGCGCTCCCATACAACACCTCTCCTGCGTGAACTGCACTGGCTCCTAGTGGTCTTCCGGGTGTGCTTCAAGGTGTTGGTTATCACCTTTAAAGTGCTCCATGGCATAGGACCTAGATATCTTCGAGACCGCCTGCTGCGGTCTCCCATCGACCTGTGCGCTCCCACAGAGAGGGCCTCCTCGGGGTGCCATCAGCCAAACAATGTAGGCTGGTGACCCCCAGGGGGGGACTTCTCTGTGGGGGCACCCACCCTCTGGAACCAACTGCCCCCAGAGATTAGAAGAATCCAAGACCTCGGTGCCTTCCGCCGTGCCCTTAAAACCCTCTTTTTTCAACAAGCCGGGCTGGCTTAACTTTTTTCTTAATTGTTTAAATGTTTTAAATGGGTTTGTTATTGTTCTTAAATTATGGGGCCAAATTTATATATATTCTTTTAATACTATTTTAATGTTTGTAATTTATGTTTTTATTTGGCTGTACACTGTCTTGAGTCCTCAGGGAGAAGGGCGGTATATAAATTGGATATAAAATAAAATAAAAAATAAATAATAATAATAATGGCTTGTGAACAAATCATGCAGATTTGGTTGATTTAATTCAGTAATCCCAGCTTCATTGTGTTTCTGTGTTAACACAGCTTCTGTTTTATAAAAAGTCAAAGGAAGAAATTGGGCACATTGAAAAGCCCTGATCAAGCCAACCCACTTCTCTTCCAACATGCCAAGTCCAAATGTCAGAATCTTCACAGATAACATTCATATACATGGAGACATGATATAATATAACATCTGTATGTTTCAACTCTGAAAGCTTCAACAATATAGATTGTGTGTGTACATTTCTGATAGTCTATACATCCCTTTTTGCAGCAGTGCCAAGTGTTAGGAGCTAGATACTTCCTAAAATTAATAACATTGCAATAGTCATATAACATGCAATGGCTCATGAGTTCAATTCCTGAGATGAGGCTATGAAATAAGACCTGGCTACCAAACCATTACAAATCCCAATAAGGATAAAAATGATCACTGCCTTCTATTGGTCTATGTAATTTTTTTTTCAGATAGTAGGTTTATCCATATTTTCCAGAAGAAGATATTCCTTCATCCAAGTTGCTCATTTAAACCATTGGGAAATATCAAAGTGCGTTAGAGCCCTCACAGATTGCTATAGGTACATAGGTCTAAAGATCATCTGTTAAGGAAACCAAAAGTGTCTTGCAGGCTATACATTAGGTTAGGTTTAGGTTTAGGTTTATTAAATTTGTATACTGCCTTTCTCCCGAAGGAGGCTGTTCAGGGCGGTGAACAGCCAAAATTAAAATACATACAGTATAAAAATTAAAATAAATTAAAACAGAATTAGATCAGTTTGGCTTCCCTAAATTTTAAAACCCTTTACCCATAAAATAGCCCATTAAAATTTTAAGCCAGCGTGGCTTGCTGAAATAAGAAGGTCTTCAACGCTCGGCGGAAAGTACGAAGGTCCGGGATCAGTCGTATTCTTGGGGGTTGCTCGTTCCAGAGGGCGGGTGCCACCACAGAGAAGGCTCTCCCCCTGGGGGTTGTCAATTGACATTGCTTGACCGACAGCACTCTGAGGAGACCCTCTTTATGGGAGTGGATTGGCCGGTGGGAGGTTATCAGTGGCAGAAGGTGGTCTCGTAAATATCCGGGCCCTAAGCCATGGAGCGCTTTAAAGATGAGAACCAATACCTTGAAACGCACCTGGAAAACCACCGGGAGCCAGTGCAGCTCATGCAGGAGAGGTGTTACATGGGAGCGCCATGTTGCCCCCATAATTACCCGCGCGGCTGCATTCTGGACCAGCTGGAACCTCCGGGTGCTCCTCAAGGGGAGCCCCATGTAGAAAGCATAGCAGTAGTTCAGGTGAGAGGTGACGAGGGCATGAGTGACCGTGCATAAGGAGTCCCAATCTAGAAAGGGATGCAACTGATATATCAGGCGAACCTAATAAAAAGCCCCCCTGGCCATGGCTGTCATACGCTCTTCTAAAGACAGCTGTGCATCCAGGATGACGCCCAAATTACGAGCCCTCTCCATGGGGGCCAATGACTCGCCCCCAATAGCCAGCAATGGCACCAGCTGCTATATCAGGATGCCGGCAGCCACAGCCACTTGGTCTTGAAGGGGTTGAGTCGGAGCCTGTTCCTCCCCATCCAGATCCGTACGGCCTCCAGGCACCAGGACATCATTTCAAGGGCATCGTTGGGGTGGTCTGGGGTGGAGATGTACAGCTGAGTGTCATCAGAGTACAGATGGCACCGTGCCACAAATCCACGGATGATCTCACCCAGCAGCTTCACATAAATGTTGAAGAGGAGAGGCGAGAGGACCGACCCTTGTGGCACCCCACAAACAAGATGCCTCTGCCCCCCAGCCAACACAGACTGCGACTTGTCGGAGAGATAGGAGAGAACCACCGTAAGACGGTGCCTCCCACTCCCAACCCCTCCAGCTGGCGCAGCATGATACCATGGTCGATGGTATCAAAAGCCGCTGAGAGATCTAATAGGACCAGAACAGAGGAACATTCCCTGTCCGGAGCCCTCCAGAGATCATCAACCAATGCGACCAATGCTGTTTCCATGCTGTACCCAGGCCTGAAGCCGGACTGGAACGGATCCAGATAGACACTTTCATCCAGGTACTGTGGGAGCTGTTGCACAACCACACTCTCAACAACTTTCGCCACAAAGCAAAGGTTGGAGACAGGATGGTAATTTGCCAAAACAGCCGGAACCAGAGAAGGCTTCTTGAGGAGGGGCCTCACCACCGCCTCTTTCAAGGCGGGAGGTAAGAAACCCTCACTCAAAGAAGCGTTTATAATCTCTGGAGCCAGCCTTGTGTAACCTCCCGGGTAGCCAGCATCAGCCAGGAGGGACATGGGTCCAATAAATATGTGGTTGCGTTCAATCTCCCCAGCATCCTGTCCATGTCCTTGGGAGTCACAGGATCAAACTCCTCCCAGATAACATTCTCAAGACCCGCCTCGGACATCTCGCCTGCACCCACCCAGTCAGAGTCCAGGCTGTCCTGAATTTGAGCGATTTTATTGTGCAGATAATACGCAAAATCCTCAGAACGCCCTTGCAAGGGGTCTTCCCGCGCTCCCAGATGGAGAAGGGAGTGGGTCACCCTAAACAGGGCAGCTGGGCGATTATCTGCCAACGCGATAAGAGCGGAAAAGTAGTTACACTTTGCCGCTTTTATCGCCACTAAGTAGGTCTTGATATAAGACCTCACTAGTGCTCAGTCAGATCCAGAATGACTAGCCCTCCAACTACTCTCTAGGTGTCTTTTCCAGCGCTTCATCTCCCTCAGCTCCTCAGAGAGCCAAGGAGCTGGCCCAATTCGGCGCTGGGTCAGAGGCCGTAAAAGCACGACCTGATCTAAAGCACCAGCGGCCGCCCTAACCCATGCGGCCACCAGGTCTTCCGTCATGAGCCAGAGTCTCAGGGAATGGCCCAAGCTTCATTTGGAACCTATCAGGATCCATCAGGTGCCTGGGGCGGAACCACCTAGTCGGTTCTGCCTCCTTGCGGCGGGTGTAGTGGTCAGAAAGTCAAGTCTAAGGAGAGAATGGTCTGACCATGACAAGGGTTCGATGACTATATCCCCTGTATCTAGACCATTCAACCACTGACCAGAGACAAAACCAAGTCCAGGGTGTGTTGTCTTGTGTGAGTAGGGCCATGAATTAACTGGGTCAGGTCCATGGCTGTCATGGAAGCCATGAACTCCCGAGCCACTTCCGACATTTCACCGATGGACGGCAGGTTGAAATCCCCCATGACCAAAAGCCTGGGGGTATCAACCGCCACCCCGGCTATGACATTGAGGAGCTCAGGAGGGCCGCTGCCACGCAGCAGGGAGCCAGGTATGCAATCAGCAAGCCCACCTGCATCCCATGGCCCCACTTCACAAGGAGAGACTCACATCCGGCTATCTGAGGTACAGTGGCCTCCCTAGGATTGAGGCCTTCCAATAACCGCCACTCCCCCACCCCTAACCTGGGCCCTCGGCTGATGAAATGCATGGAAACCAGGTAGGCACATCTCAACGAGGGGGATCCCCCTTCCTGGCCCAACCATACCCGCCAGGTCCGCTCTCCCCTCCTGAATCAGCTCACAGATGAGGGGGGCTTTGTTAACCACGGACCTGGCGTTGCACAGCATCAGCCTAAGACCGGGGCTCTCAGAGTCTGAACAACCCAGGGAACGAGGTGAGCATTGGGGGCCGGAGCATGTTACCACTTGGAGACAGTGGGCACGTGCCCCCACAATACGATGTGGCCCCCTGCTCCCACCATATCTGCCCCTCCCACCGACAGTCCTGCTTTGCTTGTTTGCTATTCTTACATTGCTTGTTTGTTATTCTTAGTGTTCAAATTCCTTTCCAGACAAGTCAGATGAGGTTTTATCATTGTTATAATAAAGACAATCATGCCCAAAAATATCCTGTATTATATTTCCAGGGACTGCTATCCCATATTTGTTCAGCTGTTCTTTCTCCATGCTATTAGTTTATTTTAAGGCCTTGTGCAACTTTGCACGTAAACTTCAACATAGTCTCAAAATTTTCTTTCCAAGTAAAACTCCCCTTCCAAGTGTTATTTCAGGGCAGTCATCTAGCTTCTACCTGGATGTTCAAAAGAGACTCTATATGAATGTTGCACATGCCAGGGCAAAATTCAAGGCAGAAAAATAAACAAACAATTTTGTTCATTTTCTAAAAAAATTGATTTATATGCCGCCCTTCTCTGGAGACTCAGGGCAGTTTACAATGTGTTAAGCAATAGCCTTCATACTTTTGTATATTTATACAAAGTCAGTTTATTGCCCCCACAATCCGGGTCCTCATTTTACCTACCTTAGAAAGGATGGAAGGCTGAGTCAACCTTGAGCCTGGTGAGATTTGAACTTGCAGTAATTGCAGGCAGCTGATGTTAATAACAGTGCTTTAGTCTGCTGCGCCACCAGGGCTCTTATACTTTGAATCAGATTATTTTAACAATGTGTTCTGACCTAGGCTCCCTTAACAAGCAGGAAGCAGGAATTGGTCCTGGCAAAACCTCTTTTCTTTACCCGACTTTGAATTCCATTCATTCACAGTCAGCAAGGTTTGTCCAAACAGTTTTTCAAAGGAATATTTCTCAACACACCTTATCTTGTTTGGCAAGCTGCCACGTAACTTGTTTACAACTGCAGTACAAAGCAAAACTTGGCACAGTCTCTCAGAGTCACGGAACGAATGAATTGTTTCCTGCAAAAGCCCACTCCATGTTTGCTCCTCTTTTATTTCCTATGGGAGGGGCCAATCACCTTCAAGGTGTGGTTTTACTCCCAAGTCGACCCTGCTTTCTGAGTTGTTCTTGTCTTCTGGCAGCTCTGCGCATGCGCACACTGGGAATGGGCTCCAGCTTTTCTCTGCCTCGCTGCTGTCTAACTCCCTCTCTGCCTCTGACGCAGAGCCCTCGTCTGAGCTTTCCCCGGCCCCCAAGTTCCTCCCCAATCCCCTCACTGTCCGACTCTGCTATCAGCTCTGCTGGCCGCTGATGGGCCACAACACTATGTGGACTAAGATAATGTCTCAAGGGAGAACAGAGTACTTTACACAGCCCAATTTACCTACCGTCTATTTACCTCAGTCCATCTGTAGGGCTACAGGTCCCTCCCATCTAGGCTAGCAAGCCTTGCATTCCTTTCCAAAGTTAAGGTCCACTTTTAGAAGCTGCCACCCTACTGAGTCTATAAGCAGGAGGTTATTACTAAAGGAAAGAAAGTCTAAGTCTTGAGCTAGCCACAAATAATTGCTGCTATTCATTCTTTAATTCTTCAATAGTTGAAATGATTAAGAAATTACCCTTTTTTTCATCTGAGCTCTGAATAAGATTCCTGGCTAACTGCTGATCTCTTTGATGCTGATGCTTGTGGGGAGGGAACATTTCCTTTCTTGCTAACTGCCATTTGACAAATGAGATAGAATAATGCTTGCTTTCTTTTTTTTTTGCTGACAGAGTTCCTCTTAGCTATATTCCTATAATTGCTTTCTGGTTACTCCTACTCTGAGACTGTATCAAAAAGTGAAGCAGGAGCATCAGAGAAATTGATTTCCTTCCAGAGCCTCACAGAATGACATAACAAATAGAACAAGTGCAGCTCCTTGAAACAAGGTTGGTCAATTTTCTGGCACTCAAAGGACTGGGAATAGCCTAACAGCTTCATCTGTTATCCTCACCCAATGGTCTAACACTTCAGAGAATTTCCATATAAGTCTTATGAATTTCCAGTCCATGAGATCTTGAATATGTCAGATAAGAGACTGGGGCAAATCAGTGTGGTCAAAATATCCCTAAGAATCAGTAGTGGGTTGCCCCCGATTTGCACCGGTTCTATAGAACCGCTAGTAAAATTGGTGGGAGGCTCCGCCCACTGACCCCAACATCATCAGAATGCTTCTGCGCATGCACAGAAGCTTCTGCACATGCGCAGAAGAGTGTGGCATGAGCGAAGCGAGCGGGCGCATGTGTCTCTGTTGCGAACTGGTAGTAAAGGTAAGTAGAACCCACCTCTGCTAAGAATAACAGTCTTGTTCTGTGATTTGTGCCTCACTGGCTGGATTTATACAACACACCAGATAAGCTACAATGGGTTGGATACTTTGACCTTAAAGAGGTTGGCAGGAAGGATGTATCCATAAAGGTATTGATGCTAAGAGTCAACGCCAGTTTGATGGCACATAATTAGTATTGTGGGGAGGAGCTGCAGGATTCTTGGGCCAGCCCAACCTTTTTAGCTATACAGTAATTTGGTTGATATATTCAGATACAACTTGTTAAGCAAACTTTGAAATCAAGTTGTGTTAGCCTGGGCTTAGTGTTTTATGTAGTATGAAAATCTAGCCAAAATGTATAAGCGACAGAGGAAAAGAATGGGAAACGAATGATGGAAAAATGGAGTCTGAGTGTGCATTTATTTAGAACACAGAGAGAAATTGTGAATAGAAAAGAGAATGGATGTATGATGCTGCCTGAATGGGGAAGGGAAGGGTGGAGAAAGACAGGAAAGATTTACTTGCTGTTACTGGTATAGCCAACCTGCTGGCAGCTGCAGATCAGCAGAAGTAGCCTGAAGTGCTGCATTCTAACCACTGCACCACCTCAGTATAATCTAACTCTTATTACCTATTGAGACAGGAGTGATCATCATGTAGCCTTAGAGCTGCATGCCACCTTTAGGCTAATGCTCTGTGACATCAGATTAATTGCAAAGCCCCTATGTGGGAAATCAGATCAGAACTCTAATAAGAGCTACTTCACTCTTCTGTGGCAGCCTGCTACTTAGAAGAGCTAGAGAAGGAGAAGAAGAAATGTCTGAGAAACAATCAGTGTCCTACCCACTGTCCTCTGTTTTTCTTAGGTGCTGTTTCTTAGCTGGATGTCCCATAATGGCTGCCAAGATCTCCTGGGAGAAATGCAATCCTCAATCTTGAGAAGATTGAATATTATTTGTTAGCTGAATTACTCTTCTAGGAATGCAAATAAATATTTTGGACCTTACTTCCAAAATAGTATACTTAGAACTGGGGTACTAACTTACTAACTCTAACTAGAGATAGAAAAATCAAATCTTGTGTATATCTTCAACTATAAATGTTTTTCTCACTGATTTGCAATTACAAAAAAAAGTCCGCAAGAACATTTCCATTTCAACATGGATGCAAAGGCATAATTGAGAATATATTTCTCTCTAAAGATAGCCATTATCCCTCACATACCATTTATTATTCCAAAGTATTTTGATTGGATTTTTTTCAGCTTTCTTTCATCCAGGTTCATTCTAGCCTAACCATGCTGTGCTTAGTTTGAAGTTACTCCATTTGGCTAGATATGACATTGCCAGTTGCAGATATTTGATTAGAATCCAACATAGTTTTATAAGATCTTTCAGCATAGATTGTTTGACCAGGTTTCGGATTTATCAAAGGGCTGAGTCAAAGTTTCCTATATTATTCCATAAAATCCACTAGTACAATCAATTTATATTTACTGTTGTGTCACTCTTAATCAAAGATGACATAAAACTTAATGCAATTAGTAAAATTATAATTGTTAGTCTGTTAGACAACTAGAGAAATTAAAAACCTTTCAGTTTGCTAAAAGGGTGCCTCTGATTACCTGGTTGGTAATTTTTTAAGCAAAATGTTTGATTATATGTAATGCAAGGACATCCAATAATTACAGGAAACAGACAGAGGTTGTAAGAGAACTACCTCCTATAATCATGCTGTTCTAACATCAAGCTAGCATCCTCTCTGAGGAAATAATGTAAACAGATTTCTTCAAAATGATTATTTTAGGGATATGCAAATGTTAAAACAATGGCTATGGTCATCACTTTAATGCAGCAGAAACAAGAATGGATTTGATCAGAAAAAATCCCCCTTTTCTATTCATCTAAAATCCCGGAATTCAAAATATCAAAGAATTCTGAATTATCCATGCAATTATTCCATCCACGGAATATTACCTGTTCCATGTAATATATTACGTTAGACCTATAGTGTCCTTTACTCTAAAATTTCAATAGGGCACGGTAGAGTTAAATTAAATCACAAAACAAATAGGGATCAGAGCAATTATGTACGATGTGCCCACAGCAAAATAAATATCTTAACAGTAGCACTTGATGCCATTAAACATTTCATCCTGTTGCTATGGCTATAGCAAGTGTGTTGTGCTGATATGTTCATGAAATCTGCTAAAAAAGTAAGTAAAACCTATACTTGTGTAAGTGTCCCAATTTGCCATATTATTTGTTATTACACATGATTACATTTTATTCAGCTTCTAGTAATGGAAGTGTTTGATGTTTCTGTCTGGCTGGGTGAAGGGAACATAACAAGGATGAAGCCAAACATCCTCCTGGGCTGAGGAAAAAGCCAAGGATGATAAAAACAAGGCAGAACATGCCTTCCCTTTAATCTTCAGAACTTTTTCCTTTTGTAGAACTACCTTGAGGAGCAACTAATATTTATCTGAAGTAATAAATATGATGAAAGAGCAAAATGGAAAAAAATATTGACAAGACTGCTGTTTAGTAACAGTGATGGGCAAAGGATGAAAACCTCAGTAAATGTTTTTACATATACTGTGATGTAGCTAGAATTAGGTTGAAGATAATTTATTTTTTTATTTGGCTATCATTATGCAAAAACCACAATTGGGCAGAACTCAGCCTAAAATTTGCTTCTTAGTTTATACCAATCTGTACTATTGTCATCACAATTACGTTAACAAATAATTCTCTACTCTGTAATGAATGCCAAAAACAGGGTATGTAAATATCTGTATACTGCTTTTTCTATATCAGTTGAACTTCAAGTCTCAGAATTTCCAGCTAGCTTGACATTTGCTCTAGTATTTTGAGGACATCAGATAGGAAAAGTTGTGGTGGAAAGACAAGATGATCTAGTCATTTAATCTAATGTTTTGACATCCTTTCTTGTGTTTACCATCAGCAGGTCTTCTTTGCCATTAACTATTCATCACTCTTATTCCCTTCCATGGCTTATTGCTTCCATGCATTATATTTCACTTGTAATGTTACATACCTGGAGAGAACAAGAGTTGGCTGACTTATCTATTTACATGCTTCTCTACTGCTCTTGTCTTATGATCCAAATCAGCTTCTTGAAGCCTCAGATTTCTGCCTGTCACTTTTCAATGATGCTAAGTTCTTTCTTAAGGTCTCTGCTAAATTCTACCCCTCAGCTGATTTCTCATTTTGTTTGCTACCGATGATTGTGTCATCTTCTATAATGTTCAATCTATTTCTGGCTAAACAATCTATTCCAATCTCTTTTCTGCCATCACCATCTCTAATATCTGTCTCAACACTTTCCACTTCCTTCTACTATTTATCTATTTCTTGGTAAATTTAGTATTCTATGACCGTCATGTTACCCTTCCAATTGCATTGATAACATCATCCTTCTATCCTACTATATTCAAATCTGACATTAATTTCCCCTTCTGTTGTCAGAAAGTCCTACTTTTTGCTTAATCCTTTTCCTCTTTCATTCCCTTCTCCTAATTTTCACTTCCAAACTCCTGCCACATGCCATTTGCTGCTGTTTGAACTTCATTGCTTTTGCCAACTGCATGCAACCTTGCTCAAAGACCCATTTATTTACCAAAAGTCTAGACCAGGGGTGTCAAACTCATGGCCCAGATGTGTCATGCGCTGGCCACGCCCACCCCCATTTTAGCAAAGGGGGAAAAGTTGTGATAAGTCATGTGACGATGTGTCGTCGTGAGTTTGACACCCCTGGCCTAGGCTTACATGTTTTCCAGGTTTGCCTTCAACAATTCTAGGGGTCAAAAGGTATCAGGCCTATTTCTCACTAGGCTGCTGAAGAATTCTGACAGCTACAGCCTAGGATAGTAGGCTCTGATAGGCTGCCATCATGCATGATTAAATACATGGTGAATGGTATGGTGAATAGCCCTGGTAAAATCCTTAGCAACCCTACCTGTACAAGGCAGATGCTGTTCTCTTTAGTCCTTTTGGTCTGTTGGGCTTCGGTTCTCCAGCCATGTTTATATCTGCAACGAATAATGGTTTGGAATTACTGTAGTATCTTTCCCTATCTGTCCTTAAGGCAAACATTCAAAACAAATTTAAGCTATTTTTAACAATTCTTTTGGGGTCAGGGTTTGCTACATAATTTTGTTTTAATACTGGACAGCAGTTATTTTCTTCAGCTATACTTGTTATATTCAGAGAAGCAATAGTGTTTTCTTTTTTGTGAAAAATATACAGTATATGGTATATTTATATTCTACAATGATTTTCAATAAGTCCTGTGGTCCCATTAATCATTTCCCATCTAAGTAATTCATCAATTAATTCATAAAATACAATTAAATATATTTTCCCATGATCAAAGCCTTAAACTCATACAAAAATCTATCCCATATAAGGAAGATAAGTCACCTTAAGCCTTATGCACACAATAATCATCAGGGTCCATTATGAACAAGAATAGATCTCCTTCTTGCTCCCTCACTATTTGCAGGACCTTGAACCACTTAGAAAAATTGATTCATGAAGAATTCAACACCCACCTAAGTCATAGATATTATAACTAAAAGTGTGCCTTCCTATGACAAGCATAGGAAAAGATAGTCAGGCTCCTTAATAACACATTGTTTATGTTACTTTAAACTCCTCTTCCAAAATACCCATGCTAAAAGCTGTGCAGGTCAAATGTAACCTGTTATAATTGAAGGGATGTTTCTCAATTTCAGCACTGAAAGACTGAATCGGATGCTTTGATCTGCCAAGAAAATTTGTCCTACCCTCCATTCCAATGGGTTCATTGGAGACTAAGACATATAACCACTTTTCACTGCCTTAATAGAAACTAAACAAAGCAATTTAAATGTAAAAAGGTACTGCTTAATAGAAGCAAAGCATAAGAAAAGGGTGGGTCATTCCTACATGATCTGTGAAAGATGGTGCAATATCAGTGATGACTTGCACGTAGACCCAGATCATTGTGGTCCTATGGCATAAAGTGAAGATATAATACAGCAGTTTAGTAATGTGAAACAGGCTGGGATCTGGATCAATGCCTGGATGGGAACATCTGCTTTTAGGAATCCTACCCCTCAGTTGATACATTAGACCGGGGGTAGCAAACTGGCAGCCCATGGGCCAGATGTGTCACACACAGGCCACACCCACCCCAGCTCCGTGAAGAGAAAAAATGTCGTGAAACATCACGTGACGGCAATGTGACACCATGAGTTTGACACCCATGCATTAAACTAAAGCAATCCATAGTGGCTTGATGGATTTTAGTTCAATCTGTTTGCCTGTTGTATTTACATACTATTGAAATTATATGGCTCTGAATAGTATACATTCACAGAAACATAACACAGTAAACTTTGAAACTATACAGATCTACCAGTTGTAAACATTACAATGCAGTGGCACAAATGCACACATTCATTTTTAAAGCCTTGGGTAGCTTTTTGAAAGGCCACAGGTTGGTGTCAGTTTGACCTCCAATGGGAGGCTTCTTCATATAGGGGAAACATCGTACAAAAGCATTGCTCCTAAGCCCCCACAGATCTCAGGTTTCATAGATTCAGAAGTTGGATATCCCCAACTAATATGAGGGAACTAAATGGATCAGTTCTTATCTGGAGGTGATGCTGCAAGTATCTAGGAGCTAAACCATTTAGGTTCTAAAAGTTTAAACGAACGTTTGAACAATATTCAGAAATTTACTGGAAGTCAATACAGCACCCTCAAATAGCACAAGGGCAAAGAGATTCAAAGGATTTTTTAATTAAAGACAATTTTACTATCTCAATTTTTAGTCAAGCAATTAACTACTAAAAAAATGACTGTATATTGTACTGTATATATAAAAGAATAGAAGTATGGATGTTTAAATTTTTGCACTCTTTAAATTTACAAAGTTGTTTATATATACTCAAAACTATGTGTGTGTCATTTCTATTTTTTATTTTCTTGACTTCTGTGCCTTTTTCATTCAACATTATATGATTATATATATATATATATATATATATATATATATATATATATATATATATATATTTAAAAGATTCAACTGTCTAGTAATGAGTAGATGCAAAATAAATGAATAGAACCATTTTATATCAGGGGTGAAATCCAGCAGGTTCTGACAGATTCTGGAGAACCGGTAGTGGAAATTTTGAATAGTTCGGAGAACCAGCAAATGCCACCTCTGGCTGGCCCCAGAGTGGGGTGGGAATGGAGATTTTGCAATATCCTTCTCTCAGGAATAGGGAGGGAATGGAGATTTTGCAGTATCCTTTCCCTGGAGTGGGGTGAGAATGGAGATTTTGCAGTATCCTTTCTCTGCCATGCCCACCAAGCCATGCCCATAGAACCGGTAGTAAAAAAATTTGGATTTCACCACTGTTTTATATACATGTATTGTAGCCTCATCTGACATTCTTAAAATTATATTTTAGTTTTGTTCTAACTTTGCAAAAGACAATCAGAGGACAGAATGTGTTGTTTCAAACAACTGTTTTCCCCTTAATAAAGCAAAAGCAAAATGAAGTAAAATGTTGGAGTTTTTATTTCAAGCCATACACCCGTCTTTGCAAGGAAGGGAATAGGTTTTCTGCCTCTGCAGAGGTATGTCTAATGCTCCTGCTGTCTTCAGTATTGCTACCACCTACTGGGAGATCAAAAATGTCAATTCCTGATTGAAATGCTATATTCAACAACAATTCTCAGCTTACTCCAGGTGACTTGAGCTTCTCAGTGGGTGATATTTCAACACCTCATGTTAAAAAAAAAACAAAAAACTAAGCAGTTTGTTTCAACTAGAAACTATGTGGTTGTTCTATTTGGCTCTTCCATACATTGGGAATAGAAGTCTGAAAAGTTAACATTTATTATATTAAAGGCCTTGTAGGAAGGCCAAAGCCTCATGCCACCCTTTGCCCTCCCTCCTTCCTCCCTGACCTCCCAGTGAACCCCAGACAACTGAAGAGGTTGAAATAGGCTGAAATTGACAAAGCGTATCTTAGAAATTGGCAATGCAACTTAATTAAACAAAGAAGATCCCTTCTAGATATTGAAAGTTCCTCATTTCTATGATAGATTTCCTCACATAAAACCTTTACCCTGAGGTCACCACTTCAACTTACAAATGATAAAAGATGGCAAAACCTCACAAGAAAGCCAAACCACATCTCCCCTCTACTGGGCAAGGGAGGCTAAGTTCACATATTTTCTAGGAACAACCATAAGACTCCTCTAAAAAAGTAACTGCTTTTAAACTGTAACTTGTAGCCACCTTTGATTATTGTGACTGTTTGTCTTGTTCTTCTGAGAGATCCTTGGTACTCTCTGGGCTTGGTTGTTTTCTTGTAGAAGATGTTTCAGTATCTAAACTTGGTAACATCCTACTTTGAGTAATGAAACATTTGCAAGCACAGAAGATGTTACCTAGGTTGGGTAATGAAACATCTGCAACAAAACAACCAAGCTCAGTGAGCACCAAGGACCCCACATTTTAACCCTGAAGCACAAATATTCTCCTTTATTGTTCTGCTTCTAGCAACTGTCTTGTGTTCTTGTTGTGGCCCCGCCCTCTGAGCCTGTCCCATCGGAGGAAGAAAGCTCCGAGCATGAGGAAGAGGAGTCAGCCAGGCCTCCCTCTCCAGGCCCCTCCCCTCTGGCACTGTCTCAGGGGCCAGCCGAGGGAGAGGAGATTAACAGAGAGACAGGTGGCTCGGATGAGAGTGAGGGAGAAACATCATTCCTGGACGCACGCCTCCGAAGGCGTGATAAACGATTGCAGCAGCTCAGGAGGCGTGCAAGGGATTAGAACTGAGTCACTGGACCACACCCCAGAGACTATATAATAGAGGGTGGTGGCCAGTGATCTTTGTGACGAACAAAGTAAACTTTGGATAGTCACTAAAGCCTCATCCGGAACTGCTGAGAGAAATATTTATTGTTGTTGGACGTTTGGACGCTGAGTATGTTATCTGTCTGTTTTCTATAGAAATAAACGCATTTGGCAAACGGTGTGTAAATCGCTGCCAAAGTTGGAGATAAGGACCTGGGTGTGTGCCAAAGTGTTTCCTTAACCCTCGGCTGGCTGTGTGTGTGTGTGTGTGTGTGTGTGTGTGTGTACGGGGACAGAACAGTTCTTTGGAAAACCCAGCTTGAATCAGACCAATAATTTCTTCCAAGAGTCTAAAAAAGAAACTATGGACCAGCATTAAAAATATTTGTTTTAATATGGAAGACGGCTAGGTTTCTGAATGTTCAGGAAGGAATCAGAATCATGGCCATAGACAAGAGGAAGGCAGAGTCTCAACCAGTGTTTTTCAAACTTGGCAACTTTATGATGCTGACTGGGAATTCTGTGAGTTGAAGTCCACACACATTAAAATTGACAAGTTTGGGGCTTCCGGTTTGGCTTCCGTCGTAGCTAGACGGTCTTTTGGGACCGCCACCCCCATCACCCGTAAAGAGCCGCCTTTACAGCTGGGAGGTGGAAAACAGAAAACTCGGTTTCCTTAAGGAAATGTGAGGTGAGCTGGCGAGAGCAGGTAGAGCCCTCTGCGAAGTCTCCAGAGTTTTTTTTTTACTCTTGGGGAGGAAGCAGGATGAGGCTCCCTATCCAGCTCACCGCTGCTCCGGGCTTCGGGAGAACTCTGCGCTTTGCAGAGCTAAACGATGTGACCAACCTAATCAGCGAAAACTAACAGATTGCTTGAATAAGCAGGATGAAATCTGGATTTGGGACTCTAAATCACAAGTATTTGTAACAACCCTATGATTGATTTTAAGAATGAGGAAAGAGTGAAAAGGGGAAAAAAAGTTTAAAATGGCGGCTGGCTGAGACTTGAGAAGAAAGCTGAAAGCGAAAGTCTTTCCGTTTGAATGATTTAACTTGCTACAAAGTATCTGAAGCATTAGCGCTGGCTACAAGGGAACAGAAAAATTTCTGTTTCATGCTTCTTCATTTCTTAGAGACTTGATATTGATATTGAGTGGAGAGAAGATTTTTTCTTTAAAAAGAGTCTGTTTGTGTGGCAGGATATCGTTAAAACTGACAAAGCCAGACAACCAAGCTGTGGGGGCGGGGGCTCCCCCATTTATAAATCACAAGAGCAATTTTTGAGCTTGCAGATGCAGAAGAATGGTTTTAAAAATTTAAAGGAATTTGTTGTGGAGGAGATGGCAAGACATGATGAGATTATGAACCAGAATCTTAAAAAATTTAGACAGGAAATTAAAGAGTTGGTTCAACAAAAGTATGATAACCTGAAGCGATATATTGTAACAGCTTTGAAAAGCTTCTCAGAAATAATTCTAAAGATGGATAAAGATATCAATTTAGAAATAGAGTCTAAAATGAAGGAAGCTGATTATAAGATTCATAATCTGGATAATAAAATACAAAGAATTGAAAATGATTTGACAATGATTCAAGAAAATAGCTCAGAAGTAGAGTTTAAAATGAAGGAAGCTGATCACAAGATTTACAATGCAGATAATATAAAGCAAAGGATTGAAAATGAAGTTACAATGATGCAATTTAGATCCATGGAATTTGCGATCAGAATGAGAGGAATACAGGAAAATAACAGAGACTTGAGAAAGATGTCTGCTGAAGTTCTGGCTGTGATCTTACAGGTCAGCATTGAAGAAGTACTCTGTAAGATTGATAAGGCCTACAGAGTAAATTCTTGGGTGGCAAAGCAAAGACAATTGCCTAGAGATGTGGTGATTTATTTTACTGATAAAGGAATAAGAAATGATATTGTGCAAAAGTCTTTTAACTCCACTCTAGAAATGAATGGAATGAAGATCTGGATATATAAAGAGCTGCCGTCCAAGATGTTAAAAGATAGAAAGGACTTTGGATTTTTGGTGACTGAGCTAAAGAAACAAAACATCCCATTTAGGTGGGATGCTCCAGTTGGTATAATATTGAGATATCAAGGAGAAAGATATCAATTAAACACTGTTGAAAAAGCGGAAGAATTTTACTATAAGGTTTTTAAAATGGGCCCAACATCTCCACGTATGTCATCAGTGTCAGGAATACAGGACGGGGATAAAGAACAGCAAAATGAACAAGAGATTGAAACCCAGGCCAAGCAGATGGAGATGGAGGTAATGGAAAAATGACAAGTTATAGAGGGCTTTTTGGATGAGCTGCTTTTGGATTCTCCTTTAGAGGCTATAGCTGGATCACCTATAAATACAAGAGAGGCGGCTTTGGATCTTGATTTGATGTCTTATCAAGTTAAAGACCAGAATGTAATTCAATCAGCTGATATACAAGTCCTAGAAAGGCAACCAGGGTGGAGATCTAAACCACAACAAGTTAAGAAAAGAAGAAGCAGGTTCTACAAAACTAAAAATTTTTAAACTACAATTCTTTTTTAGCCAACAGATTAATGCCAGTTATTTAAGAGACGATTAAATAAAATAAGTGGGATTTATAGAAGGCTGATACATGAAAATACAGCTGAGGCAAATTACAGACTTATACTGTTTTGATAAGAATAACAGATCTCTGCAGTGCTGGTGTTTTTGGGATGTGGAAGATGGCCTGTGATTGAGCGGACTGGAACTTTCTATTTTGGACTCTCTGAAAAATGGATTACGTATATGTTGAGCTATAAGGCAAAAGAACTATGGAACTGGGGCATGCAGATGATCTGGCTGTTACCCTAACGTGGTTGTCGGAATTCATAATCTAGACAAAAGACATCACAGAAGATACCATATGGAATATAAATATAAAGTCACTCGGGGGGGGTTATATACAGAAATACTTATTAATGATGGGGGCAGATGATAATTGAAGATACTGAAAATACTGTTGGAAGCAGGACTTTATGTTACCCTAACATGGTCGATGGAATTAACAATCTAGTTGAAAGACATTACAGAAGATACTATATGGAATACAAATTTAAAGTCATTTGAGGGTTTTACTTATATATGGAACTATCTTTTAGTGATATGGGCAGAAGAATAAAAATATTAAATATATTATGTATGGTAGACCTGTAGGAAAGTGGGTGAAATAAAATTGATATGGTACAAAGTGATAGGTAATGTTACTGATTGCTTAGTTTAGGAAAAGGGATGTTATGTTTAGATATTAATATACTTAAAAGATTTGAATTAAGAGATATATGTATGGGGTGGAGTAAATGGGTAGATCATGAGCAGAATAAATGCCAAATTAGGATCTATTATATAGTTTTATAGCTGAATGCTGTTTTGAAATGTATAGTATATGGGGGACATAATAATAATGTTAGAAAGAAATGCTAAGCACATAGGGGGTGGTGTAAAAGGGTGGTAAAGTATTATATAATGTGATATTAATTTGGATTTCATCTTGTAGAAGCCATGGGGGGAGGGGAGGGGGAGGGGGGTTAGGGAGTGGGGGGGGGAAGGGGGAAAATTTGTATTTGAAAAACTTTTTCAATAAAAAAAAATTGACAAGTTTGGAAAATATTGGTGGAAACATTTCTTTCCTTGCTGAAGTTCTAACCCAAATCTCAATCTGCTATTTTCATGCTGAGGAGTCAGCTTTGAATACTCACTAATCCTCCCAAATGCACAAATACTATTTTGCTCATATTGATTGACCAGTAACCTATCCTAAAAAATAATAATAATAATATTGCCTGATATTAAAGCTCTTCCAAAAATCTGCCTTGAAACTTCCTAGGAAAGTTTGCTTGTGAAAGAGGTTTCTGTTTCCTCCCCATCTTCTTCTCAAAAGGCTTGAGTATTTCAAATTTGTCTTGAAGCCTTAATATTGGAAGTGGTGGAGGGCGCTCTTGCTATTTGCTGTTACAGATCTGAAAGCATCACATCAAAATCTCCCTGTCTGCCAAAATAATCCACTATTTTTTTTCCCTGAAAAAGCCCAATGGGAGGAATTGCTTGCTGGTGCCTTCCTTGGAGATTGAACTGAATCCTGGGAGGGCTGCAGAGTGCTGGAGATGAGACTGTGGGCAGTGAAAGACAGGATGTTGGCACACCCTCCTTGACCAATTCCTAATAAGATAATGTCAAACTATCATTTTTCACTCCCAACTTCTTTTAAAAAAAAGGATGTTTTCATCGGAAACATATACAGGACAATTTTCCCATATAGCATTGCAATATAGGTAGTCCTGGAATTATGACCGTAACTGAGCCCAGCATTTCCATTGCTAGGGAAAGTAGGTGTTAAGTGAGTTTTGTCCCATTTTTATGAACTTTTTGCCACATGTATTAAATTATCTCTGCAGTTGTTAAATTGGTGATATGGAAGTTAAAAGAATGTGGCTTCCCCATTGATTTTGCTTGTCAGAAGGTCACAAAAGTTGATCACATTACACTGAAATACTGCAAATGTAAATACACACCAATTGCCAAACATCTGAATTTTGATCACATAACTATGGGGACGCTGCAACAGTTGTAAGTGTGAAAAGGGCTCATAAGTCACATTTCAGTGCTGCCATAACTTTGAATGATCTCTAAACAAATGGTTGTAAGTCAAGGACTACCTGTAGATATAACTAATAGATATAGCTGTAGAGATCAGTAGATAAAGCTACTGTACCTGTAGATATAGCTAATGCCTGCATAATATCGGATACAAGCACTGCAGAAAATGGTACAGACAAGATACTCCAGTTAGCCAGCTCATTATGGTTTACATTGCTAATAGCAGAACCATCTCAGTATACTCAGCTAACTCCCTATTCTGAGGTCCAGGCTTTTTAAAAGATATGTAAAAGATTGCTCAGTATTGCTTCCTGCACTCTCAGTTGTGTACTACAGGATGCGAACTTGCTATGTTAACACGTCCTTTAAGTTCCCTGTAAAATACCAATATGTAGCCATTTGCTTATTTAATCAGCTTATAGGAATTTATTTACCAGGTCTGTGTAAATATTTGGTTTGCAGTTCAATCCTATTTCCAAATCAAATTTATTTTCCAAGTCAAATTGTTCATTGGAGTCCTATGCTTCCCAAGCAAATCAAAATAGGTAAAATGTATTATTCAAATGGATTCAGAGTCCATCTACAACCCTTTATATGCTGGCTTTGCAAAAGGTTTATAGTATAAAATTAGTCTTGTTACAGCAAACATAAATGAATGCAGCATATTAAATTCACACCAATCACTTGCTCAATAAGGCAGAAAGAGAGAACCCCCCCACCCCCGAGTCACTCACTGAAGCAGATTTGGCTGAAACCACTGAGAGAGAAATGAGTTGAGATGAGATGAGCCTTGGTGGTGCAGTGGTTAGAGTGCAGTACTGCAGGCTACTTCTGCTAACTGCCAGAATCTCACCAGGCTCAAGGTTGACTCAGCCTTCCATCCTTCCAAGGTGGGTAAAATGAGCCCCGAATTGTTGGGGGCAATATGCTGGCTTTGTAAACTGCTTTGTAAAGCACTGTAAAGTGGTATATAAGTCTAAGTGCTATTGCTATTTCAACTCAGCATTCAATACCATCATTCCAGATATTCTTCTAACTAAACTAAATCAGCTAGCTGTACCTGATCACACTTGTAAATGGATCATAAGCTTCCTAACAGACAGGAAGCAGCAGGTGAATCTAGACAAAATCACACCAGATACCTGTACAATTAGCACAGGAGCCCCCCAGGGCTGTGTGCTCTCTCCTCTTCTCTTTTCTCTATACACCAATGACTGCATCTCAAAAGATCCCCCACGTGCGCTCACATTTTCGGTTTCGGGCGAACCAGTTGTTACAGTATGTGACGCCCACCTCTGCTAAGACTGTATTACTATTTTTCTTCTCATCCTTCCTAGTACCTATCTCTTCCCACTTATGACTATAACCATGTTGCTTGTATCTTTACAATTTATATTGTTTATTTGTTTCCTAGCATGACTTGATTGCTTATTAGTAACCTATGACTATCACTAAGTGTTGTATCTTATGATTCTTGATGAATGTATTTTATTTTTCTTTATATACACTGAAAGCATATGCACCAAAGACAAATTCCTTGTGTGTCCAATCACACTTGGCCAATAAAGAAGTCTATTTTATTATTCTATTCTATTGCTATTTCTTTCCCTTTGCAGCCCTCAAAATCTCCTCTCCTGCCTAGATCCTTTAAATAAGGATAGACAAGAAGACTTGAATAAAGACAGATGCAAGCAACAGGGCCTCTTGCTTCTTCATATGGGGGCAGATAGGATCTGGGCCAGAAATGTCTGTGTAACTTCTCAAACAGCAGCAAAGATTTTATCAAAGTAAATAAATAAATAACTTTATTTATAAATAACAAAATTCATTTAACACCCAAAGACCAGGTCCAACACACATAACAATCCCCAAGCACACTCCCACCCACCACAATTCTCCACCCCTAAATCACCCAAACATCCACACAACAGACCAAGTAATACTGTCCAACAGCTCACTGATGGTGGCCCTTTAGTTCATTGTTGAGTGCAATTATAGCTCTGGGATAAAAACTATTCAGAAAATGTGTGGTCCAAGTTTTAATTGTTCTGTATCTTCTGCCAGAAGGCAACAGTCCAAAAAGATTGTAAGCAGGATGGGAAGAGTCTCTGAGAATGTTATGCAACTTTCTCAAACAGTGAGATTCGAAGATGTCGTCCAGGGCTGGTAGCTGGAGTCCGATGATATTCTGGGCAGTTTTAATGATTCTCTGTAGAGCTTTTTTGTCCGCTAGAGAGCTGCTCCCACACCATGCAAGAATGCTGTATGTCAGGACACTCTCAATGGTGCTGCAATAGTAGGACAGAAGTAGATGCTGAGATAGATTTATGTTCCTGAGCATTCTCAGGAAGTACAGCCTCTTCTGTGCCTTCTTCACAAGCATGTTAGCATTCATAGTCCATGAGAGGTCCTCTGAGATATAAATGCTCAGAAATTTAAAACTACCCACCCTCTCCACCAGGTAGTCTGCAGGTACTACAGGTAGTCACAATTGGGACCAGAATTTTCACTGTTAACTGAATCACATCTGTTTTTACTATTTTTGCCATGATTGTTAAATGAATCACATGGTCAGTAAGCAAACCTAGCTCCCTTCATTGACTTTGTTTGTCAGAAGCTGACAGGAAAGATCACAAATGGTGATCACATGATTCCTGGACACTTTGTTGTTAGTTGTGAAGTTATGCCTGACCCACTGCAACCCCATGGACAACATTCCTCCAGGCCTTCCTATCCTCTACCATCCCCCGGAGACCATTTAAGCTCACGCCGACTGCTTCAGCCACTTCATTCTCTGATGTCCCCTTCTTCTTTTGCCCTCAATTGTTCCCAGCATTAGGCTCTTCTCCAGTGAGTCCTTCCTTCTCATTAGGTGACCAAAAGATTCATCTTCAGGATCTGGCCTTCTAAAGAGCAGTCAGGGTTGATCTCCTCTAGGACTGACTGGTTTGATTGCCTTGCAGTCCAAGAGACTCGCATGAGTCTTCTCCAGCACCATAGTTCAAAGGCCTCAATTTGGCACTCAGCCTTCCTTATGGTCCATGTTTCACATCTATACAACTGGGAAAACCATAGCCTTGACTATACGCACTTTTGTTGACAGAATGATGTCTCTGCTTTTTAATATGCTGTCTAGGTTTGCCATAGCTTTCCTCTCCAGGAGTAAGTCTCTTTTAATTTCTTGGCTGTAGTCCTCATGTGTGGTGATCTTGGAGCCCTGGAAAATAAAATCTGTCCTGGACATTACAACTTGTAAATTACAGTATATGCCAGTTGCCAAGCACTTGATTTTGGATAATGTGAACATGTGGATGCTGTAATGGTCATAAGTGCGACAACCCATCATAAATAACTTTTTTAGTGTGATTATAACTACAAATGGTTGATAAACAATGGTTGTAAGTCGAGGACTGCCTCTGTATGACTCCCAACATGTTAAAACTGGGCATCCTGCTTTAAAGAGAATGAGCTAGTTTAATGAAAAGAAGGACTAGGGGAGACATGATAGCAGTGTTCCAATATCTCAGGGGTTGCCATAAGAAGAGGGAGTCAAACTATTCTCCAAAGCACCTGAGAGTAGAACAAGAACCAATGGGTGGAAACTAATCAAGGAGAGAAGCAACTTTGAACTAAGGAGAAATTTCCTGACAGTTAGAACAATTAATAGGTGGAACAACTTGCCTGCAGAAGTTGTGAATGCTCCAACACTGGAAATTTTTAAGAAAATGTTGGATAACCATTTGTCTGAAGTGGTGTAGGGTTTCCTGCCTGGGCAGGGGGTTGGACTAGAAGATCTCCAAGGTTCCTTCCAACTCTGTTATTCTAATAGACATAGAATTCTAATAGCTAAACTGAATGCAAGTCTCAGACCTAAACTATCAGAACTAAATTTCACAGGAACAACAAAGACTTTTCCAGCCAGCTGGCTCTCACATATTATGTTTACAGTGGAGGTAATCAGGATTATCCCTGAGGAAATCCTGTGGTTTCTCAATAGGGTTTGTCCATTATACTTTGAGTTGCTTGTGATTAAAAACCCTTCTTGGACTGCATGATTATTCATGGCTGATTAGTGGACAGGCTGCTTTTTATAATGAGTGAAAATGGGAGGGTTTTTGTGGGTTTTTTTTTTTTTTTTGTCGTATCTCATGGCAGCAAAGCCCTGAGAATAAGTCTTCTGGCTTGTTTTTATTTTTTATTTCTACAGTGTTTTCCACATCTTGTGCCTAATTTGATTTGGGACTTCTCAGTGGTGCTATAGCACACGGTATACCAAATATCGCCATCATTTCCAAGGCATTATTTTCAACAGCTGATGGCATTGCTGAAGAAAAAGCAATATGTTAGACAATGCCTGGGCATCTGCTTCTAGAACATCTGTTTTTCTTCAGCAAACTGTCAGACCGATCTATAGCAAATTGCACACATCAGGAAGAAATTAGCTGCAAAAAAAGTCACATCACACTTGAGGAAGGGAGCTCAGGTGGCGCAAGAACCAAGCTGTGCGTTTTATGCAATGCCTGTGCAATTTTCTTAAAGAAGGGCTTGGCGTTAGAAGATAATAACCATATATTTGGTCAATTAAGACAATATTATAAACAAAAATATCCGAGGATATTAAGACCTTAGATAATAAGAGTGTCAGCTTGCAAGCTGCCATAAGGAAGGAGAGGAGAGGCTTGAACTTTCACCTACTTAATTCCCCTGAAGAACTTCTCCATGGAGATGGGATGGGGGGGGGCATTCCTGTGAACTGATGGAGATGGGATGAGAAGAGTGGCTTGGAAGATGGCCAATGAGATGCAGAGAATTGGGAACCGGAAAGAGAGGTTTTGTGGGGGCCAAAGTTCAGTGCTAACTGCGCATTGAGTCAGGGTAAGTTTGTTATGCTCAATAAAGAGAAAAATTTCCTCAAAGATCGGGCATTTGGAAATTCATTTATTTGGAGATAACAACGAAGCCTGACAGAGAGATCTACATCTTTAGACAGGAAAGGTTCTTGTTAACTGGGCTCTTGACTATTTCTAATGCTGTGTTTGGCAGTATTCACTGTTACTAGACAAACAGGAGAAAATGAAAAAAAAAAATATTGAATGGATAACAAGGTAGAATTCAATTTTATATTCCTCAAGGCAACATGCAGCTAAATATAGCAAAAAATACACTAACTAAAAACTAAAACTAAAAACAAAAACTAAAAACAAAGTACAAATAATAGATACAAGATACAAGACTAGTTAAATACTCCATCTCAGCATAACTCCACAACATTAAGCTTAATCGATTAATACAAAACAGATTCTGTTTTATATTAATCAAAATAGAATTTGTATTAAATTCTGTGAGTTGAAGTCTACATGTTTTCAGTTGCTGAAGTTGAGAAACACTAATCTAGATCACATCCAGTTATTTCACTGGACAATGGCTTGAATTTGAAAGTGGACAATGATTAATTGTTCTAGCCCTGTACTATCTTATTTTGGGTGTATAAATTAAAACAAACAAAATGAAATGAGATCATCAGATGTCCAGAGGGAGTTTGAAGTAAGGTGCTATTAATATTTGATAATTCCAGCAGGTATTGTCCTTTTGTATTCACAGCTCCTGTTTGAAGAGCAAGTGGCAACTATAGGCAAGAGGGCCTTTGCACAACACCTATTACACTTCTTGCTCAATTATGACATTGCAGGATCCTACTTATGCACCCATCATTTCATAGGTCAACTATTGCAATGTGCTGTACATCAACCTGTCTTTGAAGAACATTTGGAACTTCAGCTGATTCAGAAAGCAGGGGCATAGGTAATGGTGGCCTTGTCTCACTATGATCATGGGCATCTTATCTGCATGAGTTGCACTGGTTGCCAATGTGCTTCCAGGGATGATTCAAGGTGCTAGTTATTACCCATGAACTCCTAGGGCTTGGTTATTGAAGAATTGCCTATCTTTCATGGTTTCTTCCTTGCCAAAAAGAATCAACAAGCTGAGCATGTTCCAAGTCCACTCAGTAAGTCATCTCTTGGGATCCAGGTTCTATGTTCCAGCTTACCCACTGGAATGAAGTCCCATCTAGGATCCAGATAGTTCCCATCCTGATATTAATGTGGAAGGCCTTAAAAGCCTGGCTGTTTTCCTAGCTTTTGGGGTAGAGTGATAGAATCCTATGTTGAATGTGCTTAACATATGCTTCCGTATGTTGTCAGCCCATTATAGATATTTAGTTGGTTCTCTATCTTGTTTATTTAGTCCATTATGTTTTCTGTGTTTTCTTTATATTGTGAGCTATCCAGAGTCAGTCTGGAATTGGGTGCTATCAAAACTGAATAACAAATAAATAAAACAATCAATAATATTGTTGATAATTGCATGGATTTGATATCATGATGAAAATAAACAAGTTTATATCTAAAAAAATTACATCTAAAAAATAGAGAGGTGGCTTAACAACTGGAATGCAATTTATTCTGAAAGAGGTGATACTGCCTCTAACTCATCATTGGGAAGACTTCTTGATCCCATCCTATCCCTGCACTCACAATTGCTTAAGTGGGAAAGAGAGAATTCATGCCAACTCCTAAATCAGTCTGATATGATGGCAGTTATCCAGGTCTTGGCATGATCATAGGCTAGCCCTAAGGAATATCTGGAAAGTTCCATAATATAAAAAGTTCCATAATATAAAATGTGGCAGTTAATGTGTCAACTTGTGCATAATATAGCAAAGCTTCAAAATCTTCACTAATTGTCATTTATTTTCCAATTTCATTTCAAATGTTGCTTGTAATTATAAACACTTTAAATAGCTTAAGCTGTTCCCAAATTGTCTTGATCTGGCTGAGGACTCCAAGGAAGCCAATTATGGAGTATATTGATGCAGACATTCACAGTAAGCATCAATCCAGTGTTGATGAGCTTCCAGGCTAATAGGCCATAGTCTAATTATCTGGTATCCTGATGTTTCGCCAGCAAGCATGGCTGGCATCTTGAGAAGTGAAAGTGATCTGCTGTATAATGTACTTTCTTGGAAGCTCACAGGCAATTGAGCAGGAACTGACTGAGTTCTTGTGTTTGTAACAGAACTAATCTCTAATTGGATCACATCATTGGAATTTTGAAAAACCAGTTTCTGATTGGTTCCTTGCCTCAGTCAATTAGTAATTGGTCTATTAGCTCCTTTGGAACTGATCTATGATTGGCTGTCCTTGAAACATGCTACTGCTGCTTTTAATTTAGTTGAGACTATTGTAGATTCCAAATGGGGTTGATTAATTAAGGGTTGTTGTATTTTGTTGGAAAAATATAAAAAATATATTTTACAAAATATAAATATAAAAATATAAATAATTAGTCTTGTTTAACAGGCATATGCAGTATAAAGTTGAAAATTAGGATATTATAACATTGCAGCAAAAATAACCAGACTGAGGTAGAAATTAGAGCTTACAAGCTTTTAGCTCAGGGGTGTCAAACTGGTGACCGGTGGGCCGGATGCATCATGTGCAGGCCACTTCCACCCCAGCTACACAAAGGCAAAAAACGTTGCAATACGTCACGTGATGTCACGTGATGCAATCGAGTTTGACACCCCTGCTTTAGCTTTTGTTTCAAAGAATCTGATAAGTAATTTAATAATAAGCAGCAGGTTGATTCTTTGAATTCTTTGCTAATTACAGTAAAGTAGAAAAAATAATATCTTCCGCTGAAAGTAATATTCTGGTGCAACACCAAAGGCCTTTCTATTTCTATCTAGTTCACTGTATTTCTAACACAGTGATGCTGTGGACATCCTATCTCAATATCTAGGGGGTGTTGGGGAATGAATAGGGTGAAACGGGCTTTGACTCAGCCTAAGCAACACAGAGTGACTGGGAGTCTCTAGAGAAAAGGTTCTTCCATCTTTAGTTCTGGGCATGGGCGGGTTCTACTTACCTTTACTACGGTTCGCAATGGGGCCGCACGTGCGCTCTTCTGCGCATGCACATATTTTGATGACATCGGGGTTGTCAGGCGGAGCCTCCTGCCAGTTTTACTACCGGTTCTATAGAACTGGTGCGAACTGAGGGCAACCCACCACTGGTTCTGGGTGGTGGTGGTTGTGAAGAAGAGGTGGTAGCTGTGGCTAGGAGGGTCTATGTACACTTTTGAGTGGTGTGCCAGTTGTACCCATGACTGGGCTGGGAGGCCCTGCTTACAGTAACTCTGTCCTTGTAACCTTTGGTATAGACTACAGTAACATGCTGTACATGGGACTGTCCTTGAGGAGCATTCAGAAATTTCAAGTGGAGCAAAATGCAGCTGCGTGGGTAGTAAATGGAGCCAGATATTTGGCACATGTAACACCACTTCTGCCTGAGCTGTGTTAGTTTTCAGTATATATCTGGGTGCAATTTAAAGGTTATAACCTTTAAAACCCTATTTGGTTTCGGACCAGGTTACCTGAGGGACTGCCTTTTTTCCAGGGTCTTTAGTCATCCAGCTAGATCAAACAGAATGGGCATGATACAGATCCTGTCATCCAAAGAATGTCAGCTGATGGGGACCAGAAGACAAGTTTTTTTTTTCTGCAGTGGCCCCTCAATGGAGTGGAACATTGTTTTTTTCTACAGTGGCCCCTCAATAGAGCATCCTCCCTTTGAAGATTAGAATGGCCCCAGCCGTGTTTGCCTTTGGTAAGGGCCTAAAAATCTGGCTATGTTCCTGAGTCTGGGGTGCCGAAATGGGGGCCCTATTTCCTGGCTGTATTGCTAATTGACCAAGTATTTTAGCTGCTATAGGTATGCTTATTTTGGATGTTTTTATTGATTTTTTTTATTGTTTAAAAATATTTAGTGTCTTAATTGTAATATTTTTTTGAACTGCAAGCCACACAGTCATTAACATAGATGCTATAGAAACTGAATAAAGTAAATAAATAAATAAATTTCATCATTATTTGTCTTGAAAATAGCATTTTGGGGGTTTCTTGTAGCGATAATCCAGAAATCCATTGGACAACAGTTAGATACCCCCTTACAATAAATATTTATGATTTTTGCCCATTTTGAGTTGTTGGGATGGTACCTTTCTAAAACATTTAAACAAAACTTTCTGGGGGTTGTGGAAATCTTCAGACAAACTTTAAATGATATGCTTGAAAAGGTGTCACATCTTAATTTAATACAGATGAAAAGGAAGCTTGAAAAAAATGCCTTTTTCCAGATTATACTCTTTTAAATTCAGTATGTTATTGTTTATTTGGTTGAATGAACTTTTATTTTATTATATTGTCGAACTGTTGTATTTGTCAACAAAGTGAACCAATTTGAAGAACTTCCTAAAACCAGCATATAAAGAAAGTAAGTGGACCAATGAGAAGGAATAAGTAGAAAGATGCTTAGAAGTACAGTAAATGGACCACATGACTTGTGAGGAATTTCCTCCATCTCTGAGGCAAGGGGAATATTAGGGTCTTTTTGGGAGTGGGGTGAGGCAAAATGTGCTATGTCAAGAGCAACTACTTCAAGACTGCAAAGGGCTGCCTGGCTATTAGCTGGTAGCAATGAGATACACTCATTTTGTTACAGTATGTCTGTCATACTCCTGGATATTTACAGCCCAGATATGATAGCTATAATTCTTATTCCAAGGATTTTTGTGGGGAGAGGCTTCAAGTAAGTTTTTACTTTGGCAACTGTCAAGTCCCTGCTGTTTTCTTGGCAAAGCTTTCTGGAAGTGTTTGGCCACTGCCTCCACCCCAGAACTGAGTGAGAGTGACTACTATCCCAAGGTTCCCAGCTGGCTTTGTGCCTAAGGTGAGACCATAATTCATGGTCTCCCAGTTTCTTGCCTGATGCCTTAATCACTACATCAAATTGACCCTCTATTCTAGGAATTAGAAAACCATTTATTTTATAATTGTTTCCCACACAAAACCATGGTATTTCTAAAATTTAGCAGTCCAGTTAGAGAGGTAGCAGCCTTAGAAAACAGGCCATTGGGTTGCACGAGGCTCAAGGCTGGAGATTGTCTGTTTCATTCAAACTGAATGCGAAGACATCCACAGAAGAGATAGAGAGGGAGGCTGAAATGCCTGTTGTGATGTAAACTCTCTTCCTTACGATGTACTTGCAGGCAATGTCCCTTCACAAATATTTAAAGGGCAGAACCTGCACTGATACATTACAAGTCACTTTTGCCATTTTGGCATCATTGTGGCTAGTTGCAGATGTCTTTGATTATAAGCACAATGACTAGGTGGCTCAGTGGCTAAGACACTGAGCTTGTCGATCAGAAAGGTTGGCAGTTCGGCGGTTTTAATCCCTAGTACAGGTCTCCTGTACTAGATGACTAGATGACCTCCAAGGTCCCTTTCAACTCTATTACTGTTACTGTTTACCAGAGAGGTCTTCTCTGATTTAAATGGCCCTAGAAATGTCTTTTGAACCTGGAACATCCTGCATTACAAAGCATGCATTTTACCAGGAAGCAATTAAAAATTATAACTTCCAAGCAGCTGAACAACTATATCCACTGTGCCCATTTAGAAATTGTTAGTGACTTTTGAAGAATCTTAAGATTTCTTAATATTTGTCTTCTAAAGCCAATACTACACTTCTATATTGTTTTGAGACTCTGAAGTGTTTTCAAGCTTATCATTTTGCGTTTGCTGAGGTTCTTGACTTTAATCCAAGGTTGAAAAGCCATTCCTCTTGAAATATTATTAGGACAGCAATGTTTGCATGAATTCCTACTTTACTTCAAATATTTAAAAATTCTTCTACTGTAGAAGACAAATTTCACTGCAGAATGACTAGGGAATATTTATTTTAGTCTGATATGAAAAGTGCTTTTTTACAATTCTACAGCAATCTTCAGTTTTCTTAGAAAATACAGGGGAAGATAGAGAGAGATGCAAGGAGACCTTACCTAGAGTCTGACCGGCGAGTACTCTCCCATTCTCCCCTAGGACAGCAGCCCGTGCATGCCTTTCATTTGAATATTGTACAAATGCATAGCCTTTGTGCACAGAGCAGCCCACCACTCTGCCATATTTAGAGAAGATGGTTTCTACATCTGACTTCTTGACCACTGCTGTGTTGAGGTTCCCAATGAAGACCCTGGAGTTGATGGACTTGGGATCATTCTTGTTTGTGATGTTACTTGTCTGTACTTTCAATGACATCTTGACACCTGAGTAAGCAAGATAAGGAGGATCAGGAAGGCACTAACAACCTATGTTAAGGTCCATCAATGGAAGCAATGGTGTACATATGAGCTTATTGCTAAGACCAGCCATCAAAACGTGCAGAACACTAAGTGAATTTGAAACAAGGTGCAGAGTTTCATAACATTGGTATAGTTTTTAAACAGTGTAAATCCTGAAACAATTTAAAACAATCTCACTCAGACTCCTGCAAAGGAGTGTATAATAGTGGATCATATACTTCTATGCAACAGAAGTGGTTTTGCCTATATTCATGGCCCCCTAAGGCTGTGTCCCACATCTGTTTATGGCACAAATATGTGCCAGCAGCATAGTTTTTTCTGCAGTTTCCCCAGGCCATTGCTTTCATCTCATCCCAAGCCCAATAGCAATAGAGGTTTAAGTTGTCCTCTAGCTGTGGAAGTTTTGTTTTCTTGTAATGCTGATGGCATCCTATGACAGACACAAATCCATTACATTGGAAGTCAGGCAATTTCAGGTGACAAGTAGTGGCATTACAGAGACCCTTACTGCCCATTTAAGGCTGATGTGAGCATCCAACCTCTGCATGGTTTTTTGTCAGTCTCATCTATTGCCTTTCTGCTGATGTTTCTCTAAAAACTTGAACACTGCAACCCTGTACCAGTGTTACATGGTTTTGCACAACAATGCTAGAGGTCTAGCATATTAATTCATACTGGGTTCCTGGATGCAGAGACATATTTTCCCTCGTGCCATCACTCTGCTGAGCACCTAATTCCCACAGTACTGCCTTATGCTTAAGCATATTTACACAGGTAGTATGACTCTAGTACTATTACCCCTCGTCCTTTTGGTATCATTATTATGATTATTATTACTCTGTTGTTTTCCATGTACACTGAGAGCTTCTATACTGGAGACAAATTTCTTGTGTGTCTAATTACACTTGACCATTTAAAATAAAGTATTCTATGCTGCCCCTGTCTAGTTAAATGCAAACAGCTCTCTATCACAAGCAGTACAATATGAAACGTCTTGTCCAGAGTAATAGAAGTAGCTGTGCTTGGTAAATTTTAAATGGTCTATTTGAATTGCATAATTGTACAAACCTCTTAGTTAGCAATGCTACAAATGCTTCCACTTTGTGGTTCTTGTTAACTTAGTGCAAGGCTGAATTAGTAAATTAATGGAATGACAGGACCAATTCCCATTGACATTTGAACAAAACAGAGAATCTGAAAGTTGGTATTTGTTTCTTATATAAATAAATGAGATAAATTCCAAATAAGTGTGCTGTTTGGGACTCAATGCCTCTTATCATCCTGGTGTTTCCCCCCCACTTTATTTATTTAGTTATTTTAAAATAGTTATACAACTGTCTAGAATAACAATGCTGATGGTACTCAAAACTGTAAA
Organism: Arizona elegans; assembly: GCA_022577455.1. Lineage (NCBI taxonomy): Eukaryota > Metazoa > Chordata > Lepidosauria > Squamata > Colubridae > Arizona > Arizona elegans. Next base: position 175,883,469 of record JAKOOJ010000002.1, on the reverse strand, counting down.
AATAATGAAGCCCCAAACCATTGGAATAAAACTCAATAAAAATTCTATGGAAAACTATAAAAACTCATTGAATTTCAGGATGGCACTTGTCTATTCATCCAGAAACCATCTTACTGCTTAGTTTATGGTAGCATGACATGTGGGGAAAAAACAAGGAAGGGTCTTAAAGATGATGGACAGTCTAATTCATTCCATTCCTGTAATAGTGTTTTGATTAGCAGCTTTTCCTCCATTGGTTATTTATGTTCAGAAGAGGACAACAGGGTGGAGGATTCAACCAGTTTCTTTGCCTATCACACTATATAGGCATAATTCAGATGGCACATTTGGTAATGACTTAGAGGCAGGAATGAGGAGTGGCAATGGAAGCAGAAAACTGCATGCTGGTATATTTTCTGTTGACTTCAGCAGTCCATCTTTGAAAGGTGGGATAGAAAAAATTGGCCAAAAGTTTCCTTTATTAAAGTTTGTTTCTTGTAGCATTGAGGAAGAAAGTGTTTAACTATTTCAGTTTCTGTTTGTCTAAAGATAGCCAGTTCCAAAGAGCAAATTCTGTAGGCTAAGGATCAAGGAGGTCTGCTGCATTATTTCATTCCACCTCCATCTATATTCATCTACAGATTAAGAAGGCAGCATCTTCTTACTGCTCTTCATTGCACCCTGTTCAAATCCTATCCTTCCTGGGCATTTGCCATATTTGTTCAAGCAATTGAACAAATTGCTCTAGCAAGAGTCTCTAGCAAGAGTCACCTGCCTACGATTTTGATTACAAATCACCTTAAAGAGGAAGGCTGAACACTGTTTTAATATACAGAGCAATGCTAGCCTTGGAATATCACTGAGCAAATCAGATTCACCTTTCCCATTGTTCTCATGCCTTATAAATGATTCATGCCCCCAGAGCAATCCAGATGGATTTGCACTCTGAGGATGCAATCTGAACAGAATATAGAGCCAGACTTCATATTTCACTCCTCATGATGCAGCAACGGCATAATCAGTATGAGTGTCTCAGGTCCCTGTTAGTAATTCTAAAAATCAAGACTCATGAAACAAGAACCTGAATACTCATTTGTTCCAGAGAGCCCATTAGTCATTCTGGTTGGAATCCTTTATTCATAGTAAGAGTGACTGGGGCATGTATGTGCATAAGAACTGATGATGTATGGTGGATGTTTGTGATGGAATAGTAATATTAACAGCCTCATATTAAAATGACTTCAAGGAAGACTAGTTGTGAAAATAGTGATATGGAATCAGGCTAGAACATTTACATTAACTTTATTTAATATATTTCAGTGGGAATCTTGCTTTTGCTTGTGTATATAACGGGGGATGAGGATTTAGAAAGATTGTGTCCTCTGCTAAAGGTTGTTAGTTGGCAATCACTCCCAAATATTGACTCATTTTGCACCCATCTGACACCCGAAGCTTTTCGCAATATATCTTTTTTTAAACATTCTAAATTGTTCTGATTTAGCCCCTTTCAGGAAACAAAGAATTAGACCCTCTTCTCTCTCCATATTGGGAGCACAGTGGCTTGCATGGTTAGGATGCTGGGTTGGAGGTTACAAGCTTGCGTTCAAGACTTGAGTGATGCAATGGGGTGGGGTTCTCTCTAGCTCCTGCTGGAGACATGAAAGGAGCCCCCATCACCGGGTAATGGTGATGTCACTGGTTAATCCGGAAGCCCCTCAGTGCTTTTGACATGAGTGCAATGCAATCTCCATATTAGGGTTCAAACTGATGCCCTAAATTTATTGCAGGATAAGAAAGGCATAAACATGTTACCAGTAGCTCCAACTTTAAAGCTATGCAATTTCAACCTTTCTAAATCCAGCTGGACTCCTGGTAACTACATGGTTTTCTTTGTGACAGGATGAAAGGATTTGGTGTTTCTTATTTCTGGGATGTTTTCCAATTTCCCCAGGAATTTCCTAGTGGTTCCACACTGAGGTTTGATCCAGACCTGATTCTCCATAGGTTTTCTGAGACCAGGCAAAATGATCTGCAGTGAATTTAGCTGTAGAATCCTCTATAACTGATAATAGTTCCTTTTCACAAAGTAAAACAAGACAAAAATCTGTATTTTTACCCATCAAATTAAGTGACTATAGCTCTTTTCAGCAGAAGACACCTTGGGTTACCTGCCTGCAATGCAACTACTGAAAATGGGAAGAAGAAAAAAAACAGCAATTCAAATTTGGCGCTATAAACTTGACTTGATACACAAAGATTCAAAGGAAGTCAGATTCTTAAGAGAAGTGCCCCAAGCCATCTGCCTCCATACATTGCAGAAGTACATAATCTGTTAGGTCCCACAAACATAACTTCTTGCCATTAGCTATGCTAGATGGGGTTAGAATCATAGGCTCATATGGCTGGAAGGGACCTTGGAAGTCTTCTAGTCCAATCTTTCTGCCCATGGCAGGAGATGTTACATCATCACAGACAAATGGTTGTCCCATCCTTTCTTGAAAACTTCCAGCAATGATGCACCTGCAACTTTGGGAAGGAAGCTGTTCCATTGGTTAATTGTTCTCACTGTCAAGAAGTTTCTCCTTAGTTCCATGTTTGATCTCTCTTTAATGAGCTTCCACATGGTGCTTCTTGTCAGGAGCTTTGAAAAATAAGTTGACCCCCACCTTTCTCTGGCAGCCCCTCATGTAATGGAAGACAGCTATCATGTCTCTCTTTATTCTTCTCTTATTAGGCTAGACATACGTGGTTCCCTTAACCATTCCTCGTTTGGTTTATCCTGCAGATCCCTTATCATCTTAGTTACTCTTCTCTGCATTCTTTCTAGGGTCTCAGCATATTTTTTGTAACATGGTGACCAGGGTTAATTTAAGGATTTTTTTTTTAAAATGTGGTGACCAGGGTTAATTTAAGGGTTACTTTTTTATTTAATGTGGTGACCAGGGTTAATGGGGTTTGAAATCCCCCCAAAATCTGGAGGGTAAAAAGTTGCTTGTCTCTGTATCAGTTTTGTTCCCTTGTCCATACACTTGCAATATCTCAAGCTCTTTCCATTTTATTTCTGATGAACAGTGTGAATTTTTTTTTAAAAAATAAAAACTTGCCAAGCAAAATTCTTGACTGCCTCTGTTAAAAGATAAATATGGATATGGTGATGCTTTCTTTTCTGCCTGTATACAGCATGGAATCCTTTTCACAAAACGCTGGTGTACGATGCCATGTTCTTCTGAGGTTTCCATCTGAACAATGAGTTAGCAATGAAATCCAGCATCTGATAAACTTTCCATCTTTCTTGTAATCCCTATTCTCTTAACAAGATGAAAGAAAAGAGTTGAATGGAATGAGTTATTTTTCACTCCAGAGTATCAGTTTACACCGAGGTTTGGCCTGATTGATTGCAAACACCTCCTGGACACTTGTTAAAAGCCTAAGAGACTATGCTAGTTTCCACTCCACCTTCAGTGAATTATAGTTTGCCTTAGCAAAAACATTAATTTGTTTCTGTGAGCAAATGGAAAAACTGTATGCTCAAATACATAATGGCATCTGAAAACCAATAGTGCACCATTAGAGAATAGACCTCAGTCATTCGTGGTGAATTTCATTGCTGAGAGAAAAAACTGTTTACAAACACTGTGTAAAGCCATACAAATGTTTGATTCAGCCTAAATAATGCATTCATTAATGCATATCTCAGAATATTGCTGCCAATGTTGTGTTTGAAAAGAATGTTATTAGTTTTCTTAGTACTTTATTATTTTTCCTGTTGCCTTTATTGTCATACTTAACTAGTAATTTAATAATCCTCAAGTAATCTTGAGAGAAGCAGATTAATGGTTTTGCTGTAAAAATGATGCACTGAAGCTAGTATACCACGAAGGCTTACTGAGTACTGGAGACATCAAATTGGCCTACAAGAAAGACAAATGAAGAATAGAACAGAGACATGGCCAGACAAAGTATTGCAGGCCCAGTACATTAAAAAAAAAAGCAGGCAAAGCAAATAATCATAAGAACAAGAAAGGTGAAGAAAGAGATGGAAGGGTTGGATTCCTGCTGCAAAAGGCCAAGTCTTACGAACAAATGTTAACAAAACCAGAATTGAGAAGACATCAACAGATAGCAAATGTGATGTTTACAAAGAAGCTGAAGAAAGACTGAACTACCTAGTTAGCTGCTGCAAGAAGCTCACACAGATTGATTACAAATAATGGTAGGACAAAGTAGCAATAATGGTGCATTGGGATATTTGCAAGAAATAGCACTTGCCTAGAAGCAACCGTTGGATCCACAAAATAGACAAAGTAATAGAAAATGAAGAAGCTGAAGGGTATAGGGCCTTTAGGACTGAAAGAGACAACCATAGTGCTGAAGCATCCAGACCATCACTTGAACGCCATTGGCATTGACAAGATCACCGTTGGTCAATTGCAAAAGGCAGCTTCACCTGGAACAGCTTACATCCTGCAATGATGCCTTTAGCACTATCAACATCTGTCTATCCCAAATCGTTGGGAAGGACTCAATAGGTGGTTAAAAAGTGTCAAATCCACTCTATATATTTGTGCAACCAATTATAATTTATTAAGTGTATGTGCCTCCCAACTACGAGTGGTGCAGTGGCCTAGAGGTGGAGCTCTGGCTTCACAATCAGGAGGCTTTGAGTTCAATCCTAGATAGAGGCAGATATTCCTCTCTCTGGGAACAATGAGGATATATCTGCTGAACAAAACTCTGCATTGGCAACAGGAAGGGTATAAACACTCAGCTCCATTCAGTTACCCAGACTCCATCCTGCAAGGGACTATGGGGTTGTTAAAAGAAAGATGATGATGTGCCACCCAACTCCCACCAACTCTCGGCAGCTTATAAATGTTGAAGCATTTTAAAACTAAGAACTATAGAAAACATGCATAGAAACACATAAAGCATCACAAGATAGAAGAACAAGAATGGCAAATAAATAAACCAGAAGGGAAGAGGAAAAAAAATGGGGTGTGGGTATGCATCAGTCATCTTTGTAATGTACAGAGATTGGAAAGGAGACCAACAAACCTTGATTTTAACACTTTGCCGAAATAAATATAACAATGAAAGGGCACTGTTCGTTTCTTTATAATAACATAAGATAATATAAAAATGCAATTGGATTAATTCAAAAGCTATCTAGTCCAACATTTTGTATCTCATAGCACCTGATCAGCTGCATTCAGGAAACCCATAGGCATGGGAAATCTGTGACTTGTCATTCTCAATAGTTACTCTTTAGCATTTATGATATACCGTATGTATGATTCAGGAGACAGTATATACATCAGGACTAGTCATCATTAATAGAACAATGGATTTGTTTAGTTCCCGCTTAAAATCATTCAAATGGATGGTCAACATATCTGATGGAAGTGAATTACATAGATTAATTAGGCTCTGTAAATTACTTCCTTTTATTGGCCATTCATCTGCCTGAATTTAATTTAGATAGATTTTCTATGTGAGTAAGAAAATTTAGAATATCTCCAATTAGATTACATATCATACCTGCTTTTATATACATCTCTCTTTGCTCCAAACTCCAATCTGTACATCTAGGGAACCTTCTAAAACTCCTTAATCATGTTGATTTGCCTTTATCTTTTCTATCTATATTATTTATTAAGCATTTTGACCAATAGAATAGAATAGGATAACAGAGTTGGAAGGGACCCTGGAGGTCTTCTAATCCAACCCCCTGTTTAGGCATTTCAGACAAATGGTTGTCCAATCTCTTCTTTAAATGTACAACTTCTGGAAGCAAATTGTTCCACTGATTAATTGTTCTAACTGTCAGGAAATTTCTCCTTAGTTCTAGGTTGCTTCTCTCCTTGATTAGTTTCCACCCAAATTGTTCAATGTATTCCATTTGCATTTTTACCAAAGAGCTATACATAGTGATTTGGTGATTCCAAACTGGAACTCACTGGTTAAAAAACACACACCAAGATTTGAGGAGAAAATTAGCATGGAGAAGCATAGTATTGTAGGAAAAAACCTGACAGCCATTCAATCCCCTTTATGTAAGAAGTGCATATCTGGAGAAGAGTATTTGAAAATGCTTCCAAATATTGTCCAGCTAGAAATATATTGTTTATGTATGTGAACTGGATTGACTCCACTGCAGATTGGAGCTGAATGAAGGGTTTACAAGACCAATGTTATAAGCTCAGCATTGGTTTACAAGACCAATGTAATAAGCAAAGCTTTTCACAAAATGTTGAATTTTAGCACATATCTTACAAAGAAGTGCATCTTGGGAAAATGGTGTACTTAATATTGGCATTCTTATTCCCGTGTTGCCATGCATCACACTATGCTCTTTGGCTGGCCAGTACCACATATGCTTTGTTTACAGATTCAGTCAGTTGAGATGGAATCAAAAGTGTGTGTGATTTTGTGTGTATGTGTGTCATCTGTGATTGAACATGCAGCAGAAATGTTACCCAGGAGCTAAGTTATATTTTATTCACAAAATTATTTTTTTTTATTGATCTTGCAGCCAACTGTCAATCACCAGGTAATGAGCCACCGCAATGGGAAGAGAAAAGAAGGCCATCATTAATGAGCAAGTTCATAGGAGTATGAAGAACCAACACATTGAAGATGGACTGAGCATTGGGTAGAAACAGACTGATATTTCTGATTCTTCCTGGGTTATTAGTTATTGCCCGTTTTCAGATTTAAATCTGAAATTGAGTGTCTTTATTATGAAAGTAATTCAATAATTCATTATTTATTAGATAAGCTTATATAGCTGCTCATCTACCAGAAGGAACTCCGGGTGACAAACAAAATAAAAAACACAATAAACGTTATGATTACCTATCACCTCTCAGGAGTCCTTGGTGGACACACAAAATTCAACAGCACAAGGACTCTGTCCATTTTCTCAGGGATAACCAGATTGAACTCAGTACAGACGAGGCTAAAACATATGAGGAACGGTTTCAGGAATTGGATATGTCTAGTCTAGAGAAAAGAAGGATTTCCCCTGATCCCTCTTTATCAAATCAGCACAAATAGGATTGTTGTGCAACTATCTGAGGATACAGTAAGGGCAGAGAACTAAATACATTTTGCTCTTATCATTTATTAAGATAATCCTTAGTACAGGCTTGTACTGTATCTGTGCTCAATCAGACTTGTTCTTTGTCTTTTTCAAATGATGCTGTAGGCACCTCTTGCATCACTTCATTTCTTACAGCTGCTCCAAAAACCATGGAGCCATTCAGGATCCACATGGACACAAATGCTGCATAGACATGATCTGATCCAAGGTTGCCATCACTGCTTATTCCAAGCAATGACCAATTGAATCCTCCTCTGTGCAGTTGAGTCAGCCAATAGAAATTGGTGGTAATGTATGACATCTCCAGATCATATCACCATTGTCCCTGTAATGAAAACATTACAATATAATAGTCCTGTCCATCAATCTCAAAGGTGCTTTTTCCAAAAGGTAACCAAGAAAGATTAACCAAGAAAGTCCAACTGACTTTTGGAAAAAGTACCTTTGGGACATCCATGACCTGGATGATTGAGAATCTCCACAGACATCCCGTCCATCAGGTTCCTCCTGCCCCCCTCCCTCAATTCCTTGGGTCATTAAGGACTTACAGAAAGCAACATCTGTGCCTATACCAAGAATGCAAAATTGGCAGATGAGTCTTGCCAACTCGGCAACTTGTCCGCTATATAATTAACTTATAATTGATCTTAGTTTCAATTATGGAAGTATGGAAGTATGACCACTTCAGTAGATTAAGATCAGAGTTCATTATACGTATAGGAATTACAAACAAGATTAAAATTACATTTCAACTAATTAGGTGTTTCAACAACACCACTAATTTAAATTGGCTTCCTGCATGCTTGCAGTACAGAGTTCGGTGCATGGTGAAAACATCTGTGGGTTTTCCATTAGACTGAAGGTGCCATTATTACATTGAGATTATGCAACGAGAGACACACACTGGCTGAGCTATTTACAATTCTGGGTTGGTCTCCAATACTTACCTGGTTCTTGAAATCTCCACTTATGAGACATACAAATTAAGAAATATAGATATGTTTCTGTGTGATCCTTGTTTCACCTTTTCTGCCTATGAGCCTGATATTAATTCTTCCTTGCTTTCAGTGGTTGAGGAAACCTTCAGATCTGAAGCATAGCAAATACGGGTGGGTTGTGACCAGGCATGGTATTCACTTACCTTCGCTACTGGTTCGCAAATGTATGCTCACACACGCCTCCTCCATGCATGCAGAGCCTTCTGTGCATGTGCAGAGGGTCAAAAATGGGATATGATGACAAAGGTGTTGGTTCTCACCTTTAAAGCGCTCCATGTCCTAGGACCAGGGTATTTACGAGACCGCCTTCTGCTACCGATAACCTCCCACCAGCCAATATGCTCTCACAGAGAGGGCCTCCTCAGGGTGCCGTCAGTCAAGCAATGTCGGCTGGCGGCCCCCAGGGGAGAGCCTTCTCTGTGGGAGCACCCGGCCTCTGGAACGAGCTACCTCCTGGAATATGACTGATCCCGGATCTCTGCACTTTCCATAAGGCCCTGAAGACATTTTTATTTCAGCAAGCCGGCCTGGCCTGAATAGGTTTTATGGGTTAGTTTTTAATTGTATAGCTTGGGGTTTTAAATTGGGAGGCCGATTAATTTAATTTATTTTTAGTTATCTTAACTTTTATATTGTATGTTATTTTAATTTTCGGCTGTTCACCGCCCTGAGTCCCTTCGGGGAGAAGGGTGGTATATAAATTCAATAAATAATAATAATAATAAACTAGGCAGGTAGGCAGAGATGTCCAGGTGGGTGGGCGGAGCCTCCTACCGCCGGTGCTACCGGATCGTGCAATCCAGATAGAGCTGGCTGAATTTCACCACTGGTTGTGACTGACAGGTTTCCAGAGGAAATGAGCAGCTATAATTGCTTTTCCACTTATAAGAAAGCAATAGTTATTATTCCAAGAAGTCATCGCAATAAATATGACCAATGTCTAGAAAAGGAATAACATTTTTTTTTTGCCAGATGATTGGCTGATTATTTATCTGGATGTTAATATATGCCCACAACCGCAATATTAGAACTATAGTACCCTAAAAGAGGGAATCAGATGGAAATATGCAATTTAAAATTAATAGTGGTCTTATTGAGTAAATTTGATTTTAATTTTCTTTATGCCAGATGTGATAAGCATATCAAAGATGGGTTAATTGTGGCTTTTACTAAGGATAAAACAGATTTATTCTCCTGAGCTAGCGGTGCTTATATTTCACACATTTGAACCTAACATGCCATCTAGACAACAACAGACCTCCTATGAATCTAATATGCTCTTTAGACAATAACAACGAACCTCCTATTTCCAAACCACCAGGAACAGCACAGAGGCAAATGGACAGAGATCAAAATAGAACATATTTATTCTGTATAGAATTCCTAAGATGATCAGAGCATATGAAGCAGGAAGAAGTTAAGATGGTGACAACTAGCAGCTCTCGTTATAAGCTCCTGTGTTGTAACTAGACCAACACCCCCCAGCTGACTCACCAAACTTACTATCCAGAGGCAAGAAAATCAGACCAGTCCAGGTAAGTGAAAACTGGGGACCATAAATCCAATAAAGTGAAGATTTACAAAGAATGGGATTGGAAGAGACCAAAGATAATCTAGTTCCGCCTTCTGTTCTCCCAGTAGTGCCCAGTCTGATGCCCTGAATAGTCCACAAGCAGGATAAGACTAAGTAGCACATTCTTATATGTGAATCCCAGCAATTATTGTATTAACTTGCAATTGGTTCCATCCCCCTTTAAAGCCAGATAAGTAAATGGTCATTATTGCATCTTCTGGTAGTGATTCACTATAACTTATGGGAAGGAGTCTTTTCAGAAGGAACATGAAATACTAATTAACACAATTAACTGAAAAACCATATTTGTCAATCACACACATAATAACAGAATAATAAAAGGTTATGCCCAGCAATATAACAGAATTGGAAGGGACCTTGGAGGTCTTCTAGTCTAACCCTGTACCATTTCAGACAAGCCTAAATCCACTCTTTTCTTAAATGCCTCCAGTGATGGAGCACCCACAACTTCTGAAGGTGTTCATAATCAGTTTAAAATTTATGAAGACCTAATAATCAGAACAAGCCTATCTCAGTAGTTTAGTGAGCAGTTACTCTATTCCTTGCTGCTTTCTGTTTTTCTCATCTATTTCAAAATCCGTTTGCTACTGAAAGAATCCATGGAGACCTTGTGAATGATTTTGACTGGTACTGCAGAGTGATCTTTACCTACATTTATACTTTGCCTTTGACTTAAGGTGGACATAGCCCTTCCTCCTCCATTTTCTTCTCACAACAGCTACTCTGTAAGATAGGTTGGGGTGAGAGCGAGTGACTATCTTAGAGTCACCCAGTGAATTTCTACAAGTCAGGGTGGATTTTAAACCTGGGTTTCTTCAGTTTAGTCCAACATTTACAGCTTTCAAAAGGTTAAGTTTACACTAAATGTCTACATTCAGAGATTGAATGTCAAATGCTATAAGAGATATAAGAATTATGTCCATTTCGGTACTAAATGGACATTACACACAGCTCAGCAACAGTGGTGGGTTGCTACTGGTTTGCCCCGGATCGGGCGAACTGGTAGCGGTGGCGGTGGGAGACTCCACCTACCTGCCCGGATGTCTCTGCACATGTGCAGAAGCATCACGCATGCGCACGAGTGCCCATGCACCCACGAGCAAACCGATAGCAACGGGGTTTGAAACCCACTACTGCCCAGCAAGGTAATTCTTCTAGTGTGGTATGATTTGGTTGTTGTGGCCTGTCAGCGGCCTGTACAGTTAGTAGCTGATTCCGACAGCGAGGAGGCTGGAGTGGTGCTGCGCCAGCAGCCTGTGCAGCTGTGCTTGAGTCAGACAATGAGGAGGCTGGAAGAGATGTGGTGCCAGAGGCGGGGATTCAGCCAGGGCCTTCAGAACCTCCAGAAGCTCCCATAAGTGAAGAGGAAGAAGAGAAGGAGCCTCTTCTCGATGCACGAGCTCGCAGAGCTCTTAAAAGGCAGGAGTGGCTCCTCAGGAGGAGGCCTCCTTGAGAGTAAGGCTGGGGGCTAATTGGCCACTCCCCTAGCCTATTTAAGGAAGGACGATGACTGATGCAATTTGCAGGAAACAACTTCGTTCATATTTCTTTGCGTCTTAATTCCAGAAACGTTTGATTCGGCTCTTGTTTCTCTCTTGTCAATTTTCCTGCAAATTGCTTCTGGGCATTCTGCCAACCACAGTAAGATTATGGTTATCTGAAATACTGTGCCTCAGAATTCAGTTATTATTCTTTGGATTCTTGTTGGCTGCTAATGAAGTTAAATTAACAGCCCTTGTTCAGAAAAGACTGATTTAAACTGTACTTGTATTCGAACAACTACTAAGAAATGTCATTAGTAGTCCTTAATTAGTAAACTAAGGTTTGTATGGACTTTGTGTGTGCTGCGTTCTTTGGGGTCCGTAGCTGGGGCAGAACATTGGTTTGCAGCTAAGAGGAAGGCAGATGAAGCCAGCAACTTAGAATCAAAGACGTGTTGACGTCCAAGCAAAGCCAAGATTCCAGATTATAGACAGAAGAGTAGGAATGGAATTGAACAGTGTTGAAAGACAACAGAGTTTGATCCCACAAGGAGTTTAACAAGATTGCCAAGTTAAGAAAGATCTGGCAGTCATATGGGAAGAAAGCTGGCAGTGACTTAATAGGTGCATTTAAAACAGAAAATAGGAACATAGAAAATAAAGTTCTGTGAAGAGTTAGCATAACCCATACACAGTGGTGGGATTCAAGTAATTGAACAATTGGTTTTCTGCCCTAATGATTTCTTCCAACAACTAGTTTGCCAAATTGCTCAGAAAGTTAACAACTGATTCTCCCGAAGTGGTGCAAACTGGCTGAATCCCACCACTGCCCATACAGATTTTACCTACCTTAATATAAATTCCTGTTTAGCACAGACTTGACAAACTCCTCCCCCCCCCAAAAAAAACCTTAATGGGAGAAAGAAAAAGAAACACATTAAAATTGTTAATTTTAAAAATATTTTCCCCTGCATACATTATTTTAAAAGCTCTGGAACAGTCTATTAAGACTGATAGTGAAGCTATCTATTGGCCTGCTAGAAAATCAGAAGAAAAATGAAACGTTTTCATGTAAACATTGTCTGGCATTGTTGCAGGCAGAGTTTTTTTTTTTAAGTGCTTTTACCAGAACAGTTTAGATACAGGCATATATACTCTGTGAAGATGGTATTCCTTGGGGTAAATTTAGTAAACATGTTTCGATGTAGCTTCTTTGCTAGGCTTCAAATTATACTGTGGTTCTGTTGGATGGGTTCAGTAACTGGGTGAAGGTTAGTTTTAAGGACTTAAAACACTATTTTGACAAAAACAGTGTCATAGGATATTGTTATTATGTGCCTTAGAAACGCATGATGTCCTGCATTGCAAAAATATTGCAAAAATATCCCCAAGTAATCTCAACAGGTGCAGTTATCATACCAGATAGCTAAAGGGTAATAAATAGACCTAAAGTCATTAAAGCTTCTGCTCACTGCCTGGATTTTGTCACAAGAAGGAAAGATGGGAAAAATGACAATGTCGGCTGACTATTCAAAATGCTTCAGGGTGTATCTATCCACATGATTTTAAAAATATCGGTCCTCCATTTATTTCTTTATTTCTATATTTTTGTTTGGCTTCGATGTTAGGGAAGATCGATTTTTTTAATAAAAACTCTTAAGTGATTTTAAAAATTCTCAGTTTGCTGTCAGTATTCAAGACCACCTTCAGTTAAGCTGCCCAGCAGCACACTATCTGATCTACAAAGACGTATAGAAGAAGAAGAAGAAACCTTTGCATGTGCTCTTGGGCCTCTGCTTGCATCTGTTTATTTCCTTTCAGTATAAATTGAATTGGAACGACTCCATCATTATAACCAGAAGACTCTGAGTTGGGATTTTCAGACATATTGCTTGAAGCCAGAAGCAGTTAAACGTTTCCTTCATAATACCGTATACAAGTTTCAGGCACAGAAAATTGAACAGGATGCACAAGCATAGGAAAGAGGGTCAAATCACTAAGATTTATTGCATGATATATTTTTTTTGTCTATTTCTTTCAAAAATATTCCATACGTCACCCTTTTCCAGGCCTGATTTCAGGCCTGATTTCAGGCCTTTGCAGGTTTTCATGGATACTAATATGAAACAACAAAGTGTAATAACATATGGGAAAAGAAGAAATAACAAAGAGAATAATGCCTGAAATTGAGAGGTGTCATCCTCTATATGTGTCTTTCTATTGTTGGAGATTAAAGTTCAAAGACATCTCACTGACAACAAAGTTACATACTGTCAGGTATGTGATTTTCCCAGTTGCATATAGGAATGTAGGAGAGTGGAAGGCTGAAATTGATGCTTTTAACTATGTTGCTGGAGCACGGATATTGAGAATAATTTGGACCACCAGAAAAATGAAATCATTTAGTACTAGATGAAGTAAGACCAGATTGCTCACCAGAAGCACTATTATCTCTGCAAAATTTCAAACTTAGTACTGTATTTTATAAGCTTATAATTATTTTGAATGGGTAGTCTAGACATAGTTTTCATTAGTTTACAGAGAATGAAAGGAACAAAGTATAGCTCAGAATGTCATCATCTTTGTCAAAAACATTTTGAACATATAGTGTAAAAGATCACTGAAAAAGATCCCGAGGCTTGGAAAAAGCAAAGGAATTGAAAATGAAGCCATGGAAGATGAAGCGGCTAGAACATACTGCTGATAAAATAGGCGAGAGTTTACAGAAGTAGTTGCTAATTAAAAATATCTTAATAAAACAATGTTTATCAAGTTGAAAGTAATATGACTACTGTCTATGAGATTCTCAGTCATCCAGGTCATGGTTGTCCCAAAGGTGCCTTTTTCAAGAGGCAACTGGACTTTCTGGTTTTGAAATAATATCCTTTGGGATACTATGACTACTGAATCACAACAATTGTTGAATATATTACACTTTATCAGAATCTACATGCCATAAAGAGTTGGGTTCAGGAAGAAGAATGTTGATAAAGCATATCAGTAATGTTGATATTATTGAACAAATCATGGAACACATTTGAAACTTGGAAAGTATTTCATGCTCTCCTCTGATGTTTAGTAAACGTTGCTGCATGGATGAAGTTGAGAAGGTTCTCAAATTACATAGCTTGGAGTCCAGGTTTGTCATTGCAGAAATTGTATAATGGCACTGAAACTTACTTGTCAATAAAATCTCTAAGAAGGAATTTCTTAGATATTCCAATGAAGTAAAATTAATTATTTTACAGTGGAGGTGCTTCTTATTTGCATTTCTATATTTCCATTTTCAGGAAGGAAAATAAAATCTATGGACCAAGCAGGGGTGGGTTCTACTTACCTTTACTACTAGTTTTCAATGGGACCGCATGCAGATCACCCATGATGACGTTGTGGCGAGTGGGTGGAGCCTCCCACCGGTTTTACTACCAGTTCTATAGAACCGGACCGAACCAGGAGCAACCCACCACTGGACTAAGAGACGTTTTGTCAGTTTGACTCTTGAAATGAATGTTGAGAACTAAGTCATATCTAATCTTAATGGAGGATCTCTAAATTTATGACCAGCTTGCATTCTGGGGATATTATAGCTTACCACCCCTTGATAAATTGACCCCTGTTTTCAGGCAGAGGAGTGGAGCTGCAGAGAACTATCTTCGTTTTGTCACACAGGTGAATCTACTGCCCTTAGTATTCTTTTTTCAGACTGAACTCTTCAAAAAACATCTTAGCAAAGAAAGAGGGAATGAGTGAATGTGAGAGAGATCAGTGACTAAGAGTAGTCCTGAGTGGGTAAAATCAAAAGTCCAGCTCCATTAAACACCTCAGAATAAGTTCTATTAAGTTCTTTTGCTCTCCACCTCCAATTTTTTTTAGAGGTAGTTCTTCAAAACAGTTTCCAGTCCAAATGTGATATCTATGTTCCTGTTTCTATGCTAGAGGGCTACATTCAAAAGCTTTAGAACAGGATCTGGAGCACTTAGATTCCAATCTCCACTTGCTCATGAAGTTCGCTAATTGTATTTGCTTCAATACCTTCCTCTCATCTTGAACCCATATGCTTGTGGGATTGGAAATATTGAACAAAGGAAAATCATATCTGCTTCTGGAAGAATATAATACAAATGTAATACATACAGATGCAATTTCCAATAAAATATTGCAACCCTGTTTACTCCATCACATAACCCTGCTCTCCCAAAGTTCTCCATTTTCAACCTGTAATTGACTGGACATTTAGGATTGGATGGTAAATGTCGACACAGTTGTGCTGGAGCCCCTAAATTAATTTAGAAGCTTTGCTGATTGCTTAGCAGCTCATATTTTTTATTGGTCAACAGCTGATATTTGAGAGTCGCTCCTGAATGGTACTCTTCAATTTGCCAACATGTGAATCAGAGAAGCTTAAGCCAACATAAATATTGTATTGCATTCCACTGGGTTTGTTGAGAGTGTAAATCAAAGCTGTCAAGTGCTATCTGCTATTGGTGTGTAATATGACATACACATAGATGTTGCATTATACTGCACCACCAAGGCAAAAGAGAGCAACCTCTCTAAATTTAGAGTGTGGAATTGGTGTCACAATACAGGACAACAATCAGTGAAAAATCCTTAGATTCATCCAGATGTAGAGGTGAAATATTGTTAGAACCAGAGTATGTACTTGAAAAGAATTCTGTTCATTTCACAATCAACACAAATCAAAGTTACTAGTTTAAAAGGAGAGACTTAGGTTTACTGGGTTATTTATTACTTAGAAATATCTTCCATCAAGATATTTCTCAGCTTAAGTTGACATGAGATGATTTTTGTTTATTGAAAAGAATTATGTTTACTATACTACCAACAGAAGTTGAAGCTATTTATTACAGAGATAGGGTTTGTTATGTCTATTGAACACTAATAAGTTTGAGGTTCAGTGTATATATGCTTTACATTGTTCATCGCAGAATATTCTTTACTTTCCATCCAAGGGCATCAATGAGGAGGGGGCAGAAACATCAAGATAGCAGCTCTGACATTGCAATTTTTAACATTTATCGCATGCACAAGTGTGTAGGACAATTGTAGTTTTGGAGTTATACATTCTAGAATATTTTCCTCGAGTAATATGTGCTTATTGTATTTTCCTTATTTGCTTTCCTTTGCTGTAGTATCCAACCCGTGCTCTACATTGCATTGCATCACATCACATTATTTGTTGAAACAGGCACCCAATCAAATATTTGTTTAATAACTATGATCAACATTTTTGGAGCTAAAGACTTCAGGGTAAAAGCCTTCACAGTGCTGCTTAAGCTCTCATTACAGTACATAGCCCCATTTTTTGTCCTAACTTCTCATCTATTCAGATAAAGCTTCTTTATCCTTTTTGCTCCCAGCTATTCTTAGAGACGCAAGCATGAGGATTCCCATTTTTATAATTAATCCTAAGAAAAGCAGAGACGGAAGAAAAAAAATACAGCACTGTATATAGGATATATATATCCTAACATTGATTCAAATAAAGTGAGCTAACTCCTGCTGCACACCCAATGCTAGGAGTCAAAAGAAATTAAATGCCTCTATCACAAACGCCTGCTTCCGAAAGCTACATTCTGTTCTTGGTCTAAATGCTTCTCAAATTTGAATGGAGCCCAAACAATGATATTTACAAAAGCTTCAATCTTTGACCAGTGGGTTGTGCCTGTAAACAATAATATCATCATTGCCAGCATGTTAAGCTATGATTAGGAAGCATGTGGCCACAAACCCGTTTAAAGGCACACAAAGCAAGAAGCAAAGCAGATTGGTGATTCAGTCCCCCAGGAAAAGGATTTGGTCACTGACAGCCATCAGTTATGAAAAGACTGGGCCAGTTCATTATTAATGATTTTCAGGTCTGCTCTCTCTTTTTCTTTTCTTTCCCTTCTTCCTTCTTCCTTTTTCCTTATCATTCTGATTATTAACTCGGAAATTACATGGCATTGTTAGTATTGGCTTATGCATGTATATTTTTCTTCTATTAATTAGCTTGAAAAGTTAAAATTTGAATTAGTTTTTTCAACAAAAGAAAATATGAAAGACTTTTGAACAACATGTGGAAACTTCAGTAGTTCTGCTTATAATATTCCAGATTTTTTCATCTTTCACACTTTTTTTCTGTTTAGAAAATCCTTATTCTGATTATTAATTTTGAAGTTGCAAGGTATTTTTAGGACTGTACCCCTGCTTATTATTTTTAATATATCTATGCATTGATTGAAGGACAAATTCATATGAAGATCAGTTGCTGGAACTGGATATGTCTAGTCTTATGAAAAGAAAGACCAGGAGTGACATGATAGCAGTGTTCCGATATCTCAGGGGTTGTTACAAAGAAGAGGGAGTCAAGTTATTCTCCAAAGTACTTGAGGGCAGGACAAGAAACAAAGGGTGGAAACTAACCAAGGAGACAAGCAACTTAGAACTAAGGAGAAATTTCTTGACAGTTAGAACAATTAATTAGTGGAACAACTTGCCTCCAGAAATTGTAAATGCTCCAACATTGGATGTTTTAAAGAAGAGATTAGATAACCATTTGTCTGAAGTGGTGTAGGGTTTCCTGCCTGGGCAGGGAGTTGGACTATAAGACCTCCAAGGTCCCTTCCAACTCTGTTTTTCTATTCTATTCTGTTCTGTTCTGTTCTGTTCTGTTCTGTTCCGTTCCGTTCCGTTCCGTTCCGTTCCATTTATTATATTCAGTATGTATATTGAGTACATATTACAGCAAGGCAAGATGAAACTTCCTGATGACCCTAGAGAAGAAGGACCCTAGAGAAGAAGGATTATCCAAACTAGATTGCTATATTTTTGTAATGTGAAGAGAGTCAATATTTGGGAACAGTAAAGAACAATTGTTTATGTTAGAAGGTGCTAGTATCAGTAGAAAAGGCAGGCTTATATTCTCTTTAAAAAAGCAGAATATAGAGATAACCGGTCAGTCCATTGTAAGGTGTTGTTATGAAATCCTACATTCCTAAAGTAAAGATCATGTCATAATTTATATTTCTTTTGTCATCTTTGTATATCATTTCAGAATGTGTATCACTTGTAACCTTGTGCCCTGTGGGGCTTTTCTGTGTTCCTTTGGTGAGGAAGATCACTGTAGCTGTGCATGCTAATAAAAAATACTTTATGGACCTATCTTCAAATGCTTTTGTCCCTTCATAGTTCCATGAAGATGGATCTCTCTCTCTCTCTCCCTCTCCCCCACCCTCTCTCTCTCGTCATAGAATGCTAAATTGTAGTGTGATAAAGCTGGCCAGCGCTATATAAGCATATCTAAGGTTAAAACTTCCCCAACAGATGGTGCTATAGTCTTGGCCTGAAAACTCCAGTAAGAGAGGCTGCATGTCCTATTTAGATGGTGATTCCATCTTCCATTCTTCTCTTGCCATCAGAAACCTTTCCTCATATCTTGTCTAAATTAATCCATATTCTTCCATTAAGCCCAGAAAAAAAAAAAGATTGTCCTCTTCTGTGTGACAAGCTCCAGTTTTTTAAACAGTGCTAGTATACTACATCATCCTCTGTCTGAACATTACTTCCTTTCGCCATGCAACTGTATCATTGCACTCTACTAGGATTTTGGCATAATTCCCTGCCAAGCTGCATAATATGGCACACTTGTATTATTTATTGGCTGTTTGTACATCCAATAAATGTTTGATTGTTTTTAACTTGGTAGCAATGGAAATTCTGTCCTCTTTCAATTTCATATATCAGAAAGTCTGTTTATGTAGTTAGAAAACTATGGAACCCATAATGCATTAAAAAATAGGAATGATATTTATGTCTACATAAGCACAAAACAGAAAATCGCTAATATAGGAAGTATGCTATACGTGGGATTGACTGAAATTGGAATGTGAACTGGGACAATTACTTAACTGATTTCAATTCACACATAGTTCTTCCATCTAATCGTGTTTTTTTCTTTTTACCAAGAGGTGAGAGGGTGAATCCTTCCTTACTGGCACATCCTGCAGAAGGTTTTTGGTGTGAGAGAAAAACATGCTTCACTACTTTTTACACTACTTATTCCCCCTTAAACCTGTGTTTACTGATATTTGATGCTTCTCGTGATTGCATTGTAATACCTGAGAATATTTCATGCAAATTAATGTTGACATTGTATCAACTGCACTGTTTTCTTGTTCCTTTCATAGCATAAATGAATTCATTCTTGGGAAATGTGCAGCATGGCATTCAATTCCTTTTCTATCTAGTAAATTGCATCAAACTAAGAGGAGATGCACTGTATAGAAGAGAATTGGGAACATGACTTCCTTGTATTTGAAAGCTTAATATCTCATGTAGAGATATAAAATCTGGAAAGTAATAAACTAAAAAAACCCAAACAAACAAAAAAACCAGGAGTGCTTAAACACAGCACTTTAGTCTTCTTTTGCTCTGGACACAGAAAGGCTGCCTATATTTTATTTGTTGCTAGGATAGATTATAGTTTCCTCACTTAAAGAGCAAGAGCAGATTCATACAACAAATTTCTTCATGATTTGCTGACTCTGTAAACTGTTGAGAGGGGGCTGTATAAATCTAAGTGCCATTGCCAGTGCTACCAGTATTAACAAGTAACCCGCATGATCTGGGTTTGCTAAACAGGCTAATATAAACCATGGTTAGCTAGTTTGTGGTTCAGTTTGCCACACAAAAAAATATTCCCAATTTCTAGCATTCTGAAGGCTAGTTAATGAAACCTATTAGGCAGTCTAAAGAGGAACATTTTGCAAGTAGAACTATTAAGGCAACCTCCATATATATTGCTTGATCAATTCACTCTTCTGACCAGACTAACTTCCTTCCAAAATAATCTACTGTAATTTTCATATTTCCAAAAAGCTTGTACTTAGATGTGAGAACCTCATTATATTGATGCTATCTTAATCCCTACCCTCCTTCTTTTCCTCCTAAAGATGCAGCCAATTACAAGGGTACGTTTGGTTGTGTTTGAGAATTTGAAACATTTGCTTTTTGAATTGCAGGGCTAGAAAACTGAAAGGTTTAAGACCCTGAGCTGACAGAAGTATGTATATCCTCCAAATCTTTGCAGTTTAGATCTGATTGTAGATCTTAACTCAAAGGCTTTCCTGAGATTGTGCAGCCATAACAAAAGTCTAGAAAAAACACACAGCTTCTTTAAGAAGGGCTGACAGATGTGTCATACACACCCATATCATCTCTGATGTATTTTTTTTGTGTGTGTGTTTTAGATTCAAGCTTCAACTGTTCCTGATTCTTAGATGGCTTAAAAATATGGTTACTTGCATAACATGATTATCTATGGTTAACTTAAGTGTGATAGTTTAGTTGATTTGTCTATGTTTGCATGAACTTTTGTTTGCAGAAACTAATCACATAACATGCCAGGGTAAGATACGATTGACTATCTGGCTATGGAGATTCTCAGTCATCCAGGTCATGGCTGTCCCAAAGGTGCTTTTTCAAGAGGCAATTGGTCTTTCTTGTTTTTCTTTGAAGACATTTCACTTCTCATCCAAGAAGCTTTTTCTGACAGCAGAAAATCTTCAAAGAAAAACAAGAAAGTTATTGCCTCTTGAAAAAGCACCTTTGGGATTGACTATTTGGCTTCTGAATGGGGCAGGAACACAGCCCATTATACCTTTCTGGGGTATTTGGATTTGGCAGTAGCTATTTCTGAATGACTGAAAGCTGGGATTTTCATTTTTGTCTAATTTTCAAGAAAGTTAAAGAGGTACAAAAAGTCATTTTCAGTATCTTTTTATTGAAAATCACCAGCAAACCTCTCTGTAGAGCTAGTTGTGTTTAAAATGAATAAGGTAATTAGACATCTAGGCATCTAGACTAATCCACTCTCATATTTACCGGCAGTTCAAAACTATACCAGGGAGATCTAGCAAAAAGAAAAAAATCTTTTTTTTCTTCATCATCCTGCACATACTACTACACCTGTTAATAAAACAAAACTGAAGAACTCTGGTTCCATTTTTCAGATTAAAGCAAAGAGAATCTTACATAAAACCCATAAAGAATGTTCAGCATGCATTAACCAGCTCTTCAGCTTGCTGAGCACTTCAACTTTTCTGAATTTTTCAAATATAAATCTGCACCCTTCCCCTTTACAGACATTTGTTAAAGGGGAATTGTTATAGCAATATACTAGTGCAAATATTAGATTAATATGTGTTTTATCTGAATTACTGTTTTTGTTATAATTTTGGCAATGATTCCTTCTATTTTATGATGAAATCATTTTACCTCTTATCGTGATTGTATTAAAAACCCAGCCTGTTCTTAGAATGGTTTGTAATGGTTTCCTAATTGGCAGTATATACTGCACCTGAGCTTCTATTGAAGTGCTTAGCCCTCTTTAGGTTAAGAAACAACAAGGAAACACAAAACAAGGATACACAATAACTACTGCTCTTGTCTCTCAATATTCTTTTCATTAAACAAAAGCTTCATATAATAAAAATGATGATACAAAAGAAGACTGAAAGGAACCAGAAAAAAGAGGGGTGGAGCTGGTGTCGCGACAGTACGATGGGCGATCTTGAGGCTCCAAGATCACCGTTGATATCTTCGTCGTTGGACGGTCCATTTTCGGACCTCACTGTCCCGTAGAGATGGTGATAGTGGAGGGCACATTCTGTTGATCCCAGGGACACCGCAAAGTCCCTGGTTGATCCAGGAGAAGCCCTTTTTTCCGGTGATGAAGAGTCAGCCATTGAAGCTGCTGAAGTTGGGACAGCTCCAGAATGAAAGAGATCGAGTGAAAGTGTGTCAAGCCTGGTGAGAGAACTTTTAAATAGTTTATTTGAGAGAACACCCTGAGGTCTGAAGGAAGTTAAAATTGAAGACAGAAGAAGAGGAAGCGGCGGAATTAAGCTTGATTCGAAGGTAGTTTTTCTTATTTTTCGATTTATTTCTACTTGTGGATGCTTAAGGACAATTTTATTTTGTAATTCGGACTGGACTGGATTGGAGAAAGTTGTTACAAGATGCTAGAATGCGAGGAGGTTTTGGTTTGCCTAATTGGAAATTATATTATTAAGCGACAAGTTTGATGTGGATCAAGGAATGGATAACGTTAAGAAATGCTAGATTATTGACTTTAGAAGGACATGACCTGTTATTGGGTTGGCATGCATTTTTGTGGTACAAGGAAACAAAAACACAGGGGTATTTTAGAAGATACTTTATATGACAGGCTTTGCTATTAAATTGGTAAAAAGACAACATTACTTAAAAATTCCAGTCTGGTTATCATCTATTGAAGCATTCTCATATTCAATAACATTTAGAAAGGAGCAAATTGTTAGATATAGTGAAATATTGAATGAAAAGGGCGAACTTAAATCTATGCAAGAATTAGAAGTACAAAGTATAAAGATGAACTGGTTTTCTTATTTGCAAATACAGTCTAGATATGATAAAGATTATAAAACAGAAGGTTTTTATAATAATTTGACTAGTTTAGATAAAATTTTAACAGGTACTGATGAAAACATAATTAAAAAACTATATGGATATTTGTTAGAGGTTAAATTGGAAGATGAACAAGTTAAAGAAACAATGATTGCTTGGGGAAAAAAATTTGGACATGGAATTGACTTAGAGAAATGGCAAAAATTGTGGTCGCAAAATTATAAAATGACAATGTCAATTGCATATAAAGAAAATTTGTATAAGATGTTTTACAGGTGGCATCTATCCCCGATGAGAATAGCCAGAATGTTCAAGAATAAATCTGAAAAATGTTGGAAATGTCATCAGATACTGAGCTCATATTACCATATGTGGTGGATGTGTGTAGAAGCTAAAAGATACTGGACTAAAATCCCCACGTGGGTGGAAAAAATGACACAAAAGCATATAGACTTTAAACCAGAGATTTTTTTTATTGGGGATGGTACCTGAAATATACAATAGAGAATTGAGATATTTGATTGTGAATGTATTAACAGCGGCTAGAATTGTGTTTGCTAAAAACTGGAAAAATAAGAAAATCCCAACACAAGAAGAAGTTATTAAGAAAATAATGGAATATGCTGAAATGAGTAAATTGACATTTGAAATTAAAGAACAAGAAGATAAACAATATTATAAGATATGGGACTTATTTTACCAATGGCTAGATAAAAAAAAATATGAAAATGAAATATTATCTTTCTAATACAAGTAATGTAGAATTATATAAAATATAACATAAAGATGTACTATTATTGGAGTGATTTAAGAGGATGAAATGAATGGTATAATATAAATTAATTTAATTTTAGAATATTTGATATGAAACGAGGGAAGAAATAGCCATAGTTAAACATATGGTTAATTAGGATAATAAATGTATGGATATACAAGAATAAGGTGAAGACACACAAAAGACTTGTAACCAACTGACACACTGTTTGTATTTGTAATTGAAGATGGTTTTTTATTGGTTTTTAAAAAATATTTGTTTAAAAAAAAATTCAAAAAAAAAAAAAAAAGAAGAAGAAGACTGAAAGGAACCTGTGTCCCAAAAAATTGTTCCCAATAATATATGTTGCTATTGCAGCATCCAGAATTCACTTATTGGCATGGAAGACCATCTTCAAAATACATTTGCCATCTTCCATAATCCCAAATTCAAGGCTTTGTTGTGCTGCATAATGAAATACACCAAAGTATCTGCATTTGTGTGTGTGTGTCAAAAAGTCAGAATGGTGATTAGTAAAGCCACACATCTATTTACATCTGTAAAAATAGGGTGTAGCTTTGATTACATGTATGCACTGCTGCCCATTACCTTGACTTTTGACACCCTCCTATGCCCTTGAAAAATATTAATTTAATTTAGATTTGCATCCTTTGAAGGATCAAAGAATTCTGATATGTCTGTCGTTTCAGAATTGAAGGAAGCCACCAAAATGACTGGTAGCCTCCATTGGCTGTGAGCATCTATTAAATACACTACACAGGTGAAAGGGAGGGAATACAGTTTGATCAGTTATTTTGGGATGCAATAGGAGAATGGTTATAATTGACTTTCTTTGAATCACTATGGCAGAGATGGGTAGCATCTTAGTAACTATTCATTTGCGGATCATATTCCTTTATTTTTTTTGCAGGCGGTACTGTACTTGTATTTTGAAAGGGCAAACGAGCCTCGGTGGTGCAGCGGACTAAAGTGCTGTTAAGTGCTAGCTACCAGCTGCCTCAATTAGTGCAATTTCGTATCTCACCAGGCTCAAGGTTGACTCAGCCTTCCATCCTTTTGAGGTAGGTAAATTGAGGACCCGGGTTGTGGAGGCAATAAGCCAACTTTGTATAGAACAACACCACTTAGGGGGCCCCCCGAAAGCCCTAATAAGCAGGTAAGCAGGTATATACAAAAAGTATGCAGGCTATTGCTATAATGCATTGTAAGCCGCCCTGAGTCTACGGAAAAGGGCGGCATATAAATTGGATTAATAAATAAATGAACCTTTAACTTTTTAAAGACTGAAGCATTGTGTGTGTGTGTGTGTGTGTGTGTGTGTGTGAAAGGTTTCAAGGTTACAAAGCATTTAATACTTTATAAAGTAAAAGAAATCCAGACATCACCACTTAAGAAAATTGGAGAGGGCCTCATTTATTTTTGAATGTTCTTCCATTTAAAGCTCCTCCATGAAACAAGCTGGCATATCACACGGAATTTCTATTATTTTTTGATGGGATTAATGTAATGCTGTATGAATGTACTTAAAAAATAGACCCATTTGATTATGTGCCATTAAGTCATTTTCAACTCCTGGCGACTACATAGATTTTCTACATGAAAGGCCCTCTTACTATTAAACTTACTTCTGAGAAGTCATGTATGAGAGTGCCCTATCAGAGAATTTTTAAAGGAGACAAAGTGAATATCTTTCTTTTCTAAAATCCCAATTGTACTCTGAGAGATAATTCAGAGTTCTGCCATTGCAGCTTTCAATAATGTCCAACCTGACATTTTTCAAATGTTTTTCAAACTCTGTTTCTTTCAGCGTTCGCAGCCAGTATTGCAGTCCAACAAAAATAAAAACCACCAAGTTTGAGAAACTTGTTGCATAATGTTTAGAAAGGTTTGAGAGACATTTTTGTAGCTTAGTACCATGCTGGTGTTCTGTAAAATTATTGATGTTTTCTGCTCTAATAGCCTAAGGCCAGAGCTGGTTTATTTGATAAGCTATTTTTCCCTAGCATTAAGTGTTTTGCAGTACAGATTAGCTCTTTAATTGAGAGCCAGGTGTCTTAAAGTCCCCAGAGGCTGCAGTCTTAGTGATGAACTGTCAGAGAAGAAGACAAGAGGTTCTGCTTTTCCCTTTTTGTAGATGGCTCTGGTTGTATCAGTGCAAATACAACACATGGCCAGCTGTTATTTCCTTCTTATCATGCTTGTTCACAAATGGGAATTTCCCCCCTATCCCGTACCTTACTTCAATATTCTCACAGGTTTCTAAAAAGTCAGATAATTAATTGACCAAAAGAAATCCCAAAAGTATGTTCTGTAACAGAATTTCTAATTCCAAGAATTTGCTTCTGCTTCTGCATTCTCCCAGCAGTTCTGATATTTGCATTTAGAGTGCAAAAATGCACAGAGAGAACTTTCCTGTGCATTGCTAAATGTACGAGGTTTCATTGTGATCTCAAATTCTGTCTGATTGTGTAAAAAAACATTTTGTGTGTCTATGAAGATTCTACCCTAAAGACAAATAAGCATTTTCTGTACTAAAGCAGTACAGCACTTCTCCAGTCTGGTGCTCGCTAATTGTCTTGGAGTTCTAGGAATCATAATCAGAACATACTTGGAGGAAATCAGAGAGCACCATGTAAACAGTCAAAAGTTGGATTACACACACACACACACACACACACACACAATTTTGTATATTGCCTATATTTTGGAAAGGTTTTATATTTATTTATACAACTTTTGATACAAATAGCAATGTACACTTGATTTTACCTCATATCTATCACATAACGTGTTATAAATATCAATGTTCTCCTGTTTGAAATCTGGATAATGAAAATAATGTATATGTAGATGATAAAAGAGCAACTCAAACCTACCCATAGAAAGTCCCTAACCCCTTATATATTTGGGAGTAGTGGATACACTATTCAGATCAGACGATGTGATATGCAATGCTGATTTTAACCTTGAATATCTCTCTTTTCTCAGCAATTGAGAAAGAACCAGTGGTGAAATGTAAAATTTGTTACTACCGGTTCTATGGGCGTGGCTTGGTGGGGGTGGGGATAATATGACTGAGTGGGCGTGGCCAACTTTTTTTTTTACTTTTAAAACTATTTTTTCTACAACCTCTTCAGCTGAAGAGGTTGTAAAAAAAATGCTTTTAAAGCCTCTGACGATCCCAGCTGACTTGTTTGATCGGCAGAAGCTTTCTTTCTTTTTTTTAAAAAGCCTCTGAGGATCCCAGCTGACTTGCCTGATTGGCAGAGGCTTTCTTTTTGTTTTTAAAGCCTTTGACGATCCCAGCTGACTTGCCTGGTCAGCAGAGGCTTTTTTTCCTTTTAAAAACATTTTTTCTATAACCTTTTCGGCTGAAAAGGTTGTAGAAAAAAATGCTTTTAAAAGCCTCTGATGATCCCAGCTGACTTGTCTGATCGGCAGAAGCTTTCTTTCTTTTTTTTTTAAAGCCTCTGAGGATCCCAGCTGACTTGCCTGATTGGCAGAGGCTTTCTTTTTGTTTTTAAAGCCTCTGATGATCCCAGCTGACTTGCCTGGTCAGCAGAGGCTTTTTTTCCTTTTAAAAACATTTTTTCTATAACCTTTTCGGCTGAAAAGGTTGTAGAAAAAATGCTTTTAAAAGCCTCTGATGATCCCAGCTGAGCTGCACGATCATCAGAGGCTTTTTTTTTACTTTTAAAAGCATTTTTTTGGCCAAAGAGGTTGTAGAAAAGATGCTTTTAAAATTAAAAAAAAAGCCTCTGATGATTGCGCGGCTCAGCTGGGCAATGGGGTGGGGGAGCAGGGATTTTTTTCTACCGGTTCTCCAAACAACCCGCCTCCATTGCTACTGGATCAGGCGATCCGGTCCGAACCGGGAGCATTTCACCCCGGAAAGAACTATCAGCCTTCTTTGTTCCTTTTGTTATCTGAGGCAGAGCAGCAAATGATGATATTTTGTATAACACAAATGAATGGTACCCAAAACCGATCAAGCTATGTCAGCATCTAAGGCAGTTAAACTTAGAAAATATTTTTCCTTGGATCTTCCTGGTGATAAAACTAAAACAAGCATGAATTTAAAATATAATGATTTGCTACTTTTTCATATCACCAAAAAAATCAGCTGCCTGAGGCTTCTGCTTTTTTCTGCCCATTTGTATGTTGAACAAGGCTCACCAATGCTCTGATGAAACTGAGAATACAGCCCACAATTTACCTCAAAATTCCTACACAACATAGGAGTTACACATGAAGTACAGCAATATAAAATATGTAGGAAGCCTGATTTTTTTATACCATAGAGATAGACACAGCATTAAAAATCAACACACAAATTAATATATTATATTAAAAATTACTAGCTCTATCCTTTTCTCTAAAAGTATAATTATTATTTATTATTATTTATTAAATTTTTATACCGCCCCCTCTCCCGAAGGACTCGGGGCGGTGAACAGCCAGAATTAAAAACACACAATACAAATATTAAAATACATTAAAACAAAATTAAATTATCCTAGGCTTCTCCAATTTAAAACCCCGTTACCCATAAAATTCACCCAATTAAACATTTTTAACCCAGCCCGGCTTGCTGAAATAAAAAAGTCTTCAGGGCCCGGCAGAAGGTCCGGAGGTCCGGGATTAGTCGTATCCCTGGGGGTAGCTCATTCCAGAGGGCGGGTGCCCCCACAAAGAAGGCTCTCCCCCGGGGGTCGCCAGCCGACATTGCCTGACAGACGGCACCCTGAGGAGACCCTCTCTGTGGGAGCGTGTTGGCCGGTGGGAGGTTATCGGAGGCAGAAGGTGGTCTCGTAAATAACTGGGTCCTAAGCCATGGAGCGCTTTGAAGATGAGAACCAACACCTTGAAGCGCACTCGGAAGACCACTGGAAGCCAATGCAGCTCGCGCAGGAGAGATGTCACGTGGGAGCGCCATGTCGCCCCCATAAGTACCCGCGCGGCCGCATTCTGCACCAGTTGGAGCCTCCGAGTGCTCCTCAAGGGGAGCCCCATGTAGAGAGCATTGCAGTAGTCGAGGCGGGAAGTAACGAGGGCATGAGTGACCGTGCATAGGGAGTCTCGATCCAGAAAGGGGCGCAACTGGCGTATCAGGCGAACCTGATAGAAAGCCCCCCTGGCCACGGCCGTCATATGCTCTTCTAAAGACAGCCGTGTGTCCAGGAGGACACCCAAGTTACGCGCCCTCTCCGTGGGGGCCAATGTCTCGCCCCCGATAGTCAGCGATGGCACCAGCTGACTATATCGGGACGCCGGCAGCCACAGCCACTTAGTCTTGGAGGGATTGAGTCGGAGCCTGTTCCTCCCCATCCAGACCCGCACCGCCTCCAGGCACCGGGACATCACGTCAAGGGCATCGTTGGGGTGGTCCGGGGTGGAGATGTACAGCTGGGTGTCATCAGCGTACAGATGGCACTGCACCCCAAAACCATGGATGATCTCACCCAGCGGCTTCACATAAATGTTGAACAGGAGAGGCGAGAGGACCGACCCTTGTGGCACCCCACAAACCAAGTGCCTTGAGGTCGACCTCTGCCCTCCAGCCAACACAGACTGAGACCGGTCGGAGAGATAGGAGGAGAACCACCGTAAAACAGTGCCTCCCACTCCCAACCCCTCCAACCGGCGCAGCATGATACCATGGTCGATGGTATCAAAAGCCGCTGAGAGGTCTAATAGGACCAGAACAGAGGAGCAACCTCTGTCCCGAGCCCTCCAGAGATCATCAACCAACGCGACCAATGCCGTTTCCGTGCTGTACCCGGGCCTGAAGCCGGACTGGAACGGATCTAGATAGACGGTTTCATCCAGGTACTGCGGGAGCTGTCGCGCAACCACACTCTCAACAACCTTCGCCAAGAAGCGAAGGTTGGAAACTGGACGATAGTTTGCTAAAACAGCTGGGTCCAGAGAGGGCTTCTTGAGGAGGGGCCTCACCACCGCCTCTTTCAAGGCGGGAGGCAAAAACCCCTCACTCAAGGAAGCATTTATAATCCTCTGGAGCCAGCCTCGCGTAACCTCCCGGGTAGCCAGCACCAACCAGGAGGGACACGGGTCCAATTATCATGTGGTTGCATTCAACCTCCCCAGCATCCTGTCCACATCCTCGGGAGTCACAGGGTCAAACTCATCCCAGATAACCGTCTCAAGACAGACCTCGGACAACCCGCCTGTACCTACCCAGTCAGAGTCCAAGCCTTCCCGAATTTGAGCGACTTTATCGTGCAGATAATGCGCAAAATCCTCAGCACGACCTTGCAAGGGGTCTTCCCGCGCTCCCAGATGGAGAAGGGAGCGAGTCACCCTAAACAAGGCAGCTGGGCGATTTTCTGCTGACGCGATAAGAGCGGAAAAGTAATTACCCTTCGCCGCCTTTATCGCCACTAAGTAGGTCTTGATATAAGACCTCACTAGTGTACGGTCAGATTCGGAGCGACTGGCCCTCCAACTACTCTCTAGGCATCTTTTCCGGCGTTTCATCCCCCTCAGCTCCTCGGAAAACCAAGGAGCTGGGCAGATTCGGTGCCGGGTCAGAGGCCGCAAAGGCACGACCCGATCTAAAGCACCAGCGGCCGCCCTATCCCAGTAACTTGGGAAACTTACTAAGAATTCTCAAATGGCCTTTTAAATATGTTTTTCCCCTTCTGGTCAATCATGTCCGATTCTCAGAGACTGCCTGAGTTTTCCCTGCTGTTTTCTTGGCAAGGTTTTTCAGAAGTGGCTATTGCTTCTTTCCTAGGACTGACAGAAAATGACTGGCCTAAGGTCACCCAACTGGTTTCATGTGTAAGGCCAGACCACAGCTTACAGTCTTCCAGTTTCTAGCCTGATGCCTTAACCCAGGGGTGTCAAACTCGTATCATCATGGTGGCATCACATGAAGTATCGTGACTTTTTCCCACTTCGCTAATCCGGGTGTGGGCATGGCCAGTGTGTGACGCATCCGGTCCACAGGCCATGAGTTTGACACCTCTGCCTTAACCACTATACCAAATTGATTCTTTCAAATAATTACCCTATCTGTTTCCTTCTCAGAAGATGAATGAAGAACTTTGTGGATCTGAAGTACCTATTTATTCATTTATTTATTGGTTCGATTTATATGCTGCCCTTCTCCGGAGACTCAGGGCGGCTTACAATGCATTAAGCAATAGCCTTCATACTTTTGTATATACCTGCTTAGTAGGGCTTTCGGTTCCCCCCTAAGTGGTGTTCTTTTTTATACAAAGTCAGCTTATTGCCCCCACAATCCGGGTCCTCATTTTACCTACCTCGAAAGGATGGAAGGCTGAGTCAACCTTGAGCCTGGTGAAATTTGAACTTGCAGTAATTGCAGGCAGCTGGTGCTATTTAACAGCACTTTAGTCTGCTGCACCACCAAGGCTCATAAATATGTTCAATGAAGTAGAATTATAGATAGGGATGAAAAAGTCTATTACTCTTCTGGGAATTTAGTTCCGATGCATAAGTTGCTTGGGGAGAAAACTATTGAGAGAAAATTACTTTAACACAAAGAGAGAAAAAAGATTCTTGAATTAATTTAGTAAAGCTGGGATTTTTAAAAATAAAATAAAATCCTGAAACTCTCAAAGGAACAAATCCTAAAATAACTAATTTTTAAGATTACCATTTTTAAAATGTTTATTTTTTTCCAAATCTCACAGTCAACCCATAGAGCAGGACTATTGATAGTTCACAAGATGATATTGTCCACTTCAGCAGTATTTCTGCAGTGTGTATGTACGTGTAGCATGTCAGATCAGGTGCTCTTAGCTGCATTATTTAAGTCAAGCAAAATTCCACCATT
This sequence comes from Arizona elegans, assembly GCA_022577455.1. Classification (NCBI taxonomy): domain Eukaryota; kingdom Metazoa; phylum Chordata; class Lepidosauria; order Squamata; family Colubridae; genus Arizona; species Arizona elegans. The sequence goes on along the minus strand of JAKOOJ010000002.1, from coordinate 175,852,267 downwards.
GGGGGAGACTGCTAAATTTGGACTAAATTGGAAGTGGGCTGTTCAAACATTGCTGGCATGAATAAAGAGGGCTGATGGCAAAATTTTCATGTGAAAGATGGATGAGCTTGTCTTGTAAAAAGTGATTGCAAGAGAGAAACTAGTGATTGAGTCATGTAACTAATACAATAGCAATATCACTTAGACTTATATACTGTTTTATAGTGCTTTACAGCCCTCTCTAAGCCGTTTACAGTGCCAGCATATTGTCCACAACAATCTAGGTCCTCATATTACCACCCTTGGAATGATGGAAGTCTGAATCAACCTTGAGCCCGCAAGGATTGAACTCCAGACTGTAGGCAGAGTTAGCCTACAATATTGCATTCTAATAACTGCACCACCACAGCTCTTTTGAAAATCCTATACAAATGTATGGGGTGTAAAACTCATCCATGGATCCAGACTTCTGAATCTCCATGGCATATAAACTAACATTTTGCCAAATAAAAAGAGATGTAGGTTTTATGTATAATAAAATTTCATCTTCCTCTTCTGTCTGTAATCTTTGAATCATCTGACTGGATAGAAATTTTTTTCTTTCTATCGGTTGTAAAAGGGTATTTAGAAGCAAATTGGGTCCTATATGCTGGAGAAAAGTGTTTGCTGATCCTCTTAGGAATAGAAAGAAATTGCCCCCCCCACATTTGGGGAAGGGGTTATTTTAACCAATGAAACAGCTACTTTAAGATGCTGTAAGGCTTAAGGAAACCAGATTGCCTCTTAAGCCTCACTCCAAAGAAAGGAAAATAAATGACAGGTCTAGTCCTTCATCTTTTTTGCTTGCTGTATATTTTTAAAAAAGGGCAAGAAAAACACAAAGTCTTTTCTTTATCAGCAGAGGGAGTACAGTACTGAAAATGAGTTTCAGAGTTTATTGATCAAAGTTGTAACTGCTTTTTTTGGGGGGGGGGGAGGTTGACAAGAGGATTTTGCCCTTGTCTGCTGCCTCCCCTAAATAAAATTTAGAAATTGATAACTGTGAAATAAAATTTGAAACAACACTTTGGTGTTTTTTTAAAAGGGAGAATTAAGAGGAAAGAATGTGCCCGGCCTATTTTTGAACTATGTTCCATTGGTCCTTCTGCTAGCTTGAATGTTGGACTGAGCTTTGCAGAACATAAATATCTCAGAAGAACTCAATCAAAAGCTGAATTGTGGCTTACTTGTGAACACCTATATCCATGATGGTGAACCTATGGCATGTGTGCCACAGATGGCACATGTAGCCATATAGGTGAGCACGTGAGCTCAGCTCCAGTGCACATACGTGCGCCGGCCAGCTGATTTTCGGGCCTTCTGGGCCCTCGAGAAGTAGGGAAACAGGCTGTTACCTGCCTCTGGAGGACCTCGGGAGGTGGTGGGGAAGGCTTGTTTTTTGCTGTCCCCAGCCTCCAGAGGCTTTCTAGGAGTCTAGGAAGGGCAAAAACTGCTTTCCCCACCTCCCTGGAGGTCCTCCGGAGGCCAGAAATGGCCCATTTGCGGCCTCTGGAGGGCCTCTGGGAGGCCTCCAGGAGGGTGGGGAAGTCAGTTTCCCTGCCCAGACTCCTAGAAAGGCTCTGGAGGTTGGGGGGAGCAAAAAATGGGCCTACCGTGCCCTCACGTGCTAGGAGCGGGGGGAGGGGGGTCATATGTGCATATGCGGGGGCAGGGTGCAAAAAATTATGGCTATGGGCACACACACGCTCAACCCCCCTGCTCCTGGCACGTGATGGCAAATAGGTTAGCCATCACTGTCCTATATAGACAACAACAGATGTCCCTCAAACCACTGCTTCATGTGCACTTCTGGAAGTCTGCCATTCAACATCCGATCTGCTCCTATGAGACTAATCACCTTCTTCTTGCGGCTTCCCCCTCTTCCCCAGTGCCATGGTATTTAGCAGCAGCCTCTCAAACATATATTTAAAAAAACCCGTTCTCCAATATAATGGAGGTGGGAGGCAAGGAAATCTGTGTTGATGCATGAGTTTGCAAGATGTATATATCTATCCCTCAACCCATCTGTACTGTAGTTATTAGAATATATGATTGGAGCTGTTTTACTCAGCCATGAAGCTAACGTGCCTTGGGCTTTTCCTTAATCAGCTGTGAATGATTGCTTTATACTTCAAAATCCTTTTATATCTCTCTGTTTTAGCTTAAGGTTGGTAATTGCCTGACAGAATTTTTGATGTATATTCTTGGAGGTTTAAAAGTTTATAGCTTGTTGGGGTCTTAAAGACATAGCACTCCATCCTTAAATCATTCTTTCAGACATAAAACATCTTTCTTTTTAAAGAAACAAAAAGATAACATTGTTTGTTTAGCACAAAACAGCATTTACACAATGAAATTGCTAAAGTTGTTCCATCTCAAGGCTTGTAAAGAAAGACTGAACTATTAGCAGACAATACAAGCAACTGAACTGTCAATTTCTGATAGCTTGAATGGTTCATATTTCAGGTTCCATTCCACTCTTATTATTTACTAAAAAATTCACATATGTTATGAGTAGCAAACCAGAGATAACATTGCTTTTCTTTTTAAAACATACCAAACAGCTCTAGTAATGTATATATTTATATATTTAAGAAAATATATATGACTTCTATAGTCTCAGTGACTATATCAATAACTCCTCCCTCATTCCACTTGTGACAATCATCAAATAAGCCATTCTGAGGTCCCCAGATCCATTGACAAAATCAGGTCTTCAGGCTGGCTGGGAAATTCTGGGAGTTGAAGTCCATACATTGCCAAGTTTGAAAAACAATGATCTAAACGAAGACAACAGTGTGTCTCCTCTCTTGGTGCAAATGAGATGCAAATTCATCACTCAGACTAATCAGTCCCATAGAGCTAGTTGTTTGACAATTTATGGAAAAAAATCCACCACATTTCTTCAACTGTTCTTTAACAACCCGTCAGCTTAAGTCATGGCAGTAGTCATTCGGCTCCCTGTGTTGCGCTGCCTTTGCAGAGTTTACAACTGAGCAGATGATAAAATTCTTTATTTGTTAGTTTTGGATACTGAGATGGTACACGATTTTAGACTGTTGATTAAGAGCCTGGTGGCACGGCAGACTAAAGCACAGTTATTAACAGTTATTAACATCAGCTGCCTGCAATTACTGCAAGTTCAAATCTCACCAGGCTCAAGGTTGACTCAGCCTTCCATCCTTTCTAAGGTAGGTAAAATGAGGAGCCAGATTGTGGGGGCAATAAGCTGACTTTGTATAAAAATATACAAAAGTATGAAGGCTATTGCTTAACGCATTGTAAGCCGCCCTGAGTCTCCGGAGAAGGGCAGCATATAAATTAATTTTTTTTTTTAAAAAAGTAATCATCATCATCAGAGCAGGAGATTAGAAAGAAAGAGTTGACATAATTGAAAAACTGCCAAGGCTTTATTATGGGAAAAGTTGGTAAGAAATTTACTGGGCAATACCATCCATGTTTATTCATACTGTAAGTTAGTGCTAGTATTCTAAATTGTGTGTGTTTAAAAAATCAAGGTAGAAAAGAGAGGCGGTGGTGGAGGGTGGAAAAGTGTTTGATTTGTCTGTCCTCAAATCAGAATGGATCACCATTGTTTCCTCTCATCACAGTGACTTGGAAGGCAAATTGTGGTTGGGAGATGGGTTCAAATGTTAAAATAGATGGGAGGATATGCTAGAAAAACACACGAACAGAAGATATAATAGTTATCTTGGTTGGTTAGTAGTTACGTTAGTTAGTAGTTACATTCATGAATAAGAGGCATGAAGAAGAAACATTAAATATCCCAACTCAGAAATACAATTCAAACACATGTAAAAACTACAAAGGAGCTAAAGGATTTAGCACTAGGTTCAAAGGAAGATGGAAAGACTTTCTAAAATCTTGTACAAATGAAATTGTAGAATGAATGAAAACTTTGTAGAGAAAGGATACATTCAGGAGTCAATTTTCTTTAAAAATAGATATTATAGGCTATAGACCTACTGCCAAATTTACAAGCTTCTGGTACAGATAAAATTCTCACTGAATTGTGTAAAATTGCAGAAGTAATTATATCAGTAACAGGTTTGGGTCAACAAATATTGAACAAGAATATGTAGCATAGAAATTAGGAAAGATGAGTGTGTATACTTATATTGAATTTATGCATTAATTCCTCACATACTCAGTGCTTTGCTTAAACACTTTTAAATAAGAACAGAACCATATATGGAAAAAATGCCAAATAGACAGGCTTTGGAAAAGGTAAAGGGATATGAGATCAAATAACTAACACAAGATGTATAATAGAACAAGATAATATGAGAAGGAAGTTTACCTTTCAGCAAGATTACAGCAAGACTTTGTGTAAATCAGGCCAGAAAATGGGACACATGAAACCTAATGGCAATGTCAGAACATCTGATTATTTTTCTCAGGAATCTTATAAAGTGATTTATTATAAGACTGGTAAGATTCAGAGAGATGACACCTGGAATATAAATAGGAGATGAGAAAACAATTTTGAGTTATGTAAATGACATCATTGTTAGCCAAAAGTAGAAATGATTTACTTAATCATTTTGAATTAAAGAGTTATTTTGAAAGTAAAAAAAGTTTACCTTAATAAATTTAATATTAAATGTCAATTTATTTACAGCTTCTATAAGCCATATTTCAAATATTATTAAGAAGACAACATAAATGTTGGCCTGCATATTTAGGAAACTTTAAGCAAAAAAAGTGAAAACAATAGACGGTTTTGTTGGGGGGGCGGGTTCAAGAATAAAAATGGTCCATGGTCTGCTAAAAAGGAGATTAATCCTTGTGAAGAAGGTAGTGAAAAACCTAGACAAAATCATGAAACATAAGGGCAATTAAATGACAGATCACAACACTTAAATGGTATTTCCACAGGAAAATGTATGTATGGCTATTAAAACTAAATACTAAGAAAGAAAACAGAAAGATGCCTTCAAGTAATGGATTTGGAACCCATTACTGAGAACTTCATGGACTGATAAATTGGAGGAAATAGGAGAAAATAATGGAGTGATTTGATGAATGGGATTAAAGAAATTAAGCACAAATCCTTGGAAGAACCAAGATATTACCAAAGACAGCTGAAGATTTATTTATTTATTTATTGGTTCGATTTATATGCTGCCCTTCTCCGGAGACTCAGGGCGGCTTACAATGCATTAAGCAATAGCCTTCATACTTTTGTATATACCTGCTTAGTAGGGCTTTCAGCCCCCCCTAAGAGGTGTTCTTTTATATACAAAGTCAGTTTATTGCCCCCACAATCCGGGTCCTTATTTTACCTACCTCGGAAGGATGGAAGGCTGAGTCAACCTTGAGCCTGGTGAGATTTGAACTCACAGTAATTGCAGGCAGCTGGCAGCTAAGTGCTACTTAACAGCTGCTCCACCAAGGCTCCACCAAGATGAGTAGTATTTATCCATATAATCACCCGGAATCAAATTTGACCATGGCACCTAATTAAATGATTTGGGAAGAATCAGAACCAATTTGGTCTAGTGATTAAGATGCCAACTTAGAAACCAGGTCACTGTGAATTCTAGTTCTGCCTTAGGCATGAAAGTTGGCTGGGTGGTGCCAGTTGCTCTTTCTCAGCACAATCCACTGCACAGTACAATGCACTGCACTGTATTATCGTGGGGATAATAGGAGGAGAGAGGAGTATATTAGGTATGTTCATCACATTTAGTTGCTTATAAAAGTAATAAAGGCAGGATAAAAAAAATCTTAAAAAGTCCCCGGGATGTAAGAATCAATATTTATTCAACAATGATGCATGGATCAAGAGGGTTCCCTGCTACTTAACTGTGGTGTAGATAGCTGGTTGTGCATTGCAAATGGTATGAATCTGAAACATAATTTCTTTGCGGTATAAGGAACAACTCTCATTAAAAAGTATGCATGCCCTGGAGTATTTTAGCTACCTGATCAATCTTAGTTTGGGATGCTTAAGGACTTACCCATGTTCCCTTGCAAAACATTGGATCAACTTAATGATGCCTGCCAGGGAAACATTAGGGAACATTCAGGGAATTCTGAATCTGCAGAGATTGGGAAATCAGTCAGATATTTGCATCTATCTATACACTTATGGATGCTACATTTTTAATTTAATGAATGAAAGACCAATTGAGCCAATTAGATATTCCAGTACTTGCACCTTCTCAATAGCATCCAAGCTGTTCTCATTCCTGACACCCTTCAAACCCTTTAAAACCTTTATAGAACCTTTATAGGATAAAATGCTAGTGTGATGTCAACAAAACCACAAAGCAACAGCAAGGAGATCCATTAAATCTAAGCTTCTCCATAAGCATGCAGAAGAGCTGCTATCTTGTGTGTATGTGAATTACCCAAAATGTTGAATCTGGCTAAATTCAGATTCTAGCACCTCTATCTGAGGCTTATTAAGGGTTCTAAATGAACTCTCATGTTTAACAATAGGCTTCATATGAATCTTTTATAGCTCTTGATACTGTCTCTGGAGTTCCTTATTAAAATTCTTTTCTTTTTTCTTTCTTTTGTTAAACAAAGCGAGGGAAGGAGAGCATGCATTTCATATTCTGTAGATACATATAACAAGTAGATTTTTCTATAGTTTCCTTTCCTAATCACTGAGAATCTCATACGTCGCCTAACATGTTTTTTGACAGCTGCAAAATAAATTTTAAAGGTCACTTGAATCAGATAAAGCCCCTCTTGGCAGTCTTTGCATCCTTAGAATTTCATGGCTAACATTTAGCTTATGCTAGCAAAGCTGCTGGTAAGGATTCTTTAGAGGAAAGAGAATCTCAGAAGAAAAATTGACAAAATAAAGAACAATTAAGGTAGAATGTCATAAACAGTCCCACTGGTATCCATGATTATATAGTGGACAGCAGATGATTCTACAAGCTAGATGTAGAATGATGATGACTAGATGATTCGTCTCATTTTAAAAAGAACTCCTTCCTGTGATGTTTTGGATTTAGCACATTAAAAACCTAGGAGGACTACGATAAATAGATGGCCATGACCAATTTCTCTTGAATTACTGTGTAATTCTTTATCAGTCATATCCTAATAGGCAAACAGAATGCTATCTTCTGTCTGCATCTTACACTCAAACCCGCCTCATTGCTTTTCTCAGCAATGTATTGATGAGATTTTAGTTAATGAACAAATGTGCCAGGAGTGCTAATTACTTGTTAAGTGAGAGTGATTTAAAACAACACTGAATCCTTATCAAGTGACCTACCTTGGCAACAGCTGTGAAAATGGCTTAATAGCTTCCTGAATGCAACTTGGTCAGATCTGAAGATATGAGTCTCATTTAAAGGAGCTGGGAATTCACTGTGACCTGATTCACATATACCAGGGATGTCAAACTGGCTGCCCACGGGCCTGATGTGCAGGCCATGCCCATCCCAGCTCCATGAATGGGAAATACATCACGAAGTGTCACATGATGGCAATGTGATGCCATGAGTTTGACACTCGTGATATATACTAATCATAGATAAGAAAAAATATGGCTTAATATGATGTATGTTGCAGATGATGCCTACAAAGCTTTTCCTTTTGATATGGCTATGCTGTTGGAATGTGTAGTAAGGCCTGTTTTAACCTTTCCAGTACCCAAGACATTAAAAATGCTCTTCAGAAATGGACATGATGAGGTAAGTACCTGTTGCCATTTCCAAGTACTAACTTACAACAGTGTGATAAACACCTATGGCATTCTGTTACTTTGGGCCTGCAGAGTAAATTTGTCCTGCAAAGTATGTTTCATTTGGACATTCCATCAGGGGCCTTGAGCCTGGAAACTAAGCATTGTGGTTTTTTACTTTTTTGTGCATGTGATGCAAATAGAAAAGATCCAGGGTTTTGTGCGACTGTGACCGCCATCTTGATTTTTCTGAAACCCAAATGGCTACCAATGTCTCCAGTTCAAGCAGGGGATGTATGTAGACAAAGTGTGTAGTCTGCAACAACTTGATAAGTATGTGTGCATGTATGTCTATATGTATAAAATTTCACAACAGAAAAATTCAGCAAAAGGCATCAAAAGGTTATTTTCTTTGAATGCTCAGTAAACCAAAAATGAAAGTTAGTCTTTATTTAAAGAAACTTCCTTCCAAATCCCTGGCAAAAGAAATCCCTCTGTATATGACTGTTCAGAAATATGGAGCTTTCCAACAGGACTTTGTATCATGAGATTGACAAGAAATACTTTTTTTTAAAATTTGATTTATATGCCGCCCTTCTCTGGAGACTCAGGGCGGCTTACAATGCGTTAAGCAATAGCCTTCATACTTTTGTATATTTATACAAAGTCAGCTTATTGCCCCCACAAACTGGGTCCTCATTTCACCTACCTTAGAAAGGATGGAAGGCTGAGTCAACCTTGAGCCTTGGAGAGATTCGAACCAGCAGAAAATTGCAGGCAGCTGTGTATCCATCATAGTGCATGCACTTAGTGATATATTTAGTGATGCATTTGAGGCTGCTTTCTGTATCCCTATCTTGTTGATGGTGTGCAGTGTGCATTTTGATACAGTAGGAAGAAAGAGCAATCTTATTTACAGCTTAGAGAAGATATTCAAAAGCATATTAAGTGGCCTTGGAATTGCACTTTCTGATTTTATGTACACATTGAACTGAGGAATAAAGTGGTTTATTGATTTTTATTTATGATATTTATGAAGCTAACCATAAACCATAGCACAAAGTTTTTTTTAACTGTCATGCCTCTTCGAATGGTTACAACAAACCTTGTTGTGTGAGTTTGAATACCTTTGGTCCTTTGAATGAAGAATTTAAGGCAGAATCTAGCTGCCTGTTTTGCAAATGCTTAACACATTAATTCTTATCTCTACTTTTTTTGCTGAAAACAATATGCAAATTTATATGTATAAAATAGTTCTGATAGTTCCATCAGCTGTCGTTCACACATGAGGATTTTATCTCATGGGAGGTGGTAGGAGCATAGAAGACATTACTTTATTAAGGGAAGATGGAATACAAATGCAATAATAGAGGAAAAATGTGAGAAAGGAACAGAGAGATTTTTAATGTAACCCTTGTAAGTACCTGGTACACAGTTACGCTGACTATATTTTCTTGCAAAAAATAAAGGACATACCTGAAAAGGGCAAATCTGAAATGGATTTATAACAATTAAATATTTTAATTGCTTATATGTATAAGTAGCCGTGATGGCATAGTGGTTAGAATGCAATATTGCAGGCTAACTCTGCCCATTGCCAGGAGTTTGATTCTGACCGGCACAAGGTTGACTCAGTAAAATGAGGACCCAGATTGTTGGAAACAATATGCTGACTCTGTAAATTTCTTAGAGAGTGCTGTAAAGCACTATGAAGATGTACATAGGTCTAAGCACTATTGCTATTGCTATAACTTTGCTTTACACATGAAACTTTTATTTATTATTTCTCCTCACAAAAAATGACTCTGGGAGGCATACAGCAAAAAGAAAAAAGGTATGGAAGCAATACACATGTCAAATACAGTCGTGTTAAAAAACTGCAAGCAACACTGCACAATTTTAAAGGAAGTTTCCCACTATCCCTTTATTGTTCTTCATGAATGATAATTTCTCTCCCAGCTCTTAGAACATGTCTGTATACATTTCTCAATTATCAATGACAATACAAAGACTATATTTTGAAACAGTCTTCATAATCCTGAGACACTGTATTAGAAAGATATAGAAAACAGGTTTAAAAACCATTATTTTATGAAGCTACACTGAAAGTTATATTAGAAGTAAAAAGTTATTAATGACTGATATAGTTTGGATTGTGCAGCCAAGATAACTCTTGATGGGGAAAATTGTTTAGTTATCACACAGTAAATACACTTCAGTACAAAAACTTATTTACAATTTACAAATAATAGTACTTGAGTGATTATTATACTGGAAGTAGATCTATCTTCTCTTTTCTACTATTAGCTAAATGAGCTTCAATTACTGTATTTCTACAAACAGGTTTCTTTTCAGCAGGCTATCAGCAAGAGACAATAAAGTGATAATCTTGTCATAATAATATGACTTGGCCAGTTCATATCACAATCACATTCCTCATTGGCAAACTGAATAACATTTCCTGAATAGGAGCAAAGACTTTTAATCTCTGATCATCGTTGAGAGCATCTACAATGTTTTTGTTGTTATTGTTGATGTACAGTTACTAAGTTGGGTCCAACTCTTCACAACCCTATGGACCACAGCACAACAGGCCCTCCTATCCTCCAATATCTTTGGGAGTTTGCCCAAACTCATATTCACTGCATCAATGACACTATCTAACCCTGTCATCCCATTCTCCTTTTGGTTTTAAAAATTCTTTTTGAGACTTGCATTTGTTTCAGGAAGTTCTCTGTATTATCCAACATTATTCTTATCTATGAGGACAGCTAGACCAGCTCCATGAAATGTCTTTTTACTACTTTTTTTTTAATTTTGCTCTTTCACTTTCAAGCTTTTTTGTTCCAGTGAGTAATTCGGTTGTCTTGCTGTTTTGGTTTTTCATCTGTATCTCTTAATAAGCCACTTCTCTTTTTATTAGTCAGTTCTTTAAGTTTTTAAAGGTAAAAATAACTTTACAGCAGCAAATATATTGTCACCAGCTTGATACATTGCACAGCCTTTCTAAGTTTCAGTTTCACCAATTCATACTGGCAGTTGATGTGGTATGTCCCTGAATTATCCCTTACGATATTGTGTTTTGCTGTCTCCAACAATAATTCTCTGAAATTCAGAAGGATCATAAAAATAATCTCCACTGAAGGTTGAAATTTGTGCCTTTTGATTTATTGGTGTTTTATTTATTGGTTTTATTTATTGGTTTTTATGTTTTTCACAATACTATATGGTCCAGCTAGCTGAAGTCCAGTACTTGATTTCAGGACAACAAATGGTTGTCGGGTTCCAATTCTTCACAGAATTTCCAGCAACAATAGAGGTCTTCAGGAATCTTGAACTAATAATAACTTTCAATTCATTGGCGAACACAACCAGGAATATCTGCTTTGCTAGCTTGCATATTTTTTAGTTCTTTAATTTTTTCCCACCTTGCTTTTGTACATCTGTATGGCATCTCTGCTTCTTGCCTCCCATCATTTTGGTACTTGTTGCCTTTTATGGCTGTAACAGTTTCCAAGTTTTCCTTGTGATGTCCTTGCACAAAGACATGACATCAAATCAGAGTGACAGTTTGCTTGTCAAGCAAAACCAAGGAAAACTTTACAAAAGCACATATTTTAACAAAAATATCTAAAATCAAACAGTGTATGTGAATTTATTTTAAAAGGAGAGCTAGTTTGGTCTAGTGGTTAAGGCTCCAGGCTAGAAAGCAGAAGACCAGGAGTTCAAATCCGATTGTAGCCATGAAAGCCAGCTGGGTGACTTTGGCCCAGTCATTCTTTTTCAACCCAACTCATCTCACATGGTTGTCGTTGTGGGGAAAAGAGGAGGAGGAAGGTGTATGTTTGCTACCTTGAGCTATTTGTATAAACAATAAAGGTGGGTTAAATGAAAATTCAGGTTCCATATTTTTCACATGAATATGAAAGACTATGCATTAAGCGGTACCATTTACTTTATATGGTAAACATTAAATGACCAAAACAAAGGACAAAAGTGAGTTTTTGAAAAATAAATACATTTAAAGGACAGATTTTTGAAATAAAGGGCTGTCCTTATAATAAGGAATGCATGCCACTATATTCACAGTGCATGTTGGTTTATGTGTATGCAACTGTGGTGGCAGAACATCCATTTTTCTGCAGTGTTGATGAATGCATCTGATATATGCACATGGAGGTATGGAGATCAATCACATGTATCAAGAATATTGTAAGAGAATATAAATGGTATATTTTAAATAACAGCCATATTTCATCAACTTGAAGTCCCTTAAAGCCTTTTATTTTTCTTAAAAACTCTTGACAGCCATTTTGGAAATCTACATATATAATGGATTAACTCTTTTTGGTTCATAGGCAAGTCATAAACATTGTACCAGAATTTCCCTCAGGTGAAAGATTGGCTTAATACAAAATCCAATTCTCAGTCAGAATGGCTGGAAGCGCTGAAACACACTCCAGGAAAGTGGAAACTGAGACACATAAAGTTCCTAGTGATAACCCTGAACTACAAAGATTATAATGATGCACAGCTGTAATGAATAAGATTCCAACCAAGAGCAAGAGACAAACTCATCACTCAGTTAACAGCAGGTGGTATTTGCATATTAAAGGATCAGTAACCGTTTAGAAGCTGCACTTTTGTTGAGGGAACAACAGCAAACATGAATAACAGCAATTACACTATGACAATTGGCAGCATCTCATCAGGAACTGTATGGCAGAGAGAAGAGATTAAATTTATCTAGCAATGAGTCACAAAGCACTGCTGAGAAGAAATGACATTTTCTTGGAGAGTGCCTACACATACTGCTGGCTAAAGAAAAGATGTTGGCTTTTGCAGCCATTCATTGAAATTTCAGTCTGTTCCATAGTTCAGTATAATTTCTTTAAAGAATGCTCATGTTTGCATATCAAACAATGTCATGTTTTGGTATGTTCACAAGGAACACTATAATATAACCTTCTGACATATCAGCCTTCCAACATTTGGTATTTTCAGATATGCCTACAAAGCTCTTTTTTCCATCCACTTAGTTGTGTTGGTCAAGTACAATGGGTACTGCAGTCCGACATATGTGGAAAAAACTAGATTTGATAGCATGGTACCATTCAGTTCAGTGCTGTTGAAATCCAAACTGGAAATTTCATTCTATTGCATAACCTTCAAGGCATTTGACTGCACTTCAGCAATAAAATACAGTTTTGACAAGTGCCTGTCTGAGTGGGAATCTTATATATGCAAATGGAGGGAGGGAAGGAGAGAGAGAGAGAGAGGGAGGGAGGGAGGGAGAGAGAGAGAGAGACCCTGATATAACAATTACATTCAGTTTAGTGAACCAGAAAGTAATGCATATGGGATGCAATGCCCAAAATTTCCACTGAATTTATGCCACTTTGGGCAATACCTTTAATGATGTTATTATGTAAATAATATAGTTTGTATCATTTGTAGACAATCAGGAACAATGTTTTGTACCTCCTCTCCCATTTGGTCCATTAAATCATGATTTCACCATAGTTTAAAAAGCATTCTATTGATGTACAGTAAAATAATAATTCAGTTTCAAGCTACAGGCACAATTTCAGAGTCAGTCCTATTTCACTCAAGGCATTTCACTTTGGGATAGGCTGTGGACAAGTTTGTTGTCACAACATTCTCTGTTTGGGAAGCTAAGTCAATTTATTTCTGAGTCTTTATTAGAAATTGCACAAAACTGGTATTTTCCTTTGGATTGCTAAATCTTGTGCATAGTCTATTTTAAACTTTTGCTTTAACCTGCCTTCTGACTCCTAGGCTCCAGGCATTCCTCTCTCTTTCTCTTCCCCTCTTTCTCCCTCCCTTCCTTCCAAGGATTGCTGAGTGGAGCTGGAATTCTGTGAATCAAAGGCCACATGTCTTAAAAGTTGCTGATGTTGTAAAACACTGAGATAGAGGAAGAATCCAGATACAAGTAAGACACCAAAACGTGTGTGTGTGAAAGGGAGGGAGGGAGGGAGAGAGACTGTTCTGTAGCCAATGCAGTGGCGAATTTTCTTCCCATAGCTTTGCTTTTGGGGAAGGTCTGGTTCCTCCTTTCTTACTCTGCAGAATATTCTCTTAAAAGCTTTGCTCTATCATGACCATCAGTAAATTGACAGTCCCTTGAAAGGGAAAAATAATTGCTCTGATAAAACACTTGGCTCTTATAAGCATATCTTGGCACATATTCTGTATAGGAACTGATGGTGGCTTATCCCAGGTTGGTCATCTTTGAATTCCAGCAGGCAGAATTTGCCAATTACTGCCAATGTAGCATTGCTCAGGATGGCTCTAAAGAGACCATGGCATTCTCTGTGATCGTGGGATTTATCCTAAACTATTTCTTCCTGGTTCCAGGATGGAGCAAAGCAATTGTGTAGATGAGTTCTTTTTATTTTTAAAACTGTCTTTCTTCTTCAAGAAGGATAAACTTAGTGTGCAGCAGATACTGCTAAAGAATGCACATGCATATACTTTTATGTTGCAATGTACATATATGCACGTTGAGAGAATTCCTGAATTTTTTTAATTTCCTGTACTTCATTAAATTATCTATGCAGAAATATCCAGCAATAAAACAAAATGCACTAAAATGTCCCCTGAGGTTGCTTTGGCAAATATCTGAAATACAAAGCTTGCCATTTTTGTTTTCAGAGCAACCATGAGATGCATTAAGCTGAAGTAATCAAGATATAAAAAAACAAAAATCTTGAAGTATTAAAACAAGATTAAAAAATTAAAAGTCTGCCACCTGCAAGACTGGTGAAAATGTTCAGTAACCTGTCCGCTAAGTATTGGAAATGCAGTCAGACCCCAGGTACCTACTATCACATGTGGTGGATATGTAGGAAAGCAAGAGGATATTGGGAGAAAATACAAAACTGGCTGGAAATGATAATCAAACAGAATATTGAGTTGAAACCAGAAACATAAAGGGACCACATATTTAGTTTTACACATACACATACACATACTGACAGCAGCAAGTATCATATATGCTAAATATTGGGAAAATGTGAATATCCCACCAGAAGAGGCTGTAATTCGAAACAAGACGTAGGAATTAGAGAAAAGTAAGATCATAAATGTTAGTACTGAAAATAAGAAAATAAGAAGGTAAATAATTACAATATTTCAATGTAACAAGAAACTTAGGTAACAGCTTTTTGGTTATATTATTACTATTGTTACATTATTATTATTATTGTTATTATTATTATTATTATTATTATTATTATTATTATTATTATTTAATCTTTAGTGAGATTCACAGCCTTTGAGGCTGGTTAATAGCTCAGCAGCTCGAGTCCTAACCAAGGACCTAGGAACTGTTAAAGTATCGTCGGAGGATGTAAGCTGTTCCAAGTAAGGTGTTTTTTTGTAGAGTCAAAATGTTCAAATCCGGCAAATTTAGAATTTCTAAATAGCAGGGTAGCCCTTTGGGTATTGCTCCAAGGGCTCCAATTACAATCGGGACAACACACGATTTCTTTTTCCACAGTCGCTCAACTTCAATTTGCAAGTCCCGGTACTTTGTGATTTTTTTCTTGCTGCTTATCTTCAATCCGTGCATCACCAGGTATTGCAATGTCAATGAACCATACTTTTTTCTTTTCAACTATTGTTATGTCAGGTGTGTTGTGGACCAAGTGCCTGTCAGTCTGAATCCTAAAGTCCCACAAGATCTTGACTTTCTCATTCTCTAAAACTTTCTCAACCTGATGTTCCCAGTGGTTTTTGCTGTACTCAAATCCAAACTTCTGGCACAATTTCCAGTGAATGATCTTAGCAACACGCTCACGGCATTGTAGGTAATCAGTTTGTGAAATTTTTCTGCATCCACTGATCAAGTGGTCGACTATCTCATCTTTCTCATTGCAGAGGCGGCATTTGCTGTTGGTGGTAACATGTTGAATTTTTGCCTTCATGCAGTTTGTGGCTAGGGCTTGTTCTTGAGCTGCCAAAATAAAGCTTTCTGTTTCTTTTTTCAGTACTCCTGATCTTAACCAGTTCCAAGTTAGTTTCTGGTCAGCTTTGCCTTCAATACTTTTCAAGTATTGGCCATGCAGAGCTTTGCTTTTCCAATTTTCAGCTCGCTGCTCAATTACTTCTTTCTTATATTCTGCTTTTGTTTTAGTTGTCTTTAAAAAGCCTCCTTTATTTACTTCCTTAATCATTGGTTCTTCACTTTTCTGGATGTAATCATTCAAGCTGCGTTTTTCTTCTTCCACAGTCTGGTTTTTATTATTATTATTATAATAATAATAATAATAATAATAATAATAATAATAATAATAATAATAATAATTTTATTTCTATACCGCCCTTCTCCCGAAGGACTCAGGGCGGTGTACAGCCTATTTAAAAACACAGACAAAACAACAGTATAAAATTTAAAATAATTAAATAGGTGGCTCAAATTTAAAACCCCAATAAATTTAAATACCCAATTTAAAACTATTGTGTTGATAGTCCGGCTTGGCGGAACAACAGGGTCTTCAATGCGCAGCGAAACGCCCGGAGGTCGGAGATCTTACGAATTTCCGGGGGCAGTTCATTCCATAGGGCTGGGGCTCCCACAGAGAAGGCCCTCCCCCTGGGTGTCGCCAGCTGACATAACTTGGCTGATGGCACCCTGAGGAGACCCTCTCTGTGGGAACGGACTGGTCGGTGGGAGGCTGTTGGTGGCAGAAGACGGTCTCGGAGGTACCCGGGTCCTATGCCATGGAGCGCTTTAAAGGTGGTAACCAACACCTTGAATCGCACCCGGAAGACCACTGGGAGCCAGTGCAGCTCGCGCAGGAGGGGTGTCACATGGGCACAACGGGACGCGCCCATAACCACCTGCGCGGCCGCATTCTGGACCAGTTGGAGCCTCCGAGTGCTCTTCAAGGGGAGCCCCATGTAGAGAGCATTGCAATAGTCCAACCGGGAGGTGACAAGGGCGTGAGTGACCGTGCGCAAGGCGTCCCGATCCAGAAAGGGCTGCAACTGGCGAATCAGGCGGACCTGATAAAAGGCCCCCCTGGCCACGGCCGTCATGTGCTCTTCTATTATTATTATTATTATTATCTTGTATGTCAATGTTTAACACCACTCTTCTTTTTTGGTCTTTTTTATTTGTAAAAAAAGTGTTTATGAATAAAATATTTTATATATATATACAGTGTATATATATATATATATATAAATGTGCATATATATATATATAAAAATGAAAAAGGCAATGGAAAGACATATATAGAAAAAAAAACCAGATCGTGAAGTTTGCCTTCCTGTCCATAAGCAGGTCATCCAGGATTTGAAGAAACGGACAGAATTGTAGGGTACTAACAGAACAGAGGCTGCTCCATAATTCATCCCTGAAACTACAGTCTCTGTGTTGTCTAAAGATAGATAGCTGTGTTTTTATGAGGTTAAAGTTCACCTCACTAAATTCAATCCTACCATAACTGGCTTCTTGGCATCAAATGATTTTCATTTATAATACTTGACATCCAATGGAAAGTAGTACTAAATGTGGGCAAAAGATGAAATCTCTACCTAAATTACCATTCCTGAAAGTAAAGATAAGTCTATGCATGCCAGAAGAAAAGTCTACATAGTGATAGAGGTTCTTCTATTTTTGACCTTTCAATGATAGACTGTACTCATTCTTTTCATTTCCATATGACAGGGATTGACAATTTTTTCATGAACATAGGCTGTACTTTATTGTTTTAAAAAAAGTTGGTCAGATCACATGTAACTGCAATTTTTCTAGATTTATTGGAATGGGACTGAGCTTCTTTTGGAGAACCATGTAAAATCAATTTTAGAAGTCATGCATTAGTTTCCTTGTTTCTCACATCAGAAAAGAAGGCTATTTGTTCATTTATTTGTGGGATGTCTTGGTCAATCTTAGCCACATATCAATCGGTGTCATTACATGATGCACTGAATGTCCAATCGTAAAGTTAGTGGCCAGCAGTGATTTGTTAGAATTGCTTGAATTATTAAGGATTGTTAAGTTGTGGTGGAGCAGTGGTTAGAATGCAGTATTACAGGCTAACTCTGCCCACAGCCTGGAGTTTGATCCTGATGGGCTTGAGGTTGATTCAGTCTTTCATCCTTCTGAGGTCAGTAAAATGAGGACCCAGATTGTTGGGGGCAACACTGTAAATTGCTCAGAGAATGCTGTAAAACAATATGGAATAAGATATAAGTTTAGGTGCTTTTGCTATTGCTATTATGAAATTAGGTAAGGGCAGGCTTGACTAGACAATATATTGAATATGAGGCCAATGTGTACTGTTTTTCATCACCAATGCAATATAGTCTGCTTCAATGAGATGATTGGCACTCTGCAGGTGACATTCTCCGGTTCAGTGCTCTGATTAAAAGTGCTTGAACACTTGTTGAGACAAAGAAAAGATGCTTCGGTCAAACTTTGAAGGAAGTAGAGAGCTTCTCCGAAGGTTTATACAGCTCTATCATCAGTTTTAATTGTATGGATGTTGGTTGTGTAGCAATAACATGGTTTATTTCAAGTGTGCTTTTATATTCTGCATGTAAAAACTAGATATAGTCTAGAACTATGTTATGGTAATTATGGCAATCAAGAATCAAGATCATGTGAAGTGCTAGTAGGACTTTATAATGACCTGGCAAGACCACACTCGGAATATTGTATTCAGTTTTGGTCGCTACAATATAAAAAAGATGTTGAGACTCTAGAAAGAGTGCAGAGAAGAGCAACAGAGATGATTAGGGGACTGGAGACTAAAACATACGAACAGTTGCAGGAATTGGGTATGTTTAGTTTAATGAAAAGAAGTACCAAGGGGGACATGATAGCAGTGTTCCAATATCTTAGGAGCTGCCACAAAGAGGAGGAGGGGGTGTCAACCAATTCTCCAAAGAACCTGAAGGCAAGTCAAGAAACAATGGATGGAAACTAGTCAAGGAGAGAATCAAGCTAGAACTAAGAGAAATCACCTGACAGAACAATTAATCAGTGGAAAGACTTGCTGCGGAAGTTGTGGGTGCTCCAACACTGGAAGTTTTTAAAGAAGAAATTGGACAACCAATTGTCCAATTGTATAGAGTTTCTTGCTTGAGCAGGGGACAGGACTTCAAGGTCCCATTCAAGTCTGTTCTTCTGTTTTTCTGTCATTATTAGATGGCTTCAACTGAAGATCTTATGTACTGGATAGCACAAGACAATCAAGAACTGTATGAATAGTTACCCATAAGATCTGTGAGGAAGTGAAGGAGTTTATTATTTCTATATTTTCAGCTTTCATTTTGTTTTTAAAAAGCAGCTTGCTAGAAGATCTTTTTAGAAGTAGAGATTTAAGATAAAACAGAGTATCTCTTCTGCCCATTTTTAAAGAAAAGTCTGTTCTTGTTTTTGATTGTTTTTAATCCAATGAAGAAACAAGCAATGCTTGGCAGATAATGTAGTTTTTTTTCCCCCTTAAATCTTTCCTGGTGGGAAATGACTGTTGCTTCATAAGAAACAATTCAGTAATCCAGGCTTTTGAAATTGTTATGATTAGACAATAATGTGCCTGTCCAAAATGAAAAGGTAGAAATAAAAACTGGAACTTATAAGAGTACATATACATATCCACACACACACATTACTGAACATTTAAACATTTAAAATGTTATCCTCCCAATATATATATAAATAAAACCAATCATTGTTTTATCCATGCCTGAAGCACTGGCATAATCATTCCATGAGGGGAAGACAAGGATGGGCTGCAGACCATGTACTGGGTGTTCCCAAACCCTTTAATATAGCAGTTGAAAATAAAACATGAAATGAAATTTACATCATTTTTAGGGTTGTATGGAGATTTGGGAGACACAGTACTTGAATGAAACTCAGACTTAATTAGGATTAATCGCACTAACATATTTTGCACATTGGTGTTCTCTGAATGAGTTGATAATGATATTAAGTTCAATTTCCTATGAGAGACAGACTGGGATTGAGTTTGGCATGAATAATGGTTGTAAAAATGCTTGTCCTAGAAAGATCCTGAGAATTTTTGATATTCAGAATGAGAATAATCAGGGTTATGTCTATCATTTTTATCAATTGTTTCAGGCAGCTACTGTCCTAGAATGATCCTGATATTGTTTTGGGAAAGGAAGCAATTTTAAATTGTTAAATTTAAATTTTAAATTTTAATTTTAATTTAATTTTAAATTGTGTTTCTTGGCAATGTCCAATATTATATCATGGTGAAGTTGTGGTTGAAAACCATCCATATTAATTCTGTAAAAATATGAAATGTATGTGCTATCCTAACCTCCAGAGGCAAACATTTTCAATCTCACTCATGTGTTAACATCTTTCAGAAAGACAGCAATAGTATAAACTATCACTAGGCATGGACAAATGTCAACAGGATATATTTTGTAATATTCTTTAGGAAACTCAAATGGACAAGACTCCTACTGCACATTAATACACCGAGGGATCTTTTTGCTCCTAGGAAGACTTGAATGCTATATTTTCAATTCCCTCATTGATTCAAAATTGTTCCATACTTTACTTTTTTTGCCAGAAGATAAAGGAGATGCCTGATGAAATTGTATATAAGCTTTTATAGGGTTGTGTTTAGGGAATCTAATCAAAGAAAGAGAAGCACCAATAAAAGTGCCGTGTGAAGTAGGTTTCTGCAAGTTCCTCATATGTTCATTTATCTTTGCCACAGGATATTTTCTTTCTTGAGAATACAGGTCTTCAAGGAATTCAATCACCTCCCTGTAATTACAAACTGTGAATTGTAGAGAAACTACTCTCACAGACTTCATTGTGGGGCAAAATGGTCACAGATTTATGTTGCCCTGTCCTTGTCAAAAATCCTTCAACCAGGGAAGAAGTTTTGGGGGGTTTCTGATGAAGTTAATTGGGTCAGTTATTTCACTCAGCACATTTCTACACTTATTGTTTCTTGATATATCTTGTTATGAAATGTGTTCATATCATCTACTGCACAATGAATACACTGGACCTGTGGTGCCTCTTCCTTCACAAGAACCTATAATGTCTAGCAACTTTAGACACTCCCTGATAATATTGGTTGCAGCACTGTCTCAAAGGGAGGTTGAAGTGGCAGAAAACAATATTTCAAGTTAACAGAAATTTTGCAGTTGGGTCACAACTTCTACTGTCCCATCTCTGTCTCCTTCCCCTACAAAAATCCTTAACAGACATATCCTTGGTAGGCAAAATAAATATGGAAGCTGTTCTACTGTACTGATATCTGCAGTTTCAGTCATACTTGATACTACAATACATTATTGTCCTGATCTCATAAGAATATACTATATGTAGAGCTATGGTAAGGTGACCAGACGTCCCGCTTTTGGCGGGACAGTCCCGCTTTTGAGCAATTTGTCTCGCGTCCCGTGGCGTTTTAAAAAAGTCCCGATTTTTCATTCTGCCTCCTGGTTCCCGGCTGCCTCCTGAATCCCCGCTGATGGCTAGAGGGAAAAAACCTGTTTAAACTCTTGCCGCGGGGCTTCAAAGGGCCACCCTACGTTAATTAGCTCGGCTTCCCCCTCTCAGCTGATTTGCACAGGGCTCTGCTCTTGCTAAATTGCTCAGTTTTTTTTTCCTCTTTGTGCAAACCAAGCTCAAAACGAAACTGAAAGTAAAACAGGCTGTTGGCTTTGCGGTTTGCTTGCAACGTTGGAAAATTAGGCAGCAGATTTATTTTCCTTTTCCTCACCAAAAAAGGTAAGTGCAAACAATGGAAAATTATTTAGGGCAAAAGAGGAGAGTTCCAGATTTTAAAACACAAAAGAAAAAAAAGCTCTTTTTAACTAGGGAATTGTAATAATTGAGATATTATTAATTGTATACTGTGTTGAAAGCAGAAATGGTTAAGTTGTGGTTTGGAGGAATATATGGGGGAAATTATTTGGTTTATTATTATTGGTAAGTATAATTAATTGATTTGTAAGAAATTGGATTGCATGGAAATAATTGGAATATTCATGTTCATATTGATTAATATACAAAAAAGATAGTTATATAACTAATTGATTTATATTAAAATGTTGAATTTGTATTAAACAACTGTATTACATAATTACATAATTAACCAATGTGAGGATGGATATAAAAATAGATGACAATGGGAAGGGGTATAAAATAGAATAGAAGGGAAAAATTGAATTTGATTAAGATTAGAGATGAGGATGAAGGGTAAAATTGTTTTTTTAAAAAAATAGATGAGGAATAAATATGGCAAAAAGGAAATATAGAAATTGTAAATTTAATTGAAATGACTAAACACTATTTAAATTTGTGAACCAGCCAAATATTCTGTTCAAAGAAAATACATTGTATGTATGTGTGTTTCTAATTATTGCTATTTATTCATATTTGTTCTCTTTTATTCTTTAAAGTTTAACAATTCATTCTTTATCTTAATATCTTTATATTTGTTTGGGGTTGGCTTTCTTCCCTTTCATCTTTTTTATTGTACAGCAATCTTTCTCCTCAAACCTACCACTTCTCTTTTCTTTCCTTCTTACTTTCTCTTCCCCCCTTCTTCTTCTCCTCCCTACTTCCTCTTCCTTTCTCCTTCTCCTCCTCTCTTCCTCCCTCTCTTAACCGTCACTCCTACTCTAATTTCCCTTCCCTTCCTTCATCCCTCTCTATTACTGTATCCTTTTATGCATATGGACTACTCAGAGGGCTGAAAGAGTTATTTTTGACTGGTCCTCGCACTTTTGACCAGTCCTCGAACTTACGACTGTCCTCACATTTTACATTTTTGCCCTATCTTGTCATCATGGTGAAGAGAAGCAGTTGTGAAATGAGTGACATGGTTGTTAAGAATGCTGCACGGGCATAAATGTGAGGATGGTCATAAGTGTGAGGACCAGTCAAAAGTGCGAGGACCTGTCAGAAATGACTTTTTTCAGCCCTCTGAGTAGTCCCTATACACACAGCCATGGCCACCCGGTCACATGACCAGCTAGCCACGCCCACCAGTCACATGGCCTCCAAGCCACGCCCACACAATAAGCCACGCCCACAATGGTGTCCCTCTTACCAATGTTAAAATCTGTTCACCTTACCCTATACACATAGCCATGGCCACCCGGTCACATGACCAGCTAGCCACGCCCACCCAGTCACATGACCAGCTAGCCACGCCCACAAAATAAGCCACGCCCACAATGTCCCTCTTTACCAATGTTAAAATCTGGTCACCTTAAGCTATGGTCTCAAGCATCTTATTCATCATTATCTCAGGTGATATCCATTTGTAACTTATATTGTTCAGCTATAAATTCAACTGTGGAATATTATCTGAATGTACCATCTAGAACAAACTGAGGTATCTCCCCCTCCCCATTTTTTTCAGAAAGGCCACAAAGAACAACACAGACCAGTTATTAGATTGATAAAATGACTGAGCAGTACTGTTTTACCCTCTTACACATGACTCCAGTTTGCCTTCTGAAAAACTGGAATAACTGTTTAACATGGTTTTATTAGCCATGTAGTATAGGCAGCTGAACAGTGCAATTAAATACTGATGGCTGTTAATTTGTACAGCACTTTTTCCCATGAACGAAGACTTGATATACATTCTGTTTCTTGTGTTTGGAAAAGGAACATTCATCTGACTGAGCAGTAAATGCTGCAATAAATTGCCCAGTTTTAAACAAATATGCAGCCACTCATATGTTTGTTTCCAAGTCACAAAATACTTATGTGTTCCTGGTTTCTATTTTGTCATTTCTTTCAAAGCCTTAACCAGTGAGTGCATTCCTACCCTAGACACATTCCCAGTTGAGCAATGTGTGGTGTAAATACATTAAAAGTATTGATAGTTGTTTGTTCCTCCCTAATGCCACACTATTCTACCCATAATGGAGTAACAGTTACAGCCGATGGAATCAGTTGAATCTCAGGATGACTATTGAACTTTTTGATCAGAAACCTTTTCAAGGTGATGGAGAAATTGACATCTCCCAAATGCAAGCTTGCCATGCCAGGTTCAGACTAATCCAGACCAGCATTGTAGTGAAGAGGCATAGAACTGGGGATGGCAGTATGGAGGCAAGAAAGAAAAACACTCTTTCTCCTACGCTCCTACTCTAGTGCTTCCTGAAGTGACTATTAGCTAACAACAACAACTAGAGAAAATAACAAAATACAAGGACCTAAAAAAAGAAATAGAACTGTGGCAAAAACAAGCAAAGTAGTACCAATAGTAATAGGTCCCTTGGGTGCATTCCCCAAACAACTGAACCACCACATGAATACCATCAGCATTGATAAATTCACCCTCAGTCAATTGCAAAAGGTGGCTTTACTCACAACAGCTTATATTCTGTGACAATATCTGTATCATCATCAAACATCCAGATCTGCCTATCCCAGGTTCTTGGAAAGGACTTGATAGATAGACAAAAATGTCAAATCCAGTCTGAACATCTGGCTGACTGTGCAACAAACCATAATAATAATAAAAACCAACACAGCAGGAAACTGAAAAACATCAGACTATTCCACAGAGGTGCCATATGTCATTCTCCCCACGGTCACAAGCGGATTTCCTGGCAGGATTGGCCTAAATCACAATTTCTCAATCATGGATGTAAGCTTTGGGAGGATAAATGAGCCCCTATTCTGAACAGGGATATAAAGTCATTTGGTTCATCAGACTCCTAAGATGGGACACAGTAATTCCAAGAGAGGGCAACATCACTTGGGGCTCAGGTTCCTGAGGCTATGTCAATTCATTCTCCCAACATAAACAAGTTTTCTCTGAAATTTATATTAAAACTTTCCAAATGGTTAATAGGTACACATGCACAGTGTTAGAACAACAAACATATAGCTCCAAAAGTATTGGCATAGTATAAAGTTCAAATAATGAGGAAAGAATATGATGTTAATTTATGAAACTTTTTATCAACACTGTGAAACTGTATCTTCCCAACTATAGATATGAAAAGCAATGTTTCCCACCCATCCTTAAAAGACCTATGATACCACAAAGGACAGAAGGGCCAGAGCTCAGCAACAGAGCCTCTGCTTGGCAAGCACAACCTCTGAGCTTTAGCATCTGGCCTTTCAGGTCTGGGAAATATTCCAATCTGAAAGCCGGAGAAGTGGCAAACAAATTTCAGTTATTCCATCTATCAATTAAATCAGAAGGATATTAAGCTAGGTATTCAAAATTACCCAATTGAAGTTTAGAACACAAATAACTATTGAATTCAGCTGATGTCAAGTTTTGTCTAAAACACATCTGTTATTTTAGTTAGCACATAAGAATGGTTTTTAAAGCAGATACCAAACACTCTGCAGCTAAATTAATAAAAGTGGAGGATATTTGTCATGAAAAGGTCTGTCTCTGCAAAACATGTCTACCCATTTTCACGATAAGGTGCATTTGGATAATGTGAAATCCTTATGGAATTGAGAAAATGTTTTTTGTTCTACATCTGATAAGTGATGATGCAATATTAATTCCCAATCCTTTCCTCTATTTTTTCTCTTGCCCCCATGCACTTTTCTCACACTTCATCCCCTTTTCATAACTATCTATATAAGATGAACTTCCAGTTCCAAACAATTTAGTACTGCAGAATTCATACCTCCTCTGTATTATAACTCAGGAATTACAAGATACCACCAACATTTCAAAATAGACAAATACACAAGTCACAACACAATCCAAATTCAGTTCAGGCCTGGCTGCTAATCAAACATCTATCATATATTTGAACCAAAGAATGTTTATAAAATATTCAACATTCACAGAAAAGTAATATACAGCACGTACTATATGTACTTGGTTCTATTATATATGACTATTAAATACATTTAAATGAGAAGGATATTTTTACATGAAGCAATGTATCTGAACAGAAAGCACAAAGGTGAGCACGATGTAACAATAAACACAAATATAATGCAATAAACTGTGAAAGAGTGTGGAGCCTTTGTAAGATTGCCCAAGGGTGAATTCAGCCCATTAAACAATTCATCCTTGCATAATGGGATTCAAACAGAAGAAGGTTTTACGGGTGAAAACATTATAGTCCTCAGTAGTTTCCTTTCTGAAGTCTCTGTAGGCTACTAGGAAATTTGATACCTGTTTTATTTTCATGGCCACAAAGTGCATATTTTATTACTGTCAAGGAGCTACAAGTAAAAACTAGGTCTGTCTTGACACTGCTGCTCTGCAATTATTCACTCTAACAGTAACTGTTGCTGGGAAAGTAAAAGAAGAATAATTTTGGTTTCCTAACCTTGAGTTCTCTGTGCCCTTTTTGGGCAGGAAAACAATGCACTCATGTAACTTTCATTGCCATGATTGAATGGATCAAATTTCAGAAAGGGTATTGAGGCATCCCATCCATAACAGCCAGGACTTTGCTAAACATCAAGAAGGAGGCATTCTCCCTCTCCCTGCTTTAATGCAGAAACAATGGTGAACCAATAGCTTTGCAGCCCCTCCACTAGATGGCATGTAATAATTTTAGCCCTTCAATTTAAGTTGACAAAGAGAAGGGCCTAAATCAAGTATGAGCTGTTTGATGTGTTGGAAGAAATATTCATCTGGTTCAGTTCCAAGCCGGGAGAAAGACACTGGAAACATGGAGGCTGATTGGAAAGAAGGTTTAATGATAATGGTTCTGGTGCAGCTGACAAAATGGAGTTGAGAGTGGAGCTTTGAGCTTTGCACTTGAGCTTCCTGTAGCTGTGCAAGATCATATATTCTATTGGCTGTTGTCAGACTCCCATAGGGCCATGTAGGGGTTATGTAGAGGTCATAGCTGCCTCTATGGGCAAATTACACATCCTAAGTGTTTGTCTGAGCTAAGTTATGTTGAAGTTTGGAGTGCTCTGAGGGTGATGCAATAATTCCTATTGTGGCTTAGTGGCTTTTTCCTGTGTTGGATCTTGGGTGATGGCTGCTTCTAATCCTACCATTCTGCCTTTGTTTCAAAATATCCTGTCTTGAATGGATTACCAAATTTGCATTTCTAAAAGCTGGCCTCAGCATCTGCTGGGGCTATTAAGAAAGACTTAGTCTCTTTCAGTGGTGGGATTCAGCCAGTTTGCACCACTTCGGGAGAATCGGTTGTTAACTTTCTGAGCAGTTTGGTGAACTGGTTGCTAGAAGAAATCATTAGGGCAGAGAACCGGTTGTTAAATTATTTGAATCCCACCACTGGTCTCTTTTCTGTCTTTAAAAAACAAACAAACATGTTTCTCCATTTCTCATCTAGGGAAATATAATGTTCTGCCTTTTTTAATAGTCCCCAAAATTTTCATTCTTCTGGGGCGTGGTTGCTGACTTTCTACAGATGCATCAGGATGCTACATGCTAAATATTGCATGGTTAAGATTGCAGGATGGTGATGTGAGGAACTTCGGAAGAGGGAGTACAGTAATGGATAGAACTGTATTGGTTGTGTGGACCCTTCAGTGTGTAGCCTACCAAGATTGTAAACCTTCAGTCAGGATTAATTTAAGTCTTTTACTGTAGTTTGTTATATAATGGGGACCACTAACAAGATTTTAAAATGAGTATCTGGCGATGGTAAAAGGTGTTTTAAAATGTTAAAAAGAAAAACACCACAAAAAGAAACCCCCAAATTCTTCCAATGGCTTTTTCAAAGAACTTAAGTAGTTTTCTTTCTGTGGTATTTTTAAGTTTATTATGCTGAAAATACTAATGGAACAGAGTGTCTATTATCTATTGTCCTAGAAACGCCCTGGTTGTCCCCTTTTCTCCATCTCAAGGAGCCCCATGAAAGGAATTGCTATAGATGATTATCCTGGAGATGTAGTTGAAACTTGGGAAGCCAAGGAGACTAATGGGCATTGAATGGGATTGTGTAATAAAAGAGAGAGTTGTACCTCTTGATTAATGTCAGTCTTTTGAGGCAGACCAAATGAAGAAACAGAGGACTGCATGATACAATAACAGAATTTTGAAAGCCTGACAAAATTTATCTCCTGGTCCTTTTTATATCAAAGAGAATTGAGGAGAAGCAATCTTGAGCTTCTTGAGGAGAAGCAATCTTGAGCTTCTTCTATTGTATTCTCTTTCATGGCTATAGTGATGTGTATGTCTCTGGCTTGCATTCTTTCTTCAAGATTATTTTTCTACTTCTCAGAGCTAAGACTACCAGAATTTAGGCATAAAAAAATTCAGTCAGTTATGAGATGGTAACAAAAGGATACAGAACCTTTCAATTCTTTGTTACCATTTCATTGTCCTGATTTTTACATATGAAATCTCATAGGTTGGTAACCCAGTTTACTGCTGCCCACCATAAATATTTTAGTTTTTTAAAAACTAAATAGTTTAGTTTAGTTTTTTCAGAATATCTTAGGTTTTTTTTTCCAGAACCCCCCACCGCACCCACAAAGCAATAGAGTTTTCCTCAAATTGAATGTGAATTGTTTTTTTTTGGGGGGGGGGAATCCAGGGTTTTTGAATAGCTGTAGCATAGATGCATGGTGTTCCTGAATCACAAGGAGGCGGTTCAGGATAGGTCACCAAATTTAATGAAAAGGAGTTATATAACAAAATCATCTCAATTTTGCTGCAAGAAAAATGGCATCTTTGCTTTTACCATCTTTGTCAGTAAAAAGCAGTGTGCATCCATGGATACTAACCAGGAGTGAATTTGGCACAATTTAGTCTATACTTCTCATCTTTTGTTATATTCCCTTCAATTATAATAATAATTTTCCTCGACAGTTCAGAAAGGGAAGGTAAATCTCCCTCCTACATGAAATGACATAAGATACTTCCTGTTCAGTATGGCTACTTTGGTCATGTGGACACAGCAGAAAAACACCTTTATTCCAATTCTCTCTTAATATCTGTACTTCCATATATCAGATTAATTTTCTTTGTTAGATGAAGTCTAGTAGGCTGTGTCCAGCCTTTCAAAGCAAAGTGAACATATGATTTGTTTGTGACTTACTCTATAGTGCAAATATAACAATTGTGGTTTATAAACTGTTTTATAGCTTAGTTTATTTTGTGATCAAATACCATTTCAGGTAATTGAACACAATATGATTTTAGAAACTGATGATCACTCTGTTAATATATGGTAGTCAGAATTTTGGTCAAGTCAAGAATGCACTAAAGATTTATATTCCATCCAAGAAGAAACCAAGACATTCAATCTTGAATTCCTTTTCTACTGGGAAGTTCTTCTCTTCACTCGTGATACCCACAGCAGATATTTGTCCTTAGCTTATGAGATCTCATATTTATGCATTTTATATGCAAATATTAAATTCGCTGAAGAGATGCTATGGTTTTATTACTTTCCCCCAGAAGAAGTAATTTTATTACTTCTTACTCCCTCACCACCTAGTTTCTTCTCCCTAAGTCCTACTTGGAGAACTTAATGGTTGCTCTTCCATTTATATTAAGAAACAAAGATGGTTATTCGTTTACTCAATTCCAACTCTCCTTCAGGAATTCAAGTTGTTTTATGTATTACTCCCTCTCCTAATTTTTCCCCACCAGAACAACCCTTTAAATAGATTTAGACAAGACAGAGTGATTGGCCCAAAGCCACCCATTGGGAACTCTAATTGCCTTCAGGTATACAGGTATCTCAATGGGTAGTGACTTGATTGAATAAGTTCTCTAAAGCTCATGATTAATTTTGCCTTTACTTCCACCCACAGATAGCATCATGCTTAAACGATGTCAAGACAAGACAAGACAAGGCAAGGCAAGACAAGTTTAAAAAGTTTTTTCTCTGCCCCAAAATAGGCAGTCTAGTACAATTTGAACCCTGCCTGTATAAACTTGGATTTTGAATTGGGCTCTAAATCCAGTTTCTGCTATATACATGCCATTTTTAAGCATTCCTACTTAATTTGTGAAGAAAAAGAAGACAATTTTTGTAAAATAAAGATGGAGGAGAGCTAGAAGAATGTGTGTGTATGCATATGTTCATGAGATATCGTAAAGGCTGTCTTTATTTCACCCTATGTCCTAACATCCTAGGGGATTGTTCAGCGCTTCTATTTATACATTTATAAAATTACAATTCCAGAAAGTAGTATTATAGTAATGAGTGCTTCAAAAGAATGTATTCCCACCATATAATAATGTGCAGAAAAGTTACATTTAATGTGACAAATGGTATGTCCTTCTTCAAATCAAGCTTGATTTCTGTGGTTTGACTGAGCTACCTGTGCATCCTCAAAGGGTGTTATGTCTGACCTCTTACAATAACTTATGTGTTTTCATATAATAAGTTTTATCAAGTAAAACATTGCAGCCAGAACAGTTTTTGTTGCCATGGGGATGGCTTTTTTGTTGTGAATCGTACCTGAAATACAGCCAATCTGCAGCCTTTGAACTGCTTGTACTGCAAATGATGATGGCACAAAATGATTGTCTTGATCTATCCTTATTAAGGGAGTTCTCTTGTATGAAGTTTTATTTTACAAAGGCTTACATTATTCACAGCCTTTTTTTTTTTAAAAAAAATGTACACCTAGGAAGTGTAAATGTAAGAACTGAATTTTAAGAAAATCTAGTACCCTATATTATATATTATATATTATCACAATCATTATTCCCATTAATATCAATCTTCAAGAATTTGGGATAATTAGTAATAATTATTATGATATCAAGGCAGCAGCATCTGTAAGCAAGAGAGAATTATCTACATGCACAAAAATATCCCAAGTTTCATATGATTACACTGTCAATTTCTCATCCTATATGGATACTTTAAAAATGTTCTATGGAGATTCTCAGTCATCCAGGTCATGGTTGTCCCAAAGGTGCTTTTTCAAAAGGCAACTGGACATGCTTTTCCTTGAAGATGTTTTGCTTCTCATTCAAGAAGCTTCTTCAGTTCTGAAGACAGAAGACAATTGAAGAAGCTTCTTGGAAGAGAAGCGAAATGTCTGCAAGGAAAAACAAAATCCAGTTGCCTTTTGAAAAAGCACCTTTGGGACATGTTTGAAAAAAGTTTGAATATTGTGCATCCTGTACTCTGTCCTTTAATGTAAATATTGCACTAAACCATAAATGGATTTGATTTGGCTTAGAGTGATGTGTAAAATGAAACATTTGTTTGTAAGCCATAGTTTATGGAGTAATGTGATGTGTGAACCAGGCCACTATTCCTTATTCAGCAAACCATATTCAAACAAAACATGGCTTCATTGTGTTAGGGACCCAACTATTGAATTGTTTTTCCTAAGTATTAAAAATTCCTAAGTATTAAAATTTGGCATGTACTCACAACGAGGAACAAACCACCTTTTTAAATGCTTTCCACCAGTATCTATAAGCCCTTCAAGATCTCTTTAAGCCGGGGTGCCAAACTGGCGGCTCACGAGACGGATGTATCACACACAGGCCACACCCATCCCAGCTCTGCAAAGGGGAAAAAAGTCACAATATGTCACCTGACAGCAATGTGATGCTGCAAGTTTGACACCTATGCTCTAGGTCCGTGATGGCAAACCTATGGCACATGTGCCAGAGGTGGCATGTGAGCCATTGCCCCAGTTCAGCTCCGCTGCGCATGCACAGCTGCCTCCCGCCAGCCAGTTGATCTTTGGGTCTCTGCTGCGCATGTGTGTGGGCCGGGTGTGTGTGCGTGTGTGAGGGTGTGTGTGTGTGCAGGGGGTGATGTGTGCACATGCATGGGGGGCTCATTCAGGGGACGTGTGAGCATGTGGGGGTGGGGCATGTCCGGGGGCCCCAAGCGCATTGCATTTGGGGTTTTGGGCGCATGCATGCTTTGGGCACTCAGTCCAAAAACGGTTAGCCATCACTGGTCTAGGCTGTTGGATAGCAGATAGCTTTATCCAATGAATGTATGTGTGGAGAAGTAAACATTTATGTTTGCAACATAACTTTTATAAGAAAGTATTCTTAAGGCTGGTGTTTGTGTGAAAGAAAAATAAATATAAGCATCATTTAGGAAATAGCACAGTAATAAGAAAGCCTGAATTGCTCAAATCTATCCACAGCTAAGAGATTGTTTCATGCTCTCCTCTATTAGGGAAAGAGAGTGAATCAGGCAAATGTCTGAACTTCATAGAAGAAAGTCTAGAGAGAAAGTCTAAAAGAGAAAAAAGACTGAAAGGAGAGATGAAGCAAGTGATGAATATCAGCCCACCAATAGGAGACAATTTACATGGAAATATGCAAAGTAGATTTTTTTTTAGAAAAGGGAAGGAAATCAAAGTATCATCCCTCTGCTAACACTACATTTATGGTTCCTAGCTAGCAGCCAATAGATTTATAAGTTATGGTTAATTAATACAGGTAATTTCAAGACAGACGTGGAGCCTGGGGAGTAGCAGGTGCAGCCCAGTGATGCGTATGAAGTGGTGTTTGCTTTAAACTGGAACTCTGTGTTGGTGTTTGTGTGTGTGTGTTATTGTGCATTGAAGAAACTAGTAAGTCCAGGAGAAAGAAAGTAGGTAAGACATGACATGAAAGAAAGTTGAAAGAAGGACATGGGAATTTAAAAAGAAGGGTTGATCTCCTTAGGTTTCTTCCCTGAGGAGAAAAGGCTTTTAAAGAAAGTCTAGTAGATTGTTTGTCGATATCCATTCAAGTGTACTTGAAGGTAGTTTGAGAGATGATAGAAGAGTGAGGTGAGAAACACTTAAAAATAGCTTCAGTGTTTGGTTACACATCCATTTTTATTTTTCCTTTATTTTACAAAGAAGATAGGAGTATATTTGACATGCTGAGAACCATAATGCACACGCCAGATCTTAGTTCTAAATTGGTAGCTAAATTTGAGCTCCAGTTAAAGGCTTGAACATGTAGAAACTTTTCATTCATTGTTTGGCAGAACATTGGCATAGATGTCGGAAAAGACAGGGCTGCTTTATTTGCTTCTTGTTACCATTTCACTTTAAACATTGTAAATTAAAACAAATTACCTTTAGAAAAGCATTCTGTCTTCACCCATGCTGAGAAGTCAACTGGCAAAGCTCTGAACATCTGCTCTGACTTGGCACAAGGGCAGCCATATTAACTCTCCCTCTGTGTGTCATTATCTCCAGCTACATTGTTTATATCTTTACCTCCTGTATGGCTACTTTGGCTCACAGCAGTGTTCAGAGGACTAATTAATGTTTGCCAAGTGCAAGTATTTAAGGTGACATATGAATGCTGTTCACGATGATGATAATTTGACCCTAGAATGGGCATGGACAATCTGCAGCATTATGCCAGCCAACTTAAAATAAGAATTGAGCATAATCATTTAGAGGAGGCGCTAATTCCCTAGATATAGAATAGAATAGAATAGAATAGAATAGAATAGAATAGAATAGAATAGAATAGAATAGAATAGAATAGAATAGAATTCTTTATTGGCCAAGTGTGATTGGACACACTAGGAATTTGTCTTGGTGCATACCCTCTCAGTGTACATAAAAGAAAATATAAATTCGTCAAGAATCATAAGGTACAACACTTAATGATAGTCATAGGGAACAAATAAGCAATCAAATCATATTAGGAAACAATCAAATCGTAAGGATTTATATTGAGCACCTAAGCCAAAGAATAGGGGAAAAAAACCCCTAAATGGACAGATTATTTTTTCAAATTAATCTTAATTCTTAGTATCTACCTGAAAGTCCATAGGAAGTGGGTTTTGCTAGTGACTTACTCCAGGATTTATTTA
This sequence comes from Arizona elegans, assembly GCA_022577455.1. Classification (NCBI taxonomy): domain Eukaryota; kingdom Metazoa; phylum Chordata; class Lepidosauria; order Squamata; family Colubridae; genus Arizona; species Arizona elegans. The sequence continues at coordinate 175,818,849 of JAKOOJ010000002.1, read as the reverse complement.
TTATTTATTTCCCAGTCTAGATTTTAATACAGAAATTTCCTAATCATAACCCATTGACGTACCAGTCAGGACTGATACTACTTAACCTTTTTATGATCAGCTAAACCCAGCTAACAGTTGCCACCTACTGTGAAAGAATAACAAAGGACCTATTTAATATACATATGAACATGTACATTAATTTATATCTAAATTGATTATAAAGCTCCCCCCTTCTGCTTTGTGGCCTTATATGAGTGTATTTCCATCCAAGTAGCTCTTTTATTCCAAATTACAATATCCTATATGAATATTTCATAAAATACTATGTAATATTGAGTCACAAATTCTGTTGTAATTATCTTGAAAAACTTCTCATAGAGATTGTTCAAAGGACTTAAGAGTAGAATTTCAAGCTCTGGATTTGCCAATCATAGCTTAGAGGAATTATTATCAATATATCTATGTTACTAATGCAAGTATGTTCCTTCATAATAACATTAAACATAACATGATAGCATGAACCTTAATATAGGCCAAGAAGCCTCGTTGACTAGGAAAGACATTATCATTATCACACGATATTTTGAAGTCTACCAATCTTTTTTATTTGAAGACCAATTTAACAAGATTGTTACATGACTTAAATGATCATATACTATTAACCTCTTTGTTAATCTTTTATTTGTTAGATTCCTCCTCCAGGAGCTCAAGTTGGTCTCTGTAGCACTATATTCTCTTCTTCAGCTTGTCAATTTACTTGGTGAACTTCCATGGCTGAGAATGGACCTTATCTATGTCTCCCTGGTCCTAAGGCCAACTTCTTATTCACTGTCTATCCAAGTCTCAGACTAGGATTTCATGAATCATTATCACTAGGAACATAGATATTTTCTTCAAACACAAATGCTGTATCTAGATCACTTGATATTATTATGTTATCCGCATCCGTATCCTCATCCTTCACTTCAGTTTTCTGCATAGAAAGGTGATACTTTCCTAATCTGACACTTGTGAGATATGTTGCATTACAGAACCAATTCCTAGTCAACAGATTGGTGTGGAATGATTGAGGCTTGTCCAAAATATCTAAGGAGACTGGGGTTAAATACTATGATAACAGTATCATTAGGGTCTCGGTATCATCACATCAATACAAGTTTGCTCTTCCCATTTTATTTCCAGATTAGCAGTAACATCAGATTTCCCCGTGATGCGGCTCATGAAAATCCTGACTAATTTTGAAAAAACTAAACAGTTGGTTTAATAATATTGGGGGCGAGTTATTGGCCCCCACGGAGAGGGCTCGCAACTTGGGTGTCCTCCTGGATGCACGGCTGTCTTTAGAAGAGCATATGACGGCCGTGGCCAGGGGGGCTTTTCATCAGTTTTGCCTGATTCGCCAGTTGCGTCCCTTTCTGGATCGGGACTCCTTATGCACAGTCACTCAGGCACTCGTCATTTCCCGCCTGGACTACTGCAATGCTCTCTACATGGGGCTCCCCTTGTGGTGCACCCAGAGGTTCCAACTGGTGCAGAATGCAGCTGCGCAGGGGATTATGGGAGTGAGGGGGCGCTCCCATGTGACACCTCTCCTGCGCGAGCTGCATTGGCTCCCGGTGGACTTCCAGGTGCGCTTCAAGGTACTGGTTACCACCTTTAAAGCGCTCCATGGCATCGGACCTGGGTATTTGCGGGACCGCCTTCTGCCGCCAATAGCCTCCCACCGGCCAGTACACTCCCATAGAGAGGGACTCCTCAGGGTGCTGTCAGCCAGGCAGTGTTGGCTGGTGACCCCCAGGGGTAGGGTCTTCTCTGTGGCAGCACCTGCCCTCTGGAACGATTTGCCCCCAGAGATACGGAGGATATCAGATCTCCGGGCCTTTCGCCATGCCCTAAAAACTTTTTTCTTCCATCAAGCAGGGCTGGCGTGAACCTCCCCCCCGTTTTTGAGATATTAGATTTTTTAATTGTTTAATGGGTTTTAGTTGTAAGGTTCTTAATTTTCGGCCAAAGGGTATAATTCTTTTAAATTTTTAAATTTTGTATTGGATGTTTTTACTTGGCTGTGCACCGCCCTGAGTCCACCAGGAGAAGGGCGGTATACAAATTAAAATAAAATAAATAAATAAATAAATAATAACAATGTGATGGCTCTAATCTAGGTAAGGAACTGCCACATTTTATTCAGAGAATTTTTTATTACAATAACTCTTGCTCTTAGATATCAGGGACTGCAAATGAAAATGTAAGAATTATCAGAACGGAAGTTGAATATTTTATGGGCCACCTGTTACACTGGCATCTGACAAAGATTCTCAAGGAATAACCTGAACAGACACATCAGTGCTCTATCTGTCTGTTTGTCTGCCTGTCTATATCAGAGGTGGGTTTCAGCAGGTTCTGACCAGTTCTGGAGAACCGGTAGTGGAAATTTTGAGTAGTTCGGAGAACCGGTAGTAAAAATTCTGACTGGCCCCGCCCCCATCTCTTCTCTGCATCCCAAGTCCCAGCTGATCGGGAGGAAATGGGGATTTTGTAGTAACCTTCCCCTGGATTAGGGAGAGAATGGAGATTTTACAGTATCCTTTCCCTGCCATGCCCACCAAGCCACGCCCACCAAGCCATGTCACGCCCACCAAGCCACACCCACAGAACTGGTAGTAAAAATTTTTGAAACCCACCACTGGTCTATATACTTATCTCTCAATATATAGCTATCTACCATATGGTACTTTTCTTCTTATATGAAAACAAAGGAGTGGAGTTTCTTTGCTAACTGTTATTATCACACTTTCTATAACAGTATAACCACAGATTTGCATGAAAAATTCTTCATTGCTTTGGACCTAATATCACTGGATTACCCTTCTCCTGGCCTTCAAACTCCCAGTCTGTGTGTTTGCTTTCTAGTTTATTCTGCTCGCTTGCTCTCAGGCACTGCTACAAATAAACTTCTCAGGATTAGCTTCATTTCCTTTCCTCTCTAGTGTGTCATGCAGCCTGTGGCTGGAAGTGGAGTCTGGCAGATTTCTATTTTTATTGGATAACTTTTATCCAAAGGAATTGGGAATGGTTCACTACTGTTGCTCACAATTGAAATTAAAGGGAGAGTACACTTTGGGGCTGACGGTAAGTTTAACATAGAATAGAAATATCATGTACTTTCTTTTAAAATGCTCTCCGTGCATTAGGAATCATACCTGATTCCGCTAGTCTAGTTTTCCATCAAACTGTTCTTTTCCTCCCATTCTTGAGTCAGGAGGAAAGCCCATTGACATAAATGGTATTGTCCTTACAGCCTAACCTTTACTGTGCCTCAGGAACAAGACTAGACAACATTGCTGCCCTCACACAACTTAAGATGAGAAGTTTTGTAGCTGTGATTGGTGGATTTCTTGCTGATCTTTCGATTTCCGAAAGTCAATTTCCTGTATGATTCATTTTGGGTTAAACAAACAGCCTTTCCCAGTCCCAGTCCCACAATTTTTGCATTAGTATGAGAATGTTTCATGCATTTTATTTACTTCTCCTAGCATTTCCAATATATATGCACACGGACCAAATGGCAGGATCCCTGGCTGAGATCATTGTTGACCTCCTAGGAATTTGCTCTTTCAAAACAACATCAACTCTCTCTCTCATAACCAAAGCTATAATGGCCATGAAAGTGCATCCACCAGATGAGGAAGGGGTCATTTTGGAGGTGATTTGCTTGGGATTAGCAAATGTTTCTGACCATGTGATCTCCACACTTATCCTGGGGATGCCCTTGCTCCCGTGGAAGCTTTGTGGTAGGAGGAAAAGGAAAGTGCAACTTCCTGGCTGGAGAAACCAGAGGCATCTGTGAGCTACCTTAGCAGCAGGCTGGGGATTTTTTAATGTATGTATGTATGTATTTATTTATTTTCTATGTTGACCAATAAAGTAACATTGGATGATGATATGATATGTAGGCAACATCATGAGGATGTTTTCTTCAGAAACTATTAGTAACTCTCTCTCTCTCTCTCTCTCTCTCTCTCTCTCTCCTCCTGATCTGTCCCCGTCCCATGCACCCCCACAGACGGCCCGGAGTTAATAAGCCACACGACAAAGTCTTTGAAGATAAAGCTGGTAGCAACCCAGTGGCTAGCTGCCAATTCAGACTTTACTCACACAAAACAAAGATTAGACTGCAAGCATTCCGATAAAGCAGGCAAAGTTTCAGCAATACAAGGATTAGTCCAAATGCAGTCCGACAAGGCAGGCAGAAGTCCAGTAACGCAGAGATCATGGATTATTTCTAGTTTTTGCTCATCACAAACTGAACCGGCCACCAGACCCACATTTATACCCTGTGGGGTGTGGTCCAGTGACTCAGCTAATCTCTGGCACGCCTTCCCCTCTGCTGCGCACGCTTCTCCCTGTGCTGCTGTTGTGGATCCAGCCAGCACTTATCTCCTTCATCACTGTCCACCTGTGGCTGCGGGGATGTGCTTGGCTCTGGGCCTATCTTTTGGCCTTCGGTGTCCTATGGAGGCATTGCCAGAGAGGAGGGTCCTGGAGAGGGAGGCCTTGCCAACTCCTCTCCCTCACTCTCAGAGTCTGCATCTGTCGATAGCCCAGGCTCAGGCAACAGAGCCACAAAACCTCCCTCACTCCGCTTTTCTGTGCATGTGCATTTCAATTTAAGATTTCCAGCAATCAAGTCAGAAGAAAAGTTGGCTACCCTAAGATGACAGCAGCATGGGGACTTGCTATGTCCCTTGTTTTACTGCATGACTAAGTGAGGTACCAGAAAAAGACAATCTTCATCTAATGTGTGATTGTGTGCGACAAAAGGTTAAAAGTGCATGTAGTTGTATCACATGAAGTGAAGGCACGCCAGGGGAATGGGAGCCATGCAGCACTTTCCACCTTTGATGCACCATCCCTGGGGTGCCTATTATAAAAGCATCTAAAAGCACTCTTAATACGTGACAACATGATACACAGAAGAAGGTAAAGTCCTGCTTTCTCTCATTGTTGATGCAGAACAATTTATTTGAACTACAAGAAGGCAGATTGAGAATGATTTAAAAAAAAAATATAGCAGGAAGAGCAATGATAATGCTATGTTGAAGAGTAGAACTGAAACAAATGTTATTAATGATTATGTCTAAGAAAAAAATGACAAAAATGTTGAAAAATGATAAGGCTCCATAATGATAAGGTGTAGATGGAGTGAGTGGAGAAATGCTTAAATATGGATCCATTAGGATCTGCAGTTTTTTAATGTCTGTATTAAGGCTGCAATTATGTCTGAAAGGTGCTGTTATTGTTCCTATAGGCCAGGGGTCAGCAACCCGCGGCTCTGGAGATGCATGTTGCTCTTTCATCCCTCTGCTGCGGTTCCCTGTTGCTGGTCAGCTCCACAATTAATAGGGCTTTTGGTTAGGACAGGTAGAGGAGAAAGGATGCTGTGCTAGGAGCAGACTCTATGGTGGGGGAACTGGACTTCCAGTTGGCAGAGGAAAAAGGATGCCACACTAGGAGGAGACTATGATGGGAGAACCGGACTTCCGGTCGGCTCCAGAATTGAATGGGGGCTTCCGGTTAGGACCTTTGTGGCTCTTTGAGTGTTTAAGGTAGGCAAAATAACTGAATGAAAAAAAAACCGGGGTCGGGTGGGGTGGGGTTAATTTGGCTAGCAAGGTGATGGCAGAAATCCTATCAAAGAAAGGAAACTGACAGTGAGCAAAATGTGGGAAGCGTAGTATGGTTTTATGTTGAGTAGGAATGCATTTGAAGAATATTTTTTCTTTAGCGAGTCTTTGAGAAATGTATGAATATGAAAACATTTACACATTCCTGTTGATTTGGAGAAAGGTTGTGATAAAAGTTAATAGGCTTGAATTATAGAATGCTTTGTGTGAATATGGAGTTCAAGGTTGGCTTCTGAATGTGGTAAGAGTGATTCATGATGGAAGTAAAGCATGCACCAATTTTGTGTGCAGATGCTGTGTTTTTGGTTAAGTGATTTGCAGTGAATGTTGGACAGACTGACTACATGATGCACTTCACCCAAGTCACAACTGTTTTCTCTGTAGTACAAACACAATCAGTACTCAGGAGCTACCAGCAGAACAGCCAAGGACAGGACAATTTGTTTTATTGCAGGCACCAGAATCCCTAATAACAAAGTTCAGCCACTGCAGAATCTAATAATCCAGTTCACTATATAACAGTTCCAGCATTTAAATTGTACTTCTCTGTTTGTTTGTTTTTTTCTTGCTTGTTTTTCAGCCTTTGATGGTAAAGTCACCTGCATCATGTTTTGATAATGGTCCTATTTAGTCTCAGACCTATTCTGGTCTTAATAGAGTTAATCTTCCCAGTTTAGATCTGAAAATTATTATATTAAACACCAAGGTACCTGTGTTAGACAGGGAAATGAGTGATTAAAAATATTGTAGGTGTGATGAAAACCTAGATTAACTTGTATACATTGTGGGAATGATTATTAAGGAACAGAAAATGTGCACCAAGACAAGCAAATATTGGTAGAAAGATAATGGTCACTTTGCAGCAGATGAATATCTGTGGAAATAAATAAAAATGGTTGTGTATAAGAATAATTCTGATTATTTGTCATATGGAAATGAAAGTTTGGGGCATGAGGAGAAACATGAAAGTAAGTTGAATGCCATGGGAATTCGTTATTTAGGAAATATGTCTGATGAAAAAGAGAAAGGAGCAAGAAGGCGTAAGTGCTGAAGGAATTTTTATTGAATGTAAAAGTGAGTGACAAGTATGAAAATATGTTAAGATGGTTGTTCTCAAGGAAATGAACACTGATCAAACTATAATGAATGGGCAGGTCAAGAGAATGGCAAAGAGTGAGAAATTTGTCATTAAATGGAGTTGATAAAGTCCCAAAGAATAGAGCGATCAGAAGTTTAAGAGGTTTAAGAAGTTTAAGAAACAAATTGGTATATCAGTATGATGGAAGCACATTTGATTTGCAAGGACACAAAGGTGTTGAAGCCAATATTGAATGATTTGGTACAAACTAGATATAGCTATATTTCTTTACCTTTCTCATGCCTTAACTCCTTTGCTTCGCTATTTCTTATACCTTTTCTGTACGTTGCTTATTGTTTTTTACTCTGAAAGGGAAGAGTGCAGTGGGAATGTATGGATGTATGTATGTATGTATGTATGTATGTATGTATGTATGTATGTGAATCCTATGAACTGCATTTCTATGCGGCAAGCCAGACTTTGTTGCCCCCAAGATGTGAATTAATTCCCAACATTCCATCATTCCAGGAGTTGCAATAGATACAGCATACCGCAGATTGCTGTATGGATTGTTGCCAGTAAGGCTCACTCACTGCTCTGTGAATGCAGAAATGGGTGATATGGTCTTCCCTCCCATTCCCAGTCCATTGTAAATGCACCCTACATATGTTTTCCAGCTATGAAACTGGAGTTTCCCCAATTTGAGCTGTCTTAAACCCTTCATTGGTTCCATTCTAGTAAATGCCTCAGCTGCAAATTTACTGAATTGTTTGGCATGTTTCCTTCCTTCCAGTAATGATTCACCCTGTACTTTTGAATGTCTATATTCTCTTCTAATTGATCCTTTCCTTTCCTTTCCCTTCCTCTCTTGCCTGCTTTTTGTTTATAGGATTGCAAAGCTTCCCTGCCTTTTCTTTAAAAAAACAAAACAAAACAGAAACAAAGTATCTTTAGATTATGATTAGGAATATTTTACTTTGTTTATTTGAAGCTGAATTATCAATTCCTCCTTGCTGTAAAGTTTCTAAGCATCTACGCAGAAGTGATTTGTTTTCCAATCTCTTTCCTGATGTTTTGATTATTGTTAACATCAGAGAATGTTGCTATCATAATATTATCAGAATAAAAAAAAGAAATTTCTACATTCTACAAGGTAAGGTGAGCCGGGGGTGAAGGCAAATATCTGGGAAACAAAGGAAAGGCACGGAAGCTAATAAAGGGGGACCAATTCCAAGAAAAAGCTCTGGCAGACCAGTTCCCTTTCATGCAAGAATAGAAAGTGCAAGACATAGAGGAATGACCAGTCAGGCTGTGCAGTGGCCATTGTCCAAACTGTGTACCAGGCTGTTTTTGTTACTAATCCATTGCAATTAAGAACAGCTAGGAGCTGTTGCCTCTTGTCTCCTCTTGCCCAGGAGACAAACAGCTCAGGCTGCCACATAGAATTGCTCTAAATGTATTGATTTGTTACCACATTAAATATAGTTGGAGTAAAGATTTCAGTATTTTCATCAATTATAAAATACGGATTGTTCAGGGATCTGTGATAGCATCAACATTCTAACAACATTGAAATGTGCCCATAATGCAAAAATGTTCTTCTGAAATGGAATCTTCTAACAGCTAAATGGTATCTTATTTATTTCTCAAATTTATATGTACAAGCCATGTCCAGAAATCCAGAAAAATATGTCATGATTATACAAGTGCTTATAAATCACCCCTGTTTGAGGTCAGGATTTTGCCGTATAGTGAGTTGCCAACACTATTGGAGACACAGAAGGAACCCCAGGTTTTCCAACAGATGCGCAGTCATAGAATCATTGAACTGGAAGGGACCATTTAAACTTCCCTCCTGCTTAATGCAGGGCTCCAAATAAAAGCATTCTTTACAGATGGTTGCCCAGCTCTGCTTGAAGACATTCAGGGGAGGGGATGGCCTCACCAGCACCTTCTTCATGTATCTGAAGAATAGTGTCATATCTTAATCAAGGCAAAATATGCAAGTTCTGCAATCTTTCCTGGAAGGAGTTACCTTCCAGTCCCCTCCTCTTCCACAGAAGCTAAAGCCATAGTTTGCAATGATTTTTCATCTTCAATTTTACATTTTGTAATATATTTTAAGGTGCCCGTTAAAACTGCACTGTGTGATGTGTCCTTCTAGTATGATTTATTCAGAAGATGTGGATTACTGGTATGCTCAATGCATGTACGTCGATGCAAATTTCTTATCAGAAATACTCTGGAGTAATCAAATGGGTGTGTGCGTGTATATGCATGTGTTTGTGTATGGATTCTAAGTAGAGAGGGAAATATTTTGCATGAAGTTCAAGTTACAGTGAATTGTACAAATGTGCATAATGCTGGAAGGAAGGCAGAATGATTCATTATAGGGGAAGGACGGGACAACTTATCTGCTTCCTGCAATTCCTCACATAAGTAAGAAAAATGAGCAAGCTTAATAGAAATTATGTGTGACAGCAAAGGACAAACCATTCCTGTTGAAACAACAGCAGTACTGGGAAATCCTGAACAGAATTGCAGGCCAGTACCTAGTATTTTTTTTTTTTTTTACGGTGGCATCGGTATTTAGAAAATTGGCCTCATTTAAAAATCAAATAAAGAGAAATAGCAATTGAAATAAAAGTAGAGGACAAGATGACAGGCTTTCCAGCCCTAATATTTTATGGATTTGTTGCACATATGCTAGGGAGCAAAACATGATTTAAGTCCAAAAGCAAATATGATAAAACCGTACATCCAGAAAATGGGGGAAGGAGAGAAACAAACAAACAAAATTTCATGTCCGAAGGGAAATAGGCAAAAAAGATAAGGGAGAGAGAAATAAAAGCTGAAAATAATAATGCAAGCCAGATTGAATGCTAGACTAACTCTTAATGGAAAAACTTTCAATCTGGTTCTCCAATTCAATGTTTACTTTGTTCCAATGAAATTTGAATTGCAGGGTGAAGACTGTTTACCTTCAGGGTCTGATTAGTTTACTTAGCTTATGACAATTTTCTGTGAGTACTGTCACTCATGATCAAGTTTCAGGCCTGCCAAGATTTTATTTTCTTCTTTTCTTTTTCCTTTACAAACAAAATGTTGGAAGTCACTGGTTATCTTCCTCTTTCATACACTAATGGAATCTGAGATTTTTTTAATGTCTCTATCTCCCTACCATAACAAATGTTGCAAAAATACAAAATATAAAACTATTGCATATAAAAAAGATGCCAAAAAGAAAAGAAACTAAAGAGATGTCTTGCACAAAATCTCTCTCCCTCCCTTCTCTCTCTCCCTCCATCCCTCTATTTCTCTCTTTCTCTCTCACACACTCATCTGTATCATCTCATGGTGATTTGTCTTTTAAAAAACAAACTAAAACTTTCCCATGCAAAATTCTTCTCATCTTCCATTTTTTAAGATTGTTTATTCTGTCTTTATTATTTTTATAAACAATTCAAGGTGGCAAACATGCCTCATACTCCTTCCTAACCCCCCGCCCCCACAACAACCCTGTGGGATATTGGGCTAAGACAGAATGACAAGTCACCCAGCCAGGTTTGTTGTTTGTTTGTTTTTTCATTCCTAAACCAGGACTAGAATTTGCAGTTTTCTGATTTCTAACCTGGTGCCTTAACTACTAGACCAGAGGTCTTCAAACTTGGCAGCTTTAAGACTTGTGGACTTCAACTTCCAGTAATTCTCCAGCCAGCATAAGTGGCATAACTGGCTGGAGAATTCTGGGAGCTGAAGTCCACAAATCTTAAAGCTGCGAAGTTCAAAGACCTCTGTACTAGACCAAACTGATTAAGGGTAAATCTGTCAGTTAAGGGCAAATTTTAAAGGCTACAGTAAGCTGTGGTGATGGGAGAGAGGAAGGGAGATGGTCCTAGTCCAAGAAGTTCAGAGACTGAAAGAATTATAGGCAACCTCACCTGCCAACACAGGAAAAAATAGTAGAAACAACTGAAGCCTGTGAAAACTCCAAGGAACCAATCAGGATTGGGAAGGAACTCTCTCAGGTGGGGATTTAAAAGGGGGACAGCCAGCTCTATTTTGCCTTTGCCTTTAACCATTGGAGCTCTCCAGGGATGTCTTAAAGTCAGAAAGGAAGTCCTAACCATAATAATCAAGGTTTGCAGAGCATGGAATTATAAGCAAGCTAGATTACTGAATGTGGGATAGAATTTGTATTATAGAATGTGATTTTACTTGTGTGATTTCTATGCATGTGTGTGGGTGAACTTGGGACGAGATTGATTTAAATCAATGAAATGAATGAAATCAGAAGTAATTGTTTATTGCTTCCTTCTCTTTTGCCTTTTATCTTCCTTCCATTTTTTTGACCTTGATATACAGTACATAATAAGGATATGAATTCTTAAATTTTGAATTTTCATTCTAAGAAAAAGAATCTCCCACCTCATCATACTACTGAAGGAAGATCCCCATTTGTCTCCTCCCAAGGAAATTACAGCAGACAAAATTTTCTGGAGAAAAGTGACTGATAAAGCATTCTGAAGTCATAATGGAGTTGTGGAAAGGATAGAGTAGGCCCACAGATGGAGTCCACAGAATGCTGCCCACCTTATTTTGTGATAGTGTGCATACATAGAGTTGCTTGATAGTGAGATGGGTGGCAAAGGCGTTTATTAAATATGTCCACCTGTTTGTAATTATTACATTGACTTGACTTGACTTGAAGTAAGACCAGTAAAGGAGCAAAGGAAGAGGTGGATAGTCTCTAATCCTCTGATCACATGTGGCCTTTGATTTAATCTCATTTCTCCAATTTCCAAGATCATAAAATTAGGCTCATGGCAAAAATGATATCTCCTTCTCTGGAAATCTGACAAGGAAAAGACAGTAAGGACAGTGCTAAAAGAGGACTACTGCTAAAAGAGGTCAGAAAATGATAAGAGTGGTGGCTACATTCTTTTTTGGCTCTTCCACATCCATCAAGTATATGCAATGCATCTCCCAAGTTATTAATCCTGTGAAAATGTAACTTTGGTAATAAAAATGCTGCCCACTCCTGACCTACAGTATAAGCATCTTAATACTGCAATATTTAAGATCTGTAAAGAAATTCATCAGGCTGAATTTAACATGCCATAATATCCAGCCATTTTAGCAACATAGGGCAAACTTAAAAGTTTGGATCACCATCAAGCAAAAGAGACCTCTCATTCATCAAAAGAGGCAGATATGGTTCCACTAAGTCTTGGGAACACAGACTCTTAAATACAGTGTATGTAGACTTTTTGTGAGTAAAATCCTGTTCATTATGATTTAATGAAAGGTTTAATGGAAGGTTTAATGGAAGATCACTGAAACACGGGTGAGATCCTACGAGCTGGCTTTATAATTAATCAGTTTTGAGCCCAGTTGTAGAAACAATGTTTGCTACCAGTTCTAGGGTCTTGGCCAACTCTTGTTTACTACATTCCTAGAACCTAGACATTTCATTTGGATTTTTGACTTTGATATGAACCTTGTGTATGAAATTCAGCCTGGTTTCTGACCCTGCTGTGAATCACTGCCTTTCCTTATTACCAGCTTTTCTAGTTAACATTTTAGCTACATTACAAAAGAATATAACCATATACAAAATTGATCACGTTGCATTAGTGAAGAATATCTGTAGCTCGGGTGTAGTATGAGGATGAAGGTTGTGGGTTTGTTTCCAAACAATTTGTTACTAGACTAGGTAACATCTTCAGCGGAGTTTAGGGGATCCCCTAAACTCTGCTGAAGATGTTACCTAGCTGGTAATGAAATATTCGGAAACCAACCCACAAGCTCGAAGAATGAACCTTCACCCTCACATATCACTTTCTGGATTAAATGTAGCCACAGGTAACAAACCTGGACAATGTGGCTATATTCACATGATACAAGCTAAACAATTACAGTTCATTTTAATCTACTGTATTGCACATACTTAGTTGTATGGTTAATAAAAAGAAAACTGGGTAAATGGAATGAATCTTGTTCATGCAAATTACATCAGTGTTCTTATTTGTGAATGGTAATTTTCTATAATGATTAAGGAGAACATTTATTTACATACAGAAAAGAGACAGGATCAAAGGCATAGTTCTCTATATTATGTCTCTACTAAAATTTTAAAAAGCATAAATCTACATTTCTCTATATAGCTTCCTGTGCTGAAATTGAATTTTATTCATATTTAGGAATAATAGGAAGGGGACCTAAATGGGGTGTGAATGTGTGTTTATCCCCTTCAATTGTACAACTGAGCAGTGACTCGTTTCTAGAGTAACAATTACAAGCAATCATGTCCTTGTATTGTTGTTGAAATTTGTCAGACTACCTATTATAACACAAAAGCTATGAACAATGATATTCCTTTGCTAGAAGAGATAATTTTATTAGTGAAACAAATACCTACAAAATCATATGCTTCTTGTGATATTAAACTATTTTTAAAGTGCTTCCCCTGCCCTGCATTGATAACACGAAATTCTTTGGAAAAGGATGTGTGAGAATTTTCTTCAATGTACTCTTTGATAAATGTTTCCCTCATAACTTGGATTAGAAGATTACCCCCAAGAAAACAACCTCCTCCACTTTATTCTTAGAGCCGTAGTGGCACAATAGTTAGAATGTACTACTGCAGGCTAATTCTGTTGCCTGCTGCCTGCCTGAAATTTGGCAGTTCGAATCTCACTGGCTCAAAGTTGACTCAGCCTTCCATCTTTCTGAGATCAGTAAAATGAGGACCCCGACTGTTGGGGGCAATATGATTACTATGTAAAACAGTTTAAAGTGGGCTGTAAAGCATGGTGGAGCGGTATATATGTCTAAGTGCTATTGCTATTCACGAAAGAAAGAGAAACAAGTGCACTCACTAAAAACTGTAGCAGAACAGCGTGCTTGTGCATTTTTAGAAGCAGATTTCAATTGTTGCAATGAAAATCTGTGGTAGGCTTAGAAAAACATATATGATTGCCTTTCCTGCCTTATAACTCTCAACATCTTCATCCAGCATGGCAGACAGTAAAGAGATTTTGTTCGAGGACCTACTTCTGCTATGAAAAGCTAGGCTAATTTGAAAGAAACCTTTAAAAAGGCAAATTTTAATTTTTAATTTATGTAGTAAATTTGTTTGCCACTCATCTCACTGTTAGTTCTTTCCCCCCTTTCCTTTCTCTATCCATTTGTCTGCCTTTCCATTCTCACAAGGTTTGCTGAGTTTAGATAAATATGAGACTTCTTTATTTATCGAATTTCCTTTGCTGCCCATCTGCAGCAGTTCAGATTTCTTTAAGCTGTTAGTTAGGATAACAAGGAACACTTGCCATTTTTTCTGAACAGAAAAACTGAACAGAAAAGCAAATAATAACAAAAATCCCACCACTTTCTGCTTACAATTATATTCTGATTTCTTCTTTCATAAGAAATGAAGTCTGAGAGATTGGTGCTTGCCCTATTTCTCTGTGGTATTGACTAATCACCCTCTATCTGATTAGTTGCTCTCAGACTCTATGTTTACAGAACTTGTAATATTTCCAGAGCACCCTTATACCCACTGGTACAAAAGCAACAGATGTAATTCCCAGGCCAAATAAATGATTACAATTACAAACATGACAACAGGACGCATACTAATGCCTGCAAATAAACAAACAAATAAAATTAGGCTGTGTCCAGGAATTTGACACTGGATGAACAAACAAAAACTTATATCAAATAAAAATTATCCTTTGCTTCAAGTAACTTAATTTTCATGTGGATATATCATGGCCAAGGTGTCACCAAAATCAATGCAAACTCTCATTCAGTTGAACATACATAGGATTTCAAGCATTCAGCTGCATATTAAACATCTTACGCCCCTTAGAACCAACAAAACTCCAATTAATTTCAACTGATTTTGTGTTTTATTCACATATGATAGGCTTTGGTCTAACCACTCCATATGCTTTTAATTAATTAGATTTTTAAAGGAGAAAATCAGACTTATTTCAACTGCTCTGATATATTCCATTTAATGCACTATTCAAACTAATCAACTCTGAATACAAATTAAACCAAGTCAACTTTTGTGCAAACATTCTCAAGGGTATCAATTTGATTCTGGATGTTTATTATTCACAACAAATGCATTTGATTTGCAAATGAAAACAGACTATTTGTTCTGATTCTAGTAAACATGCATTGTTATAATATGCATTGGTAGAGGACTCTGAAGGTGAAATTTGACTTTAACTTCATAAATGCAAACCTTAAAATAAAATTAATGTAAGTCCACAAAGGGGAAGACACTATATCAACTGTGGTAAGCAGATATAGGAAAATTATCCAGGTAATTCTCTTGATTTGTTATTTGTACATCTATTTTAATTATTAAGATAGCTGCTGTTTTTGGTTTTTTTGTAGGTCTAGTGTAACATCTTTTTCAATATCACTCTTGTAGAAATCCACTTTAAACCTAATCTCAATCTTGTCAGATAAAACCTACTCCTCTTCCAAAACATCTTTTAGATACATCCATCTGTAGAGGCAGACACTTTTAAAATGAACTTCTGGGTACTTTATTCAAAAATATCACTCAATACCTCCAATATTAAAATAGTTTCCTTCATTCTGTAAGTGAAGTATAAGAGTGCTTTTCCTTTAAGTGCAGTCTTTAGTTCTTTTTAGTTCCAACTAGTGTTTAGAATTTAAAATTTTATTATCACTTTTTTTTAAAAAAATCAAAATGAAAGCATTTTCCCACTGAAACGATTTTTTAAATAATTAATTCCAGAAATCTTATTTCAAATCTATCTTAATTAATCTTTTTATAACTTTCTAAAATCAAAATTTAAACACCCTTTTACTGTTTATTTCTTTTCTACCAAACTTTAAAGTTCTTAAACTTGCAGTTAAAGCTTTGTTGACAAAGAATTGTAGAAGCATACAGTGCTGTCAGATATATTGATCCAAACAGCTAAAATGAAAGTGCTTAGAAAAAGAAATATGCAAGGTTAATGTCCTTTCACAGATGGTGAAATTATTATTCCCTCATCTCCCAGAGTGCTAACCCCATTAGAGACTACTATTTTATGGACTCCTCATAAGGAGCAGCTATGAGGCACATTTGTGGGCAATCTCAAATACTCTCATTGTCCAGAAAGAAATCATTGAAGAGTTAGCCTATTTACCAACTCTCCATTCCATCTCAATGGTCACCTCCACTTTTTGCAGAGTCATCTTCAGTCTGCTATTTCTTCCATGGAAATATGGTAAACAATGTTTCCTCAGTTTAGATTATGTTACAATGGTAATTTGTTAAGAGATCTACTGTACTTGATTGTTCCATGAGGAGGAAGGAGTATGAGAAGCTTAATAAGTACCAAGGCCTGAGTGAGGAATTAGAAGTGATATGGAAAGTAAAGGCCAAAGTGGTCACAGGAGCTCTCAGGTCTGTGATTCCTAAACTAGGAGAGTAGCTTCAACACATTCCAGGAGCAACAGCAGAGCTCTTTGGTCAGAAGAGTACAGAGCAAGGAACAGCTAAGATACTGAACAGAAGCCTCAAACTCCCAGGCCTCTGATAGAGGATCCCAAGATTGAGGAAGATACATACATAGGGACAAGAAAGGAATTTGTGTGTGTGTGTGTTTATTGATGGGTTGCCAGGTGTCCACTATTTGAGCGGACAGTCCGCTTTTTTCACATTATGTTCACTATCTTTTTTCACAAAATAGTGGACATTTTTTTTATTCAAAAGCTTTATGATGAAATGGTACGTAATCTAAAGCTGTACAGTCTAAGAGAATAAGGATAGGAGAATTGCGTTTTGTCTTTTTTTTTTCATAAGTTAGAATGAGACAAAGATGGAATATCCATTGAACTCGATTCTCCGAAAAAATTAATGATGAGATTAAAATAAAAATATATTATAAAATTATGTACAGTTCACATTTTTAAAATGTATTGTAGCTTATGTCGACTGACCTAAAATGGCGTGTTAAAATGTTTGTAAGAAAATATATAATTTAATTATAATTTTTTTTTATTTTTTTACTACTTAACACCCCCCCCCCCCACTTGTCCGCTATTTTTTGGAAGCAGACCTGGCAACCCTATGCCGGGATGACTAGTCTTTACAATTTTCTCTGCAATTTTTTCTTTCATAAGTGGCTTGCCATTGCTTCCTCCTAGGGCTTGGTATCTAGCCTGGTGCTTTAAACACTACAACAAACTGGCTCTCTTGTAATTTTATATTGCAGTGAAAAAGGAACACCCACCCACCCCCGAATTTCTGTCCTTTGGGCCTTCTGTGCTTGAAACTCCCCTCTGTGCTTTAAACTCTTCTAGGTGGCAGGACTGTGAAATAAGAGATTCTTTTTAACAGTCAGAAAAGAAATAAATCAGGATAATGGGATTTTAGTTAGATTGCAAGTCTCTCCTCTCTCTTCCAGCATTTTCCTTCCCATTTTCCTGGGTGGCTGGTAAACCCTTTTTTCCCAGAGAGATATTACTATTTTTTATTTCTAGTGATATATGAGGCTCAAGAATGCTGATATGTCCAATGGGTAACCTCATTTATATACAGTTTGAAAAATAGTTGGTGTATGAAGAACAATTTTGTGTTGTAGCAGTGTTTTCCCCACCTTAGGATTCCTGGTTGTTTGATTAAAAACCTTTTATGGAAAATCAATGGGTTGCCTATTATAGGTCTCATTTTTTATGTGGTGATGTGGGACTACCCAACCTGCCATTTTACCTTCCCTTAAGTGTGTACATTCCCTTCAGCACTACTTTTTTTTCTTTCCCCCCCTTAGCTACATTTCTAGTGAGATAAATCAACTTTTTTTGGTTTATAAAAGATAGCAGAAAAATGGTGCTAGTTCCATAATTTAATTGAAACGTGGACATATGTTTGGACAAACACTACTTGTTAAATTGTGCTCAGAGACTGTGAAAATGAATATATGTGCATTATTAGGAATGTAGGGAACAAATAGGACTGAAATGGGATATGTTTTTAAAAGTATATTTTTCTCAGTCAGTAGAGAGGAAAGCTTCAGTTCAGTTGTGATAAGAAAACATAGTGATCAGTGCCTTCTCCATGTTCATAGAGATAAGTTTAATGGGCAGAAATCTCTGAAGGTTGTCTTTAAAATGCTGCTATCGTTGCAGTCACAAGCAGCTCTGAATAGGAAAATTTCTTTTTCCCAGCAAAAATGAGGCATGTCTACTGGAATGATGGCATTTGTGTCTATTTCAGAAAGTGTTTTTCACTGTATTTATGAAAACAAAAACCTCAGGACATTTGGTTCTTTCTTCTAATATCCCATTATTAATTGTAACAATGCTCTCTAAATGCATTCCCTTTGTTTTCCCTTGGAAAAATTCCTGTTCTTCTGGCACTCTGATTATCTAGTGTTGAAACCATGGCAACAGATAGGACGATTCTATAAGAAAACAGGTAAGTAAAAACAGCAGATAATGAAGTTTATATAGCACAATCATATGCAGGGGGGGGGGGAAGGCTGAGGCCTATTATGTAGCAGTGACATGATGAGGCTATGCGAGACAATGTCATGCTTAAGGCTTAATTTGCAGCAGGCTTTCTTGGGCACCGGTGCTAGAGGTAGCAAGCATGGCTATGAAATGATGGAGAAATAAATATAAGGTAGGCTAAACAGGGGAAGTAAGACAGAGTTGGTCCAAAGGAGCCTAAAGGAGAATAAAGCTGGTAGGGTATAGATAAATAAATAAGAAAGGTGAAAGATGAGCTAACCAAATCTGCAATATATATTTCTTTTGTTAAGTGAGACATTTGTTAAGTGAGTTTTTCCCCATTTTACGACCTTTCTTGCCACAGTTGTTAAGTGAAATACTGAAGATGATAAATTAATAACACGGTTGTTAAGCGAATTTGGCTTCCCCAGTGACTTTGGGATACAGCAATGGTCATAAATATGAACCAGCTGCCAAGCATCTGAATTTTGTTCACAGGATGATGGGAATGCTGCAAAGTCGTAACTCTGAAAAACTGTCACATTTTTCAGTGCTGTTGTAACTTTAAACGAACTAAACGAACTGTTGTATGTCGAGGACTACCTGTATTTCTTTTCCATAAAATAAATGAACATGGTTTAAAATAAGAGAACTTTTTCTTGGAGAAGGGCACTGCACTGCCTGCACAGACTTTGTATACAAGGATATTTTTTGGCACATTATATTTACCTTCCAATTTATTTCCTCTTTTAAAGCTACCTAAAAATCAGGGCAATCATTGCATCTTGCGTCAATAAACAGCAAATTATCTGTCATATAGAAAGTATTTACTCTGATTTATGTGGGCAGTGACTTTGCCGTGTGACAAGCCACTTGTATGCACCAGTAATAACGTGACAAATCATATTAGAAATTTAAAATGGCACTGGAAAAGTTATGGACCTGCCTATCCAGCCATGGTGAATGGTTTCTGGAGCAGCCTCTTTTCATTTAGAGTAATCAATCATTGGTTGTTTATATGATTCAAACCCATAGTAGTGAACCCTTTGAAGACTGCTATGTGAAAGTCAGATCTGATAGCTTATCTGGTTTTGCTATCTTCAAGGAATAAATCTGGCAAAACAGCTCTCACACTTGTTCCTTCATTGCCGAGAATAATGTAGTAAAAGAGAGAGAGAGAGAGAGAGAGAGAGAGAGAGAGAGAGAGAGAGAGAGAGAGAGAGAGAGAGAGAGAGAGAGAGAGAGAGAGAGAGAGAGAGAACATGCACAAAAGAAATAAGAATTTAATAAAATGCTGGCTAAGAAACCACTCAAATATAAATGATTCTTCAGAGAATCATACAAACTTAAGGCACATATTTAGCCCCCAACCCAACCCAGTCTTCGTCCTATCATTTTGATAAGGACACCTTAATCTCCTTTTTATCCATCACTATCATCAGATGGCAAAGCACAGCTTGGTTGTCAAAATGCTTTCTGCTGCTAACCTCATTATAAACTCATTTAATTGTTCTTGGATCTCTGTTCCTATTGTGCCATATGTCTTGATTGTTCATCAGGGCACAAGTTGCTTGTCTCACAATCTAGCACTGGTAATATTTTCAAATAGTGCAAGTAATCCTCCCGCTTTACATGTCAGAACTGATATTGCTACATAAATAGTTTTGAACTTTTGATCATGATGCTGTAAATGCTATCTCAGCAATTTTTTAATTTATTTTTAATTGCTTTTTAATTAATAACAAAATTAGACCAAAATGATAATGATGATAGGATAAACTTTGTCAAAGAGAAGAGAAAAACACACACACAAAAATGCTTTAACAAAAGTAAAAAAATACAGCATAGAAAAAATACAGCATTGTGACAGTAAATAGTTATACTGTAATTTTCCTCCTCGCTGTTCAGACACTCCTCAGTATGGGTATTGCTCACTCCCATTCGCAATGGCTGGGTGTCAATCAAACCCTCTGGAGCTGGATACGCCCCTACTTCCTGCTCCTTCCTCAGTCTTTTCACTCAGCCATTTGCAAAAGCATTCAGGGTGTCTATTCTCTGTGATTTATTCTTCTATTTTTCCTCTCCTTTTACCTTTATTGTGATTTATTTCTATGTCTTTCGTTCTCTGTGCTTTATACCTTCCCTGCATTGGTTTAAACAGCTGGCAGGCGCGAAACGGCGGTTCGGGGCTCCGGCCGCCTTTAGCGGCTTGATTTTTCGGCGATTGCCAGGCTTCCCTTTTTCCCGCCTTTGCCGCTTTTGGATTGAAGAAATCAGTATCGCACACAGGTGTTGGGGCCAGAGTCCCTGCCGGCTGGCATACTCTCCCCTCGTTGTTCCTAATTGTCACCTGTTGGAGGCAGCTTCGGTCCAGCCGTAGGCGCTTTGTTTCGCCTGGCCCGCGACCAGAGAGAGAAAACGCCATTGCGGGACGCCATCTTGCGAGCTGTTGGTCACCCGCTGACTTGCGCTGCCGTTTTTGCACACCGCGACCTGGGCTTTGCTTTCCAGGGTCGCTGGCTTCTTGGCAGGAGTGGACGCGGTCCAAAAGTTTCCTGCATTTACCACCCGCTTGAAGAGAGGTGTCTGCAGCTGTTCAGGGAAGTACTTGCATCAATTTATTGAATTATTGCTTAATTGATTTACATATATAAGAAAAAAAAAAAAAAAAAAAAAAAAAAAAAGAGAGAGAGAAGGGGCTGTGTATATATTCCTGATCAATTACCCTGGTTATTCAATTTGGTGGATAAATTTTTATTGATTTGATTGCGGGTCTTATTTTTATAAAAAAAAAAAAAAAAAAAAAAAATTAAAAAATTAAAAAATAAAAAAAATAATAATAATAATACTAGCAATAATATTATTCTTGATTTCTACAACAGACATTCTCTGTGTAGTTGAAATTTTTGTGTGATCATTGGCCTTGTGAACGAACTGATAATATGAGCAATATGGAGGAAGTGGCCCTTTCCTCTGACTTGGATAATAGCCCTTCTCCTACCCCAGCACCTTCCCCAAAACAGGTCAAGGGGAAGAAGTCTAAGCATTCTAAAACTGCAAAATCCACCAGGTCTTCTAAGGCTGATAAAGATGCCCAGCGCAGGCACAATGCCCTAGAAAAAAGATTTGCCAGGGCCAAACAACAGATCACAACAGTGCAGGAAAGTACACACCAAGAGGTGTCTTGTAACCCTGAAATCCCCATTGAGGAGGATCCACTTTCTGGTGAGGGGTGTGGGGAGGCCCCTTCCACCTCTCAGGGGACACCATTATGCCACACTAACCAATCAGGAGTTAGGACTAGGTCAAGGTCTTCTAGTGAGGCCAGTCACCTGTCTCAAGTGTCTAGACCTGCCCCTAAGGCTACGTTTACTCCTACTGCAGCTGGTCTACGGCCCGAAGCGGGCCCTGCCTTTGTTCAGCCTATGGACTTTCAATCCTTTTTTACTCAGGCAATGTCTCATATGTTTCAAATGGGGTTTCAGCAGGCCTCTGCTGCCTTTCCGGCTCCTGTTGGTGTTCCTACGGCTTCATGTCATAATCAGCCTACTTGTGGGCAACATCATGGTTCTACTTCTTATGGCCTAGAGCCTGAACAGGCTCGTGAGGATGAGATCCTGGAGGACTTTGAGATGTCTGATGACGAGGAGGAGGTCCAGGACAAACCTGCCTTTCCTGGTTTATTTAAGCCTTCTTTATTTCGCTCTCTACTACGCAAAGCGAAGGCTGCCACCAATATGGACAACAACCCAAATTTGGCATCTGCTTCGGTGTCCACAGGCCCTAACAGTAATTTATTCAATGTGCCTCAACCTGATGATGACTTTGTACCGTGTCCTGACCTTTTTTGCCAGGTCATTCAAAAGCCATGGGATCACCCCGCTTCACTTTCTGGTCCAAATTCTTTCGACAAAAAGCTTTATGCTTCGGCTCCTGTGCTGGACGCCCTCCTACAGTTGCCTACAATTGATGAACCAGTGGCCAGTCTCACATCTTCCTCTGTTCTGGTAGGTGAAGCTGGGGATGGCCTCAAATTCGAAGATAAGCGGGCAGACATGGCATTTCGTAAGACGCACCAGGCGACGGCTTGGGCCATCCGTGCCTCTACCTCATCATCCTTCTTCAACCGGGCTTCGCTTGTGTGGTTGCGTCAATTGAAAGACAGACTTCCACCTGAGGACGCACGTCTGCAACAAGATCTGGCTAAACTCATTGCAGCGGCTGAATATTCGGCAGACGCGTCTTTGGACGCCGTTAAATTTGCATCTCGTGCTTTGGCTTCAACAGTTTCTTCAAGGCGCCTGTTATGGCTTCGCAACTGGAGAGCTGATGCTAAGTCTAAGTGGCGCCTGACGGCGGCTCCATACAAAGGACCAGCGTTATTTGGCTCTTCACTGGATCCCGTTTTGGTGGAGAACCGGGACAAAAAGAAGGTTCTGCCTACATCTTTTCGTCGTCAGGATAGGCGCTATGTGCCTTATACCCGGCAGCCCTTTCGTCAGGACCAAGGCTCCGGGGGCGCCTCTTACTACAGACCATCACAATTCCAGTACCAGCCACCTTCCGACCGGGCGTCCTTTCGAGACCGTGGTCGTCGACAAGGCAACACCAGACGCCCCTTCAGGTCCTCGTCTTCTGCCCGCTACGCCAGAAGAGGCAAGTGACTCACCGGCCCTGTCTCCAATCGGTGGGAAACTTCAGGCCTTTTCCCATCGGTGGCCGGCTACAACTTTGGATGCCTGGATTGTCCAAACTGTCACCAAAGGTCTATGTTTGGAATTCACCGCTCTCCCACGGGACTTTTATGTTCATTGCCCTTGGCCGGCACTTCCGGACAAGCGGCTCCTACTCTCAAACGAGATTCAACATCTGCTACGCATAAATGCAATAGAGCAGGTTCCGCCCGACCAGCTCAAGACCGGCTTTTATTCAACGCTGTTCCTAGTTCCGAAGAACTCGGGTGGTTGGAGAGGTATTTTGAATCTACGACGTCTCAACCAACACATCTTATACCGTCGGTTCAAAATGCATTCTCTCAAATCATTACTAGGATGCATCCGGCGGGGAGATCTCATGCAATCGGTAGATCTCAAAGAGGCGTACCTTCATGTTCCTATTCACCTCTCCCACAGACGGTACCTCCGGTTTGCCTTTGGAAACCATCACTTCCAGTATCGGGCCATGCCCTTTGGCCTTTCGTCCGCCCCAAGGACGTTTACAAAACTACTAGCGGCAGTAGCAGCTTCTCTCAGGGAGGTCCCGATTCGATTAGCATGCTACCTCGACGACATATTGATCCTGTCAACGTCACCCGACCGGGCGGTGCAGGACCGTCAGCTGGTGGTCCAGACTCTCCAGGAACACGGATTCACCTTGAATCTTACCAAAAGTCATTTAGTTCCTACAACTCGTCTTCTGCATCTCGGGGCAACAATCGATTCGACGCAGTGTGTGGTCTTCCTGTCTCCCGAGAGACAGGCCAGCATTCATCAGTTGGTGACTCACATCTTGCTAACCCGGACGGTCCCTCTGTTGGTTCTGTCCAAACTTCTGGGAAAACTAATATCTTGCATAGACATTGTGCCCTGGGCTCGCCTACATCTTCGTCGTCTACAATGGTTCCTGCTCCCGTTTCAGAAGCAAGGTCGAGCGGAGTCCCTCTTCAAAGTGTCGGTACCGGCCCCGGTCCGGCTCTCCCTTCGATGGTGGTTGTCCCCTGCTCTCAGCAGAGGCTCCCCCTTTCTGGACCCGACAAGACTGGTTCTAACCACAGATGCGAGCCTGCACGGATGGGGGGCCCATCTCAATGCCCAGCTAGCCCAAGGGGTCTGGACATCGGCCGAGAAGAAGCACAACATAAATTGGCTGGAACTCAGGGCGGTCAGGTTCGCCCTCCTTCACTTCCAACATCTTGTGTATCAGCAGGACCTTTTGATCCTGACAGACAATGTGGCCACCAAGGCCCATATCAACAAGCAGGGGGGAACCCGCTCTTGGACTCTAATGCAGGAATCGGAGAGACTTCTGTCGTGGGCAGAGATCCATCTTTCCTCAATAAAAGCCGAACACATTTCAGGGAATGTGAATCGAGAGGCAGATTGGCTCAGCAGAGGCCAGATAGACCATGCAGAATGGAAGCTGGATCCAGGCCTGTTTCGAGACCTGTCGAGGAGGTTCGGCCTGCCCATAGTGGACCTGTTTGCGACAGCCGCCAACTCTCAACTGCCGAGATTTTATTCCCGTTACCCGTCTCCGGCCGCAGAAGGGCTGGACGCTCTGCGGAGTCCATGGCCTCAAGGGCTCCTTTATGCCTTTCCTCCTCTGCCGATTATTCCCAAAGTAATTCGGAAGGCGATTCAGGAGCGGGCGCATCTTCTATTGGTAGCTCCATATTGGCCCCGCCGAGAATGGTTCGCGGACCTCAAAAATCTCTCCGTCGAACCACCGTGGAAGTTTCCACCCGACAAAGTGGTCTTGACCCAAGGGGCAGTGAGTCACCCGGAACCAGAGTGGCTGCGATTAGCCGTGTGGCATTTGAGCGCATAAAGCTGCTCCATGATCATCTATCGGAGGATGTCATCTCCATCATTCAGGCGGCTAGAAGACCATCAACGACTCGCATTTATAATGCCTCATGGACTGCCTTTACCAGATGGTGCGGTACCCATCACGTGGATCCCACAACAGCAGGAGTTCCAGATATTTTGCTGTTCCTTCATGCAGGATTCTCTAGAGGTCTAGCTCCAGCGACCCTTCGCCGTCAAGTGGCTGCCCTGGCCACTGTCTTATCTGGAGATAATCGATCTCCTCTGTCTCAGGACCCGCGGATCCGTTCATTTCTTCAAGGGGTTACCAACTTGCGACCCCCACCGGTTCACCGCTACCCTACTTGGGACCTTACATTGGTTTTACAGGCTTTGACTACACCTCCGTTCGAACCACTTGCTGCGATCAGCCTGCGATATCTGTCCTTGAAGATGGCCTTTTTGCTAGCTATTACCTCCGCTCGCAGAGTGTCCGAGATAGCCGCCTTTTCGATGAGGAGTGATCTCTGTATTTTCTACCCTGACCGGGTGGTCTTGCGACTTGACCCTTCATTTGTCCCTAAAGTGAACACTCGCTTTCACCGTGCCCAAGAAGTCATCTTGCCTAATTTTTGCCCGAACCCTCGTCATCCAGCTGAAAGACGATGGCATACTTTAGATGTAAGACGGGCTTTGAGAAGATATCTTAAGAGAACGGCCTCGTTCCGCAGAACTGAGGCGTTGTTAGTCTCATTTCTCCCCTCTTCTTTAGGTCAGAAAGTATCCTCGGCAACAGTGGGCAGGTGGCTCAAAGCATGTATCTCTAGGGCATATGAGTTGCGGGAGGTTCCTGTCCCGGGGGGTATCCTGCCCCATTCTACCCGTAGTGCCGCGACTTCAGCGGCATGGGCTACCCAGGCATCGGTAGATGATATTTGCCGGGCGGCAACCTGGTCCTCCCTTTCTTCCTTTGTGACCCACTATCGTCTGGACAGATTTGCCTCGGCTGATGCTGCCTTTGGCAGGAGGGTTTTGCAGTCTGTAATCTCTCCCCAAGGCCAGTCTTCTGTTTAAGCCCGCCCCTATTCTTCTTGAACTTGGGTATGTCCCATACTGAGGAGTGTCTGAACAGCGAGGAGGAAAATGGTCGTTGCTTACCTGAACGACCCTTTTGTCCTCGCTGTGAAGACACTCCGTCCCTCCCTTATAGTTGCCAGGTCTGGCCTTGGTGGAGGTTTTTCTTCTTGTTTCCCTCTGTAGCTGTTCTGTTCCTGTCCTGTTCCTGTCGTTTACTCTGGAGATCTTCTATACTTCGTCCTGATGTCTTTGGACCAATCTGTCTTCGTGAAAAGACTGAGGAAGGAGCAGGAAGTAGGGGCGTATCCAGCTCCAGAGGGTTTGATTGACACCCAGCCATTGCGAATGGGAGTGAGCAATACCCATACTGAGGAGTGTCTTCACAGCGAGGACAAAAGGGTCGTTCAGGTAAGCAACGACCATTCTATATATATTTATCTAATGCGAGTATTTAACTACATATGTACAGTATATATTTCTGATATATTTATTCAACTATCAGTTTTTTAACGTATTGTATTCTGTATAAATGTGTTTATACTTGTCTACAGTTTATGTCTACAGGCAAACCACTTGTAAGTGGTTAGTGCAATCAGGTCTTCAATCCATTGACTAAATGGAGCCATATATTTACTTTCTAATGCTACAATACCAGTCCTTTACCCATAGTAAAAAGCACAGAGAATTCATTTAAGTAATAGGGATACTATAAATTCCATGTACTAGGTATAGAGTTCAAAAGAATATTATCATCTGAAAATTTTAGCTTTTGTCACACAATCATATTTATATAATTCACTATTTTCTCCCAAAATGTGGTAAGTATAGAAACATGTTTTAAAGAAGCATTACCCTTTATACATTGCCACGAAAGTGTTGTTTTTGACAGTCTTTTCTATACAAATATAATGGAGACAAATAAGTTTTAAATATTAATTTTTGTTGTATAAGTCATAATTGAGATCCGTTGACACTATCACTCAGAATATGGCTCAGAATCTGAAAATTCTTTTTCTTCTCCTTTGTGTCTACATCAATCTTTAGACTGCCAGAATGAAGCCACCTTTTTGGCTTTGTTGTTAGCCAAAAATAAAGACATTATTAGTATATGTTTCTGGTACTAGCCAACATACCTCCAGATGGGTTGAACTCTGCATCTTTCCACATTCACATAGCATGTTGTCATCCACTAAGAGACTGTACTTGAGCATATTGGTTTTAATTTAGGCACTCCAACCCTCAACCTATTCAGGGTCCAACAAGTAGTATAAGGGAGGTAAGATCCTTCAGTCATATCCTCCTTTCTGGTACTTCTTACTTAACTACAGTATTTTTTGGACTATAAGATGCACTCCCCCCCCCCCAAAAGTGGGTAGGAATGTCTGTGTATCTTATACAGTGAATATTGCAGTGGGGAGGGAGAGGGTGGTTGGTGTGGTGCCAATCAGCTGTTTTAGTGGGGATAGCCGCTGCCACCATTCATGGCAATCAGTGGTGAATGGGCAGCGAATGGACCACAGAGCTGGTGAACATGTCATGGCGGCAATCCCCGCCGCCGCCGCAGCGAACGGGCTGCAGTTGTGGCGAAAAGGCAACAGGTGAATGGGTGGTGGTGGTGGCGAATGGGCGGCAGCAGCGAATGGGTGGCGGTGAACAGGTCATGGCGAATGGGCTGTGGCAAATGGACTGTGGCGAACGGGCCTTGGTGGTGGCAAATGGGCAGTGGAGGTAGGGGCAGAATTTTTTTTCTTGTTTTCCTCCTCTAAAGCTAATGTGCATCTTATAGTCCGGAGCATCTTATAGTCTGAAAAATATGATACTTGTTTATGTTACAATATTTATTGGACATTTGTGTGTATGTGAGGGTGAAAAAGCAGAGAATAAAAAAATGGTTGAATGGGGTATTAATAACTGGAGCTGAATGAAAACTTTAACTAGATCAAGCCAAGTTGTTGACTTCTTTGAGGGAAATTCTAATCCATTTGATTTGAAAATCAATGTCCTTGAGACTACCTATGGTTACTTGATATTTGCTTCTAATATTCACAAATTTTTATGTGTGTCTTTTAATGTGTTTGTGTTTTCAAGCCAATGTTGACTCTTGGCAACTGCCTGGATAAATTTATCAAATTCATTTTAATAAAGAGCAAGTAGATACAGGAACCACATTAAATTATGGCTCTTTGCTAATACTTTGTATGTGAGTGAGTGAGTGATAACAAAGCACAATGCAATCACCCTGTGCTCGGACCCAAAAGTAGTTCACTGAAATATTTTCATTTTTAGGGGTGGATTTCCTCCCCTGAGGAACTATTTTTTTAGAATCCTACAATATTTATTTAATAATTAAGGCATAGCTCTTGAAGTGTGGTTGTTAATAGTATTTCTATATTTTAATTACAGAGAATCTTTGAGTGTTTACAATAATTTCAAAGTGTAAAAATAATCTTAAAAGTTATTGTTGAGTAAGGAAAACTCAAATAAAATGGTGCAGTTTTAAAAGACATACAAAAGATATCCTAGCTGGGGTCTTTTTAAAAATATTATTTTATTAACTTTTGAAAACATGAATAAAAAGTAAGCAAGCAAGAAAATAGAAAATAGAAAAAAAGAATTAGGCAAAAAGCAAAATAAATGTGCAAAAAAGGAAAAAAGTAAAGAAAAAAGGATGGATTACATCCTTTTTTGGTAGACAAAGCTCCAGTAAATGCTTTCAAGAGTTTATTATTTGGTAGACATTAACAATAACAATTAGCATTACCAAAAATAACTCATTATATAACCATAGTCAGATAAATGAATTTAATATTTTTTATTCTTCCCCTTAAACAGCTTTAATCCCATAAATAAATTTCGGATTCCTGTTTTCTTCTAGTATCTTTTCCTCTTCTCTTAAAATTCTTATCATCTTTCAAGTCTACTTGTAGTTTCCAGTAAGTACTTCAATAAATCGCTTATATTCACTTTGATAATTCACAAGGACTTCTTCAGTTTTTAAATGACAATCCAAATGCATTTGTAAATCTAGTGAATCCATCTCAATTACCTCCAGAAGGATCTGTTCATTTTCAGTAATAATTTCTGGTTCTAGTTAAGAGTTAAAAAGTTGATGCACTGTACAGGCCCATAAATCAAATATTTCCTTTAAATCTCTGATAATTGACTTTGCAGGTTTTCTTTTACAATTGAGGTTTACAAAGAGGTTTTTTAATGCAACTTTCAAAAAGGAAAAGTTATTTCTTTCTAGTTAAATATTTTAATCTCTTTAGTCCTCAGCTTTTTGTGAGGCAAGCAAAAATCAGTAAAAAGTCAAATTTTAATTCATAAAAAGAAATGAAAATTGCTATTAGAGTAAATATGGCATTAGGTAGACTTCCTAAATTAATAAAAGACATTTTGTTAGATAAGGCAAATAGAAATATTAGTTATCTAATATCTGCTATATGCACACTTAATACTTTATAGCTTTGGGTCTCTAATTACAGTCTGCCAAATTAACTTAGATGGAAAAGATAATTTAATTTCTTTTGATAAGGAATAAACTCCGGATGAATGGCTCACTATTTTAATGAACCCAATGCCTAATAAAGCATTTTCTTCCTTATGTTAATTAACGTTTCAGAGAAGATTTCTTAGGGGACCAATTTATTAGGAGTGCAAAGAAGATCCTTTATTTCACACTCCCAAGGAAATACCTGTAACACACTTATTCTCTTACTTTGTGCCTATTTGCTTAGCTGTGATTCTGCTTACTCAGATAAGATGCTGAATGCTCCAGCAAATGCTTTCAAGACTTTATTACTTGCTCTAGCCCATTTTATTTTTGAAGTGAACACTGAAGAAAAGATAAATGTCCCATGAATACAGTAGCTACTCATACTCTAATCTCTCTACTCCTGTACTGTCAGTTGAAAAGAGCAAATTCTAAACATATTTCCGGAACACCATCATCTCCTTTCACCACCATTGATCTTTCAAGCCAGTGACCAATACAGAGACATTAAAAAAGCTTAATGCAATTCCCTTAGCTATCTTCATCCCCACAAAATGAAGCCACTTAGCAGACAAAGACGGATGAATTCAGACTTGACGGCAAAGTGATGAGTAACACCTAGCACATATTTTTCTCTCAAATATACAGTATATTGCATAGGACTAGAGTTAATCTGGAATATATATGATCATCTGCAACAATCGTATACCTTGTCATTTTTAATCTTTTTTTTTTTTGCTTTCCTACCTCCACCTGACTGATACGATATCATTGGTATGCAAAACAATTATCTGTGTTTCTTCATACTACACATTTATAGTCTGGAACTATATTTACTTCCCAGTTACCTATATAATACCATAAATTGGCTTTTAAATTGGGTTTTAAATGTTTTTTAGATAAATTGGATGTTTTAATTTGTTTTTGAGCCTAAATCATTTAATCTGTTTTTAATAGTTTTTTAACTTTTATATGTCTTTGTATTTTATTTTGGCTGTTCACTGCCCTGAGTCCTTCAAATATGATAAAATAAAATAAAATAAAATAAAATAAAATAAAATAAAATAAAATAAAATAAAATAAAATAAAATAAAATAAAATAAAATAAAAACAAAGCAAGAAGGATCCACAAGCATCTAAACTGGATGAGGGATTTTTTTTTTGCAAAGTGCTCACTTTCTCATTGAGAAAACACTTTCTCAAAAGTGTGTTTCTCATTGAGAAACACACTTTCTCAGAAGTGTGATGTAGCACAACACAGAATGTCATGTTACATACTTCTGTAATAAAATTCATGTTTTATTTTAAAGTAAACTTTACAATCCTAAATTGTTGGATTACCCTCAGAAAATACAACAGGATTGCAGCCTATGTGTTTTTATGGCACTGTATCCCAAGTGATGAAATGTGGTTCATAAAACCATTCCGTGTCTGGCAGCTGCTGTGCTGATCATGATTTAGGGAACTACAAAATTAACTTTGCTAAGAACAAAAGTTAAACATTTGTGTACATGACTCAATGCATACTGCGAGTTGAAGGCCCCAAACATTCTCATAAATGGAATTTGAGGTTTATTTTTGATTTAATTTAAGAATTATTTACTTTTTTATTTTTGAATGATGAATTGACTAATACTTTATGTTCCCTACCTAAGAATTTCAACAAAAAAATTAAAACCATGAAACAACAACTGGCTGATAAAACATAATTACAGCAGACCACAAAACTTTGACAAAAGCAACCACAAAGGTTTTAATATCCATTCTAAGTCTGAGCCCTTTAATGAACTGGAAGATTTCTGAAAACAGATCAGGGGTTAATTGCATTGAATTGGCTGTTTTTCTGTTTAAATTATTTATATTTTGCTTTTCAAATTATTTTCCAAGGGTAAAATACATCCACTGAAAAGTTCCTTTAAGTAAGTGTTAACTCTCAATAACAAATCATTACAGTCTACCAGCACCACTACCAAAATGGAGAGTGATACATAACTTTCAGAAATTGTGGAAAACTATGTGATTACATTGTGACATTGCCATAAAGAAGTTTCTGCTATAACTCTTTAAAAAACACCAACAAGGACTAAATGGATAATTCATGCAATTCCTATTTCAGATTGTGAATAAGGGGTCCTTGGTACTATCTCAGATTGGTTATTTTCTTGCACTCTTTTCATTACCCAAACTAGGTAACATCATTAGTGATACTAAGGAGTGACGTTTGGTCTCAGTTTATATTCTAGTGGCTTGCCCTGTCAGTGTTGGTGGGGGTGATCTGAGAGATTCTTTGGTTGGACTGTTTACTTGGCTTTTACTTTTGTTTCCTTTTTGGCTTACTGATTGTCTCTTTTGCATAGTATATAGATATTGTTTATGTTTGTATGCCTTTTGATGGCTAATTTGTCAGAATGCTGTCTTCTACAAACTCCCTAGTGTTTTCCGACTTGACTTGCTCTAGGATGGTCACAGTTTCCCAATTGAAACTATGGTTAAGTCTCTCCATGTGTTGTGACATTACAGAGTTTTCATCATGTTTTTTAACTGATAATTGGTGTTCATGGATGCATTCTGCCAATCTTCTACCTTTTTGCCTTATGTAGTGGTTGTATATTACACTGTATGTTGTAGATGACTCCAGATTGCCAATAGCTGCTTTCCTTTGGATTTCTCTAGCTTGTGCAAATAGGAGGGAAATTCCAGGGTGAGTAAGGCAATATTTCCAAAGCAATGAATTTTAGTAATCAGTAAAGAGAAAGTATTGGCATTGTTTTAGTTAAAAAAGGGCTACAAAGTACAAAATATTGTTTTAGGAATATAAGTAATTATCATTAATACTAAAGATAGAAGCAAATTCAGGTGGAGTCTAAGACAGGCATGGAAGGCCAGAACAACACAACCATAAAGTATGCATTGTTTATGTCCTAAAAGCAATCTTAAGAAAGTTACTATGTAAGCAAGAAGAATTAAAGTAATGCTTAATGGGATAATTCTGTTAAACAGAAGTAATTTGTCTGTAGCAGCAATAATTGTCCTCAACTAAAGAGTGCCAGTGTATTACCTATGGGAACTGGGGGATAATATAGTTGAAAGATCAAAAGATCACGTTATTCAGGTTAAATGCTAAACTGTTCACAGATCTATCAAACCAATAATTCCATATTTTCTCTCTCCTTATTGCAATTAACCTATGTTTTTCTAGAGAATAACTCATCCTCATTAGAGTCATCTTTAGATAATATTTGTAGATTAGACTTTGAAATAGAGAAAGGGGAACTAGTGGATAAAAATTGGGAAGCTGGAAAAAGAAACACTCCAGAATTCCTGGCCCAGGCATGAAATATTAACTGGATCCCACCCTTTCCATATCTTTGGGCCCTGAAGAAATTCCACTTGTCTAGACTTTTAGGAGTCATCAAAGTCATCAGCAAATTGAGCACCACAGTGACACAAGGTTGTGAAGCTGAACTATTTCATTTTCCTTATTGCAATTAATACAGTCTGTGATGGGCTCAGCCTCCTAGTGCATTATAGTATACATAGCTATCAGGCATCTTATTGAAAATGATGTTCACAATCTTCTAATTTATAGCTCCATGTCTACAAACATCAGCCTTGCTTCAAGCAGCCAAGACTTCTTGGCCTTTGCTTCTAGTCTGCAATTTGCCTGACACTTTCCAATTATATTGGACCTATGTGTTTGATTTATGGATTAGATTTGGAATGCTTTCATGCCTAAGCATTGTTTTGTGGAATTAACTGTATTCTTTCAGCCTTGGTAAACCTGGTCATTCTTATCTTCTTTGAGTCTGCAGGAGAGAAAAACACGTTATAATTGTAACAAATATTATTTTTACTCATTATTGTTCCAGAATTAAATAGCATGGTCTAAACATCTAAGAAGTACTAAAATCTTCTTCAGCAGTGACTGAACAGTTACCTGTGTTTTTTTACAGATAAAAAACTGTATCTTAGTGCTATAGCAAACTCCATTTTTAGTTCATGATATCACGAGAAAAGTCTGGGACTCTCTTACATCCAGGAGAGTTATTGCTTCTCAAAATATATCACAGTACCTATGTGATGCTCTCTGGATCACTTATGGACCCCAACCAAGTTATTTTTTTTCATATGCTTTTAAAATTGAAGAAGATGATATCTTGAACAACTAATACAACAGTTTGGACAAGGCAATATAAAGACAAGTTTTCTGTCTTTTTCTCTTGCAACATGCCATCTTTGATGCCAGTTGTGTAGTAAGTTTTATCCTCCATAAATCCCCCCCCATTCCAATTCCACAATTATTTGAAGAAAAAATCCATAGTTTGTGGAAAACTCTCTTTATTTTGTTTATCTTGAATCCTTTATTCAATATCCTTGGATGACATTCCTCCTCTGTGATGAACGCGAACTCTTTAGAGAGCTAAGGGAAGGAGAAGAAATACTTTTCTATTTTCTTTTTGGATGTTCAGTGACATAATAAACATTTTTCTATATTTCCAATATGATATGGTGATTAAGGCATCAGTATATAAACCAGGAGACTGTGAGTTCTAGTCCTGCCTTAAACATGAAAGCAAACTGAGTGACTTTGGGCCAGTCACTCTGACCTCAACTCACCTCACAGAATTGTTGTGGGGAAAGTAAGAGGAAAAGGTGGAAATAAATAAGTTCACCCCCTTGAGTTATTATAAAGGCAGTGTTATGTAAATAGGTTTGTTTGGCGGGAAGTTTGAATTAACTGACCCTCAGCTGATTGGCTGACCACCACAGCTGCAAGGTATATAAAGGGAGCTGGCTCCCTGGGTCAGTTGCTGGAGTCTCACTATATAATAAAGAGCTGTTGTCACTAACTACTGTGGCTTGCTGCGTCCTCATTCACCCAACTTAACATTGGCGACGAAGGTGGGATCTTGAGGCCAGAAGCAGAGGAGAGCTGAAGCCACACTCAAGAAAAAGAGCTGAAGCCACGTTCGGAGAAGGGGACCGGAGACCGCATCCGAATCCAGCCAGGCGAGCGAGCGGAGCACAGGAGAATCCTGAAACGATGTCTGCCTACACCCCGCCAGCGCCTTTCGACCCCAAGGAAGAGAAGTGGGGATCCTACATGTCTCGGTTCGAGTGCTTCATGGTGGCAAACGACATGCAAGAGCTACCGGACGTTTGGAAGAAAGCCCTGTTCCTGAGTCACTGCGGGCCAAGGGTCTTCGACACAGCTGAGGCATTGTCGGAGCCGAATTCGATCCACAACATTTCCTGGTCGACGCTACAGACCCTGCTGAAAGACCACTATGCACCAACGCCATCGAAGTACGTCCAGCGCTACGATTTCCGGCAGCGGCTCCAGCAGGAGGGCGAATCGATCAGCGAGTACGTCGCTGCCCTGCGTAAGGCCGCATCCCAATGTGAGTACCGAAACCTGGATGAGATGCTCCTAGCGCAACTAATTTGCGGAGTGAGAGATAGCCGGCTCCAGAGAAGACTGCTCGCGAGGTCAAACCTGACCCTACACATCGCCCTGGACGAGGCACGAGCGCAAGAGTCATCAGTAAAGGCTGCAGAGAAACTAAAGAGCTCCCACCTAACCAAAACAACGCAGAAGACAGCGCCAGTGCATCAAGAGGCCGTAAGCACCGCGAGCGAGGGGGAGTCTGAAGAAGAAGTCTACCGCACCGAGCAGTCCCGCACAGCCCGGAGAGAGCCCAGAGACGGATGCGCCAGCTGCGGAGGGTCCCACTCACAACAAAACTGTAAGTTCAGGGAGGCCGTTTGCCGTTCCTGTGAAAAGAGGGGCCACATCGCTCGGGTCTGCAGATCCAAGACACACCAGAGCTACAAACCACGTGGCCAAACCTTCCAATCCGAGCCAGCGCCACACCGAAGGCCCAACAGAGATGGTGGAAACTGGAAGGGTGCGAAATTTGAAGACGCTGGGGCCTACACCATACGCATCGCACAGACCTGCACCTCGCCTGGAGAGAAGACCTACACCACGGTCGAGATCGAGGGACGGGAGTGCCAGATGGAGATCGACACGGGATCGCCGATATCCATCATGTCTTGGGAGAACCTAAAGAAAGTCATCCCCAGCGCACACAAGCGACAGCTCCAGCCACAGCATCGCAGACTGAAGGACTACCAAGGGAACCGCATACCCGTCGAAGGAAGAGGCGAGTTCCAAGTACAGTACGGGGAGTTTACCGAGAAACTGCCTCTCACCATAGTCAGCGACAACCTCCCAAGCCTCCTGGACATGGACTGGTTTAGAGCCTTAGGCATGGGATTCACCGGAGTAAGGAACGTTCGAAGCACCCTGAAAGAGGACCTGATGCAAGAGTTCCAGGACGTGTTCGACGAAAGGCTTGGCAAGTATGTGGGGACCCCAATTTCGTTTAACCTCAACCCCAATATTGCACCCATCCGTTTAAAGCCTAGGCGGGTACCGTTCGCCCTGAAGCCCAAAATTGACATTAAACTGGAGAAATTAATCAAACAAGGGGTGCTCGTTCCAGTCGACCACGCCAAATGGGAGACACCAATTGTGACACCGGTAAAGCCGGATGGATCAGTGTGCATATGCGCTGATTATAAATGCACAATCAATAAGGCCCTACAGCAGAGCGCCTATCCAGTGCCCATCGTTCACCATTTGTTGCATTCCCTGGGCCCCGGCAAGATCTTCGCAAAACTCGATCTTGCGCAGGCGTACCAGCAACTGCTGGTAGATGGCGCTACCGCAGAGGCATAGACTATCGTAACCCACAGAGGGGCCTTCAAGTGCACCCGCTTGCAATTCGGAGTAAGCGTAGCCCCCGGACTTTTCCAAAGTACCATGGAGCGGCTACTACAGGGAATCCCCGGGGTGGTGCCCTATTTTGATGACATGCTCATTACCGCTGACAATGAGCAACAGCTAAGAGAAAGGCTGAGGGAGGTCCTAAGGAAATTCAGGGACGCAGGACTCAGAGTAAAACGAAACAAATGCATGATCGCAGTCCCCTCAGTCGAATTCCTAGGATACAGGGTAGATGGCACTGGCATACACCCCACAGAGAGCAAGATCAGGGCAATCAGAGAAGCACCCACCCCCAAAGACAAGGCAGAGTTACAGGCCTTCCTGGGACTATTAAATTTTTACGCCATTTTCCTTAAAGACAAGGCAACAGTGGCAGAACCCCTACATAGACTGTTAACGAAGAAAGCCACTTGGAAATGGAGGAAGGCTGAAGACAGGGCATTCGCCGGCATTAAAAAACTGCTATCAGCTGAAAGCTTTTTAATACAATACAACGCAACGCTTCCCCTTGTTCTAGCATGTGATGCGTCCCCGTTCGGGGTGGGAGCCGTCCTGAGCCATAGACTCCCGAATGGCCTAGAAGCGCCCATCACATACTACTCCCGAACTCTATCAAGCGCCGAGCGAAATTATAGCCAGCTTGACAAGGAGGCCCTCGCCGCTGTTTTGGGAGTAAAGAAATTCCATGAGTACTTGTTCGGGAGGGACTTTGAACTGATCACCGACCATCGACCACTCCTGGGACTCCTCGCGGGAGATCGTCCAACCCCGGCAGCACTATCGCCCAGGATGACACGCTGGGCCATCTTCCTCGCAGCATACTCCTATCGCCTGGTACATCGACCAGGGGCGGACATGGGCAACGCGGACGCACTCAGCCGATGCCCACTACCCAACAGCCTAGAAGACCCCACACCCGGCATCCCCATCCTGCTGATAGATGTTTTGGACTCTGGGCCCATAACATCAGCCAAGGTCGCGAGAGCCTCAACCAAAGACCACGTGATCCGGACAGTCGCAAGTTGAGTTATGAGGGAGTGGCCGGAAAAGATTGGGAGCGGGGAGTTTAAACCGTTCGCGGGAAAACGGGATGAATTGACAATGCAAGGGGGTTGTTTGCTATGGGGCGATCGGGTTGTTATTCTTTCACGTTTAAGGGAAAAAGTCTTAACATTGTTGCATGAGGGGCACCCTGGGATTGTAAGAATGAAGGGGCTAGCCAGGAGCTACGTCTGGTGGCCCAACATGGATACAGACATTACCGAGTGGGTGGGGAGATGCCAGCCCTGCCAAGAGTCCAGATCAGATCCACCAACGGCACCCGTGAGGGAGTGGGAAAGGCCCCAGGGACCCTGGTCCAGGATACACATTGACTTTGCAGGCCCATTTCACGGATAGACCTTCATGGTCGTTGTAGACGCATTCTCCAAGTGGTTGGAGATCAAACTAATGAAGGCCACTACCACCGACGCAACCATCAGGGAGCTAAGACAGTTATTCGCCACCCATGGGTTACCAGACATCCTAGTATCAGATAACGGGCCACAATTCACCACAACACAGTTCGAGGGTTACTTAGCGGGACTTGGGATCAGACATGTCCTTTCAGCTCCGTTTCATCCGGCTAGTAATGGACAGGCTGAGAGATTTGTGAGGTCAGCAAAGGAGGCCCTTTCACGTGTAAGCCCCGGAGACTGGCAGGAAAGGATAGACAAGTTTCTAATAGCTCAGCACTCCACACCCTGTACAGCCACGGGCCGAAGTCCGGCAGAACTATTAATGGGGCGGAAACTCCGGGGAATATTAGATAGGCTCAACCCCAATTACTCCCCAGAGGTCTTCAAGGGGCGGGGGAGAGGAAGCTTAGAGAGTTCACCATAGGAACACTGGTACACTCTAGAAACTACGGACAGGGCCCACTCTGGGAGTCCGGGACAATCACAGAAATCACGGGGCCCAAATCATACAGGGTAGACATGGGGGACGGGAGAGTTTGGCGCAAACATATTGATCAACTAAGAAAACGGGTAACTGCAGACACCGATGACAAATCAGACGACCCCATCTCTGACCACGACTACCAACCAGAAACACAAACTACAAGCCCGAGTGGAGCGGAGAACTTAGCTGAGGATCCTGGTGTCCAGCGCCGCCCCACCGAGGTAGTCCAAACAGCCGGAGAAGTCGCCGCCCACGAGGAGGTACCGGAGGCCTCATTGGCGGAGCAGGGAGAAACAGAAAGTCCCTCCGACCTGCTCGACGCCGCCCCTCCGACTG
Organism: Arizona elegans; assembly: GCA_022577455.1. Taxonomy (NCBI): domain Eukaryota; kingdom Metazoa; phylum Chordata; class Lepidosauria; order Squamata; family Colubridae; genus Arizona; species Arizona elegans. Next base: position 175,780,454 of record JAKOOJ010000002.1, on the reverse strand, counting down.
AACTGCGCAGGTCAACTAGGATGCGCACACGCCCTAGTCACCTGAGAGACTTTGTGTGTAAATAACACCCCAAGTGACTTCTGGGAGGGGAGGAGTGTTATGTAAATAGGTTTGTTTGGTGGGAAGTTCGAATTAACTGACCCTCAGCTGATTGGCTGACCACCACAGCTGCAAGGTATATAAAGGGAGCTGGCTCCCTGGGTCAGTTGCTGGAGTCTCACTATATAATAAAGAGCTGTTGTCACTAACTACTCTGGCTTGCTGCGTCCTCATTCACCCAACTTAACAGGCTGGGTAAAAAAAATTTTAAAAAATCTTTTTCATGTAACCCAAATCTAATAAATGAAACTTTTTCTGGATCATGCTTCATACAAAGTCCAGCGTCCTGTTTAGATGAGCACCAGTGGTGGGATTCAAATTTTTTTTACTACCGGTTCTGTGGATGTGGCTTGTGGGCATGGCAGGGGAAGGATACTGTAAAATCTCCATTCCCACCCCACTTCAGGGGAAGGATACTGTAAAATCTCCATTCCCTCCCCACTCCAGGGGAAGGTTACTGTAAAATCCCAATTTCCTCCCGATCAGCTGGGACTCAGAAGGCAGAGAATAGATGGGGGCGGGGCCAGTCAGAGATGGTATTTACTGGTTCTCTGAATTACTCAACATTTCTGCTACCGATTCTGACCAGAACTGGTCAGAACCTGCTGAATACCACCTCTGATGAGCACCCCAATGCTTGTGGGAAGTCTGCTACTGTAATGCAAAGTGAACAGAATGCTTTAATTTTTCCTTCCTAGCAGTTATAACATAGACTTATAATGCCTCTGATGCCAAAATTTGTAATGAACCATCATCAAGTGAAAACCAGTAGCAGCCTGTTCAACCAGTGCTCTCCATTTGGGTTAAGAGAACACTGAGACAGCAGCCTTTGACCGCTGCCTACAATCACAATTGTAAGAATTTGTGATCAATGATGCTTTAATTAAAATGTTTGTTGACATTTTTTAATCCCCTACTCTTTTTTCAACTCTCTAGTTATAACACTAGGAGAAGATGTGACCCCCAAATATGAGCTTTTGCGTTCCCTAGAGCTTGCAGAACCTGTGACATTTCAGCAAATGGATGGTGTGAATTTATCATACTTTTCTTGCAAAAACAACAACCACCCAACAATCATTTTTTAAAACGTTCCCAAGCTGCAAAACAAACAAAACCCATAAATTCTCCAATATCAAATATTCCGTACAATGACATCCTAGCCATTCTGGTCCTTGAGTGTCATCTCAAAATGAAATAGTAAACCATGGATCTACTAAAGATTTGCCTGCACTTGTTAGAATGGCTTGGTGAAAAGAAATTCAACAAGAAAGCTGGAAGAGTTGTTTTTGTCCGCTATTCTTTTTACTGCCTTGTGTCAGCTTCCTCAATGCATTTCTCATACTCTTTATTTTGTCCTGTTCAAAGTCCTGCTCAGAATCTGCGCAGCTAAAGGGCAAGATAGTACATATTCATGAAGTTAGTGGCATTTTTAGCTCTAATAATATGTATGCATTGTCTGCTGAATGGTATTTGACAGAGTAAATATTTACACACAATATTGCTGACACTCTTGCTATCCACAAACAACATTATCTTAGAAAGAATCAATACTTGGCTTCATCTCCAGCTTCCCAGCAGTGCATTTGAAACTACAGAGCAGAACGAAAAGAAATACCCAGCCAAGATTTCTTTGATAAGATAATTATGAACTGAAGATGATACCTTCATGCTTGGATGATTTTGCTTTAGATAATATGGTCTAGTGTTGATTGTCATTATAAAATTATAAAATGGGGGCAGGAGTAATGTCTGAGAAAACCAGCACCTCTAGATCAAAATTTTCCATTCCCTCTAGAAAAACCTATCTTGTGTTTTCTTTGCAGAATTAGCAGAGGTTTTTTTTTTTTTTTACTCTTCAGATGGCTGCCAATGATGACTCTGATGGCAGCTAGAGAGAGGAAGTGCAAATGTAGGTTTATGATGCCTTCTAAAAAGGTAAAGGTATAGGTTCCCCTCGCACATATGTGCTAGTTGTTCTAGACTCTAGGGGATGGTGCTCATCTTCGTTTCAAAGCTGATGAGTCAGCGCTGTCTGAAGACGTCTCTGTGGTCATGTGGCCAGCATGACTAAATGCCAAAGGCGCATGGAATGCTGTTACCTTTCCACCAAAGGTGATCCCTATTTTTCTACTTGCATTTTTTACATGCTTTTGAACTGCTAGGTTGGCAGAAGCTGGGACAAGTAATGGGAGCTCACCATTGGGAATTCAAACCACTGAACACTGACCTTTCGATTGACAAGCTTAGCATCTTAGCCACTGAGCCACTATTAAATGCTAGAGATAAATGGAATCTAACATTGAATAAACAGATAAAGCAGAATCTTGTTCGGCTCAGGTTGATAATAGATGATTTAAAGTAGCTTCATAGATCAAATGCTAAATTCTCAAAATGTAGATTTTGAAACAGGAATAGAAATCTGAAATCTCAGCGAGAAAGAACCTCTTTCCAAATTCAGCTCAGCTCAAACACATGTGCTGACCAAAATCTATGATAGGATGACAAGAAACGACATGACATTTTTTATGAGTTTTGCTTCTGTTGAATGACAGAAATGAAGGAGATGTTACTCAAAATTATGAGTAAAGGAATTTGAAGTCTCGGGGGGACAAAAGCTATAGCTCCTCTCAACATCTTGAGACAATATGAACAAATGCACACTTCGGCCATTGGGAAAAATTGTATTGTTGCATCACCATGGAAACAAGACAAATATCTTGAATGTCTTCAAGACAGACAGTATCAAGCATTTAACAAGCTCAGATCTATGAATCTTTGACACCTGTATATGTATGTTTGATCTGTGAATAGTGAAGGGAGACAGTTCAAGGACCAAATCTGTTCCCAGCTTGCCAATTCATCACTGTTGTTTTCTACAGCTAACACAATATTTACTGTTTTTGAAGTTGGGTCCTTTTCCTTGATACTAAAAGAGTGTAAGAAGAAAAAGGAAGTAACTTAAATGAATTTATGCAGGCCTCTATTAAGGAGCTGAGAAATACATATAATTAGTGACCTTCTCAGGAAGTGGACCTGCAGATCATCAAGCAGCAGATCAAAACAGGATATACATTTTCACATGGTTATTTCTTTCTGAGGAACAATTTTAATCAATTGCTTTTGTTCAAAATTTCTGTTTAAAATTAATCCATATAAGGATTATTAGATGTGGGCTGCAAAAGTCCAGACGACCACTAGATGGGAGCAAAGAATCAAGTGTTTTCTGTATTTTGCCTAGATTTTTCAGTCTAAATCTCATAATCCTGTATCCTTAATATACTGATCTCATATCGCCAATTCTCTGAACTGGAATAAAATGCCTTTCAGGATAAGGATGTTAAAGAAACTCTTTCCTTTGGTGACCTGCGTTCTTTAGGGTCCAGGTCGGTACAAAACACAAAAATCACAATTTCTACTTCTCTTTTAATTTCTCTTTCTTCTCTGTGTTGTTAGGTTTTTTTCCTCCTTCTACATTTTCCTCTATATGTAGAACAGAGGAAACATATAAATTGTTCTTGCTAGAAATCTGAATTAATTGCATACAGCTGCTTTAAAAAGCCAGCTCAGTGCCAGTAATTAGGCCCACATATTTGCTGCGGAAAATGGATGCAGCCTTTCTCAAATTCACTGCATTTTGGTTCTGTTTCTTTTTTCTGGTCAAAGAAAAACAGACCTCCTTCACATAGTCTGCTAAGCTGAAATGTGTGTGATTTTTACTTATTGTGCTATGTGAACACAGCCAATTGTTTATCATTAAGACTTAGTTAAACAAAAACAAGAAGCAGAACTTTTGTGAAGTAAAGATGTTGTTTTGGATGACAAAAGTACAACCAGTTCTGTGCACAGTCTTATATTTATTCTGAATATACATATATTTAGCCAGTTCTTTGCAACCTAGTTAATATATTAATTATATAGTTCCAAAATCATAAAAATGTTCAAAGCTTTCTAGCCAATGACTGCTTTTCAGCTTAAACCTCACTATTCATCAAGAAAATTCATAATAGAAAGCAATTATTTTCATCTCTTCTTCCTGGAGAAACTTAAATTTCTCATTGATTTCTACTAATTTGTGTGGATTTTATTGCTATGCAGCTTAATTCAATAAAGCAATCTTTGTGAAGAGTGTTGTTTCACGCTGAACTACTTGTTCAGTTGAGGTTTTATGGAATATAGATCTGTTTCCCTCACAGCCATGAACTTTGCTGACTCCAAGAAAAGTGATCTTTAACCAAGACCAATTACGTTTCTCTTATAAGGGATTAAATGTCTATATTTATTTTTATTTAGTTAACCAATTTGTAAGGCCACCCATTTGAACAAGTAATTCTAGGCAGTGAACGAAGTTAAAATGAAATAAACAATTACAGTAGTTAACATGCATAGCAACTGGGCAATATAGATTGTTTTTTTTAGCTGTTTGTGCATTAGACATAATATCCCAAAATGTCAATGAAAGATCCTCCTTCTTACATATATGGCCCTATATGGTAATGGAATGTAGAGACAACCTTTGAATAAAGGAATTGTTAAGGTAGGAAAAATGGCAATTCAACCCTTGGAAAGTGAAAAGCATGAGAAAGCATGAGAAAGAAACTCAAAATAGCCTGCCTTGATTCTCTTCATACAAAAGCGGGCAGAGAGAATTTCTGGCAGGCTTTCAAGATTCTGTTGTTATCCTCTATAGCAATAAAGGCCTCTTGTCTTGAAGTGTTATATCCCAGCAAATATCTGGAAAGCTCAATTTCAGTTTTTATGTGATTTACAAAATGCCGAGACTGATTTAGGAGAAGAATCTGTGGCAGAGTGGCTTCCAGTTTCAGTTGCTGAAGTACATAAACTAATTAAACAATTAAAACTCAGGAAAACTCCACCTCTGGATTAAATTCTCCCTAACCTGATACAAACCTATCCTAAGAGAAGACTACAGTGTTAGCTTCTCTTTTCACTTACAACAGTAACACAGCCTCCATCTCCAGAGATGAGCCATAGCAATAATTACCCCCTGGAAAAAGACAGCCCAGTCAATTACCACCCAGTGAGTCTGCTTAGCATAATTAGTAAGGTCTATGCTAGACTGGCTGGGAGGAGAAAATCTTCTAGTGCAGGAACACAGACAGACTTTGGGGCAGGCTGCTCTGTGTATGATTAATGATTGATAGTTTCCCATTTGGCTGAAAAAGATACTCAACCACCCAAGCCAAACCCTTTTGTCTTTTGTTTATAGACCTCAAGCAGGCCTTTGACTCCATCTGTAGAGCAACTCCTTGGAAGAAATTCAAAGTACTTGCAATTGACTGTTACCCTATTAAGTGCACCCCTTGAGAATGCCACTTTGAAAGTGGAATGCACTAGAGCCAGTGGTGGGATTCAGCCAGTTCGCACCACTTCGGGAGAACCGGTTGTTAACTTTCTGAGCAGTTTGGCAAATTGGTTGTTGGAAGAAATCATTAGGGCAGAGATCCGGTTGTTAAATTACTTGAATCCTACCACTGACTAGAGCCCCAATACACCTCTCAAATGTAGTGCCAATTAGCAGAGGGTAATCAACAGCGTATTTTGGTAATCAAGGGCGTATTTTGGCCCCCTACTTTTTAATTTCTATATTAATGTGATGGTAAGCAAGAAAGCATGTCACACTCCCTTCCCAAAAACCTGACAAATAAACTACAAGTAGTCCTTGATTTACAACAGTTTGTTTAGTGACTGCTTGAATTGCAATGGCACTGAAAAATGTGACTTATGACTGTTTTTCACACTTATGACCATTGCAGCACTCTCTTGATCATGTGATCAAAATTCAGATGCTTGGCCCAGGTTCATGTGATCCCCTTCTGTAACCTTCTGACAAGGAAAGTCAAATTCAATTAACAACCATGTTACTAACTTAGTCACTGCACTGATTTACTTAACAAATGTAGCAAGAAAAGTCATTAAATGGGACAAACCTCACTTAACACCTTTTTCACTTAGCAACATAAAGTGTGGTCATAAGTTGAGGGCTATCCGTATATCTACATGCTTTATGTCGTACTATTATATGCATCTGTAAGTCTTAGAAAACATAGGGACACTAGTGCATTTCTATAGGGAACACTTATTACAGATTAACTATAAGAAAACAAAGATCGTGCATTTTGTAAGAGACTTCCAAATGTTTTCCTGGACCCTCAAAGGGCAATAATTGAACAAGTTTCTTGTTTTAAGTACCTGGTATTTGTGTTACATTATTTAGAAAAGTGACATATTTATATGTTTCAGGTTGTTTTGAACACACAGTGGAATTCAGGAGCAATCTTCTCTCCCTTTTCCCCCTCTAGATGAACCCAGTATGTACCAGCTGCTTTAAAGCTTTTTCAAGCCCAAATGCTTCCATAGCAATTCTATAGAATACAGTTAAATCCTAGTGTCAGTTATGGGAAACTGGAGAAAGTTCAAATAGGTTTCCTAAAAAAGTTCTTTTAGGTAGCAAAATGTGTGCCTAATGCTGCTCTACATTTGGAAGCAGGATTTATAACAGTCAAAACAAAGATAAGGTATGTGTCATTAAATATAGACAAGATTTGTATATCTTATGCTGTCAGATAATTATTCTTCTTGGAAACTCCAGATAAATGACAAATTACATAAATTTTCTTGTGAGATGCAGATGACCTGATGGATCTTGAATACCCACCTACCCGCGATCTCCACTACCAGTTTGCCCAAACCAATACGAACCGGCTGAATACACCTCTGCTTCTGACCTATATATAGGTTTTGTATGAGGAAAATGAGATGTTTGACTTTCTATTTATCTCCACTTTTTCCTCCTTTTATGAATATGATTTAGAAAAAAAACAATTCTTTCTGAAGTGATTTTAGACTATGTAACTGAGAAATCTAAAGTCATTTATAGGAAATGACAAGTATGTTATGCAACTTGTAAAGCAGAGGAAAAAGATTTCATTAAGGAGCATAGCAGTTGCACACAAATAATCCCAAAATTTGCTGAAACAAACAACAATTCCTAAATGGTGATACAGAGATTATGTTTAGAGAAAGACCTGCAAGAAAGCTTCAGCCTTAGATGCAGCATCCATAATTTCTTCATAAAATGATACTAAATTGTAAAATTTTATGTTACAGATAAAAATGCAACGAGTGGAAGTGGGAGTTCATCATATCTGTATTGACTGTACTTTAATTACATTAATTATATTAAACAAAGTACATTAAATCAAATGTTTTTGTTCTAGCCCTGTCTACTTTTTGAAGTACAGCCTAACTGTTGCCATTGTTTCCCACACTCCAAAGTTGTGCATCTTAATGTTAATAAATCTCACAGACTTCAGTGTAAAGTAGTTTTGGATAGAATATGCACTTCCCAAGGAGTTGAGCTAGTTGTTGCAAGAGAGCCTTAATATCTATTTTCATGTTGTCATTTCCTGGAGAGCAAACTCTTCCCAAAAGAATAGGATTTTCCTTTTATCTAAGACACTCTGTCACACACACAATGGAAAAGAGCTCATAATTTTCATTAGGTTTTAAAAATCCTCAAGATTTGGCTATCTAGCCTTTTCAGGTTTTAAGACATCCAATATAAGCCAGCCAGATCTTGTGATTTGATTGCATGCATTTTATTTGAACCTGGCTTTATAAGGCTTGAAGTTTTGTTGCCTAGGAACAAAATGCAAGAAAACATCTGCCAGCCTCAATTAAATTTTGAGTCTATGGTCTTTACAATTGCCCTGCCTTTGCTATAGATTGTCACAATCTTTTGGAATGATCCATGCCCTCAAATTGCAAGAAAGCTGCTTGTAGGTACTAAATATTTGCCTTTTTGAGGGTGTTAAACTAAGACAGAGGAGTCCTGGATACAAATTAATGAACCTAAGAAAATGCAACTTGAGTAATTTTGTTTACCTTATTTATTGATTAAATTTGCTTGCTGCCCATCTCATCAGGAGATGATTCTGGGTGGCTTGCAATATTAAAATATATAGAGCAATGGTAATTTATAGAGCAATGCTAGTACAGACCTGTAATATGCATGAGGATCCTGGCTTAACTAAATAACCTAGTCCTTACAAACATCTCACTTAGGAACATAATAATTATTTTCTGCTGTCATTTTGGGATTAAACAAAGTCTCAAAACAGAAATTTAGCATCCTGTGTAGAGCTACATACTGTAAGTCATAAGTGTGCAATCCAAATATTAATGTCAGCACTAAAGTATTTGATGGAAGACTGATAAAACCAGGAAGGGAAGAATTAACAAAGCTAGTCTACTTGGAATATGAAATCTGGAGGAAGAAAAACAGGAGCGGAGTAAATCTAGGAGGAGATTTGATAAAGAAAAAAAATGGGAAGACTAGAATGGGCTCAACTAAAAGGGGGAATCAATAAAGAACAAACCACCCAGGAAGGAATGAGAAGCATGGAGAAATAAATTAAACATTATCTTGTGGTTATGATGGGCAGGAAGTAATGCATTAAAAAAACAGGGCAAGTGGGATTAGCAATGAAAAAAAGGTAATTAAAGAAACAGAAGGCAGAACTAGGGTATAAAAGATACAAGAGGAATTGAGATTTGGCAGAAAGTTTACAGGATTGCAATGAAATGAGAGGGTGTCAGAGCGATAACAAGATCCCAGGCTGAGAACGGAAAGGCTCAAAAAATGATGAAAACATGTTTTCAGGTATATGCAGAGTAAAAGAATATTGAAGAACCAGGAGGCTATTCAGATGAGAAAGAGAGAGAGAATTTATTGGCGGCAGGAGAAATTGTGGCACTGTTGAAATAAGCAGTGCGTTGTAGCTGGCTATCTTCAGAGAGAATAAATCTATACAGACCCAAATGCTTCAACAATATGGATAACTTCTGAAGTTATCAACTAACTAACCAATTGAGAAGTGATATTTCTTCTTTCACCTTGGGCTTTAATTGCAGAAAACCCACAAATGCCCATACACCTTCTGGGAAACAGAAAGCAAGGCTGAATCTATTATATATTCAATGGTCCTCATTCATAACAGTGTTTTTTCCTCATATGTGAAGTGTTTGTTTTGCTATCATGTGATCTTAAAGTCAAGGACTTGGTGAATACAAGCAATGGGATAATGCAAAGTGGGAGCCAGTAGGAGAAAGTAAACATACTGTAATTCTGCTGAGTTTTCTTATAAAAATGACCTCTTCCTAAACTGATTTTTGTAGAAGTACCATTTGAATATGCATATTTGAAATCTGTTTGACATACATGAACATCTGGATGTAGCACAGCAGCAGGTTGAACATACAAAACTGTCTTCTGGCTTTACTATGGCTGTTAAGCAAATCAGTAAAACTCATTATCAAGAGAAAAGTTGCCCTTGCAGAAATGGCAGTTTTTGTAGATATAACCTAAAAAAGGGTGGGGATGGAGGAAAAATGGACCTATTTAAAGCCCATCAACCATGGCAGAACCCCATTTAAATTAATCATCTGTCTCAGTGTTCACAGAAGAATATGGGAAACAGATGCTGGCAAGAAGATACATATCCCGAAGGGCAAAGTCAGAAAGGCAAGAAGAATTCTATGCCAAGCAGAAACAGGTGATCAAGTAATTAAACTTTCTCCCACATGACAAAATTAAATTAAGCAGAATTTCTTTAAGTCACAAAGAATTTGTAGAGACCCAGAGTGTCATGTGCAGCAACAGTAGTAGCAAAAGGGAACATTTAGCTACAATTCCAGTGTCATTGTAATTCTACCTCAGTACCGTTGGGTACCACACCACTTGGGCTAAGTATCTTCTGTTTATTTAGAAATAAGTCCTGTTGTGCCTGGTGAAGGCTTTAATTGTGCATAATTGGAGATAACCTGAACAATACAGCAGAAGGTTGTATCCATGCATTTTGGATACCAGCATGCAAATCCCACCAAGTCTGTCACAGGCTGCTGTTTAGAGTCCACTCTTCATTTGTACATAATAATAATAATGCTCTAATTAATAGGATTATTGTGATAGGACTGAAATAAAGATACACAAAACCAATGGTTGCCATTTTAAAAATTGCCGTTAATTAAAACCAAACAAATAGAGAAAGAAAGAAAAAAAGAACAAAATTGCCAATTTTAAGAGTTTGACATGCAATGCCATAAAACACATCTCCTTTGCAGAAAGCAGAGTATTGATTCCAGCATTTTATGTATATCCTCTATCTCACAGTGTACACTGTTCTGCATAAACTCAGTTCCTGAGCGAACATAATTCATGAATGCTGGCTGTGGACAGTTCTATTTAAGGATCTTAGCCCTTCTGAGATGATATATATAAATGCACTGAGCAATGGGGAGAACAGCGTAAGGTTCTTCATTATATGGGAATGCCCTCTGTACATATGGTTTGCCTCAAACATCTAGTAGTCAAATGCATACAGTATAATCCTGTACCATGTAGCCTTTATAACTTGTCTTAAAAAGGATTAGTGCATATATTGGATTGTAGAGAAACCTATAAGGGAAACATAATGAGAAACATTATCCTCTAGTCCTCCTAGACTCACAGGTAAGATTAGAGCAACATCTGATACCTGTGGCTAGGGGGACCTTTGCACAGGTTCACCTGGTGCACCAACTGCGACCCTACTTGGATCGGGGGGCTCTCCTCACAGTCACTCATGCCCTTGTCGCCTCACGGTTAGATTATTGCAATGCGATCTACTTGGGGCTACCCTTGAAAAGTGTTCGGAGACTACAGTTGGTCCAGAATGCAGCTGCACGAGCTGTCGTGGGTGCACCTAGTACACCCACATTACACCAATTCTCTGCGAGCTGTACTGGCTCCCTATTGGTCCCCGGTCACAATTCAAAGTGTTGGTTATTACCTTTAAAGCCCTACATGGTTCAGGGCCAGGTTATCTTCGAGACCGCCTTCTACCGCATAATTCCCAATGACCGGTAAGATCTCACAGAGTTGGTCTCCTCTGGGTCTCATCAGCTAAACAATGCCGGCTGGCGGGCCCGCGGGGGAGGGCCTTCTCTGTGGCTGCCCCAGCTCTCTGGAACAAGTTACCTCCTGAGGTCCAGACCATCCCCTCCCTATTGGCCTTCCGAAAAGCGGTGAAGTCCTGGATTTTCCGGCAGGCCTGGGCCGTTGATCTGGCGAGATCTGGCCATGAATGGTGTGAATGAGTGTTAATGTTTTTAATGTTTTTAATTCTTAAATGTTTTTTATAATAATTTTAAATGCATTGTGAGCCGCCCTGAATCTTCGGAGAGGGGCAGCATACAAATTGAATTAATAAATAATAAATAAATAAACACATAGGGATTTTGAAGAATTTAATCTTTGAAAAATCTGATTTGAAACAACCTATTTTGCATATCACATTAATTTGTAATTCAGGTGCTATGGTCTTATTACATAAAGGAATGCAGAAAGGGGGAGTAGAAAGGGGGAGTATGACTACCTTTTAAGAGATACTATAATGGTATGTTGAATAAAAGAATTAAAAGCCTAATTTCCTTTTTTGAATATTACATGAGGGCTCGAAATAGTGCATTGCAGTGTGGAATGTGTGTGTTTGATCTTCCAGCAGTCTGACAATTCCTTTTTCAAAGACCTCCATTCCATTTCTTCTCTTCCCCACCTCTTTTTTCCTTTTCTTCCTATAACAGTCAGTCTATATTTTATGCATGTTTAATCTTCACTGAGTTTCCAACTTTTTCAGGTATTTTACATGTTGGACTTCTCTTGAGGTTCCTCCAAGTACCATTTTAGGGCAATAATAAAGAGTCACTTTGTCTAGTGAGATGGGTAGCATATGAATTTAATAACAAATAAATAAAACTCCTTCAATCAGTTCAGTATTTAAATGTATACTTTTAAAACAAAAGTAAAATGTTGGAAGATGCAGAGGAATAGGAATTTGAGGAAAAATGCAGATCTGCAGAGGATGGTAAAAAGCACAAAAGCAACTAACTTGGATACAAGTTACCAGAGGCAAGTATTGTCATGCAAGAAACCATAAGAAAACTAGTCAAGACCAGACCAGGGGTGAAATCCAGCAGGTTCTGACAGGTTCTGGGGATCTGGTACCGGAAATTTTGAGTAGTTCGGAGAACCAGAAAATGCCACCTCTGGCTGGCCCCAGAATGGAGATTTTTGCAATATCCTTCCTCCAGGAGAGGGGAGGGAATGGGATTTTGCAGTATCCTTCCCCTGTCACGCCCACCAAGCCCCGCCCACCAAGCCACACCAAGCCACGCCCACCAAGCCACATCTACAGAACCAGTAATAAAAAATTTGAATTTCACCACTGGACCAGACCCATATTCCGAAGCACTCCTCTGAACTGTTAGGAGGCCAGTCCTGTAGCAATCAACAATGAACTAAGGTGATGTAGAAAGGAATATGCAAATGCTGTTTTCAAGAGATTAAAAGGAAGGTTGTAAGGGACTTCAGTATTTTTTCATTGTACCATCAGACCTTGCCATGTTATCTTACAAGCACAATGCAAACTTGGCCAATTTGTAAAGGGGAAATGTGAGTAAAACTGCCTATGCATGTGTATATGCGTATACTTAAACAAACTATACAATAAAGATTTTGTAGATTATAACAGAGATTCTCTGAGCGCTGTGTATCCACTGAAGCATTTCTGCAATGAATAAAAATTTGAATTTATCTCTTTTGAATGTATCATCTCATAAATACACCCCTCTAATCCTTCCATGGCTATTTGCCATGAATAAAAGCTTAGATGCTCCTATTTAGTCTTTGGATTAGAAAGAAGAAAAAGGAGGTTAAAGACACATGTACCTCAGTAGTAAAAGAGAATAAATGAACATATGGAAAAGGTTGTTACACCTTAAAATAGGAAGTTCAGTTCATGTGTATTCATTTGACAGGTTCAGCCCTGATAAATTGTCTTGCTGTCCAGACCAATTCTTCCGGTTATTCTTAATTCATATAGTTTATTTATTTATTGGTTCAATTTATATGCCGCCCTTTTCCGGAGACTCAGGGTGGTTTACAATGCATTAAGCAATAGCCTTCATACTTTTGTATATACCTGCTTAGTAGGGCTTTCGCCCCCCCCCAAGCGGTGTTCTTTTTTATACAAAGTCAGCTTATTGCCCCCCCAATCAGGGTCCTCATTTTACCTACCTCGAAAGGATGGAAGGCTGAGTCAACCTTGAGCCTGGTGAGATTCGAACTTGCAGTAATTGCAGGCAGCTGGTGTCACTTAACACCACTTTAAACTACTGCGCCACCAAGCTGCTACAGCCCCAGCAAGTTTCTTTCTCTGTGTAACCTTTTGGATATTCTTAGAACAAAACATTTGCTAGTATGATTCTAAATGCCTTCTCAGACTGATAGAGAAGTACATAGTTGAGTTGGCCTAGTGAGTTGGCTTGTTGGCTTGAGCGCCAGTGTTGCTGCTATTAAGGTTTTTACAGCAACAGTGTTACTATTAAAAAATTAAATATGTGAAGTAAAATGGCATTTCTCATCCTAAAAGGGAAGAGTCCCTTGAGCTATTATATATTATTTCTTCAAACAGAAAAATCTATCTCCAGTACTATAATCTTCTTACTAGGGAGATGGGTTTTATGTACATTTAATAAATAAATCCATAATAATATATTTGGAAATGGAAGCCAAAATGTTTTAGTCCAGAATAGTTGCTTTGAACCATTTCATGTTCAACATTAAAATGTAATGTTTTTCCATAATAGTATGAACAAATCATTTCTATAAAGATCTATCAATCTAATCTTGATGGTAATGCCTTATTTTACTGTAACAGAGGGAGTCGGAAGTCAGTGCTTCTCCCCCTCCTATCTTTCCTCATTTCATTTCCCCCTTTCCCCTCCCCCCATTGTTCTTCTATTTACTTTTGTATTTTGTATTTTATAATACTCTACAATCTAATAATTTTTTCACCCCCCCTTAAAATGCAATGTATAGATCAGGGGTGGGTTCTATTTACCTTTACTACTGGTTCACAGAAGCATTTTGATGACGTCGGGGTCGGTGGGCGGAGCCTCCCGCCAGTTTTACTACCAGTTCTATAGAACCAGTGCGAATCAGGGGCAACCCACCACTGGTCTAGATACCTTCTCCAGAATGAATATTCTTGAAGAATGCTAGTACATCTTAAATAATGCCTTAAAACTAGTATGTCATGTAGAGTGAGGGTATATTATTTTACATAGAAGACAGCAGAAATGCTGCCCAATTAAGATCATGGTATGAAGCCACTAATAATTTTAGTGAGCTTCAGAGTGTTAACATTTCTGTCTTAGTATATAAGCCACGCAGTACTTTAGTTGCAGTAGTGGAAATATAAACTGGCATTTTTGGCACAACCACCACATGTTTGGAATCCCCTAACATGAGTAACTCATACTTTAAATGTTTGCAAAGAGTACAGATGTAAAAAAAATCTGCCACAAAATTTAATGGGGTAAGGTAATCTGCCAAAACAGATTTTGATGGGGCACAACAAGTACAATTCCAGAGCTTCAATTAATCTCAACATTAGTACAAAAATTGATCTGGGAAAGTTACAACAAAACAAGATACCGTATTTTTTGGTCCATAAGATGCACAGACATTTCCACCCACTTTTGGAGGAAAAAGTGCATCTCATGGAATGAAAAATATGGTACCTATAATGGATGATTTTTTTAAAAAGATAAACATTGTTATAAAGCACACATACTATATATGTTTCAAGTAGTTATATTTTTTAAAAAAACCTATATTAAAGAAACTGCATATATAATTATGTACATTAAGGAAATGACCATACCAGTAGACCTTGGTTTATGACCATTTAATTTAATGATTGTTTGAACATGATGGCACTGAATAAAGTGAATTACAACCACTTCCTCACATTTACAATTGTTGTAGCATCCCCTCAGTCACATGATAAAAATTTGGGTGTTTGGCAATTGGCATGTACTTATGACAGTTGCAGCATCCTGGGGCTGCATGATTGCATGATCTTCCCAGGAGGATTTTGACAAGCAAAATCATTGGAGGAAACTGAATTAACTTAAAGACCAAGGTGATTCGCTTAACTTATGAGATCGCCTTCTGCTACAAATAGCCTCCCACCGACCAATACGCTCCCACAGAGAGGAACTCCTCAGGGTGCCGTCAGTCAAACAATGTCAACTGGCGACCCCCATGGGGAAAGCCTTCTCTGTGGGGGCACCTGCCCTCTGGAATGAATTGCCCCCGGAGATATGGATGATCCCTGACCTACGCGCCTTTCGCCATGCCCTCAAGACGTTATTGTTCCAACAAGCTGGGCTGGCCTAAACATGAATTTTAATGGTTGTCTTAGTTTTTTTTAAATAATATTGGGGCCAAATTATTTAATGTATTTTAAATTGTTTTTAAATTTTATGTATATGTGTGTTTTATTGCTGGCCGTGCTCCACCCTGAGTCCCTCAGGAGAAGGACGGTATAAAAATTTAAATAATAAATAAATAAATAAATAAATAAACAAACAAACAATAAAAAGATCATAAAATCAGGGGTGACTCCTTTAATGATCACTTAGCAATGGAAGTTCTGGTCACATTGCTAAGTGGTCATTAAAGGTTAACTATTCATTTATTACTCTGGATATTTTTTTTAAAAAAAAAACCAAAAACCTGAATTAAGGATGCAAATTGGGAAGTTGTTGGACACAAATACTGCCATTCATTAAAAAGAGATACAGGCCTGTCAAGAATGAAATGCTCTTCTGAAAATGTTGCTGCCAAAAGCATCTGTCTGCACATTTCTCATCATTTCTGTCTTTGTATTTCTTGTGCCACATGTCATGCTTGATACATCAGTAAAGTTACTATCAGTCACTTTTTATCATGTATCTTCTGACAAGTCAGGCAAAAAGGCACATATTTAAAGGGATTATTATTTTCATTTCTTTTTTCTTTTAAATTCCCATCTGATACTGAACCAGCTGTCCATAAGGTTGTTATTTCTGTCCATAAGGTTGTTATTTCTTACTTTTAATTCAGTTACATCAACAGAGGTTATATGGCTATATATGCAAGTGAATTAAATCTGGTAAATTATTATTCATACATTGCCATGAAAGAAAGCCTTCTCCTCTTCAGCCTGCTCCTTTGGACTTCAATTCTTATTAGACCCAGATTCTAAGTAGCAAGCTATTATGGGATTTATGCTCTAAACTAGACTGACTTAAGCAGTAACATTATCAAATGGAGGTTACAATCTCCTATGCATTTTAATCTTATAAGTGAGATACTGCAAATCTATTTAGATAATGCAGCTGATGGTTGGCCATAATAAATACCTCTTTTTTTTTTGGTTGGATGATTTTCACAATGCCAGTGAAACCAAGCATTATTCTGATCTTGGGAATACTTACTCATTATGCTTACAGATAATCCTTGAGTTATGGCAATTTGTTAAGAGAGTATTTGAAATTATAACCCAGCAGTGAAAACTGAATTTATAATCCATGTCCAAGGTTACAACCATTGCGAATGCCCCCAGGCTTTTACTTCAACCCCTTAAGCCCCACACCAGCACTGCAAAGCCCAATTGAACCCATCACCCTGTACTTCACAGCCTCTGCCATGACCTCCTGACCTTCACCATTTTTCTCCTGCTGCTGAGAGGCATGCCTGGTTTATGTGAGGCAGCAGCTGGCCACTCCAAACTTTCTTCCTGAGACTGCCTCATGCCATTCTCCAAGCTGTTCATGCCCTTCCTTCTGCAAATAATGTCTTGCTTCAGAAGCTTCATTCCCCCCAAAATGTGCATGCCAGTTGGGATTGACTCTTCCAAAGCACTGTGCAATTTGGAGAAGCAATGGTGCTTGGAGAATGGCACAAGATGGCCTCAGGAAGAAGGTCTGGCACAGACAGCAGCTTCCTCATATAAGCTAGGTATGTTTGCCAGCAATGGAAGAAAAATGGTAAAGGTCAGTGGGGGCATTTGGGACTTTGCAGAATGGTGTTGGCGTGATGGCTATGATGTGAGTTGTGAGGTGGCATTTCTCAGTGGTAGTGTTAGCACTGGGGCTGAATTAGAGATCTGAGGGCAGTGGCAGATAGCTGAGAGTCTATGGGCTGCTGTGCAGGGTGGCTAAAAGGACATAGATCAGGGGACAGATAAGCGGGTGGGAAGAGTTGCAGCAGCCATGCAGTCATAATTATTGCTGGAGCAGGTGAGTGGCTGAGACTTTCCTGGGTGCAGAAGCTTTGTACTATACCGTTGGACTGGTTGGCGTGGCTGAGGCTACCAGGAGTGGCTGTGGTTTTGCAACACACTGCACATCTCCCCAACTTGTACATAGCCTGTGTCAAGCCTCCCGCATTCCCATGAAGTACTCCTGTGTGTCTTGCCTGGGACTCTGCCCCTCTTAATGTCCCACAATTTTCACTTAACAATGGCAGCAGCTTAACAATGGTAGAATCTGGGTCTAATAAGAATTGAAGTCCAAAGTATCTGAAGAGGAGCAGGCTTTCTTTCATGGCAATGTATGAATAATAAGCCAGAAGTGCTGTGATTGCAGTCACTAACCAAAGTGGTCACATGACATCTCACGTAATGACTATATTGCTTAGCCTTTAAGATTCTAGGCCCAATTGTAGTTGTAAGTTAAGGACTACCTGTTATACATCTTTCCAAGTTGGTATAAATGGTTTTTCAAAGCTCCATAAATGATTCCTAGTCAGCAACCCCATGTATTAATTAAACTGGGCACTAGCTAGCAATTGTGTTTCATGACTAATTACTAAAGGTGCCTTCCTTTATTTTTAATAAAACAGAGATCTTCTGCCAGACACGTGCACTGTGTCTTCATTGCAATGCAACAGTTCTGTCTTATGGAACATTCCTTTGCATAAACCAGCTTCTATATAGAGTTAGTCCTATGGAACTTGTTTTAAATTATAGAGAATAGGTAGATAGGACCTCAGTCAAACACTCACATACAGATTAGTATTTCCTTTGTTTGATCCAGTTAATAAACAACATAACCATCTGGGAAAGTAAGATGCTTTTCTTATAAGAGCATTTCTAGTACAGTTGTACCAAAACAGTAATAAAATCCAGGCTAAATCCTTATCAATCAGTCTTTCAGTGCATATTCAAGGAAATATCGACGTATAAAGTGTCTTGAAACATAAATTTCCTTGGCAGATGTGATGCCAATAAACCAAATTCTGTATCCTGTTTTATTTCCCTGCCTTGTAAGAGGGCTTTTTCTGCATTTATTTATTTATTTATTTATTTATTTATTTATTTATTTATTTATTTATTTTTGATGGCTTAGAAATTCTGCATAACTACTTTGACCTGCAAAATGGAGAGTTCATATTATCCTGAAGCCTTTCTTCTTTATTTTTCTTATGGTTAAAAACACTAGTTTTTTCCTTTCCAACAATACTGATAACATTTACATGATTATTTCTAATCACTTATATTGTTCTTTCATTTCTCACCCTGCATGAGGACATTTATTTTTTTTAAAGTTATTAAGCAGATGCTAATTGCAAGTAGATGTCCAAGAAATGAAGAAGCCATTTGAAAGCATTATTTACTTTACTGACTAAGAATAATACTGTCTTTTGTTAACTAATTCTTTGCAGCTAATCCATGGCTTGAGGCCACCTGGAAAAAATTTTGGTTGTGACTCAGCAGTTATTTATAATTTGGAAGGACCAGTAGTAAAACCGGCAGGAGGCTCCGCCCCCTGCCCCAGATGTCTTCATCGGTGATCTGCACATGCGCAGAAGCAAGGCGCATGCATGTGTGAAGCGACTGCACACACGCGATCCCTTTGCGAACCAGTAGTAAAGATAAGTAGAACCCACCCCTGGTTTGTATGTTAGAAATTCTGTTTACATAAATCACCATACAGAACAAACAAAGAGTACAGTCACCATGTGCTTTACTGCTCAACTACTTAACTGTAACAGGAAACAGATAACTCTACTTAGAACAAAAGAGCATAGAGTATATACCATAGATCCAAACTTGTAAACACTGCCATCTACTGGCTATATAGCTGTTGCATAAAAATACATTTCAACAATGAATTCCAACACTGTAACCCCACATCCTGATGCAAATTTTTCAGAGTAATATCCAAGTCTGCAGGAGCAGTGAGGATTAGGATTAGGGAATCAAAATAAGTGAGAGCATAATATTGCAAGGTAAAGTCTACTTGGAATCAGTTATTGTTTCTAAATACTCCTGAAATCTCAGTCGAGTTATATGCATATGAGGTGGACATGGATATTTTCTGTAAACATTTCTGAAATGTCATTTCTATTCATGATCATTGGGTGCTAAGGCGGTTATAGGCTGGACATGGCTTGGAAAGTTAAACAATGTAGTACTAAACCTATGAGAACAGAATAATGAGATACAGATAATAAATGTCAGAGACAAATAATTAGAGCTTGAATTAATTTGTGATTAGACTTTGTGTCTGAGTCATAAACAATAAAGGGCATTGCCTGGAGGTCAACTATTCTCCCAGAAACTAGAAATGATTTATAGCTCTGTCTCTCTGAGCCAGTTTGGTATAGTGGTTAAGATGCTGGACTGGTAGTTGGGAGAATGTGATTGTACTCCTTAGACTCAGAGCCTGGAGGGATGACTTTGGGTTGGTCACCCTCTGTCAGCTTTAGACTGGGGAGATGAAAAACATCTATCTATCAACCTGCACTGGACCAGCATGATAGAAGGCCTTCATCCTGTAGTGCAGTTTTTCAAACCGAACACTTTAAGGTTATGAACTTCAGCTCCCAGAATTCCCAAGCCAGCATGCAAGGATCAATTTTTTAAAAAAAATTTGATTTATATGCCGCCCTTCTCCGGAGACTCAGGGCGGCTTACAATGTGCTCAGCAATAGCCTTCATCCTTTTGTATATTTATACAAAGTCAGCTTATTGCCCCCACAACTGGGTCCTCATTTCACCTACCTTAGAAAGGATGGAAGGCTGAGTCAACCTTGAGCCTTGGCAAGATTCGAACCCTGCAGTAATTGCAGGCAGCTGGTCTTAATAACCAGCTTAATAACAGGGTGCCTTAAACCCCTGTACTACCAAGCCTCTACCAAGGCTATAAATTAAATTTTATAAGCATAAAATGTAGAAAACAAGAAAGGCAAGAAGTATACAATTATCAAAACAGACTTCCCAACATAATAATGGATTTTCTGCCTAGTCATTTTATTTGCATTAACTATTTTCATTGACTTAAAGAATGAAATCCATTTCATGACATTTCTGTATATATGTTGCTTTAAAATAATCTTTCAAGCCTCATATCTCCAGTACCAAGACGAGAAATTTAAAGTTGCTTTCTTCAGTAGAAAGTGAAAGGAAAAAAAAATCATAAAACAAACCTCTCCTTTAAATTAAATTCATACTATTTGGTTGAATATTATTTAATCTCATGAAGAGCTCATCTGAAATTCAAATATATCTCACAGCATTCCACTGAAACATGACAAATTACTCACCAAGATTGGTGTTTTAGATATGAATCCCTCAATCCTCCTTGCCAACTAGATGAGGAGGCTAAACTGGGGTAGTATTCCTTAACAAATCTAGATTTACCTGTAACAAATAGAAACACAATCTATTACCAATCATTGAATATACTCAAACGAGTTGTGATATATAGGTACCTGTTGCGTATAAAGTTAAAGATACTTTCATTTGATCATTGTCGGAATGAATTTACAAGGATAGAATGATTGCGGCCACCTGTACCTTTAGAACAAGACAAGGTTTCCCCAAATTTCATATAACATGAATGTAGAGATATGTTTTCCAGAACCTGTATATTTTTACTAAGACTGATAGCAGAGCAGCCAGAATGATACTAATTTCAGGATCCCCATATAGCCGTGATGGCAAACCTATGGCACGTGTGCCTCAGGTGGCACGCATAGCCATATTAGTGGACCATATCAGTGGGTCCCACTGGAAGCTGGCAAACGGGCTGTTTCTGGCTTCTATTCTATTCTATTCTATTCTATTCTATTCTATTCTATTCTATTCTATTCTATTCTATTCCATTCCATTCCATTCCATTCCATTCCATTCCATTCCATTCTGCCTATAAATGCCTCCTTTGGCTACTGTTCTAAAGACAGTGGGTACCGTCCTGATGAGTCTACTTACCTGCAAAGGTTGGAAATAGTATCAAGCCATAGCTAGACCAATAATAACCTAACTACATTAACTGTCTTGCTTCATTTTCAGATAAGAACTTGTCCTATTATTCCCCTGTTTTGGTTCAAGATTCCATAATCTGTAAACACATGTTGGAAACAGATACAGAGTTCAAAGGTGTTCATGTTCTTTTGTAATTTTGATGATACGTAAGCAGAAAATAAAATAAAATGAGATGTCAAATATTTGGAATTCATCAATGTATGATGTATGAATGTATGAAACAATGTATGAAAAACATTGTTTTTATTGACCATAGGGGGTAGCATAGAAGATGGTTCTGCTTTGATGTGAAGACAGTGCTACCCCAGATATTCCATCTCACACTGGCAATATGTGTTCATTCTCTGATTACAGATTGGCTCCCTATTGATATAATGGAAAGATTGACAAGTATTACTCAGGAAGCTTAGATTCTTTGTCTTTAAAACCTGAGATGTTTTCTATACGTCTGATTAAACACAGCAATATATTTTTCCAAAAATTTCAGATTTTTCCATCCCAGATATGAAAGTCCAAGAAAGAGAAAGTGGATGTTTCTTTTTTGATTAAATGAAGTGCAAATTCAGTATGTCAGTTTGATAATCAAGGACCTGCCTCCCAATTATTTCCTTTGGAGGGAGGGTAACATTTTAAATAGAAGAATGATGAGAAGAACAAAGGGGAAATGTCCCCACAGCAATGAGATGTATGTACCTCATACATTGATTAGGTACATTTATTTTGTATTCAACTTTGTTACAGATGTATTATAAATGCTATGCAATATTAGAATCCCCTTATAAATATACCAAAATGTTCAGTCACTATTTGAATATACAGATAATAAGCAGAGAAGGAGTTTGGAAATGGCCATATGATCTATTTATGGAGGTTGGAAGGTTGGAAATGGCCATATGATTACTTTTAGTGATGGTTATCTAAATATGGGAAGCACCCACTTCACTGTTTGTCCAGTCTGATTTAAACTAAGGAACTGAAAGAAGTTAAAACAGAATGCCTAAAGGGGAGAAAAATCTGCAAATTCATAAAAATAGAGACTTGCTGTTGTGACTCCGACTCCTGAACCTATCCTCATGGAGGAAGAGGACTCAGAAGGTGAGGGGGAGGGACTGACAAGGCCTCCCTCTCCAAGACCCTCCTCTCTGGCAATGCCTCAGGTTCCATCCAAAGGCCAGGAGGAACAGCCTGGGATGGGCCAGGAGGAAGGCATTTTGGAGCACCCGTTGATAGAGAGTGATAATGATGAATCCTGTCTTGATCCCAGGCAGTGTCAGAGGAAGAAGCGTGCACAGCTAAGGAAGAGGTGTGGGAGGGCCAGGGATTGAGCTGAGTCATTGAGCCATGCCCAACAAGGGATAAAAGGGGGCGTGATTGCTCGGCAGGCTTTGTGATGGACAAAAGTTTAAACTCTAAAGAGTCACATCATGAATCCTGCAGTTCGGCTCAGATATATTTTGGACTAAACTCTTGTGGATAATTTGTCACTCTGGAAACGGACTGCAGATAAGGCCTCTCCTGCTTTTTGGGAGTACTAATTGGTCTTGGCAGCCGTTTTACAATTAGCTGCCAGAACTCTTGTCTGCCAGGAATTCTGGTCTGTTTATACAATAAATTATTGGCAGGCGTGTTTGATACTGCATTTGTCTGTGTGAAGACGGGGGACAGAACACTTGCTGGGTTCCTTTTCTAGCTGTGATAAAAAGTATAGCATTTATACCTTAGTAATAATAATAGTTTCAATAATAGTTTCATATGTGTTTCGATAATAAGGCAGGCTATCTGAAACGTTAAGGACACTTAGAGTCTTCAAGTTATCCTGCAAATGGACAGAGTGAATTCTGATCCTTTGTACATCCTTCTGTTCCAACATTCTGTTGATCCTAAGTGACCCTTTTCTCTTCTTCTCAGTCATGTAATCCCAATCAACTATATTTATTTATTTGTATCACACCTTAATTAATTTTACAAATAACTCAAGGTGAACATATCCAACACATTTTCCTCCTCCAATTTTTCCCACAGCAATCACCCTATTAGGGTGGATGAGGGCCCAAAGTAACTTAGTTGACTTTCATGGCCAGGGTGGAATTAGAACTCATGGTCTCTTGCTTTCTAGCTTACTGCCTTAACCATTAGACCGTACTGGCTGTACAGTCTACCCTGTACTTCTCAGTAGAAACATACAGACAACAGCACACTAAAGCAATGTGACAGGACAGCAGAAAACACATACGCAGAGGCAACACATATGTAAATAGAGAGAATGTATATATGCACACATTCTGATTAGTATAAAAAATGCTTCCTGCAAGAATTGCTGGTGAAAGTTGGGAAGAGCTCCAGAAGCCATTCTCTGCATACTTTCTCTACTTTCTTATAAACATGAGAATCTTTTCTAACCACAATGGAAACCTTGTCATCCCCTTTATTCTGAGATAGGAATTATAAAAATTGGGCACCTCAGGCTCAACTTGATTAAAAAATAAAGTACTTTCAACATGACCACCCCAAAGAAAAATCCCAGAAAAAAAAGATTCCTGGGCTTATATATCCTGCATAATTACCTCACGGTAATCATTATCTCCCCCCGCCCCCCCCCCAAAAAAACTAGATTTGGCTCACTGCCGCCAAAAGGTTCCCTTCCTGAGATTTATACATTCACTATACTAGACTCTGGGAGCTATACAGACTATAGACAATGTCCTTCATAGAGAGAGGAAAGGTCTTTACCAAGGCAGTGAATAGATAAACAGATAGTTGTGGCTATAGGAAGCCAGAGATTTATGAGAATGTCTAAGGCAGGTTGCCCTTTAACTCACATGAAAATAAAGGAGAGAGGAGAGAAAGTACATTCAGACTTGCAGAATTCTGCTACTATAGACATGTTAATAAAAGTATTTTTAAGACTTCAAGACATCTCTTTCTCAATCTGGTTCACTTGTGGGGCTGACAGCAGGTCATAAAATCCAAAGCAATTATTAAAAACAGTTAAAAACACAAAACATCAAAAAGGCCCAGATTAAAATCGATCATAAATGTAACAATAAATCAAGACAGGGCTTCACAAACACATTAGCTCCAGGCCAGGGACCAGAGTCACGTCTTAAGGCTTTCTGAAGGATTTTCTTTGGGAGACTGTGTGTCATCTGTATCTCTGGCAGGATGCTGTTCCAGAGGATAGGGCCGCTGTAGGAATCTACTCTTCCTTCATTGTCATTTTAGATGTTCTTTCTATTGTTTCATTACTTTAATGTGGGAGTAGTGACTAGGAAGACATCTCACAGGAATATTGTCCTGCACCTCTGAATTCTAGAGAGTGACATGAATGCAATAGATCTGCCTATCAAATTGTGGGGGAAATTTCCAAATGCCTCTGGAATGCCTCCAGAAGGGGGTGGTTCAGTGTAACTGATCGCATGTGTGAATCTAGGTTGCGTGCAATACTATCCCCTTCCCCTCTGCTGCCGCTGCTGATTCATGGAGCCAGAAAGGGTGGGGACCACTGTTCTAGGTCCTCTATATTGAAATCATATCACATCTGATCAGAAGTAAAGAAATCTACTGCACTACCATTTTTTGTAACAGTGCAATACAGTCTTTACATCAAGATTGCCCTGAGTCTAAACATGGCAATGTCTTTTTTAGAAATGCAATTGCTATGAGAATTAATTGATAGGTGATGTAAATATTTATTACTATCAACAAATCAGACACAAAACTAAAAAAAACAAACAAACAAAAAACGCTGGCTGTTCATTTGCTGTTAAGCATGTTAATCTTTTTATGCTATAGAAATAATCAGATTGACATGCTAAAAGTCCCTTTCAAAAGCATATCATAAAGCTCATGATAGGCAATGCAATGCTTTTAGGAATTTTAAACATCAATTCCCATCACCTCCAGTTATGATATTGATAGTGAAAAATTGTGAGAAGGGTATTCAAAATATTTGAAAGACATTATCTCTTCCTCAGGGAACGTAAATGGAAATATGTGGCTCTAACTGCCTCTAACTTCACAATTTAAGCACAGAAAATTATAAATATAACTATAAGAGTCATCCATGACTCTTCTACAGATAGTCCTCGATTTACAACAGTTTACTTAGTGACCATTCAAAGTTACAACGGCACTGAAGAAAGTGACTTATGGCCATTTTTCAGACTTATGACAGTTGCAGCATCCCCATGGTCAAGTGAGTTCAGATCAGGGGTGAAATGCTCCCGGTTCGGACCAGATCACCCGATCCGGTAGCGATGGAGGAGGGTGTTTCGGAAAACCGGTAGCAAAAATCCCTGCCCGCCCCCCATGCAAAGCTGAGCTGCATGATCATCAGAGGCTTTTTTTCTTTTAAATGCCTCTGATGATCCAAGCTGAGTTGCCTGATTGGCAGAGGCATTTAGAAGAAAAAAAGCCTCTGACAATTAGGCATCTCAGCTGGGATCGTCAGAGCCTTTTGAAAGCATATTTTTACAACCTCTTCACCAAAGAGGTTGTAGAAAAAATGGTTTTAAAAGTTAAAAAAAAATTGGCCACGCCCACCGTCACATTACACACACACCCCCACCAAGCCACGCTCACAGAACCGGTAGTAACAAATTTTAGATTTCACCACTGATTCAGATGGTTGACAACTGACTTGCATTTGTGATAGTTTGATCTGTCCCCATCCACACACACATACAAGCACAGCCAGCCGAGGGTTAAGAAAGTACTTGGCACGCACACAGGTCGTTATCTCAAACTTGGCAGCAGTATAATCACCGTCTGCCAAGAGCTTTTACTGCAATAGATAACATAAATTACATACACATTGCAAATAGTCCAGCAAAAACAATATCCCTTTCGGCAGCTTCAGACGTTGTTCAAGTGACTAGCCAAAGTTCGTTTTTATTCATCACGGGGTTTTACCAGCCACCACCCTCTCTTATATAGTCTCTGGGGTGTGGTCGAGTGACTCAGTTCTAATCCCTAGCACGCCTCCTTAACTGCTGCAACCGTTTATCACGCCCTTGTTGGTGTGCGTCCAGGAATGACGGTTCTCCTTTGCTCTCATCCGAGACACCTGGCTCCTGGCTAATCACCTCTCCCTCGGCCGGCACCTGAGACAGTGCCAGAGGGGAGGGGCTTGAAGAGGGAGGCCTGGCTGACTCCTCTTCCTCATGTTTGGAGCTTTCTTTCTCCGATGAGATAGGCTCAGCGGGCGGGGCCACAACATAGTTGCAATATCCTTGGGTCATATGATCCCCTTTTGCAACCTTATGACAAGCAAAGACAATAGGGAAACCATATTCACTTAACAACCGGGTAACAACTGCAGTGATTCAATTAACAAATGTGGCAAGAAAAGTCATACAATGGGGCAAAACTCACTTAACAAATTTCTCACTTACCAACATAAACGTTGGGCTCAATTGTGGTCATAGGTTGTATTGGCTACAGCAATTTGGAACTGAAAGTAAAGTTCACAACATCTGGCAGCTGACAAATTCTCCATTCTTGAGTTACCCTTCTTTAATTTTCGTTTTTCATCCCATCAGGGAGCACAAAACAACAAACAACACATTTTTATCCCCTGCCCTTTCACATGCTTTGTGATAAATTATTGCACACATCAGCAACAACAATAATTATGATTTCCCATATTAATTAAGGAAAACATGACACTATTGCCAAAAGTTCAAAGGATGTATTGGTATTGTGTAAAAAAAGCAACAAGTAAACAGAAGCAGTTAGTAAGAAAACAATTGCCATCAATGCCCTCTAGCCCTTTTTGTAAATGTGATAACATGAATTTTATGCCAGTCAGATCCATTATGGAAGAACTCAATGATATTTTTCCATCAGTGCAAAGCTGCAATATTAATTAACTGTTGCATCCATCACAATTAAAAACACATTAGCACTTTATGAACATCCTATTATGCTATGGAATCTTCCATAGAAACCTCAGATAGTGGATGCAATGGAGGAAAAGAAAATAACTTTTCACTTTCATTACATAATTGAAATTTAGTCCAGAATGTCTCATTCTCCTTCCCTAACCCCATCTTCATTTTGGAGATAAGCATGGCTATTCCCAGTACCAGAAGGGTTGCTGTCTCATCAACAGTAATAAACAGAAGGATTTGCTCAATTTCAGCCAGGAATTTACCACTGCCAATTCAGATACGGGATCTGTTTCGTAAGCTAATGCCAAGTTTCAAACTTGGAGTCTATTATATTTTGTCATAATCCAGAAACATCTAAAGGTTATCTGAAGAAACAAATATTCTAAGCAGGCATTGGATTTGTATAACACATGTTAGACTGACTCCATTTACATTATTCAAAAAAAAAAAAAAAAAAAGGCCGAAGCAGAACTCAGATTGGAACAAAATTTATGGAACAAGTATTTATATATGTGCATGGAAATTTGCTTTCTATCTATCTATCTATCTATCTATCTATCTATCTATCTATCTATCTATCTATCATCTATCTATCTATCATCTATCTATCTATCTATCTATCTATCTATCTATCTATCTATCATCTATCTCATTACAAAAAATATGTTGAGACTTTGGAAAAAGTGCAAAGAGCAGCTAAGATGATCAAAGGCCTGGAGACAAAAACATATGAAGAACGGTTGCAGGGTTTGGCTAGTTGAGAGAAAAGAAGGACTAGGGGGACATGATAACAGTATTCCAGTATTTGAGAGGCTGCCACAAAGAAGAGGGGGGTCAACTTATTTTTCAGAGCACCAGAAGGCAGGATAAGAAACAATGGATAGAAACTAATCAAGGAGAGAAGAAACCTGGAATTAAGGAAAAACTTCCTAACAGTGAGAACAATTAACCAGTGGAACAGCTTGCCTTCAGAAGTTGTGGGTGCTCCATCACTAGGAGTTTTTAAGAAGAGACTGGACAGTTACTTGTCTGAAATAGTATAGGGTTTCCTGCTTGAGCAGGGGGCTGGACTAGAAGACCTCCAAGGTCCCTCTTAGCTCTTTTAGACAGAGTTTATTTCAACATCTGCTTTTTGATCTTTTGAGGCAGTATGAACAGAAATCAGAACTAGGGATATTGGAGCGTTTGATTTTTTACAATGCTGAAAAGTAAATTATGCATGAATTGAAACTGCAATTATCCAGCAGCAATTGGACACTTGAAAAATGAGTTCTTGACTTCCGGTTTCCTCGTCTTCGGCGGCGACGGTGCTTTCCTTTGGCACCGCCACCCCCGCCGCTTGTAGAGCCGCTTCCTGATTGCGAAGCGGCTCGAAATCTTCGGAATCCCTAGG
Source organism: Arizona elegans (assembly GCA_022577455.1). Classification (NCBI taxonomy): domain Eukaryota; kingdom Metazoa; phylum Chordata; class Lepidosauria; order Squamata; family Colubridae; genus Arizona; species Arizona elegans. The sequence goes on along the minus strand of JAKOOJ010000002.1, from coordinate 175,751,850 downwards.
ATTGTAGAAGAAGAGGCAGCAGGGCACAGGTAGAGCCCCTGCAACCCCCCCAGGGAACTGTTTCTGGGGAGGAAGCAGGCGCGGCTCCCTAACAACCTGCTGAAACTCCGGGCGGCGTGGGACGTCTTCTGCTTGTGCGGAACAAGCCGACCTCAGGAAACCTTTAAAGAGTGAGGAAAAAACTCAAATAAACATCCGCAATCCACTTGAACCCTGAAACTTTGAACTGCAAGTATCAGACCTTTGCTGAACTTTTTTACTGAAGTGAAAGTCTCGGAATGAGTGAAAGTGATTGAAAAAATATGGCGCTCAGCAAATGAATTAGTGGGTGTGGATTGGTGAAGTTATCTTGTCTTGCTACAAAGTTAAAAAGTTGTTACAGAGTTGCTCCGGCTGCAACAGAAATAAGAGGAAAATCTCTCCCTTTTACTTGTCTTTGCTGCATTATAGCTTTGCTTTGAGTAACTCTGGGGGACTTTTTTAGAAGGTATTGTGGAGGTGGCAGAAGAGGCGGACCCTCCCTTTTTAAGAAAGCTAGCTTACGTGGCAGGATGGCTTCAAAAAAGCAGGAAGGCAAAACAGGGGGGGGATCCCCCCCACGTAAGCAGGATACGCAGTCACAAGCCCAAAAAAAAGATTTGGATATGGGAGAATTAAAAGCATTCATTTCAAATATTTTGGATGAGAAATTTCAAGACATGGATGATAAAATAAATAAAATAGATGAAAAAATTCAAAAGTCACAACAGGAAATCATGCAGGAAATGCAGCAGAGCCAAAAGATGGTGACCAAAAAAATAACGGATGTGGCGTCTGGTCTGGCAGGATTTATTATGAAAGTTGAGACAAAAGTGGATGAATTTAAATTAGAAGTTAATGCTAAGATGAAAAATAATGATCATAAATTTTTTGATGTTGATGACAAGATGCAGAGAGTTGAGAATGATATTGTTATGATGCAATTTCGGGCAATGGAATTTGCTATAAGGCTTCGAGGAATTAGAGAGGAGGAGAGACAAGATTTGAGACAGATCTGTGCTGAAGCCCTAGCTGTGATTTTAAAAGTTGAACCTGAGATGGTTTTTTGCAAAATAGATAAAATCTATAGAGTCAACTCGTGGGTGGCCAGACAAAGACAATTGCCTAGAGATGTGGTCATATATTTTACAGATAGAGCAATAAGAAATGACATTTTGCAAAAATCTTTTCTCACTTCTGTGCAAGTGAGTGGATCCAAGATTACAGTTTACAAGGAGCTCCCACCTAAGATGTTGAAATCTAGAAAAGAGTATGGTTTTCTTGTTAAAGAACTGCAGAATAATCAAATCCCATTTCGTTGGGACGCCCCAACTGGCATAATTTTGAGATACAAGGGAGAGAAACACCGTCTGAATACTGTGGAGAAGGCGGAGCAATTTTATAATGACATCTTTAAAGAAAGAACTCCATCCCCACGCACATCTACAGTTTTGGAGATTAAAGAACAACAATCTAAGCAGGAATTAGCAGAGCTGAAGGGTGCTGAAGGAGGCTTTTTGGATGAGCCTTTGCTGGAACCTTCTCCAATCTCGGAGCTGGCTTGGGCGGCTGAAGTTAAGGATCAGCGTATAACTCGAGCAAAAGCTAAGGAACTTAAAGGAAAGTTACAGCAGGAGAGTCAAGACAAGGCTGGAGCTGTGGGAAAAGCAGGACAGAGGATCTCAGATGACATCCTAAGGTTCTGCGCTTCGCTCCAGAAGGAGAATAAGGATGATTAAATGTTTATCTTGGAATGTGAATGGGTTGAATGCAACACAAAAAAGGAAGAAAATATTTGCATATTTAAAACAACATAATAATGATATAATTTGTTTACAAGAAACGCATATTACAGTTCAAGATCAAAACTATTTGAAAAATTCCAAATTAGGAACACATTTTATATCCTCAACTAATCAAAAAAAGAATGGTGTGGTTATTTATGTAAACAAAAAATTAACAGCCAAACTTATAGAAGCTGATCAAGATGGTAGGTTTGTAGCAATTGAATTACTTTCTGCCAATAGTCAAATTCTTCTGATAGGAATTTATGCTCCTAATCAACAACAGGACTATTTTTATAAAATGCTGCATACTAAAATACTTCAATGGGATTATAGATCTATTTTAATTATGGGAGACTGGAATGGAGTAATTGACTCTAAATTAGATAAAAAGACTTTGGCGAAATCAAGAATTAGATTACCACAGACTTTTTTTGATATGAAAGAAGACCTGGAATTAAAAGATATTTGGAGAGTACATAACCCAAAAGAACTGGACTATACTTTCTTTTCTGACAGACATAGATCCTTCTCCAGGATTGATTTTATTTTGTTGTCTGATGACTTACTTGTTAGGACAAAAAGAACAAAGATTTTGCCAAGAACTTTGACTGATCACAGTCCAGTCTGGATAGAAATTGAGACATGTAAGAATGAGAGACGCTCTTGGAGATTAAATGAAAACCTGTTTAGATATGAGAAAAATATAATAGAACTTAAAAAGCATCTGAAAGAGTTTTTTGAAATGAACTTGAATAAAGGCACCCCAATGGAAATTGTGTGGGACGCAAGCAAAGCTTATATGAGAGGGGTGCTTATATATATGAACTCTAAACATAAGCGGATTCGACAAAAGAAAAGACTTGAATTGGAAGCAGAAATAAAGGATAAAGAACAGTTACTTATTAAAAACCCAACAGATGAAAGAATACTTAGTGTTATAAAACTTCTGAAAGACCAATTCCAAATGCTTATAGCGGAACAAGTTGCAACAAACTTACAATATGCGAAGCATAATACATTCTGCAATGCTAACAAACCAGGCAGGTGGTTGGCTTACACATTAAGGAAGAAACAAAGCATACGGACTATTGATAGTGTTGATATTGGTGGGAAAGAAGTTTTTCAACAGAATTTAATAAAAGAAGCTTTTCTTCAATATTACACTAAACTATATGCCAGAGAGGAGGTGCAGAATGGACTTATAGAAAAATATTTGGATAATAAAAGAGTTACAAAAATCACTGAACAACAAAAGGAAAGAATGGATTATCCCATAACAGAGGAGGAGATAATAGCAGCAATAAAACAATTAAAAACAGCCAAAGCTCCTGGAACGGATGGTCTGACAGCAGTGTATTATAAAACTTTACAGGCAGAAATGGTGGAACAACTCAGAGACTTATTTTGCAACATACAACAAGGGGGAAAAGTACCTCCATCGTGGACTACAGCTTATATTTCTTTGATACCAAAAGAGCAAGTAGGTCCCAAAAAACCGGAGAATTACAGACCAATATCTCTTTTGAATACGGATTATAAAATTTATGCAAAAGTATTAGCCAACAGACTGATGCCAGTAATTCAAAAGGTGATTCATGATGACCAAGCGGGATTTATTGAGGGTAGGCACATGAAGGACAATGTAAGGCAAGTAATAGATTTATTGGAATATCTTGAGAAGAATAAACAGATCCCTGCAGTGCTGGTCTTTCTGGATGCAGAGAAGGCCTTTGATAGAGTGGATTGGAATTTTCTACTAAAGACATTAAAAAAGATGGACTTTGGGGACCAATATATACAGGCGGTCTCAGCAATTTATCAAGAGCAAAAGGCACAGATTATTATCAATGGAAGTCTGACAACAGAGTTTAAAATTGAAAAAGGTACAAGACAGGGATGTCCATTGTCCCCATTGTTGTTCATTTTAACACTAGAAGTCTTGTTAAATACAATAAGGGATTCTAACACATTGAAAGGTATAATGATAAGGCAAGAGGATTACAGAATAAAGGCATTTGCAGATGATCTGGTTGTTACCCTAACACAGCCAATGGAATCGATAATCCAGATGAAGGACATTATACAAGACTTTGGTAAAGTTTCAGGTTTCAGATTGAATCAGAGAAAAACTAAGATGGTAGTTAAAAATATGACACAAGATCGTAAACTGGAGTTAGAAAGAAGGGCAGGTTTTGAGATTGTACCAAAGGTAAAATATCTAGGAGTTCAGGTTGCAGAATCAAATATGAAATTGTTTCAAAATAACTATGAGGCGTTGTGGCGAGAGGTGCAAAAAGATATGGAGATTTGGAAAAAACTGCAGCTGTCTTTACTTGGAAGAATAGCAGCAGTTAAGATGAACATTTTGCCAAGATTTCTTTTTTTGTTTCAAATGATTCCGGTGCTCAAAAATGATAAACAACTAAAAGCATGGCAAACTGGTATCAACAAATTTGTTTGGAATGAGAAAAAACCAAGAGTAAAAATGAAAATTATGCAAGACATCCCAGAAAGGGGAGGTCTTAAACTTCCAAACCTACAATTATATTATGATGCAGCAGCTTTGACTTTAGTAAGTGATTGGTTTGGAGGAAAAAAGACTGGAATATTGAATGCAGAAAGTTTTGATTTGGAATTTGGATGGCACGCTTACTTATTTTATGATAGCAAAGTGGATAAAGTATTTAAAAGCCATATACTTAGAGATTCTTTGCTGAGAGTTTGGAAGAAGCACCGAAACAACTGGAATTACAAAATACCGCTATGGCTGGATCTTGGTCATACCTTGTGGAATACAAATATAATGTCACTCGGGGGGTTTTTATATAAAGAGGTTCTTTTTGCAGATGCGGGCAGATGGCAGCTGAAGACATTACAGACATTGTTGGCTGAAGGGATTAATTTAACTTGGTTACAATATAATCAATTGCAATTGAGATGGAAAGAGGACCAAAAAACTGGTATTATGATGTATGAGGAAGAATTAGTTAGACATATAAAAGAGAAAGGCCCAATGCATATTAAAAGACTTTATAATGTTTTGTTAGAAAGGGATTCAGAAACTGAACTAGTTAAAGACTGTATGGTTAAGTGGGCACAAAATTTTGAGGAACCAGTGATGTTGGAAACATGGGAAAAAATTTGGGTTCAGAATGTTAAATTTACACAGTCGCAGAATCTGCGGGAAAATTTCTACAAAATGTTTTATAGATGGCATTTAGATCCAAAAAAATTGTCGTGTATGTACCCTAGTGCCCAGCCTAAATGTTGGAGATGCGATTGCTTAGATGCTACATATTATCATGTTTGGTGGACCTGTAAGAAAGTTAAGGCTTTTTGGATAAAAATTTGGTGGGTCATGCAGAATGTTTTGAAGAGAAAGATTCAATTTTCTCCACAACTGTTTTTATTGGATATAGTTAAGGGTTTTACATTGGGGGAAACAAAAATGATATTGTACATGATAACCGCAGCAAGATTGTTGATAGGTAAATACTGGAAAAATGAAGCGCTGCCTTCGATTGAGGAATGGATTTTGAAGATGGCCAGTTTTGCGGAGATGGCGAAGATTTCAGCATATTTAAAAGATTGTTCTCAAGAGACTTATGAATGGGAATGGAAGAAGTGGATAGATTATGTTCAGAACAAATATCAAACTAGGAAGTACCAAATAGCTTTTATTTGAAAATGTTATATTAAGATAGAAATATTTTAAGGTCGAGGATGAAAATTTATTTGAAAATGTTATATTAAGATAGAAATATTTTTAAGGTAATCAGGATGAAAATTTATTTGAAACTGCTATATTAAGATAGAAATATCTTCAAGGTAATCAGGATGAAAATTTATTTGAAACTGCTATATTAAGATAGAAATAGGTTAATGTAATGAAGATGAAAATTTGTAAGGGGAGGGCGGGGTTCAGGTTTTATATACAAAGGAGGGTTTTTCCTTTTATTTGACATGATTATATTGTGAGGAAGTCTGGGGGGAGGGGTGGGTTAGGGTGGGTTAGGGAGGTTGGGAAGTTTGGGGCGGGTCGAGGGGGGGGAAAAAAGGGGTGAAAATGTAATTGTAAAACTTTTGCAATAAAAAAAAAAAAAAAAAAAGAAAAATGAGTTCTTGAAGGACATTTTTGGTTTCAAAAAAATGAACAAATTGTATTTTGAGGTGTATGTTTAAAAGAAAACTTCCAAAAGCATGCATTTAAATGAGGATTTTTACATTGCTTATGAAAATATATTACAATAGGGTGGGAGAAAGAAATAGTGTAACCCAGGTTTCTGGATGAATAAACTCATAAATGACAAGGACTAGATATGTTCCTCTTACGCTTCCCTTTACACACAGAAGCATCTGCTATATAGCTTTTTTTTTCTTCCTAGTTTCCCTTCATAGCCTCTTAAATACTGCCAAATATTTCAAAAACATCATGGCAAACAGGACCAGGATGATCAGCCAGCTGGGACAGATTAGATTTCTGCAGCCTATCCATTGAAAGTACTGGATAAACTCTGGTAGTGACATTAGGTCTATTAACTCTGGTTGAGTATTAATAGCTGGCAGCTGCACAACAGAATGAAGACAGGAGTGCCTTACATTGAAAGAAGTAATTCATTTACTCTGCAGTTTGTATTAGTTCCAGGCAAGAAACTTGAGGTGAGCTGCAAAGAGATTTCTGCTGACTATAAAAATAGGCATGTGTTTTCCAATACAATTAGTTCTCTGGGGAGCAAACTCAATTTCCCCATGGAATTCAAACAGAGAGCTTTCAACAATTTGCCTTGCATAATTTAATAGGGAAGAGGAAAAGTGAGGGACAAAGATTCAGCTAAGAGAAATGAAATTGCACTGATATGCTCAGATATGCTCAGATTCTTTAGGCGAAAGGAGTATTAGGTCTGTCTCCTTGAGTTATTTATAAATAAACAACATAGGTAGGATATAAATACATTTCTTTGTTTGAATATATTCTAGTGAAGTGGTAAGATAGTAAAACTTTCAGTAGAATTTCATTCCACAATCAACCACATAGGTTGTATTCTGAGAATCTAAGAGGCTACAAGCTGGAAACATGTTAATTGCAATAGCACTCAGACTTATATATCACTTCATAGTACTTTACAACATTCTCTGAATGGTCTACAAATGTCAGCATATTGGTCCTCAGTTTATTGCCTCAGAAGGATGGAAGGCTGGGTCAACCTTGAACTGGTCAGGATCGAACTCCAGGCAGTGAGCAGAGTTAGCCCACTATGCCACCAGGGCCCACTATGCCACCAAGAGCCCATTATACCACCGGGGCTCTTCATGTTAATGAATTGAGATTTATGGGACTAATTCCTCTTCAGAGAATCACCCACTAAGTTCCTAATCAAGGTACCTAATCATTTGGCTGAACTTGGAAAACTAAAGAGGTTAGTATTTGGATGGGAGGCCACAATGAAATATCAGAACTATAAATTAGATTGAAGAAAATAAAAAAAAAATAATATAAAAGAAGACAATGTCAAACCAATATGTAATAAAATGTAATATTACCAAGAAAACTATGTACATAAGTGTACTCGTAGAATTATCAGGAGTTTTCAGCTTGAAAGACACTTTTTATTATCTCTAGTTCACAATGACAAAGAAATAGCTGGATCTGCAAGCTATGCCTTCAAAACTACAAATTTCAGATTTCCTTGGGAGAAGGGAAAGGCTGGTAAAACAGTGTAACTCTGGTAGATAACAGCTAGATTTGTAAGATGAAACAGGCAACGTTTGGTGGGCTATAGTGCTATCATATGAAGCTTGGGAAGCAGTTTGCCAAATGGTTTCAGGGCTGGTTGGCCTGTACAGCAGATCAGCTAGGAAGCAACATTTGTTTGTTTTAACTGGATTCATAGTCTACCTTTCAGCCAACAAATGATGTTCAAAGCAGCTTTGGAATGAATGCTAATTGCACATGCTGTGATACTCTAATGTCTTCCCCTTTCACACTTTTTTTCAGTAGATAATACATTTTTTTCAATGAAGCCACCAAAATCCAATTTTCCTATTAGAATAGTTCCAATTTCTCCAAACTCCACACGTGGAGGATGTATGGCTAAAGAACTGCTTTTAATTAGAAGAGCAACAAATTCAACTCAGACAAGGATTTTTCAGCTCACTAAAGTGAATGGACACAGCGGGTGAATCTTATAGAGAGCTATCATAAATACAAAAAGCTACCTGCTAATTTTTTTTTATCGTGAAAGAGCCACAAAGAGAAGAGAGGTGAATCATACAGTACTTGTCCTACATTTAACACTGGAGGTAATTGGCTTCAGTCTATCTCCAGGCTTAATTGGCAACCTCATGTGAAGTTTTGAGTGACATTTTGAAATAAACAGGCCCAGTTTAGTAAGTAGACGTTTTATTCAGTCATGAAATTTCTTCAGAGTCTTTGGCTTTCATGTTCTTGGCCACCTTTGCCCCACTAATTCTAGAATCATAGGCAGGGTTCTGACATGAAGAGAAGGCTGACATTTCTGGTTGAGCAATTTCCTGTGGAATTTTCAATAGAGTCAGTTTGGCCCACGTTGTCTACTATGACATTAATGGTTGTTAAATATTCTTATCTGTTACATACAGTTCTGTTTCAATAAAGGTCAGTGGCTGTGTCCATGACAAGTCTTATTGTCGCTGTGCAGTAGAACTAATCCGTCACTCCATGGTTTATTTGGAGTCCTTCTTTTCCCCCTCATTAATTTCAGCTCAGCAGCTAGATTTTAAAAATGCAAAACATCTCAGCTGCTCAGATGGGTATTAGAATATGAAATTATTAGCTCAGCCAGCATTGGAAAGATGGTTAATATTGCCTGTGTGGCTTGAGCTGTAACACCTCATTAAGGGACTATGCAGCTGCACTTGGGAAAAAAAAGTATATACTTCTTTAATTAAAAACTTGGTGCTGTTGATGGGGATGAAGGCTAAGATCTGTCTGTGGAGTTTACACAAGAAACTCTGATGTCTACTGGTAATGGGAAAACATTAAGCTTGATTATTTTCACTTGTCATAAAACTTTTTAAAAAAATCAAATAATAATGCTCTTAAAGAACAATAGCAAAGGAAGTGTCATAGCTACTGCAAAGCAGCAAGGCAACACATCTACAGTGCCTTCTTGGCAATAATAATAAACTAATGGCTCCAGAGATATAGCTCCTAGCATTCTTCTTTCCTATTGTAGTGAGTTTGGGAAAACAATTAGCTGCAAGTGCAAATTTTATAAGAACAGTGTGACATGAGATCATACTGGATGCTGCTACTCAAAAATAATTCTTCTCAAGCACAACTCCTCAGCTATGATCCTTAGCTTTTTCGGAGAAACTATCATTTCTATAATTATTTGAACTCTAATCTCCTTGTCAGCTTCCTGCTGACTTTTGTCTCATCTGGGCTTAACTTCATTATGGTCACCTAATACAGCCCACTATTGAATCCAGACTATGTTCATGGATATTGACAACTTTATTACTTGAGTAATAAGAGCAATAAAGCTGAGAATCCTCCTGGCATCTCATCCCAAAATCCCAGAGAACAATTCCCAGCAATAGAGAATAGTATAAATTCCTTTGAGACATTATAGACCAAACTTGAGGTCTCCCAGTTTACAAATCTAATTTAACTTTTGAGCATCCCAATTCAGTTTACTATGTTTTTTCTCTCATTCATGCGCTCTTCCCATGCCTCTTACCTTTGTCACTTTTGTTTATGTGATAAGTGAGAAAGAGAATCACCTTATCAGAGTGCAACATGAAAGGTCAATTGTCCTTTGAAGGAATTACTGATCTTTTCCAATATAGATCTTTGTGTTTCTTTCACACTGTGGAGGGAAAACAAGACAGCCTACAGATTTTCCATTTAGTTTTGGTTCTGGCAATGTTACATGTTATCACCAGCATTTTGGGGTGTAGGACCCAATATCAAAGTTGTCTACATGTGAGACAGGGAGTATTTTCATTTAGTCTTCTTTCATTGGATTGAAATGTGCCTCTCCCCCCCACTTTTTTTTTAACTCCTGCAGTGATCAGATGAGAATCTTCCTATAGTCATGTACAAGAACAGAATCACAAACATTCAGGAATTAAGTATATTTTATGAGTACATGGTAATATTTAGCAAATAAATATGTTTCTAGTTTATTAAGCATGGAATTGTGTTATCTGATTGTGTAATATGTATAATATTGATGTCCTGGTATTGTTTAAGCTATGTCCTATAAAGATTTGCTGGAGTAAAATGATCTAGAATTCAAGGGTTCAATACACTTTGCTATTTTAAAACCAAGGACCTGCATTATATCCCTGGATTAAGCTGATGTGTGTTGGTGTAAGATTGTGTGACTGCATCCTCCTCTGGGATTGCTTCACAAAAGGTCACATTTCACACATGCTTATTGTTTTGCCTCCAGCAGCTCAGTAACGCATTTGTACTTAATGTATCTGAAAGCAGATACATGTTGTTTATTTCAAAGAGACACACATTTATCTGATATTGATAGATCTTTTAAAGAAATGCACTGATTGACTACACAGCAGGCAGAAGCTTGAAAATAGCTATGATCTAACTGAAGAAATGTCATGCATGAAGAGATGCAATTTGAACACATTGAAAAAGTTATGCAGCTCTTTAAAATTTGGCGGTATTTTCTATATATATATAGGAAATCCTATGCTGGGTTAGGCAAGTGGCCTATCAAGCTCAACATTCAATTTATTAGAGAACTGAGCTCATTTCTCTTCTGCAAATTATGTTTTAGAATATTGGATGAATATTTGACATCCATTCTTAAGGTACAACAGGATCATTTTTTATGTTCTGAATAACATTCTGGATTTGTTTGGGCATCTGATGTTAGATATTGACTAGGCTGATGTTTTCTAAAAATAAAGTAATGGCTTGTATTTGGCAGCATATTAAGTTTCATTTTAGTGAAGTCCAGCTATTACATTTGTGTTATACTCTTGTTTTAACCAAGAAGGAAACAGTTCCTTCAAATAGATTATGATGATGCTGAAAACAAAGTTCTAGCCATTTAAAGGAATATATAAAAATATCCAATTCTTTTAAAGGAATAAGATTCCCCTGTGGATTCTAAAGTTATAAATTACTTTATCTGTCACAAAGATCACATTTGCATAGATGTCTATTAACATCCCTCTCTCTCTATATATAAAAGCATTCCTATTGAAAGCAATGGTGATGCTTTGGATTCCCTGAGTTCAAGATCTTCAAAGGAGCTACCTTCTGGAGTACTAATTCTGACCTGCAAAGAAAGAGAAAATGTCTGTCTTTAGATTTTGAAGATTGCTATAAAATTGGATTATGGATGGAAAGGCCATTAAGCACTGTTATTCAAGAAAGTTGAACTGGACTTGAAAGATCCAAAGCCAAATTTATTCTCAGACACCGAAGCTCATTAGATGACTTTGGGCTAGTCCTTATTTCTCAACCTCATTTACTTCATAGAATTGCTATAGGAAAAAATTAAGAAAGACAGGAATATGGATGTTAATTTTTTGCTCTTGGAAGATATGAACTGAAATAATGAATAAAAATAAGACCAAAAATCTAAAACTCAGAATCATGGACACTCTACATTCCATTTTTCTATACAGCTTAGCAACTAACCTAAATTTGTAACTGAGTATATACCTGATGGAGATCCTAGCACTTCCAAGCTCTCTGATGGACTGATTTTCATCAAAGATATATTTTCTATAATGTGGTTGTCACATCTATATTTTTAGTCCATGAGACCTACATTTAAAATGCTAAACGAATCCCTCAAAGAATTAATGGCTTTGATTTTAAAAAATGAAAAGAGAATGAGGCTAGCAGAAATAGACTTACATCCTTTCTGTCTGAATTCTATTGCTTCTCAAAAAACTTCTAATTCCAAGGGCAGTAAAGAAAGGGAAGGGGTCATCTAAACTCGGACATCAAAACTTTGTAGTTGGGGTGCTTTGATTAAACACAATTGTCATTTAACAGAAGCTAGAATGCATATAAACTGGACTGATTCCTTTATCAGAACACTGTCAAACACAGCCTGTCTAAAAAGTGATGCTGGGGCCAGGATCACAGAGGAATACCTCTTCATTTAGGACAGGATACTGGTCTAACATTTGGCTAAATCTGAGACAGGTGCACAGGGAGGCAAAAATATAGCAGTGAGCATCAGGCATATAAGAAGTATAAATTGAATAAAAATACGCATTTCTTTAGCCATAGATGTTCCAGGAAGTGTGAGTAAAAAGTTTTCGCACATGCTGTGCTCATGACTGATAGACTCTCACCAGCTGCACACAACAGGGATCAGATTTCCTTTTGCAAAGCAGGAGGACTTCCTTCTTGCCTTGACTCACCCAAATCCAATGACTTTTAATTATTTTTAGCCCCAGGATAAAATGGAAGAATGTCCATGAAAATGAGAAGTGACAGTGGGTGAAAATCAATTATTCTGGATGATTTACCTTACCAAGAGTACTGGTCTGAAGCATCCTGAAATAGTTTGATTACTTAGCAATGGCTCCTTTGACCTGACTGATATGTTCCCTTTTTAAAATGGTACAGTGTTAAAATAATGTAACAGAAGATTCAGCAACCTGGAGGCTCCAGATATTTCAAATTGCACCTCAAATAATCCTTTATCATAGCCAATGCTGGCTGATGATGGGATATAAAGTCCATAACATCCAGAAGGCTCCTACAATTATGTAGCATGATGTTTTCTATCTAGATGAATAGAAATTGCTATTCTAAGGCCAGTCTGTGAGCTTTCCTCTTGTACCTCAATTGGGAGGAAAATATGTTGGTATAAACTGAGATGCCATCACTGATTAACAGGATTCTCTGCAATCCTTCAGCCAATCACCCAAACTCATCCATCAGCAAAGAAAACATTGACCAATCACTTTTATGGATTTGCAGTAGGATGGGGTTGGGAAATTCTACTATCTTCCCAAGATGCAGAAATCATGGATCAAGATAGAGTTTTTCTGTGCAATCTTTTTAGAAAGTCCAAGACTATAGTTCTCTTGGTCTTATGGAATAAGATATCTAAGTGAAAGATTGGTGGCTCTTTCTATTGTAAATCTTCCACTTCAGTCAAGATTTATTTAGGAAACAGAGGATTCAAAACAATTAAACACATATTTTTAAACAAAGCACCATCAGCTCTTCAGAGGCCAATTCCTCCCAGAGGTTGAGCATTTTCCTTTCTGTTGAAAATGAGTTTAGATTTCTGGGTAGTTGATCCTGAATAAGATATAAATCTACATATTGCAAAAGAACATGGTGGTGAATCAAACATTTCAGTTGCTGAAGAGACACTGATCCATACTTCTGAGCAATGTCCTGAATGCCTTTTTCTCTTGTTTATCCCTTCCTTTGCCTTATCTAGAGGAACGCGGTGGCTCAGTGGCTAAGAGGCTGAGCTTGTCGATCGAAAGGTTGACAGTTCAGCAGTTCGAATCCTAGTTCCACATAATGGGAACTGAGCTCCTGTTATCTATCCCAGCTTCTGCCAACATAGCAGTTCAAAAGCATGTAAAAAATGCAAGTAGAAAAATAGGGACTACCTTTGGTGGAAAGGTAACAGCATTCTGGGTGCCTTTGGCATTTAGTCATGCCGGCCACATGACCACAGAGACGTCTTTGGACAGCCCTGGCTTTTTGGCTTTGAAACAGAGATGAGCGCCACCTCCTAGAGTCAGGAATGACTAGCACATATGTGCAAGGAGAACTTTTACCTTTACTTGCCTTACCTGGCCAGCTCCTCTTCTCCTAGTAACAACATTTCATTAGGCTATTTTTTTAAGGGGGGGTGGGGGATTCCATGTATGTTCAGCTACACTTTCAACTTAAACACCTCAACCCATTCCTGAAATTGTTCCTTACCATTCTATTGCCACTTAGCTGCTTTAAGAGCAGCAGCCCTGCCTCTCTGTTACTGTACTTTACTTTTTTGAAAACTGACCGATTCCAATTATCCTTGGTTGAAGTCAAGGTCAAATTGAGACTGGAGTCTCTAAAAAGAGTGCAGAGAAGAGCAACAAAGATGATAAGGGGACTGGAGGCTGAAACGTGAAGAATGGTTGAAGGAATTGGGTATGTCTAGTTTAATGAAAAGAAGGACAAGGGGTGACATGATAGCAGTGTTCCAATATCTAAGGGACTGCCACAAATATCAATCTATTTTCCAAAGCACTTGAAGACAGGACAAGAAACATTGGTTGGAAACTAATCAAGGAGAGAACCAGCTTAGAACTAAAGAGATATTCCCTGACAGTTACAACAGTTATTCCGTGGAACGGAATAACTTGCCTCCAGAAGATGAGGTGCTCCAACACTGAAGGTTTTTAAGAAGAGATTGGACAACCATTTATTTGAAATGGTATAGAATTTCCTGTTTCAGCAGCGAGTTGATCTGGAAGATCTCCAAGGCCCGTTTCAACTCTGTTATTCTGTATTCTAAAACCCAGAGTGTCCCCAATCAATATTACACTTTAATTTGTTAATTTAATTCAGCAGAGGTTCCATTATCTTCTCAAACCTCCAGTAAATGTATTACTTTCTTTAATAACTCTTGAGATCTGAATTTATTGTTTGCATACTAAGGAATATACAGACAGCACGAGACATTTTAATTAAAATATGCTCACAGAACTAGAAAAAATGGTAGCATATAGCAAATGTTTATAACCTAGTTTCAGAAATCAGAGAGTTGTTGGGAATCAGATGGTATACAAAACTAAGTAATAACACAATCCTTGAGACTCTTAGTTACCAATTGAAAGATTGTGCAAGCTTTTTGATTTGTTGGGCATACAGTAAGCAGACTACCAGCAAATCTTAGATTGCAAAATCAAAAAAAAAAAAAAAAAAAATCTGAAATAGCATACAAATTACTGCCGGGGAAATAAAATCAGCATGACTATATAGTTGTTGAAATAAGCTAAACTTCAAGATGATTTTATCTTTAATGATCATAAGACTGCAAGAACAGCCTTGCTGGACTACAGATTTATTTATTTCAGCTTTTTGTTTCTACACCAATCACTCAAATGCCCCCTGTAAAATTAGCATACAGACCGTAGCCCTTTCTGCTGTTACTTATTACAAACAAGTACCTACATAAATATTCCTTATATGATTTTCCCTTTCTTCCATGGGCTCCTTCCTTCCTTCCTTCCTTCCTTCCTTCCTTCCTTCCTTCCTTCCTTCCTTCCTTCCTTCTCTCACCCATCTTACTTAAGTGACTCTGGGCAGTTTACAACATAATTTCCTTCTTTTCCCATTTCAAAATACATGTTACCCCACCAATCATCGCAACCCAAACCACAAAATCTGACCCAATCTGAACAAATTGGAGAAATTAATGATACAAAATCAATTGTCTAACATCATTTCTACTATTCTTTAGTATGCTATTGTTTTAATACAGCTGAACAACATTTTGTCAGTTGCTGATGGGGAAGTGCATAACATAGCAATCTGAAATTAGTCTAAAGGGGCTGACTGAAATACAGTTGTAGGTTTTCAGAATGACACACACTGCATGTCTTGGATTGCATAGGATTAGTGTGAAGGCCAACTATGTTTAACAGGTAAGCTCTTCAAAGCCAATGATGTATGTAGGATAATAGTTATTCTGTCTAGGCATTATACAAACAGCTATTGGTTTCATCACTCCTGATGTGTATATTGTAGATTTTCTTGCTTCCCAGTTTTTATTGCTGTGCTTAATTCTTTACAGATACTTTAAATAAACTAGGATTACTAGCCCCATATATATCTACCCTGCAAGCCCAGCATTAATTCAGGGGCAATTTTGGCATAGGTACCATAATGCTTGTCACTACAACTCATCATCTCCATAAAAAAGTATGTATAGTTAGATATGTATACACTAATACATACATTCACTGCACATATTCTACAATAACTAATTGATAATGATATTAATTCCCAAGTAATTGATATGGGTATTCAAAGGGTTTTTTTTCTTAGACTATCAAATCGTTAACTGCCTATCCACACAACTGAAAAAGAAGTCTATTGCAGTGAATATCTTTAAATCAGATGGAAAAATATCTGAATAGCTAGCTATCTTCAAAAAGCCCTGGGATGGAAGTACAGCCAACTAACCCAGTTAGGATTGTTTAACTGTTTGCTGATCTTGATCAGGATTTCTAGGGGCACAGTAGTCCCAATGAAGTGAGCAGTGTAGCCCCTTCTTTTTTGCTTAGGGTAACGGATACAAAGCACCAGCTTGCTTGAGTTTTTGCCTGAAGGAACTACCTTGAACTGGGAAAAAATGGACTCGATTACATAGGGAAAAGGAGATAGGTTACAGTTTATCATGTCACAAGCTTCACAGCTATAATATTTGGTTATCAAAGGATCATTTCATTTAAAAATGAAATTGTACCCCTGTCTTCTTGGATTGCTAGGAGTGTGATATAGACCTATCCAGACATTCCAAGCCATATACAACTTGTACAACAGAGAGCAAATCCATCTGAGGCATTTTCTGTCTTTGTTCTGGATTCTTTCCAAATAATTCAGAAGCCATCAGGCTTTCTTTTAGCTCTAAACTTAGGCTGTGCTGAGTCAATGCCAACAGTGTGACATTCCATACACAGATAATGGATGGCGCTGAAACGAATATTTGCTCGATCCTTTTTTTAAAGAAAGGATACCAGGAGACAGAGGCCTCCCAATGCTGACTGTACATGTATGCTGTCTATCCTTGAAAATTTAAATGTTCATGTTCAAAACACCCCCCTCCAACTTATGAATTATGTTAATGAAATTAACAATTTCGTTGTTAATTGTTAGTTGAATATTTTTTTGATAATAGAATTGGTTAAGCATTCATATATATCATCTGAAAAATTTCCACATAAGAAAAGGGAGCTGAGACTCAAAACTCATGTCTCACATATGTCCAGACAGCGTATTTCCTCTTTAGACTTTACTAAAAAGATGTGAACCAATGTGCAAAGAGTCTAGTTTTTTCTGCCATGGTGGTACACCTCAATTGAACTTTACAATCCTTTTGGAGCCTGAGCATTAAAATTGAGATTAAACAAGGTGGATACAGTAGCTTTGTACTATGGAAAGACAAACGGTACAAGTATTTCTCTGTTATGTTTTCTCTTGCTTCTGATAGACAGTAATTGCTAAAAGCAAAGTCATATATCTTATAGCAGTAGAATGAAGTGATTGTGGAAGAGAAGAAAACACTGGCATCACTCCTTATACTACAGTCATTCCCACTTACAATTTAAATCTAGAATGGATAACCATCGAAAGGCTAATTTGAAGTCAAATTTCAAAGCCTATATAAAAAGGTCCAGTATGTTTAGATCTGTAAGAAATGATGCCTATAGAGAGGGAGCTTCACTGCTTGGTGCCCCCAGTCTGTACTAAAATATTTTTGAACTTTTAGAATGCCTACAGAAGGCTAATTTTCTTTTAAGATTTAGAACTCGGAGACCTACAACCTGACTTGGATAAAGAGAGAGAAAGAATATTTAACTGCCTTTGATATGCATTTTATAGAAAGTTTAAAGACAGAGTATGGCTTTATGGTTTTGTTAATGTGCTATCAATTTTCCTGAGAGTTATGAATCATATTTCTTCACAACATAAACAAATGTGCTTTTTCAAAGGCAACTGGACCTTGTTTTTTCTTGAAGTCGTTTCGCGTCTCATCCAAGAATCTTCTTTAGTTTTCCTTCAACCCATTGTTTGCTATGGAATGGTTTTGCTGAAAATGCGAAGTGTCCGTTTTCAGCAAAGCTGTCCTAAAAAAGTCATGTGATTCCAGGATGTTGCAAAGAGTTCTGAAGAAGCTTCTTGGATGAGGAGCGAAACATCTTGAAGGAAAAACAAAGACCAGTTGTCTTTGAAAAAGCACCTTTGGGACAACCATGACCTGGATGACTGAGAATCTCCATAGACATCCACAACATATTATACTTTTATTCAATATCTTTATTAGAATGAATATTAGTTTATTACAAAGTTTTTTAATATCTACTAAGATGGTCTAAGCTGTGCTTGAACAATGCTGCCAACAGTTTGTTTGCTAAATTAGAGAAATGTGTTATTGATTTTCCTTCTTTTGGATTATCTGAGTACCACATCTTTTCTGACGGCATCCAGAGTAGAATGTACTTATTCCTAGTAACCCATCCCACCAAATTATCAAGGGGGTGAAATGGTTCTTGGGCTTTGCAGCTTTACTGACAGCTTTGCAGCTCACACAAAACCTTTAACTTGTTTACTAAGAAAGGAGAGTGGGATTCCAATGCTCAACAAAACTTTCACTCAAACAAGTCTTTTTTTTTGGAAGGGTTTTTCTACAAAAATAAAAAGATTTTTCTACAAAAAGACCTTGACTATCTGTCAGAATGGTCAAACAATTGGCAACTCCAAATCTCAACCAAATGCTCTGTTTTACACATTGGAAAAAAAAATCAAAACACAAAATACAAGCTGGGCAGATATGACCTCGTAGATGACCCTCACTCTGTCAAGGACCTTGGAGTACTCATCTCAAACGATCAAAGTGCCAGAGCTCACTGTAACAGCATTGCCAAAAAAGCATTAAAAGTTGTTAACCTAATTTTGTGTAGCTTCTTCTCTGGTAAGACTGAATTGCAAACTAGGGCATACAAAATTTTTGTTAGACCAATTCTTGAATACAGCTCATCTGTCTGGAACCCACACTGCATATCGGACATTAATACAATCGAATGAGTCCAGAGATATTTCACAAGAAGAGTCCTCCACTCCTCTGCTCACAACAGAATACCTTATGCCACTAGACTTGAAATTTTGGGCTTAGACAATTTAGAACTTTGCTGCCTTCGGTCCAACCTAAGTGTAGTACATAAAATTATCTGCTACAATATCCTACCTGTCAATGAATACTTCAGCTTCAACCACAACAATACACAAGCACCAGAGGTGGGTTTCAGCAGGTTCTGACCAGTTCTGGAGAAACTGTAGCGGAAATTTTGAGTAGTTCAGAGAACCGGTAGCAAAAATTCTGACTGGCCCCGGCCCCATCTATTCTCTGCCTCCCAAGTCCCAGCTGATCGGGAGGAAATGGGGATTTTGCAGTAACCTTCCCCTGGAGTGGGGTGGGAATGGAGATTTTACAGTATACTTCCCCTGCCACGCCCACCAAGCCACACCATGCCCACCAAGCCACGCCCACAGAACCAGTAGTAAAATTTTTTGTAACCCATCACTGACAAGCACATAATAGATACAAACCTATGGTAAACCGTGCCAAACTTGATTGCACAAAATACGACTCCAGTAACAGAGTTGTCAATGCCTGGAATGCATTACCTGAGTCTGTGGTTTCTTCCCCAAATTCCCCAAACTTTAATCTTAGACTGTCTATTGTCAACATCACCCCATTCCTAAGAGGTCTTTAAGGGCATGCATAAGTACACCAGCGTGCCTACCATCCCTGTCCTAATGTTCCCTTTTATTTGTATCCATTTCATGTATTCATAATTATGTTTATACATATATCTATTATCTAATACATGCTTGATGAAATAAATAAATAAATAAATAAATAAAATAAAGACTTTCACTCAAGACTTTTTTTTAAGGGTTTTATTTTTGCCTGGTACCTTTTTAAATAGATGGTTGCTACAGGCAGAACACCCGCCCCTAAAGAAAACCCCCACATGACTTGACAACTTTTTAATACTGCTAAAATTTTATGCAAAGAACTTCACATCCTTCTGAAGACCAAGAATATGGAACATCAATAAACTCACAGATTCACACAGTGCAAAACAAAGCGGACCCAATTTTCCCATTTTACTTTCTACGCCACCTATATTCCAAGCTTGCACAACATGGAAGCTTATATTCTTCCATGCAAGGTCGAATATATTGCCACTTCTCTACTCTCTGTCTTGCAACCTGAGAACTTCGTCCCACATACTTGATATCAGTCTCAGTCACACTCCTCAGATTGCCAAGCATAATAGTGGCTGAAATTTGTATGTGTGACCTGAGAAGTCCTCCCCTTTTTCTTAGAAATTGAGAGAATTGTACTATTGTGGCTTATTATCCTCTCCTTTGCTAAGCGATTTTTTATGGTTCCAATAATAGCTATCCAGTTGGAGATTAGCAATAGCAATAGCTATTGCACTAAGTGCTATAGCACTTAGACTTATATACCGCTTCACAGTGCTTTACAGCCCTCTTTAAGCAATTTACAGAGTCAGCATATTGTCCCCAACAATCTGGGTCCTCATTTTACCCACCTCGGATGGATGGAAGGCTGAATCAGCCTTGAGCCTGTGAGATTTGAACTGCCAAATTGCAGGCAGCCGGCAGCTAGCAGAAGTAGCCTGCAGTATGGCACTCTAACCACTATGCCACCGTGGCTCAAGATTAGGGTTGGATTTGGGGTTAGCATCCACTTTCTGTTCTAGAACTCTTGGTGGCTTTGTGTCTGGATAGGTGCCTTGTCACATATATTGGCACGCCAAGTCTTTAACCTTTAAGCCAGCTGAACTATTCCATCCCCATCAAGGCTGCTTTAGGACATGATTTCCCATGGATTTTATTACTGACCTGCCTTGACACTTGTCAAGGACCTGGATATCAACTGGCCATTGTCAACCTTTATTTCTTTAGGAATATCAGGCGGTACAAGAAGTCTTCCAGGAATAACTTCATTTTGCCCAGGCTTTGTACAGGCTTTGTACTATCATCAACAGGAAGTCCACCTCCCAACTGTTGTTGAGGATCAAATTAGGCTCACTACCAAATTTATTGCATCATTTATTTATCTACAACTTCTACAAGAGGTTACAATAAATAAATGTTATTTTCCCCATTCTCGCCTAATTCCTGAACACACTCATGCTGTTGGCAGTCCTTGATCGCAGAGGGGAGGGGGGATGATTTTGAGGTAGAATGTATAGTGCATTCTTAGTGCAGGAAAGTCAGACTGGAATACCTGATTCACTGGAGCAGTTTTTCTCAACTTTAATAGTTTTATTGCTGGTTGAGGAATTATGGAATTTTAAAGTCCAGACATCTTAAAGTTACCAAGGTTAAGAAACACTCCATTAGAGAGTCAATTTAGACACAAATCCTCTGAAGCAGCAAACCACATCCATGTGCCACACCTTCTTTGATAGTTCAGTTTGCGGTACCCATACCAATTCAGGTGTCTTCGCTAGCCCCAGTATCATCTTTCCAATTTGGTAGCAATATAAATTTAATAATAGCAACAGCACTTAGACCTATATACCACTTCATAATGCTTTACAGCCCTCTCTAAGCAGTTTCCAGAGTCAGCATATCGCCCCCAACAATCTGTCCTCATTTTACTGACGTCAGAAGGATGGAAGGCTGAATCAATCTTAAGCTCAGAATCGAACTGCCAAACTGTTGGTAGTTGGCAGTCAGCAGATTTAGCCTGCAATACTGAACTCTAATCACTGTGCCACCATGGCTCTGATCTATATCTATAAATAATAAAATTGATATTGTCAGCTCTAGTAGGAGTCAGATTTGGAGAATTCCAGTAACGATGATCATACCATTCTCAACAGGGAACAAGAATCCCTTAAACACAACTGCAAGAAAATGGGCAAATGTGTAAATCTATAACATGAATGAAAATTTCTCTCTTGGAAAGTTTTGTAGTTATCCAAATTCCATACTCGTCCCCCATCAGCTGTTTGTTGTCAGTACATTTTAGACCCATTTCCTTTTATATTGCCCTTTTCCTCTTGAACAGGATAGGTTCTGGACTATGGAAGCTGTATAGGAATCGACCATGTTTTGTGCTCTGTACTGTCTCATCTCTGGTAGTGATACAATTTTAATCGCCCTACTTCACTAAGGTTAGAGAAGGAGAAAAGGTGGAAAATCATTTTTAACCTTTATAATAGTATAAATAGGGCTTGCATTTAATACATAGCAGGCACTGAAGTTGTTCAAAAACAGCATCATTATGTTTTGCAGTAAACATATCTCAGGACCCTTGCTTGCTAAGTTCTAAGATTTGCTGGGGGAAATCTGACAGGGTGTCAAGAGAAAGAATTGATACCCCTGCCCTCTTTTGACTTTGGCTCTACTGACAGTTCTCTGACTGATTACCTTAGACAAATTACCATTGACAGAAATAAGTTTGCTCTCTCATGTATATAGATACAGAACCACCACCCTCAGATAAATAATAAGCAAACATGTCCTCAAATTTGACATTTTTGACATGTTCAAATTTGAATACTAATTAGTTCTTTGTTGGGTATCTACCACTGAGTTCAAATAAAAAGTTCAAATAAAATTACAAGACTCTTTAAATAAAGCCCTTGGGATCAGTAATGAAATTTGTCCACGTCTTTTTTCTAAGGCACCTGTTCTGCTGTATTTAATAAGATTGAATATCATGAGCTGCTTACCAGCAGGTGTTGGGAAAACAGCAACTGTGCCAGGGAACAGACTGCATTGTGCTTAGTGTTGTGAGAAAAAAAAAACCCTATCCAAAACATCAGTGTTTCTCAAGGCAGGAGCTTGTATTTCAAGAAAAGCATTGTCACCTCTTCCCAGTTTCCTACTAGCTGTTTTGAGCCCATGGGCTACAAAGCAAGAGTTTAATTTGAAAGATAAAAAATAATTTGTTCCTTCTTGACTATTATCCATATGTGCTACACTTATGGAATTTTATGGATAGAAGAGAAGATTTGAAGCTCAGGGTTTACGGAGTCCTTGGTGGTCTCTGAGATGGATTCTTTTCTAACAGATGTTTCATTACCAAACTGTAATATCATCATAACTAGCTCTGATGATGTTACATAGTTTGGTAATGAAATGTCTGCAAGAAAACAACTAAGCTCATACTGAATTTTGTCTGAGAAAGTTATGCTTTCTTTCTTTCCAATCTACTCAACCAAGGGTCATCAATCACAAAGCAAGCTTAATTATTTGCTTACATTTTATATCAATAGAAGAGAATATTTGTAGCTCAGGCTGATCTTTAGGGGCCTTGGGGCTATCTGAGCTTGATTGTATTCTTTGCAAACATTTCATTATCGCATGATGTTACCTAGTTGGGTAATAAAACAGCTGCAAGAATACAATCAAGCTCAGAGAATATTAAGGACCTGACCCTGATTATCAGCAATAAATCACCTGAATGATTTATTAAATAAAAAGGATACCTCTATCTATACATACATATACATCTGATATATGCATATGAATATAATAAGGCAAACACAATCTTTAAAACAAATTAAAATATCCACAGATAAAAAAACAGCCATAATTTCTAAGAGCATGAAGAGTTTATGCTAGTTAGCTCAGTGGACTCCAACCTTTATGGCTAAGTGGCCTGGAATGTAGGGTGGGGAGTGGGGGTTGGTGGTGGTGGGGAGAGGGAACTAGCCCGTGCATGTGTGTTGGCCCGCTGCTCATGCGGCCCAGTACCAGGCCATAGCTGTTTTAGAAGTGGGCCGCATGAGCAGCAGGCCACTTCCAAACCAGCCACCGCCAGGGAGTGGGCCATGGCCCAGGGACCCTGAGTTACCTGATTCAAGATTGACAGCAGATCTTTTCCTCCCTTCTTCCCTCTTTCTATATTGGTCTATTACTATAGCTGCTAATAGGGGCCAGAATTGGTCTGCCATACCAAGCTCTGAACTGCAAAAATCCAGATGACTGCTTGTCAAGACACAGAAAACATTGACTTTTTGCAGTGTGGTCAGGCATTGGTCAGAGTCAGGGCTGAGAGACTGCTAGCTTGATGGAGCAGCATTAGCCGGGGTTGATTGGATGAGACAGGCTGAGGCTGAGTGAGGTGAGCCACAAGCTGCAATAAGTTGGCCAGGAGGCTCCAGGTGAGGCAGGAGCAGCTGCTGCCTGTTAGCAATGAGTGGGAGGTGAAGTCCACATCTCCTCCTGATCCAAGGATACATAGAGCAGTGGAGTCAGGCACAATGCTGGTCAGCTAGACTACTCATGAGAACGCAATCTCACCTCTTATGAAGGGCTAGATCAGAATTGCCTTCTTAACCTCACCCTGAGGACTTGAGTGTTGCTGGAGCAAAGTGCCCAGTTCTGTGCCTTATGTGCTTATGCCATGTATCCTGCCTGTTTGACTACTGGACTACTTTCCTGTTTTTGTGTGTGCCCATTGGTCTTGGTTACCCAGTGACTCTTGTTGTACAGAGCTTGGAACCCAGACCTGTGCAACAGGGGGCTTTCAGAGGACCTGTTGGGGTGGGGGTTTGAACTGTAGAACCCTTGCCATACTTGTGTGTGTCTGTGTCTGTGATGAGTGGGGCAGCACAGGGTGATAGTGCCTTTGCGTAGGGAATATAATTTAAAATTATTACCATCAAAGTGCAAATTAGAACTGTAGGCACTATTCATGTTCCTCTCTTCTATACATTTGGTTTATGGAAGTAGAAATTCTACTTGTACAAAGCTGCATATACAGGTAGTCCTTGATTTACAACAGTTCATTTAGTGACAGTTTGAAGTTACAATGGCACTGAAAAAAGTGAAAACCAGATCAAATGGGCTAGATTGGGAACTTGAAGAAACATTCTGAACAGATGCAAAGGGAAATCTCTTCTGTATTGTCAAGAAAACTATATGGATATATCCATGTAGCCATCAAGAGTTGTGCATTTAAAGGGACTTTATGAACCATCCATATACTCATCAACAACCAAACCGAAGGATTTTTTTATACCTCTTTTATAATATAATTAATTAAGTTTCATAAGTATAAATTACATTTCATTTTTGTTCTTGCTTCAGCAATTACCTTCTTCTGACCCTTTGAATATGGCTTTTCAAAGTGATGATCTTTTGAGGTATAGGATGGAATCTCTATATTATAAGGAATGTATTGAGATTTCAATTTGCATGCAAACTTGTGTCCTCTTTAAGGACAGTCTTTGATGAAAGATCTAAAATGTGTTAAAAGTATAAACCAAAGAGTGCACAGCCATAGCAACCCTGAACCACTGAGATTCCAGACACATAGGAGAAAATTTGTTAGTATTAGGCCTGGTACAGACTAGTTTCCCTCATTAATTACTTGAGAATTGCTTTTTCTCAAAAGTTACACAAAATGCTCTAATATATGAGGTTGCCATGAATAAAAGGACAGACTTCCCATATTGGGGATTAAGGGTTTAACATCATCATCAATTTAGCTCCTGTACTGTCTGCTTAAAGAGCATTCTAGAAATGCAGAGATAACACTATGATTTGTGGCATCTGCTAGCACAGCAATTGGAACCCATTCAAAGCATCAGTGCTTTATATAACAGATTTTCAGACACAGCCACATCATTCTCTCTACCTGGGTAGTTCTAAGTACTATAAATCTATTTGCTGTATACGAGAGATTGGGGAAGGATCTCTGATCCTTCAACACCACTGTTTTCAAAACCGATAGGCCCTGATGGCAAACATCTGGATGACCACTTGTTAATAGTCAAGAGTTACAGTTAGAAGTATCATCTATACCTCTTCCTACAATATAGTAAATGTCCAGATTTATGCAACTCATGTAGGACAAACCGTGAGCACCACCAAATCATAATTCTTGGGATATACAAAGCTGCAATATATATTATAGAAGAGGATCTTTTATTTGAAGGGCCGTTACTCCATATTTGATTGAAAAGAACTACCTGCAACTCCATGGTAGATTTCATGCTTTGGTGGGGGGTGGGGAGCCAGAATTTTCATAGAATAGATAGGAAAGATCCCACCCCTTTTGGTCAAAAGGTCATTCTAATTTGTTGGGCTGAGATCTATCTTATTTCATTTTTTTCTCTCCCTGCCAATCACTTGGGAATCTTGCTATTCATTTTCTGGTTCTTCCAAATGAGAAAATTATGAATAATATAATTTTGACCTCAGTTCTGCTAGAACTTTCTCAAAGCCAGACCAATGATTTTAATTAATTAATAATTAATTAATTAATTAAATTAAATTAAAAAAATATTGGCTGCCTATCTTACCCCAGGGTAACTCTGGGTGGCTTACAATATTAAAAAGATAAAAGTATGCAACACCGATAAACAATACAAATAAAATACTACAAAAAAATATAAATACTCAACCCTAACTAAAAGATGGGAAGGGAGGGAGTAGGATGAGCAGAGAGGAGAGGTGGGATCTGTTATTAATCTAGCAACCGTCCCCAATGTGAACCTTCCCCCTTTGGAGCCAATTATATATTTACTGGAGTCCAAGTTCCTCTTTCCAACTATATTTTGTTCAGTGGTTGCACACTAAAGATTAACATGCCCGATGTATAACTCTTAAAGTCTATTTTGGGAGGTTTGTCTAACATCAACAAAAGCAAAAGCAGGAAATAACCAGCTTAAGCATCATCAGGCAGCAGAAGGGGAACTAATACCAGTAGCAGCATCGCGAGCCAGATAGCTTGTCGCTTGTTTACTAACCAAGAAATGGTTTATTGATTCTTCCTATCAGCAGTGATACAGTACCCATTTTTAAAAGCACTCTAGCCACAGTCTGACCAGGAGGAAATTGTTCGTTATAGCAGGACACAAACTATGCACCATGAAACAGATTCTGTAGTCTGTGATGGGAACTGATTTACTACCATGCCTGAGTGACACTTTCTATTATTATGGGAGGGAGATTTTTTTCCCCCTTCCCATTTGGCCAACATTGTTTGCTTTAAAGTTCCTCCTGTTGAAATTGGGTAGCTTTCCATTTCCTTTGCCCATCACTTTTCATTTAAACAGGTGAACTCATAAAACTTAGCTGTGTGATGCTTGGAGAGGTATTCCCCAGTTGTTGTTGTTTTTAAGAAAAAAAAAACCATTTAGAGTTCTTTTTTTTAAAAAATCCCATTTAGCCAAAACCTAAATATAGGATGGAATTTCAAGATTCCCCTACAGAGTTCAAGCTGAAAGCTGTTTTCAAGGAGCAAAGTTCAATCTGCATTAATTTATATTGTTTTTCTCCAATTTTAAATACTTGACTTATGAACAAAGTTGAACCCCAAATTTTTGTTGTTAAGTGAGACATTTGTTAAGTGAGTTTTGCCCCATTTTATGACATTTCTTGCCACAGTTGTTAAGTGAATCACTGCAGGTGTTAAATTAATAACACAATTGTTAAGTGAATCTGGCTTCCCCATTGACTTCACTTGTCCAAAGGTCGCAAAAAGTGATCGCATGACCCTGGGAGATGGCAACCGTCATAAATATGAGTCAGTTGCCAGGCATCTGAATTTTGATAACATGACTTTGAGGATGCTACAACAGTTGTAACTGTGAAAAACAGTCATAAGTCACCTTTTTCAGTGCCTTTATAACTTTGAATGGTCAGCAAATGAACTGCTGTAAGTCGAGGATTATAATATGTGTAATTATTATAATAGCCACTAACTCAGAGACAGAAAAAAAATGTATCTAAAGGATAGTATAAAATTTAGATTTGCATTTATTATGTCTAAAGCAAATTTAGAAGTACTTAGTTTAATTAAACTATAAATGCTATGATTTTGCAAACAGAGGGACCACGGAGATGTGTGTCAGCCCTGGAGGCCATCTTTTTCTTTGGATCTCCAGGGCTGCCACACTTAGTGCTGTTAGAAAATGGGAGGGGAGTTGCATGGAGTTGGTGGAGATATAGAGCCATAAGAAATCCACTGGGTGCAATATTTCCAGCGATTTAACTTTGAACTAAAGTACATCCTGGGGGGGGGGGATCTGCTAGCTGATGCACTGTCAAGAAAACCACAATTTGATAGCCCTAGGGAAGAAGTCATCCATGCCATCATACCCACCTCACCACTTGTTGTGGTGGGCCAGACCAGGGGCCAGACCAGACTTCCAGCTGACATGAGGTGTGGGGGGGGGGGGCTGATAGCGGCACTAAAAATGGTGCTCCTAGCAGACCAATGGTTTAACGACAACCAGGACACTTTAACCATGAGAGAGGAGATGGCTTGGAAGGGATCTAAATTATATATCCCCACCAGCTTGAGGCTACAAGTCTTGCAGCGTAGCCACAACTCATGACTAGCTGGTCACTTTGGCTTCCTCAAAACCCTCCACTTTGCCCAAAGGCAGTTCTGGTGGCCAAAGATGAAAGCTGATGTGGAGGACTATGTAAAAAGTTGTGCCACCTGCACCACCATGAAAATGAGACCAGGAAAACCTCCTGGACTTCTCCAACAAGTGGCTAACCCCAGCCGGCCCCGGGAAGAGATCACCATGGATTTTATCATGGAACTCCCAGAGAGTGCGGGGGGGAATACAGTCATCTGGACTGTAATTGACTTGTTTTCTAAGCAAGCCCACTTCACTGCCTGCTCGGGATTACCCTCAGCCAAAAAGCTGGCAAAAATGTTCATCAAACAAGGCCCCGCTGGGTGATTTTAGACAGAGACATCCAGTTCACCACCAAGTTTTGGTGAGAGTTCCTGAAGTCCATTGGATTGACTCAGGGATTTAGCTCAGCTTTTCATCTGAGTATGAACGAAGCCGTGGAACGTAAGAACACCATGGTAGAGCAATAAGTAAGATGTTATGCAATTATTACTTCACAGAAGTGGCTTATATCAATGCCATGCACAGCAGCTCCAGATTGACCCTCTTTCAGGTCACCAGCGGCATGGAGTTTGTCCCCAAGCCCAAATTACCAAGAGAACCGCCCTCCTCCATTACTCTAGCCGAATGGATGGAATCATGAAAAAAGGGCTGGGAAGACACCAAAAAAGTACTAGTGGAAGCTGTGGAGGCTTACAAAAGACAAGCTGACAAGCACCGATCTCTCCAGCCCCCCTTCCGAGTGGGAGATCGAGTTTACCTGTCAACCAAATACATTAAGTTGAAATTGCCCAGCAAAAAGCTAGGACCTAAATTCTTAGGGCCTTTTCTGATAGTGAAAATAATTAACCCAGTAACAGTTCATCTTAGCCTCCCACACATACTAGGGAAAGTGCATTCAGTCTTTCACAGCAGCCTGCTAAAGTCTGCTGTCAACTCAAGGCTGATACCGGCAAGGCTATATACTGTCGCCCTTCCTATTTAACTTGTATGCAGAGCATATCATGAGAAAGGTGGGGCAAAATGAATCACAAATTGGAATTAAGATTGCCAGGAGAAATATCAACAACCTCAGATATGCAGATGATACCACTCTAATGGCAGAAAGTGAAGAGGAACTAAAGAGCCTTCTAATGAGGGTGAAGGACGAGAGTGCAAAAGTTGGCTTGAAACTCAACATTAAGAAAACAAAGATGATGGCATCTGGCCCTCTCAATTCCTGGCAAATAGATGGGGAAGAAATGGAAGTAGTGACAGATTTTATTTTCCTGGGCTCCAAATGCCATCCTCTAACGATTATCATGCTATTAGAAAAATCACTTATAATTTTCTTCCTGATTTTTTTTAAAAAATCTGGAATCTCTGAAAACATATCTAATAACAATAGCTTGATTAGAAAAAGATATCTAAGTAGTTGATCCTAAATTCAGAGAGACCTGTTTCCTTCCAGTTTAGTATTGCAATGCTCCCCATGTTCTTCCCAGAGCATTAGATTCCTTTTGATCTTAACTGCTCCAAGAGTGCAATGTAAATCCGTCAGTTAAATAAAGTTTCAGTTGACAGAAGCCTAAAACTGTCAGCCAAGGTTTGCCAGTTGAAACTTTATTCCCCAATGAATCCTTGCAAAATCTAGGTCAAGATCAAGGAAGTCTGGAACCAGATTTGTGAAGCTGAGCCTTAATTAAACCAGTGTCTTTTAGTCTTATCTTTCTCAGAATGTTCTGCAAGAGTATTACAATATTACAACACATACGTACAACAATATTTCAGCAGGTCCAAAAAGGTACCACATCCATTTGAACTATTCAGGTAACCCTGAGGACACAGATAAACCTCCAAATGGCCTCAATGACTCTCAGAAAAAGTGCTAATGACCAGATGACTGCAAGAAATATAAATCATTCCATCTTCTGCTATTCAGACAGAATTGAAGAAGCTTCTTGAGTGAGAAACAAAATGTCTCCAAGGAAAAACAAAGTCCAGTTGCCTTTTGAAAAAGCACTTTTGAGACATTTTGCAAGAGTAAAATGAAGTAACTCTATGCATGCCACCTGAATTATTTTTGAGAAATGATATAAGTATGAGCAGTGGTGAGTTTCAAAATTTTTTACTACCAGTTCTGTGGGTGTGTCTTGGTGAACGTGGCATGGCTGGGTGGATGTGGCTTGGTGGGCATGGCAGGGGAAGGATACTGTAAAATCTCATTCCCTCCCCACTCTGGGGCCAGCCAGAGGTGATATTTGCCAGTTCTCCAAACTACTCTAAATTCCCGCTACTGGTTTTCCGAACTACTCAAAATTTCCACTACCTGTTCTCTGAACTACTCAAAATTTCCGTTATCGGTTCTCCAGAACTGGTCAGAACCTACTGAAACCCACCTCTGAGTATGAGAACTTTGACTGGACTAGAATAAGTTCCTACATAATATGCTGAATTCCTACACGTTTTGCTGTATACTACAGCAAAACGTGGGTTTACAGTATTTCTTTGGGGTTTATCAAATGGATGAACTAACCCACTGGCATTTGTAAACCATTTGTTTTGGCTTAGCATGTTGTGCAAACCCAGAATTTGGCTGAATGGCATGAGGTTAAATAAAATCTAATTTAGCATGTTGAACAAATACTTTACCTCTACGGGAACCAGACAAAAATCTATGTTGCAAAGATTCAGCCATCTGAACTTAATTTCAATTAATTAACTTAATACAATTTTCTCTAAGTTTCAAGGGAAAAATTAAATCCAACAATCCTTTTGCTTAGTTACACAAACAATTTGTACCACTAGGTACAATGATTACCATCTTGAATTGCACACCTTTTGAGCAGCATGTGGCTTTTACTTGGGAATAGAATCTTTTCTTTTCATTAAGTCCAAGATTTAAAACTGCCCAGTTAATCAACCAGGCTGGAATAAGTATTGGATTCATTAAAACTTTGCATTCTTTCAGAGCTGTCTGTAAGCAATCAATTTAGCCTTCTATCATAAATGAATTGTCCTTTTCTGGCAGCATTTTCAGCATGATTGGTTCTATCATAAGATGGCATGAATGATAGCCTGGAATAGATGAAGAACTAGTATAGAGATGGCCTTAAAGAAAGAATTTAACATTATGTTGAATTCAGTGTTATATTATGTTGAATTCAGTGTTATATTATGCAAGCATCAGCTTACTCAGATGGACAGTAGTGGGTGAGAAAGAAACTGAGGATTACCTCACCTTGATTCTCTTTAGTATAAGAGAGAAGATAAAGAATCTCTGTCAGACTTTCAGGATCCAGTTGTTATACTTTAACAATAAAGTTCCATTAGTTCTTCTGGTGTCTGTTTCCTGACTAAGTCTGCTTCAAAGGGTTGACAACTTGAGATATAGGTAGTTCTCGCTTGTCAACTGCCTCATTTAATAACTGTTCAAAGTTACAACAGTATTAATACAATAACTTTGCAACCAATCTTCCATTTATGATAGTCACAACATTCCACAGTCACATGATTGCCATTCAGGCACTTCACAACTGATAGAGTAGAGTAGAGTAGAGTAGAGTAGAGTAGAGTAGAATAGAATAGAATAGAATAGAATAGAATAGAATAGAATAGAATAGAATAGAATAGAATAGAATAGAATAGAATAGAATAGAATAGAATAGAATAGAATAGAACTGGAAGGGACCTTGTAGGTCTTCTAGTTTAGCCCCATGCTCAAGTAGGAGAACCTATACCATTTCAGATAAGTGACTGTCCAGTCTCCTCTTAAAATCCTCTAGTGATGGAGCGGCCACAATTTCTGAAGGCATGTTGCAGCATCCCATGGTTGCATGATTGTCATCTGAGTGCTTCTCAAAGAGCTTGTGACAAGCAGTGTTAATACAGAAGGTGGAAGTAAAATCATATGTCAGATGATGTTACTTTTAGGCATCTTAGGCATTTTATGATGTTACTTTTAGGCACCTTAGGCACTTTAACAACCAGGAGAAGTAAGGTTGTAGGCCCATCATAGTTGTGATTTTTTGCTTAGCAACCATGGTGTTTAGCAACTGAGTTGCCAGTCCCAGTTGCAATAACTGAGGACTACCTGTAGATCTCTACCTACCTAAGGCTGTTTTGACCATAGCAGCTGCTTACTTGTTCATTTTTGTGGATGGAGGGGGGTGGTTTACAGAGACCTGAAATACAGCTGGCATGGTTCCCCATCATTGCCTATCGCATATCTCTAAAGTCATCTCTCAATACATCAGTCAGAGAACATTGTCAGAGCAACAGCTAGTAATTTAGTGACAGTGTTATAAGCATGGAAGTCAACACATGCTGGAAATAAGTAGTAAAACAAATAGGATGTGAATAACTGAGAAATGGCAGTGGATTTTCATGCACCAATGTGGGTGCTGAGCAAGGGTGGGGAGGGGAGGAGAAAGAAAATTCAGATCCATTAATTAAAATTTATATCATAACTTACACAAAATACTAAAGGAACATTCATCTGTTCACTTTGCATGTTGAGTCATCTTTATAATCATGGTTCTTTGCCAGAATCCAGCATGTGTTTATATTTCTTAAACTAACTTTAATTGGTATTTTTAAACTGACTAATTTGATATCTTTTTTAAGCATTTGTGTTTTTTGGTTGTTGTGAGCTTCTTTGGACAATATTTCTGGATATAAAGGTTATAAACTAAGGGATTTTTTACCCAATTTTCCAGGCTTAGTACCACTTCAGCTGGCACAAAATGATAGCTTTCTCTATTACAGCTTAAGCAGCATTGCAGGTACATGCTAGTATTCTTTATGATGTGAATTTGTCTTGTATATACAATATCTCTGACTGAGTTCACATATTGTGTTAAACCTGGTATACCCAACCAGCTTTAGCACTGCAGATATCACTTAATTCTTGCTAGAGTCCTTTGACTTATTTACATAAAAAACTGCTTAAAAAGGGGAATAAATAGGAAGGAACTAAACACATCTAGCAAGATTTTTATATTTAAAAATGTTTCTGAATCCCAAATACTTCCTTAAATAATAATTAAAAAATAGCAATGGAATAGCACTTAGACTTATATACCACTTTACAGTACTTTACATTCCTCTCTAAGCAGTTTACAGAGTCAACTATTGCCCCGAACAATTTGGGTTTTATTTTACTCGAAAGAATGGAAGGCTGAGTCAACCTTGAGCATGGTGACATTTGAATTGCCAAATTGCAGGCAGCCGACAGTCAG
The DNA here is from genome assembly GCA_022577455.1 of Arizona elegans. Taxonomy (NCBI): domain Eukaryota; kingdom Metazoa; phylum Chordata; class Lepidosauria; order Squamata; family Colubridae; genus Arizona; species Arizona elegans. Next base: position 175,718,678 of record JAKOOJ010000002.1, on the reverse strand, counting down.
CAGAAGTAGCCTGCAGTACTGCACTCTAACCACTGCGCCACCATGGCTCAGAAAAAAAAACCCTCTATTGCTCAGAATCTTATTCGGAGGTTGATCCACCCATCAAGAAAAAATGCAAACCAAGCAGGCACAGAAATAGCAACGCTGGGGAGGAGAAATTAAAAGACTTTTGGCAAATAAGACCATTCCATGAAAGGATAACCTTTAGAAGCAGTGATTTTGGAAGAACCTTCACCACACATTCCTAAAATTTGAAATGGAAATTGTGCAAAGCCATTTTTTTTTGTTGTTGTCCAATCAATAAGTCATGATTCATCCTTCACAAGCCCATGGACTACAGCGCGCCAACCCCTCCCCCCCAATGTAATTTGATTGCAAATTACAATCAAATTTGGAGCAAATTTGCCTGATACTAAGACCCCGTTTATCTGCTCTTCGCATACCATTCAGGTTATTAAAAGAACTGAAAATTACTGAAAAACAGTGTTCTGGATATTTGGAAGTGAGTGTGTAGCTGGTACTGAAGCATGCTGGTGTGGTATGAGACCTAGTCAAGTGAGTGGAAACAAAATAATTGTGACAATGTTCCTGGGTCAGAGTGACAGTCAAGCTTTATTGCTCTTATTAATCATTGTCAGATCATAAACCTGTCAGGGCAGGTAGAGGTGCTTCTATCCTAAAAACAACAACAACAGATTTTTCATATGCTATATAACCTGCCAAAGGGTCAATAAAGGAGGGTGGCAGAAGGCTTCAGAGACTGAATTTTATGTGATGGCTTTAAAATAATATTGTTTTCTTGTGGGAGGATTCAGACAATGGAATTTCCCATATTCAGAATTTGACTGGTTGCTAATCTCAGCTAATGAAAGCGGTTTCTGTCCAGATCAGATGGAACTCATTATTTATTTTTCTTTGCCACTTCCAAGTTGACCGTTCGGTTTTTCATTCTATTGCTATTTACTTTTTAGGAATTATTATATGCCATGCAGAATTCAGCTGTATTTAAACTTCTCTCTAACGAGTTGCACCGCAAACAAAAAGAATAGAAGTAAAGCTGAGATATTTTTTTCCACAGAGACATCGGTTGTACTGAACTCTCTCTCCCTCCAATTGTCAGCAAGCTCGTAGCCATTTTGTGCATCATTTTCATTGCAGCTGTTGTGACAAACATGGTAAATTTAAGGACAGTTGTCTGAGTTTGTTTTTTCCTGTTCCTTTCTCTCCATATCTTTTCTTTTTGTGTCATGTCATTTACAATGTAATTAGGGCATCCGTCGGAACCCCGACACTAAGGGTAGGGGTTGACTCATTTCTAATAATTAAGAACGTATCCAATTATTAGAAGACCATCTTCTAATAATTAACATCTTCTTGTTTTAAATGCATTAAATAAATAACAGTAAATATATTTCGAGAACAATGCAACATCACAATACATGCTTCACCCTTTTATACTTTCATTGCAACACACATTTAATCATTTTACATCCCACTAGATGGCCACATTCCAGCAAGGGGGCAAAGCAACGAGGGGTTTTGTGACACATTAAAAACTAACAATATTATTATTGAATAAATTTTAATGGATGTGATCTATGAAAGCAAATAAAATCTAGATAAATAGATGACAGATGATAGACAGACAGACAGACAGACAGACAGACAGACAGACAGACAGAAGGATGATAGATAGTGTGACTTTCCAGAAAGGCTGTAATGAATAACCAGAAATCCATTATCACAGATTTAGGCAAATGCCCAGGTCATATGAAAGTACATTTCTCCTTAATAAATTAGCAATAAAATATTTATAGTGAAGAAGACAACTTATGATGACACTTTAGGTTATTGTATTTTGAAAAAATACTATGAATCCAATGTTATTTTGCATCTCAACTATTAGTACAATTAAGACTTCATCCCTCAATGAACATGGGAACAGTTAGCGATCACTGGATATATTTGTTTTGTGTGAATTAGATAATCACAACTCACTGAACTTAAATCCATAAAAAAAAAAAACTGCATATATTTTCAACAGTTTTCTAACCTAGCAAGCAGCTATCAAAAATGAAGACCAAATAGAATTTGACAGTAATGTTACTGCTCTGTTTTTATGACAAGGAATGTGTCCATACTGGAGCTTAAACCAAAAGGGCCCCATCTGAAAACAGCTGTTGAGAGTTTTAAAATCCTGAATACCTAATACAATGTAGTCCCCAACTTATTGTATGTATGGCATATGTGATGCAAAGTTTTACATTTTCTAGTACTTTGGGAATGGCTGAACTTTTATATGAGCAATACTTGGTCATCTTTCAGCACAGAAAAGAAAAGATTAGGGTCTAATTAAGACTTGAATGAAAAATTTCCAAGAGAAAGAGAAAGAAAGAGAGAGAGAGAGAAAGAAAAAGAAAGGAAGAAGAAAGAAAGAAAGAAAGAAAGAAAGAAAGAAAGAAAGCTACACAGACATGTCTATAAAGTCAACAGTTACTTAGCTCAACTTTAAGACTTTATCTAATTGCAGTCATAGAGAGAAATTACTGATGCATATTTATTTAAAACCATCATTGGCATGAATTAGAAGTTAGCCTCTGGATTAGCAATCACATTTTATGACGTGCACTTGACTAAAATAAAATAATGATGAAACATGTTGATGGTATAGAAGTCAAAAAAATCCTGCTGCCAAGGCATTTTAATAACTGACAGCTTCTAGTAGAAACTTGGACTTGCTAGAGCCTAGAGGAGCACATTCATTTAACTGAATGTTGTCTATGTTGTAACTGACCCCAACAAGCCTATGAACTCTCTTAGAGACAGGCCTATTATTCTACAGAATAAGAGATTTCAGAAGTAGCTTGCAAAACAGCTGGCAGGGGGCAACAATTTCAGAGCATGGGGATAACAGCTTCCCACCAATCCAGAGGAATGGTCCTTTCACTGGCTCCAGGCAACTGGTAGAGAAAATAGCAGATAAACATCCCATGTCAGTTGACGGAGGGGTTCTTGGAATTGCATACTGCAAATATATACAAAAACCCCATATGATTTGCAGATGAATTGGTAGGCTGCAAATCTAAGCACACTTAAAAATAACAACAAAATCCACAAAAGGACCTTGCTTATTGTTGAATAGGCATGCTTTGGGCAGTGTGGCTTATTATTTGCTTGAATTACTTAGGCAATAGAATCAATTTTTTTCCCCAGGGGAAGAAAACTTTCCAAATGCTGAATGATAGATTTCAACAGTATTATTCAAAGTGATTTTTTTTTAAAATAGACATGTTCCATTCTAAAAGTTCAGGGTGGTGAACATAGTACTGCCTCACTTAGTGAGCTTCTATGGCTAGATCTGAACAGAGCTCTTCCCAGTTCTAGTTCAACTAACACCTTAATCACACTTTATTTAATCACAAACAACATTTTGGAGACTTGAAAGGTTTCGCATTCATGTATAAACATCAAAACAAATCCATAATTCTGCTTTCCTTCTTGCTGACTGGTATTTTAAAGTAAAATCCTGTGTAGGGTTTCTTGTATTTCCATTTCATGAAGACCTTCAAAGACAATATAATGCATTAATGGGTAATTCTAATTATGTAAATAAGAAACATGACGAGATAAGATGAAAGCTTGGATACAAGTATTTGCAAGACAAATGTGAGAAACTAGAGATTTGGGTTCCTGTCATCTTTGGCTAATTCTACATTATTTCTTGAGGAAAATTACCTTTTGGTTTTGTTTTGTTTTTTGCTTGTGAAACAGTTCCCTCTATCTCTTCACAATTCCTGGTATAAAATATATTTTAAAAAAACCTCTTTCCTTTCTCTCCCCGCCCAAACCAGTGGTGGTATTCAACTGGTTCAGACTAGTTCAGGCGAACTGGTAGGGGCCCGCCCCTGCCCATCCACCCTAGCACTATGCCATTCTATTTAGCACATTTTTGAGGCTGGGCGCATGCACGGAAGGTGCATGCAGGCGGGGCGAACTGGTGGTAAAAATATGTGGAACCCACCTCTGTCCCAAATCCATACACACTGGCAAACCCTGTTAAGGCTCTATTTAGTATTGGATACAAATGACCTTTTGAAATTGTCCATCAATATTCTGGACAGAAAAATGGGGGAGATGACTTCTCTAAATTTCAGCATAAGAAACAGAATTTTGTTCTAATTTCTTAAGAACAAGACCTCAGAGATGAAAAAAAAGGACCATTACTGAAGAGAAAAAGTTTCTTTTGATTACCATGCCATGAGATTCAATAGCATTATGGGAAGTGAAATGAAAGACAGGAAACTGACACACAGTACATCCCTTGGTTAAGCACATCAAGCACATGAACACCAAATTTCATTGTGATATTTTCTCTGAGAGTCTTTTATGTCGGCTGGCGACACCCAGGGGGAGGGCCTTCTCTGTGGGAGCCCCAGCCCTGTGGAATGAACTGCCCCCCGAAATACGTAGGATCTCCGACCTCCGGGTGTTCCGCTGTGCTCTGAAGACCCTGTTGTTCCGCCAGGCAGGGCTATTAACATAACGTTTTAAATTGGGGGTATTTTAAATTTCTGGGATTTTAATTGGAGCCTAATTATTTAATGATTTTAAATTTTAAATTGTTGTTTTGTTTCTGTGTTTTTAAATAGGCTGTACACCGCCCTGAGTCCTTCGGGAGAAGGGCGGTATAGAAATAAAATTATTATTATTATTATTTATTATTATTTTGTAGTCCACAATAATATTTGAGCAAATTCTCTTTCATTGCTAGTAAATAAAAATCTTTGCTTACCACTGATTCTGATAAAAACATACTCGTGTGGTACGCCAATCATGCTTACAACTTCTAAGTCCTACTGTGTTCACTACAATTTATTTTCAAAATGAAAGTCCACAGAAATTCAGCCAAGGCCCACATAAAATGGAAGAGCACAACAAACATTTAATGACAACAAATAGCCTGGATTTGTAAAGGGAGTGTCAGAAAAACTAAAGCTCTTAATAAATTGATGTTAGGAGAGGATGCTAAGAATAGCAAAATAGTTTCCTCTGATATGTTCAAAAGAAAAGAAAATATGAATAGTATATCAGCAGCTGAGTGAAGATGGTCAAGCGATAACATTTTTAAAAAATAAATCAATAGCTCTTCTCTAAAATCTATGCATTTCATTGGGCATTTTGAAGAGCTGATGAAAGACACAAGTTTGCAGTTTGAGCTTGAGACATAATCAAGGAAAATATTTTGCCCTTGAATGAGTTCAGAACTTCAGGATAGCACAGAAAACTGAAAGAACTGAAAGAAGAAGAGAGAACTCATTTCTGGCTGAACCTCTGTCCATTATATCTGAGAAATTCTGGAAAATGAGTGAAGTACTAGATCCCTAGAGAAGGTTAAAAAGAGAGGGGGGGGGGGAGGGAGAGAGGGAGGGAGGGAGGGAGAGAGAGAGAGATGGACAGATAGACAGAATCTTAGCAAACCAAAGCCAATTATTGTGAAATTGATATCTGGGAGGATTGTAGAACAAATTAAAAATCAATCCGTAAGCATATTGAAATCGATAAAGTGATTTCTAGAAGTAAGCACTTTCCTGCTGAATACCACCTCTGATCCTGTTCCAATGATATTCTTACCTAACAGAATAACAGAGTTGGAAGGGACTTTGGAGGTCTTCTAGTCCAACTCTCTGCTCAGGCTGGGGGCTCTATATCATCTGGACAAGTGGACATTTGTCATCAATAGAAGAACCAACTTTTACAGCAAGTTATCTGCCACCAGCCCATGACCCTATTTGCATTAAAACATCAGCTCAGACTCCATGGTATATATGTAAAATTACATTATTATTGCAGCAGTGTGCTTTTCCTTATTGTTACATTACACTGACCCTTAAGCTTAATTCTCACTGTTCCAATTTGGAAATATTATGTGGGAGCTTATCAGAATCCTTTTTTATTTTTAGTATCTCTTCATCACATATTAGCAGTCTCTAATTATGTGTGTCCTCACTTAATCCTTTTCTTTAAAGGAAACTTGTTTTCCTTTAAAAAATATTCCTGGGTATTAAGAAACAATTATCCAGCTGATTGATACAGCCCCCTTTTATTGCAAAAGCAAAATTGGTCACAAGTCACATTTCAGCAGCCATCATTATTTTGCATAATCATATAAATGATTATGCATTAAAAGCCAACCAGCAGATGGCTGTGCAGTCTGCCTAAGACTTTCTATATAATGAAGGACTTGAATTTCTCTTCTGTAACTGACATATCATCATCATCATCATTATCATCCCTGATATATTCTATATACTATAGAATATATCAATATTGTCCATTTATATTACAGTGATGAGGATCACATGGCTCCAAACCTCAGTAATCAATAGACATTAGAGAGAGATACTAGGAGTTTTCTTCCACAACACTGGAGGGACCAAGCTCTGTGGAGATTCTTTCAATACCAAGATAGATCTCACCTCTCTACATTTTACTTCCATGTGCTGTTACTAGTAACATTGAAATTGGCATGGGTTAAATATCCCCTTTCAAGTCATCTTTTTCTCCAATTTATGACAGAGAAGATCAGGCTACTGTAACATTTTCTGATAAAATTGCTTATAGTCACTTGGAATTGGATGGTAACATCTTGTGAAGTTTGAGGTGAGAGAATGGGGTGAGGGCTTTTGGGTGGCAAAGTTGTTCCACTGATTAATTGTTCTCACAATTAGTTAGGAAGTTTCTTCTTAATTCCAGGTTGCTTCTCTCTTTGATAAGTTTCCATCCATGGCTTTTTGTCCTGCCTTCAGGTGCTTTGATGAATAGGCTGATTCCCTTTTCTTTGTGGCAGTCCCTTAGATATTGGAACCATGTTATCATGTCACCCTTAGTTATTCTTTTCATTAAATACAATGAAGTACTGCAGGACTTGATTTTCTCTCCAATGCTAATTAACATTCCTGGAGCCATTGAGGGAAGTTATCTGTCAATTTGGAATCAGGCATCATCAATATGCTGATGACATCTAATTATTTATTTTTACCTAGAACCACAGAAGAGATCATTACTTGATGTCTGAATGCTATGTAGGTCTGGACAAATTCAGGTTGAATCCTAGCAAGATGGAGTGGCATTTTGTTCAGAAACCACATGTTAGTTGTTGAGTGGCTCTACCATTGGCGGGCGGGGGGGGCATTCCCACTGAATGACCAGATCCACAACTTTGAGGATGCTTCTGGATTCATCACTGCACGTAGACCAAAAAGGTTGAAATTATAGCCAGAAATTAGAGTAATGCATTCTAGTTGCAGCATTTTATATTCTGCATTTCATATTCATGTTGATATATTGTGTATGTTTTAAAGTTATGTTTCTTTTATGGTTTTTTTTGTTGTCCACCATCTAGATTCATATTATGGAGTTGGACAGTCTTATACATCAATCAATCAATCCCTCATAATTTATTGATTGGACTAATGAAATGTACTATAGCTGGGGCTACACTTGAAGACTACCCAGAAACTTTGTGAAGAATGCAGCTGCCTGAATGCTGACTGGTATCAGTCAGTTTAGTATAATACTTATACTATAAGTGGTTCATTGGCTTTCAGTCAGTTCCAAGTTCAGATCAAGGTGCTTGTTTTAACCTATAAGCTCCTGCAAAGTAGAGGCCCAAGATACCTACAAGATTCTTCCTCTGCCTCTAGCTAGTCAGGTTTCCTTATATGTAGATGCTTCAGGAATCCTGGTCCAGTCCAGGAGGTGAAGTTCCAAACAGTATTTCTCCACCCAGTGTTCACTCCTGTAAGGTATCTAGAGTTGCCTCTAGATGAGATTGGCAGCATAATAAATAAAATTACATAAATTGCATTCCAAACTCTATGGGATAAAGGCCCTCCATGACTAATCTGATTGGCTCCATTATGGTCAGCTTTCAAAAAGCAGCTACTGTAAACTGGAGCTCTTTGATAACCCTTTGGAAATCTCTGCTCTCCACCCACTTTCTGATTGGTAGCATATTACTTTATTTTTGCATTGTTTTAATGAATGTTGTTGGTATGGTTTTATCAGTTTTACTGTTTTAATACTTGAGTTATGAGTGGCTTACAAATGTATAACTCTACTGCTACCAAATAATTAAATAAATAAATAAGAAAGAGAAAAAGAAAAAGAGAGAGAAAGAAAGAAAGAAAGAAAAAGAAAGAAAGAAAGAAAGAAAGAGAAAGAAAGAAGAAAGAAAGAGTACATAAATATATAGTAATCTTTAAAGTAGCCTCGGGATGCTTGAAAACAGAACAAAACTCTGATAGGAACTACCAATCAAGAATGAATCTAGATTGGCTTTCATTCAGAGGAAACTGAAGTTGAAATGATAGGGAGAAGCAAGGGAAAAGTACAAGTTGGCTGATATTTTCTGAATCTCTTGCCATTGTTGCATTTCAGAAGCATATCATTTAGAAGACTATGAGCTCTAGTCCTGTGTTAGGCACAAAGCCAGCTTCCAAAAATGTTGCCAAGAAAACAGATATAGTAATAGAATAGAAAACTTCAGGGACTAGTCCAGGCAGTTGCCAAGAGACAATGCTGACTTAAAGGGACTCAAATATTAGGCAAAGAGTGCCAAAAATGGAAGAAGCTATCCTTTGCACAACTAGTCAAACATTAAGTTCATAGAATTCACAAAATATACTCCTCCAGTGGTGGCACAGTGGTTAGAATGCAGTATTTCAGGATAATTCTGCTGACTGCCAGGGATTTGATCCTGATCTGCTCAAGGCTGACTCAGCCTTCCATTCTTCCGAAGTCAGTAAAATGAAGACCTAGAGTTTTGGGGACCATATGCTGACTCTGTAAATCTCTTAGAGAGGGCTGTAAAGCACTGTGAAGCAGAAGTCTTAGTGTTATTACTATTGCAATGTACAGAATTGCATTATAACCTCCTCCCATCTAAATCCATATGTTCTTTACACACATTCTTGTGAATTCAATGAACTCTACTGCTTGAAAACTAGGGATCTTAATCTTTCATGTCACTGCTTCTTCAGCAGCTCTTTTGATACACCTTGTCCCATGTACATGTTCTTATATAGCCATGAACTCTCAGAGAATTTATATTTCAATTCCAATTTACTTAAGAGTTTAAGATGGTATCAAAATAAGGAAATAATTGCTCAATGATAAGATTCCTTCAAAAAAATACCAATATATCAAATGTAATGAACTACTTTTTCTAGAGTTCCCAGCCATTATTCAAACTATTCTGAGAGTTATTTTTCTAAGACCAGAAAGCATCAAACCGGAAAAGTTATTTATTCTCTTGCTCTACTCACCGTATATTAATTTCAGTGGAATTTGCAGAAGTGAGATTTAAAATGGATAGAATGACAATCTAGTTTTTATTTTGGGCTAAATTTAAGTTTGTAAATAGTTCCCAAATATTTAGGACATTTATACTTTCTGTTTAACTAATCCTAGATCATGGAAACACAAACAAACATATTTGGAACTATAGTAGCAATGTCATAGTATCTGGTTGCAATCCTTTTGCTGCAATATTCCAACACATCTTTATGAATTGGAGATTAAATGGATTAATTTATTGTTATGGCAAGATCAATGATCTAAATAATTAGATCCAAACTGAAAACATTTGCCATGTGAATCAGCTAAATTAGATGATTCAAATTCTTTTTCCGTAATTTTTTACATCTTTTTACATTTGCAACCTATTGGGGAATGATGTCAGCTTTGATTAATGTTTTTAAACCCACCATGTTGCCATTTCAAGCATTTCATGGTTTGTTAAATTCCATAGAGAATCTTTGGTTTATGTTTTGTACTCACTGAAAAGTCCTATATAAGATGGATCAAAATAAATAAGTGTGTAACTAAGCAAATACCTATTGATAAGTTAAAACCTGTTTAAGCTCTAAATGGGAAAAATACATACTTCTATTTTTGAGATGCTGCTCATAGATATCCTGTGTTAACTGGTGATCCAAAATATTGCAATTTTAAAATGTACAAACATATATGGTCTTGATCTAGAATATATGAGTAGCAATAGCAATAGCACTTAGACTTATATACCGCTTCACAGTGCTTTCCAGCCCTCTCTAAGCAGTTTACAGAGTCAGCATATTGACCCCAACAATCTGGGTCCTCATTTTACCCACCTCGGAAGGATGGAAGGCTGAGTCAACCTTGAGCCTGGTGAGATTCGATCTGCCAAACTGCTGGCAGCCGGTGATCAGCAGAAGTAGCCTGCAGTACTGCACTCTAACCACTGCGCCACCGCGGCTCTTATGGTTGATGGTTATTCATTTCACTATTTGGAAGTCTTGATATAATCATTGGTGAAAAGACAATGGAAAGAATAAAGGAAAATGAAAAGGATGCAAATTCTGAAGTTTCAGGCCAGTTTCAATGAAGTACGGTATCTCAATGTTAATACTCTTTAATAAGAAAAAAAAATGCAATGCCTAATTCTGAAAACTTAGTTTATTATCTTTATTTTCTTGGAGATTTTTGTTGTTTTAATCATCTCTCTCCCTCCCTCTCTCTTCAAAAATGTGCGCCTGTCCGCCCACGTGGAGAGAGAGAGAAAGGGAGGGAGAGGGAGAGATGGGGAGGGAGAGAGAGGGGGAGAGAGAGGGAGAGGGACAGAGAGAGGGGGGAGAGAGGGAGAGGGAGAGGAGGGGGGTATCAGGGTCTCTTGGCCTGTTCTTCCCCCTCCTTTTTTCTCTGTCACTTGTCCTTTATTTTAGCTAACTGAATTTAGTTGACAAAAAATGCCTTTGGAGACTTAAGCAGCTTATTACTATAGCCCCGTAAACAGCCAATTGTTCTGCCCTGGGTACGGATTCAAGCTTTATATTACTGGCAGCTTGGGACACTTAACCCTGTTGTCTTGGCAGGAATCTGCTGAGTTTTATTTCACTGCCCATTAGTTGAATTATTGCCAAGGGAGAACATTCATGACTGCTGAAGGCTGAATGCATTTTAGTCATAGAAGTGCTCAGCTGGAGCTGCTTGTTAGACTCTGTCCACCATTAACTGACTTCAGCCTGCTTTGTTCTAACAAAGGATTTTAGGTTACCTTTTGATAGAGATCTTCCCCCCCAAAGCAAAGATGAGTACCACTTGTTTTGCAAGTTTGATAGTCAGAGCTTCTAAGCTGTAATAGCAACTTGTCTTGAGTGGAAGCAGCTCTCCCAAGGGCCTCTTTTCATTGTAAGGGCTCCTTTCACAATTAAGCCAGAGACAGAATTTAGACCCATTAAGGTAGTCTTACAACTTACAACCACAATTGAGTCCAAAATTTATGGTGTTATGTGAGAAATTTGTTAAGTGAGGTTTGCCCCATTTTACAACTTTTCTTGCCACATTTGTTAAGTGAATCACTGCAGTTGTTAAATTAGTTAATAGGTTGTTAAGTGAATCTGATCTCTCCATTGAATTTGCTTGTCAGAAAGTCGCAAAAGGGGATCACATACTGTCATAAATATGAGTCAATTGCCAAACATCTGATTTTTTTTTCCACATGATCTTGGGGATCCTGCAATGGTCGTAAATGTGAAAAATGGTCGTAACTCACTTTTTTCAGTGCCATTGTAACATTGAATGGTCACTAAACAAACTGTTGTAAGTCAAGGACTACCTGTATTAACTTGCCACCATGAAAATATTTCCTAGATCTACTTTTTACTTTCTTTTTCAGATCCTGTAAGTGTAGAATCTAATTTTTGCTGCTTCCCCCAGTAGAGGTTATACCACCTACAAGTAAATCTGGGCTTGCTTTTATAAGAAACATCACTTCTAGTTTTGGGAGCTATCATAAATTATGGACAGATGTATTTACTGTGTGTCTGATTTTAAATTTTTATTTTTTAAAAAAATACTGAGCTACTTTACAAAAACATCTCTCCGTCTTCATCAACAAATTTGGATTTCTGTAGTTTAATGCATATTGGAGCACTGGGACACAAAAGAGAGCTGCCAGCCCTGAAAGTAAGCATTGTTCCCAACATTTATGGAACCAAAATTCCTCTGAACATAAACTGGAAGGAACTGTGACTGTGCCATACATGCATTATTATCTAGGGATTTTAATATTTCTGGCAGTATTACAGTAGATTGTCCTATTAGGTAGAAGGAGACAATGGATATTGAAATATGCATAATAGTAAGTTTCATATAATTTAACGTTTCCACCCATGGGTTATCTTGGTGTGGTTATCCTATGTACTTATGAAAGGGAGATGCATCACTTTGGTTTCCACTTCAGATACTAAAATATCTCAGACTGGACCTTCTCTTCAGTTTAGACCAGATTCTGGAGGGACATCAGTATTATTTAAAACTGATTAGGGAACAGATGCTTAACATTACAACTTGGAAATCATTCATTCATTCATTCATTCATTCATTCATTCTCTCTTCATCCCTCTTACTCAACCCCCCCCCCCAAAAAAAAACAATTTATTAAATGTAGTGTACACAGATAAGGAGATTTTACTATGCTTATCATATACAACTCCTTTCAAGGATAAACTCAGGAGGGGCCTTATAAGAGGCTCTATAAAACGCAAGATAATTTATTTTGAATTGGGAGTATTTCCTGGACATAAACATACTGCTTAAAAAGAATAGTTCTCAGGATGATAGAATATGAAATCATCAAGAATAAAGTATAAGAAAAATGAATCTGGAGGGGGAAAAATAGAAAACAAAATTTAAAAGATTATTCAGCAAAATAAGAGCACCAGCATGTCTACCATCCCTGTCCTAATGTTCCCTTTATTTGAATTCATTTTATGTATTCAATTCATGCTTATACTTATATATATATATTATCTAATACATACTTGACAAATAAATTAATAAAAATAAAATTTAAAAAATGGAGGGAAAATAACCCTAGTATGACACTAGTTCAGATAGAAACAATCATTTTGCTGCTTGAGGCAAAAAACTAGATATCTTCTACTCGTTCCCCTTTTCAATACAATAGGATTCACCATTGAATCTAAGCACCTTCAAACACTTCCCATCCCTACGAAGTCTCTCATAGGATGCTCCATATCTTATCACCTCACATTGTCTACTTACACTCTGAGATAACCATCTAATTTGGTTTAATAGCCTTGATAAGATTTGAGAAATGTATTTCATTATTCAGACAAAGAAAATGTCAATCACTCATGCCATGAATTCTTTGGAATATGAGCTCTGGTCAAGGAGAAAGAAATTGCCAAGGTGAGCTAGATAGGATACCGGATCATTTTTTTTTTTTCACAGTATCAAGAGGTTTAGAGATTTACAAGAAAAAGCATCTTCAGTGCAGTTGACGTTTTGCAGCTTTGAAGCTCAGGTAAGAAAAAGATTTATGACACCAGAACTAAGAGAGGAAAGAAGGGATCCAGCCAGAGCTGACACAATCACATTTGACAAGCCACCTCAGGCTAGGCTGGGATACCAAGAAAACTTTGACACTCTGCAAAATGCACAATGGATTAAGATGTCTTTCTGCTACTTTGCACCACCGGGTCTTGTTTTGCCTGTAGTGCCTCAATTTACAATGTGAAAAATGTAACGTAAATCTTGTCCCATTGCTAACCTGGCACAAATCCTACCTGCTGTTATATTCCAACTTTTGTTTTCATTATTTGTCTGACTTTAATTTGCACTAAGGGCAAGAAAATAAAAGATAATGGCTTGTATGACAGGCATTTCCATGCCTTTTTCATATTGTTAGAATTCAAGTTGCACAATTGCAGTAGCTTCTCCTCCACCCTCTCTTTCCGACGATGAACAGACTATGAACTAGCTGAAGTTCTGCATATCTTGCTTTAGCACCAAGATATTCTGGTGATAACGCTATAAGTACTAGAATCAGAGGTGGGTTTCAGCAGGTTCTGACCAGTTCTGGAGAACCGGTAGCGGAAATTTTGAGTAGTTTGGAGAACCGGTAGTAAATATTCTGACTGGCCCCCACCCCCATCTATTCTCTGCCTCCCAAGTCCCAGCTGATCAGGAGGAAATGGGGATTGGGGAGGGAATGGAGATATTACAGTATCCTTCCCCTAGAGTGGGGTGGGAATGGAGATTTTACAGTATTCTTCCCCTGCCATGCCCACCAAGCCATGCCACACCCACAGAACTGGTAGTAAAAATTTTTGAAACCCACCACTGACTAGAATACTTGGCACACCAATCATAAGGTTATCAGAAGATGATTTTCTGGAGAGAATATTTGATGGTCCTTTGACAACATTTCAAGTGTACCTTTGGACAATAGTATGGATTTATGTATTTCATTGCCTATTTTTTTCTGTCCTGAAGAAAGCAAGTCTTTGAGTTGAATTATCACAAAGAAATCAATGGCAGGTCAAATTGCTATGAAATTATAATTGCTTTAATGATCTGCTGACTGGAAAACATAGAGGGAAAGAGCCCACCTACAGTATATACCCATTCCACAGTTCATATTAAGCTCAATCTTTCCCTGGAGGGAGAATTAAAGCCTTATAATTATGCATCAATTCAGTTTTCTGTTATTTATCACTTAAAAAATGTTTGTCTTGCTATTTTTTCGTTGCTTACATTGAATCACATGTGAGTAACATAGAATTCTGAGTTCTAAAAAGCTTGATGGTTTATCAAAGGAAAAAGCCATGGCAGTTTTGAATTTTAAACTTACCCTAAATAGCTGCCATTTTGATTTAAATATACTAACAGGAAGTAAAACAGGAAAGATTCATAAGCCTTCGTAAATCACTTAAAATGAGTTGCTATGTCTTAAATCACTTTTAAGTTGCAGTATCCTGGGGTCATGTGATCACCTTTTGTAATCTTCTGACAAGCAAATTTAATAGGGAAGCAGATTCATTTAACTATCATATTACTAACTTAAAAATTGAAGCGATTCACTTAACATTGGTTGCAAGAAATGCCATAAAATGGGACAAAACTCACTTAACAAATGTCTCACTTAGCAACAGAAATTTTCAGCTCAATTGTGGTTGTAAATTGAGGACTACCTGTATATGAAAATTAATAGGGAAAAAAGGGAAAAAAACCCAGTCTTCCTCTTTAACAAATCATACCTGAACATAACAGCTCAGGATCCAATGTAGACGTTTCCACACGGGGAATAAATAGTTATGGACTGATTTTGACATTCTATTTATTATGCAGAATAATAACGTAAGATTAGTGTTCCCTTGACTGGGCTGTAATTTTAGAACAGGCAATAATGATATAGTCTCAGTGGTGGGATTTTAGATTATTTTCAGTTTATAGATCTCAAGGCTGTGGGCAGGATATGTGCAGAGAGAAGCACAATCACCTGTTTATTCATCACTTGCCTCTCCCAATCCAATAAATTGTTCAGGATTGGCCCAAGGATAAAGGAAGTGCTATTGTCTCTTGTGGTAGCCTAACCTAAATGAAATATTTATTTCCCTGAAAAAGGCTTCTATCTTTTTCTCCTTCCTTCACAGCAATGTTAGAATTCTTTGAATTTCATGTGATGATGTTTTGAGTAAGGCTGATAATATTTTCTGCTGGATATTACTCTATCACCTCTAGTCTAAAAACATCACTATAGAAGCAGTTTCTTCCTTAAGATTTACTTGGGATTGAATTAAAGCTTGGGAACCAGGTTTATCAGTGAAGATTATCAGGGAAAGGCAGAACATTCACATGCATCCTTTGGGCCTTTTACGTATAATCATGATCACTGCAGGAATAATATAATTTACCAATGAGAATTTCACATAGCATTTCTTCTTATTTAAGAACGAAAAGCAAAAGCAATTTCTTTCCAGCACATTGCTAACATAAATATCATTTGTTGTTCACTATCCCAATCCTCAAGGGATTTGAGCAGTCTACAAATATTTTAAAGTAAATAAACACATACTGGCGCTATAGAGAAAGAATTTCAGAGAAACAAATCACCTTACTTTTGCTGACATAGTCTTAATGAGTTCAGTTCTATCAAAATAGAACTGAGAGGAAGCAGAGAGAGATCTTTCTCTCTCATAAGAAAGATCTTAACCACAATTTGCCTTAGTTAGCATAGCAATAGCAATAGAACGTAGACTTATATATTGCTGCATAGTACTTTGCAGCAGAAAGGGGTTTACAGAGTCAACATATTGCCTCCAACAATCTGGGTCCCCATTTTACCAACCTCAAAAGGATGGAAGGCTGAGTCAACTTTGAGCTGGTCATGATCAAACTCCTGACAGTGGGCAGAGTCAGACTTCAATAGCACATTCTAACCACTGTGCCACCATAGCTCAATAACAAACATTGCATTTGCTATTTAATTCCACCATACTATTTTTTTAACCTATGATAACATTTCTAGAAGCTTTCAGTAGGTTTATTTTTCTACACAAAAACCACTTTTCTTTTCACTCCTTCTTACTTTCTATCTAACTAGCTGGACGCCTGTGCTTCGCTATGAAACTATGCGCTCAGGCTTGATAAATTGACACTTGCAGCCTGAATCTTACTGTAGAATGTATAACTCCGTAGCATCAGAGTGTGTTAATATAATGCAATTGGCAGTTGGAACAGAGGGGGAGGGGGAGTAGAATGTCACAGCTCGCAGCATCCATCGGTATTAATCTGGCTAGCATCCTGTCAGTGTGTGTGAGTTGAGGGGTGTTTGGAAACTCAAACAGTATTTGCTGTGTGAGGAAGAAGGACACAGGAAGGAGGCTGGGCGTGGCTTAGCTCAATTGTTCTGTAGTAAAGCTGCTTGCTGCTTGATACTTACAGTATCAATTTTCTTACTTCTTCTGTACCTTTACTGTACCTTTACAGGGAGGATACATAAGATATGGGTGTGGCCTACTGATGACAGCTAACGAGCTAGAAATGGATCTATTTAGGTCTCCCACCTAGCAGTTAGAGCTTGCTAGGTGTTAGAAAGGAAAAAAGCCCAGAACCGAGTAGATGTGATTCTACTGAGCTGGAGCTACAAAAAAACCTTGGCCACGTAGGGAAAACCTGGCTAGAAGAAAAACACACATAAACCCTACGAAGAAGTAAGAAAATTGATACTGTACCTTTACAGGGAGGATACATAAGATATGGGTGTGGCTTACTGATGACAGCTAACAAGCTAGAAATGGATCTATTTAGGTCTCCCACCTAACAGTTAGAGCTTGCTAGGTGTTAGAAAGGAAAAAAGCCCAGATGTGATTCTACTGAGCTGGAGCTACAAAAAAAAAACCTTGGCTACGTAGGGAAAACCTGGCTAGAAGAAACACACACACACACACACACACACACACACACAGACAGACAGACAGACAGACAGACAGACAGATAGATAGATAGATAGATAGATAGATTTGGTCAACCATTTCAAGATTTTTGAGAGCAAAATCTGAGGGAAAACCCGGGCTTTTCAGATTCGGGTTTCCCCAGATGTGCCAGTTTGCCTATTCTAGTAAAGAAAACTTTGGAAAATGCTTGCTTCCGCGTCTTTACTTGGAGTGGGTTTTTTTCTGGAACGCTGACACTATGTCCATGGAGGTCTGGAAGACTTTTTTCCCCTGGAGCTGTGCTGCCAGACAATGTCTGAGGGTATTGGACAAAATGAACTAATGCCATTATAAGGCATTTTCTATGTTCTATGGCTTGGTCTTGATGAAAGATGTAATGAAGCTAATTGTTTCAAATTATTATGTTAATTATAATTAAGAGTAACTCTTAATACATTGCATGGATTCTGTTCAGTATCAATTCTGCCAAACTGACTTTTTAGGCTTCCATTAAATTTAATTGCCTAATTAAAACGGATGTTCCACTGATAGACTGTTTCTCCAAGATAGCTTCAGCAGCTATCTTAGGTCTTTCAACAGCTGCTTTAAATTCAGATATGTTCAGATTGTAGTTCTCAATTGTTAAATGACAACATTTTATTCTATTACCAATTATAGCTACAAAAGGGTAACCACCAAAAATTAAAAATACTTGCCAATTTCTAAAAATTCCAAAAACTGATAAAACCACAGTTGTACACACTTCACAATAAAAGTAATCAATGCATTATATTTCAAAACTATGCTAAAAACAACTACAGGGTGTATGCAATAATTTTACAACTAAGAAAGTTTAAAAATACTGATGAAATAAGAGCTTGTGATCTATCTCAGGCCTTTGCTTGGATATCTTAAACATCTGTTTTGAATGCTTATGCTCAATACTCTCCAATTAATTCTTGGATAGGAAATATTTCTAGAATATTTGTGAATTGATACCTAATTAAATTTGTGTTTAATTGTGTTAGTATCAGACAGCCTGGCAAGCTGCAAAATGGTGTTTTGCATTTAATGACATTTATAGTAGCTGTGCATTGGTATAATCAGAGACTTCTTATGGGAAGCCAAGTTGCAAGACATCAATGTAATAATGGCGATATAATATATCTGAGATATTAGAGATAATATATATAAAATCATAAAGTGTAAGAAATTTCAAATGGGCGATTTAATGCAATCAATAAATCTCAATTAAACCATTCTCATCTAAGCAAATTTACAAATAAAAATGGGGAGCTGCTTTGAAGCAATAAACTAAATTGAGGACTATGAAACCTTCAGAAACATATTTGAAATTTCTGTGATCTTTTAAACAACGTCAAAGAAATAAAGCACAGCAAGTCAGTGCTACTCTGTCCCAATGTTTTACTGTTCTGGGAGAGGGGTAGAAAGGCTATAAATGACACTTTATCTGGTCCAGCCTCTTTTTCTATGGCATTATACTGCCTTCTGCTGCTACTTCTAACTAGGAAACACAGAGTATCACCAGCAAGCCACAATCCTGGCACAAATGATTCCTGCAGGTATTGAGGAAGGACAAGTTTGCCAGCCCCTCATGGCATGCCACAAAACCCAGTGATCAGAGATAGCAGATCTCTCCCCCCCCTCCTCCCTGAAATTGAATCCATTTTCATTCTTTGGCTCTGAAGAGATCAAGTTTGCCAATGTGTCCTGCCCATCTTGGAACCCCACGGAGGAGAAGACAATCCTTTCCAGAATGGGCCAAGTTTATCAGTTTGTCAGCTTTCTGGATCTTAAAAACTAGTTACCAAAAATAACAAAGGTCAAACTCGTGGTACCCTAAAAGCAGTGAGATTTCTATATACACAAACATGGAAGGACTTAATGTACATACATTGGATAAAAGGTATCACTTGCATCTTGCTTTATGTCTATTTTTTTTCCTTCTTTTCAATTCTTTTTCTTCTTGCCATTTACTTTTTTTTTTAATTAAATAAACTTTCATAATAAAAACACTGTCAGTGAGGCACTTCCTTTAGGCATTATCTAAATAAAGCCCAATGGGTGGCTGGATTAGCCCAGGTCAAGAACATTACTGAACACATTAATGAAATGAATTAAGTCATACAATTAGGAAAACACCACATAATGGCAGAAAACTGTCACTGACTATGAGCCTGAAGAATCATGGCCTGCTGAGATCTTTGATGACCTCTTCTCATGTAATAGGACCTGAAATTATATGAAAACAATTCTGAATTGTGGACTGCCTCTATTATAAGAACAACAAAAAGTTTTCCCTATTATAAAAGTTTCAGCTATTATATCTTTCAGAAATGAACTGAATCAGCAGCCGGAAGGCTTCATTTCAGAGATAAACGAGTCTTGTAGAGAAACTCAAATGACTTCCCAAACTGGAAGGTGAGCAGAAGCTATCATATGATGGTGTATGGGAGAAAATAGATTTTATATGTTACCAAAGATGGTATTTAGATGCAGAGAAGGTTGACATAGGAATTTTATTAAGATTTATTTAGGTCAGGATGGGCAAGAAAGTCATATTTAGTACATTTCTGTGAAGCATACATCTCATTCTTTCCTCATGCATTTTTCCCAGAGTTCACCCTACAAGATTCTTCAAATGATATGTCTATATTCTACCAGCCAGAGACATATTATGCTGGAACCTCCTGAGGGAGAAGGAGAAAGAGGAGATGTCTTTTGCCAGCCTTGCTTTACTATTGTTCCTAGCAGCTAAGTAAACCCTCAATTACATGAACCATTGGCTTATCAGGACAAAGCTTTTATCCAATTGTCCTGTAAATCACGGTTTTATTGCATTGCCACTTGCAACTTACAAGTTCAAATTGGTTTTGAAATAGTTCATCTGGTTTAAAAACTCTATTTGTAATATGCCAAATTAACATATTAAAAAATCCATAATTTAAAAAACAAAACACAAAACTCTGTAATTTTTAAATTAAGTTTGTTCAAGGGTGTAAAAATGTCCTGCAAATAAGTTGTGTTATTGTATTTCTATCTCAGAATTGTCTAAATGTACCTTGAAGTCCTTAGTGAAGGAAATACAATAGAACTTTTGCTGCAAAGGGAGCCAGGCTCTGCCATGACATCAGAGGGATTGTAGAGACAAATTAAAGTAAAAGTAAAAGAAAAATGTAAAGAATGTAAAAACTCCAGCATCATATAATATCCAAAATTTGTACAAAGAAAACCTGAGGATTTGTCCTTTCCATTAAAAATGTATTAATATTTCACAATCTGCTTAAAAGAAAACCTGACATTAAGGGCATTAGCATAGGAAACCTCTAAGTAAATATATTAATCTTAAAATAATATTTATTTTTTCATTTATTTGGCAGAAAGGGGTTTTGGAGGAAATTTTGTGTGTGGGGTATTTGAAATGTTCTAATCTTAAAACCATTGAAAAGCAAGAAAATGTAAACTCCATCAAAACGTGAACAAAATTTAATTGAAATAAAATGGAATCAGGGCTCTTTCCTTTCTTCTTGAGACTTACTACTCATGACTATGGACAAGATGCAGATTATTTCTGGGGCTTAACCAGCCTATTTATCTGCGGCAGTTTGGTTGGAATGGGGCAAAATAACGACTTCCTTTCTGTGTTAAAAAAAAAGTCTTAAAGACAGGGATTCACAGACTGATAATACCATAATTGTGTAATACCTGAAGGAATGATTGAGAGATGGAAACATGAAGGATGTACCTGTATACCTATCTACTAATGCTACAAGTATGGAATAAAATTAATGCTGCCAACCCAATTGACAATATCCATTGACAAGACTGGATGGACACAATGGCATTGGTATAGCAATCCATGCTTTAGTCTATAATTGGGACCCTGAGGCTTATCTTGATGCCATATTAAAATAAGTCCTTTACACATATGGAGCTGGTTTTTATTAATGAATACTCTGGAGTCCCTTATGGCTAGCAGGCACGATCCTTTGTCTTCATGCTTTTGGTATAAGTGTAGAAAATAAGGAAGAGGAGAGGTATGATATCAAGGTTCTATACAGATGGCAGGAAAAAAAGGAGAAAAGTGAAAGTTATTTTGCAGGATTGAGGACTTTGGGCTGAGAGCAAGGCTAATTTGAAATCTAGACAAGGATTGGGCAATCTGACAGACCATTTATAACCCCCAGAAGCTCCAAGGTAGACAAGGCTTCTTCTGTTTGGTCACAAATTGCAGGAGAACTACAACAAACCCAACTCAATTCTTAAATTTACCCAAAATATTGTGAAATTGCACTGGTCTGGAGCTGGTCCCAAACCAGCCATAACCTTTCTCTGGAGATGCCTTTAGGACTTCAAGCTTGATGTTTAAACTACCATTAAACATGCATTGACAAAGTTTTGCTGTGACTCTGCTTTTATCTGAACAGCAATGTATTTTCTGTCATTTTAATGTATTTGGGAAACATAATCCTTGGATTCTTTTTGAGCTTTTTTTTTCTACAATGATTTTCATGTAAAGAAGAATAAAGACTCCATGCTTCAAATGTTTGGTCAATCATAAAAAAGGAAATTATAAAAAGGTCTAATGTCTTTTATAATCAGGAATTCTTGAAAGCACATATAGCAGAGCAAATGCTAAAATTCTAAGGAGTTACCAATGGCTAAATCCTTTATCTTCAGGTTTCCTTCAATTTACATAAAAGTAATAAAATCCTAGATGGTCAGAGAGAAATGAATTATCCTGAAGTGTTAAATTCACCCTTGTTAAACTCTAGGGGCACTTACTGTTATAGAACTGATCAGATTCCCTTGTCCTGATTGAAGAAGAAATTTATTCTGGCTTCTCATCAAATAGTACAGACTTTAACAACAACACTCAGAAATAAGCGTTTTTTGTTCCCTCTGTAGTGCCAATGTACTATTTAGATTTTCTATTTTACATTTCAACCAATTAATGTTGTAAAAATTATATAATAGCAATTAGCAATAGCATTTAGACTTACATACCACTTCACAATACTTTATAGCCCTCTCTAAGCAGTTTACAGAGTTGGTATATTGCCCACAACAGTCTGGGTCCTCATTTTACCCATCTTGGAAGGATGGAAGGTTGAGTCAACCTTCAGCCGGTGAGAATCGAACTGCTGAATTGCTGGCAGCCGGCAGTCAGCAGAGGTAGCCTGCAGTACTGCATTCTAACCACTGCGCCATCACCGCTCTTAATAATTCTGAAATTCTTGTATCATGTTGAATAAGCATGCTGCAAATTTCCAGTCATATCTTTCATTTTAGCACTTGGGTGGAAATGGGAGATAGAATTTGAGACTGTAATCCAATATGATGTTAGATTACAATCCCAATCTGCCCCAGATAGCATCCAGAATGATGAAAGAAGGAGTTCAGCTAAAACGATAGATCTCCATTCCTGGAACATACTGAATATATTTGCTCAAGATCACAGTATAGGAATCGGATCTTATAGTAGGCTATTCTTTCTATGATTACACAGAAAAACTGCTAAACAAGGGCACCAATGGATAATTTTTGGGAAAGATGTCAGAAAGTTATTTAAAAACTGAAAGCACTGCAATTTGTTTTAAAAAGCCATTAATTATTTGAAAATGTGCAGATCTATGCAGCCAGAAAGATAATAACTCAAATTAATTGAACAGCTGTTCACAATTCCATATTTTCAGTTGTGCAATAGAGTGTTTTTTAAATTTCACCCATTTCCTGCCTGCACACTTCTTGTCTCCATGAGATTTCATAGCAAAATACCAACTTAACTATTTAGGATTTATCTTATTGCTGTCATTAATAATACTGAACTTCTCCCTTTCTTTCCATGGCTTCTGTTTCCTTCTTTTCTCAGCAGTATACCTCTGTGGCGCTTAAAAATATATGTGGCTGCCACAGCTTCACTCCTTAGGTAGGTTTTGTCACTTTCCATCCTCAAACCATTCTCAGCAGTCAGGCATGCAGCATAAGATTGAAGCCCATTATATTTAGTCATGGGTGGAAGCTGTAGTCATTCAAAAGAACTGTCATAACAGTTGTCTAAAAAGAAACGGAAATTGGTAGAAATTGGCATCTGAGAAAATGGTTTGGAAAGTACTTTTGTATATCTCTTGAGTCAATCAAATGTCACAATAAAAGGATGAACTGCTTATGTAGATTGGCTTATGGCTTACTATTTGTTATTATGCATTGATTGGTTGCTTCTCTGCATTCAACATGTTTCATTAAGGTATTCAACTGGCTTTGTTCTCACCTATTTTAGAACACAGACAGGCAAACCTAGTTTTATATTGTCCTTTTACATCATTCATTCCATCTATTTACCTCAGTCAATCAATCTGGCTCAGTCTACTATTTGTCTTTCTACATTTAAGTATTGATTCTCTACAAATAGTTGCCTGTTCAAGCTGTAACTACTGATGAAGTTGATATTTGATTTATCTGAAGGCAAGATCAGATGAGATTTTAATGACTATATAGATATGATTACATGTGGAATTTAAATGCAAGTTGCATTTCCTGACCCTCAATCTTCTTTGAATAAGAATGTTGGGGTAAATAAGAAATAAGATGGGATAATTGTAACTGATATATTGTGTAGGTGTATGCTTACCATTTACAGGAAGGAAAAATTAGAAAAAACTTTTTTTAAAAAAGGGGAGTGACTAGGTGACATTTCTGCTGGTAGTAAGGCACAGATGCATTTATTGTTTTTGGCATGGCGAAGTTAATGCAATGAGACATTTTTTTAAAAAAACCTCATGCTGCACACCACCAATTAATTTTTCATCAAGAAATCTCATTGTTACTGAAGTACATGGGAACTCTACTGGATTTCACCTGCCTGGACTCTCTGTAGGACTTCCTTTTTCAGAGTATTCCTTATGGGGATAGCATAATTATTTGTGGTGTTTTACTGTTTGTACAGCAGACAAAGTGTCAATGTGAATTTCCATAAAGCAAAATAGTACACATCTGACCTATATCTGAGTGTGCAGATGCATAGTTTTAGGCTAGAGTGAAGTTTATCTTTTCTGTTCCATCTATTGCTCCATCTTTTAACAGAACTGATGAAGCTTCTTAGATGAGAAGCAAAATGTTTTCTTCTTCTTCCTTAAGGGGAAAAAAAATCCCAATCGAGTTGCATTTTGAAGAAGAAAAAAAGTACCTTTGAGACAGCTATGACCTGGATGATTGAGAATCTCCAGACAAATATTGTGGTTTCTTTACCAACTAATGCTCTCTACATGGGGCTCCCCTTGAGGAGCACCCGGAGGCTCCAACTGGCGCAGAGTGCGGCCGCGCAGGTGGTTATGGGAGCAACATGGCGCTCCCATGTGACACCTCTCCTGCGCGAGCTGCACTGGCTCCCAGTGGTCTTTCGGGTGCGCTTCAAGGTTTTGGTTACCACTTTTAGAGCGCTCCATGGCTTAGGACCTGGTTATTTACGGGACCACCTACTACCACAAGCAGCCTCCCACCGGCCGGTATGCTCTCACAGAGAGGGCCTCCTCCGGGTGCCGTCAGCCAAGCAGTGTCGACTGGCGGCCTCCAGGGGGAGGCCTTCTCTGTGGGGGCACCCACTATCTGGAATGAGCACCCCCTGGAGATACGGAGGATCCCGGATCTGCACACTTTCCGCCGTGCTCTTAAAACCCTCCTATTCCAGCAAGCCGGCCTGGCCTAATTTTCTCCACTTTCTTTTAATTTTTTAAACTGAAATTTTAATTTGTTTTAAATTATTGGGATTTTTAATTGTCTTGGGCTAAATTATTTAATTTGGTTTTAAATTGTTTCTAACTTTTGTATTTATGTATTTTATTCTGTGCCTGTTCATTGCCCTGAGTCCTTCGGGAGTAAGGCGGTATATAAATTTAATAAAACAAACGAACAAACAAAACAAACTGATATAAAGATAGACAGTCAGTCAGGTATACTCAGTGTGGAAGGAATTGTGTTGATGAAATGCTCCAGAATATTCCTCAAACTCTCCAGAGCAGGGGTCTCCAACCTTGGCAACTTTAAGACTTGTGGACTTCAACTCCCAGAGTTCCTCAGCCAGCTTTGCTGGTTTAGGAACTCTGGGAGTTGAAGTCCATAAGTCTTAAAGTTGCCAAAGTTGGAGACCCCTGCTCCAGAGCACTTTGGAAAAGAACAATCATGTCCTTCTCTTTGTCTTGTTGACTGCTATTCTATTAATAGAAGGTTAATATTGGATTCTGTCTTAAAATGTTTTCCATTTTGTGAGATTTAACTGGGAAAAAATGATATAAAAGGAGGAAAAACACTGGAAGGGGGGGAAGTCAGAATCTTTCCTGAGGTTTTTTTTTTATTTCCTTTTCCTTATTATTTAGGTGCAAAATATGAGAGTCAGAGTTTACTACCGTCTAGATTTGGTAACTTTTATGTAACATTTAAAACAATCATCTAGAATTGAGGTTCTGAACATATATGTTATTGCCAACATTATTATTACTTTTTAATATCCTCCCTAGGAACTCTGTTTGGTCTCTTCTGTTATGGTTCTAGAAGTTTCTCTAAGCTGTTTATTAACCTTATTTTCTGCCTGTTTTTACATTTTTATTTTACTATATTTATCTATTCATTTCATTTTTAGCATTTCATTGAAAGTTGCGTTTTATATGCTTGTTGTAAAAGGTGCAACTGATATATGCAATATGTATAATGTTATTTATCACTATTACTTGAGTTTAATGCTTGGCAAGAAAAACGCAGGTGCCATTATAAGGTGCATTTCTCTATCTCAGTCATTCCTATGACCACTTGGAATATGGAATGCTTGTAGTTTAATACACGTTGTGCTCATAACTATGAGGGCAATAGTTCCAGGTGCTTCAGGTAATATAGTAAAAGTGACAGGATATATTATATGAATGTTTTCATGATTAAGTGTTGTACCTTATGATTCTTGATGAACGTATCTTTTATTTTATATATTCCAAGAGCATATGCACCAAGACAAATTCCTTGTGTGTCCAATCACACTTGGCCAATAAAAATTCTATTCTATTCTATTCTATTCTATTCTATTCTATTCTATTCTATTCTATTCTATGATTTAGATTTCTTTCTATTTTCAAGATGTTGGAGGAAAACTCATATGTACTGCATATATAGATTGCTAATATTCTAATCATGCTAGATAAAATGACCATTCAGATCCCATTCAGAACTGAATCTACAGAAGTAGCTTACTCAATTAAAATCAGTTGTCATAAACTGACAATTTCATTAAAGTGCAGTCATTTGGAGCAGTAAATGTAGGATCCACCGATTGAATCTGATGAATGTCATCAAAAGTAGAACCAGGTATAATTATGTATTTTTCCAAAAATCATATATGGACTAGATATTGTAATGGCATTATCATAAATTTGGACTTCAATGATATAAAAGTGTTTTCTAAATCTGTTTATGAGAAAATTGGTCTCAGATGGTATACCTCATGCAGGCATCACACATTTCACTACGATAAAGAAATATTTCCATGTACATTTTCCTTGAACAGCCAGTCATCCAGGGCTAGCAGTGTTTCCATCTACTTTAGTTAGTATAGTTTTGGAAGATATAGCTTTTGCATGTGAACAGTATAATTTCTTGCAAAAAACATAGCATTTGTATATTGGGACCTGACAACTCATCAATATATTTTGAGGCTTGCTATATCTGGATGACTTTGCTTCCTGGTTTTATTTTATTTGGTCACAATAATTTGCAGGAATTTTGACGCAGCTAGTGCGAATAAGGAGGAAAAATCTCTTTCCTGTATATAGAAAGTCTTAAAGTCTTGTGGAGAAGTAAACAGCAGGAGTGGAAGTACACTGTAATTTATATTTAATGATGAAAACAGCCGTATGTGTGAGTACACAGAACCAGTGCTCAGGGAAAGAAAAGCAAATTTGAGGTACATTTTATAACACCTGCTGACAGTACAAGGTAGAAGGACGCTAAAAGATGATCAATGTTGCAGAGTGCTGTGGCAGGCAAAACAAACGAACAAGCAACCAAGGCCAAAAAGAGTAGATAAAACTGCATTTTCTCCTCCTAAGCAACTATAATAATTATGGGATAAGCTTGTAGGATCCTTATGGCTTGTATATACTCTGCCTTTTGGTGGCTACTCCATGGAACCTGGAATGATTGCTCCCCATCCAAAGTCTTTATTGCAAGCCATTTTGAATGGCAGTGTGGCCAGAAGAGCAACTGATAAATGGGAAACCACTACCTACAAGACTTCCTGTAGTTGCTATTTATATTTAAGCACACCTTCATGGATCCTGATATTAAATTTATTTAGATTAAATTTACATTTAACATTTACATTTAATTTACTAATACAAAATGTAGCAAAATATTTTAACAATCAATATATTGAAGGATATTTTTGAACAATGGACCCAGAAATTAATTTTAAGACTAACTGTTTCTATAGATAGATTGTGTTTAAAAGATGTTATGGAAGAGGTACATGTTTTACTGACTGAAACTGAGATTGATGTGAAAGTGGAAATATACATTACAGACTACAGAAATGACATAGAAAAAGTTTCTACACTGGACACATAACATAAACTGGCTGATGACCATCTAAAATAGGGCATGCTTTAATAATTAAAACAGATATACAAATACTAAATCAAAAGAATGACCTGGACAACTTTTCTATATTGGATCTACAAAACATTTTGTGAGAAAAAAATAAAGAAAACAAAAATAAATTAAATTCTAAGACAATATTTGAAAGGACTAAATATCAACCTTGATAAAAGGAAGGAATATAAAGTTGGTTTATTTGATCAAGTTAAAGTAGCTATGTTATCACTGTAATCATTTAATATAGCAGTCACCAACTGGTGGTCCATGGACCCCTGGTGGTCCGCGAGAAAATTTTGGTGGTCCTCAGAAAAATTATTTGCATTTTTTATATTGCACTAAATCAGGAGTTCTCAAGCTATGGCCCCTGGGCTGGATACGTGCAGTGAACGTTTGTGTTGCTGCAGAGTCTCCCCCTTCGGGGTCTTTTTGTGTGGGTCGGTGGGGGGCAGAAATTCCAACTTGGGTTCTGCTTCAGCCTCCTGGTGCAGGGCTTTGGGCAAAGGCTGGAGGGAAGCATCACTGGTGGTGAAGAGCCAGAGGGCCTTGTTCCAGTGAGAGTGTATCATGGCCTGGAACTGGCTGACCATCTCAGCCTACCGAGCCTCCGGGCACTGGTACTTGGCCTTGCATTCCTACAGGACTTCTTCTGTTTGGAAAGCCTATGCTTGTAGTCCTCAGTGAGGTGCTTCTGCTGAGCCTCCTTTTCGGTCAGATCCAATTTGAACTGAGCCAGCTGTTTTGCCAACTGTTTCTCATGGTGGCTGCTTGGCTCCAACAACTGCTTCATATTGGGCCCCTAAGGAGCCTGGGCGGGCAGGCAAGGAGGGGCTGGGAAGGGAGGGTCAAGTAGAGGCTGGAGAGGTGCCCCTCGATGTGAGTGACATCAAGTTGGCCACGCCCACCCAGTCACATGACCACCTAGTTATGCCCACCCAGCCAGTCATTAGGC
Source organism: Arizona elegans (assembly GCA_022577455.1). NCBI lineage: Eukaryota > Metazoa > Chordata > Lepidosauria > Squamata > Colubridae > Arizona > Arizona elegans. Next base: position 175,689,791 of record JAKOOJ010000002.1, on the reverse strand, counting down.
AGTTCATATTAGTAGTCCGTGGGATTTAAAATTATGAATTTAGTGTTCCCTGAGGTCCGAAAGGTTGGGGACCGCTGCTTATTTAATAGACTTGTTTATAGATAATAGATGGGATATGGGAAGAAGAGCATTTGTTGCATTTTAAGAGAAGGTGATAAGGTACTAAACTTGTTTAGAATTGTGATGAAGGGGGAAGTCAAGTCAAATCAAATCAAACCTTTATTGTCAATACACAACATGTGTACAACGAGATTGAATGACCATCCCTTGGTTCAGTCTCCCTGAAACACAGAATATATCTCAGTAACTCAAAATAAACTCAAAGTAAAAGAAAAGAAAATCCCTAAACCCAAATAAGTAATAACTGACACACATTCCCATATACATATATGTATATACCATTATACTATATTACACTGGTATAAACATGTTACATGTTGCACTGGCCCTGCAAGTCTATCATATTAAACCTAATTATGGTGTTATGTTGCGTTCAGAAGTCTGACGGGCCATGGATAAAAGCTATTTTTCAGCCTATTCTTTCGGCTGGCTATGCTTGTATATCTCCTGCCCAATTGTAGGAGAGTAAAGAAGTGCTGACCAGGGTGTGAATCATCCCTGAGGATTTTCCTCACTCTGCTAAGGCAGCGTGTCCTGGAGATTTCGTCCAGTGAGGCAGCCCATAATTTTTTCTGCTGTGCTCATCACCCTCTGTAAAGCCTTTCTGTCCGTGGCTGTCAGACCAGCATACTACACCGTCACACAATGTGTAAGGAGGCTTTCTATTATAAACCAGTAAAAGGAAGTCATCAGTCATTGTTCCACTTGATTTTTCCACAAGACCCTAAGGAAGTGGAGTCTCTATTGAGCCTTCCTGACCACCTGCAGCATGTTTTTTTTTTCCAGGTGAGAACTTGGCTAAGGTGGACTCCCAGGAATTTTAAAGAGGAGATCCTCTTACATTATCCGTGCACATCTTGATATATGAGAGTATGGTGTCGGTGTATTCATGCAGTTCTAGATGTTCAAATATGCTCCACTCAGTGGTATCAAAGCAATCCTGCAACTGATTGAGTGCATCCTCTGGCCAGATTTTAACAGTTTTTATGACTGGCTATGTTCTTTTCCTAAGAGGGACATACTTCGGGCATAACAGTAGAGAGATGGTCAGATGTGCCCAAGTGGGGGAGAGGAATTGCTCTGTATGCCTGTTTTAAATTTGAGCACAGATGGTCCAAAGTGTTCTTCCTTCCTTCTGGTTGGGCACTGCACATACCACTTAGGGAGAGCAGTCTTTAAATAGGCTTGGTTAAAGTCCCCCGCCACGACGAAAGCACCCTCGGGATGAGTTTGCTGCTGCCTGGAGATGACATTATATAGTTTAGAGAACCTCATGCTAACATTGGCGTCAGGTGGAATATAAACAGTGATCATAATTATCACAGTGATTTCTCTAGGTAGATAAAATGGCCTACATTTACAATTAATCAGTGGAACAACTTGCCTCCAGAAGTTGTGAATGCTCCAACACTGCAAATTTTTAAGATGTTGGATAACCACTTGTCTGAAGTGGTGTAGAATTTCCTGCCTAAGCAAGGGGTTGGACTAGAAGACCTCCAAGATCCCTTCCAACTCTGTTATTCTATTCTATTCTATTCTACATATCACAGTTATTAATTCCAAATCTGGGGAACAGTATGTATATATTACTCTGCTGTTAGCACACCAGTCACTGTGTATATAAATACAAAGTCATTTCTTTATATGTTTTCTTTTTTTATTATATTCTTTTTCTTTTTTTGTTTCTACTTTATGTTTCCTGCACTTTCTATTTCTTCTTTTTCTTCTTTTTAGTTTTTTAGAATGTATTAGTTTTTATCTTTTTAATTGTAATTTTTAATAGAATTGCTATTAAAAAGATCAAGCAACTTTTTCTTGGATATAAAAATGTTAATTCTAATTTAAAATTAAACAATAAAACTCACTTCTGATGTTGCTGCAGTGGCAATTATTATTTATCATGTGCTTTTGATGTTTTGCAGTAGAATATTCATGCAGAAGCCTTTTAGTGATTTTTTATTACATATCTTTCCTTTCAACTGAGGCAGATATATAGGACTTGCTAACAAATTGAATTTAATTGCCCCTGATCATTTTGTAAAATAGGAAAGCTAAATTCTTAGTTTCTCTACAGTGTAGAGATTGATTCCAGAGATAATGGTATGCAAAATTTGTAAGTAATCCCCTGCTTTCCTATTAAGACATTTTTTCTTAAATATAAATTGTTAATAGAATCAGAAGACAATATCATAGCTTGAAAAGTATTTGCATACTATGCTACCTGTTTATTAATCTTAAGCATACCAAGCAAATGATCATTGAGCAACTTTCTTTTTTTTCCTTGTCTTTTTGCAAAGACATTTGATAAAATCTCATCAACTTGTCATGCATTTGCTGGCATTTGATTGCTAAGTTTTCTGTCTTAATCAGAGTAATTAGCACTGGGTGAGTTTTGTCTACACCAGGTTTGCCTACTTGACATCTCCTAGCCTTGAACTCATGCATGTATCCACACAAACATACAAAATAAAATTTGCATTTTAAGATGCATAAGATGACTTCTCTTTAAGTTATCCAGGTTTCAGATCGCAACCCCTTGATGGCCAATTCAGAAGACTGCAGGAAAACATCCCATCTTTCTTTTTAGATAGAACACATCAAGCCTTAGAATTCACATGGAATGAATATGTCAATAAATTATTCTCTGCTGTCCCAGCAAAAGTATTTTCCTTCAGTGTTACTAACATAACAAACATCTTTTTCCTAGTTGGGCATTGTTCAAAGATTTCTCTCTGACCGGTCGCAGTTCGTGTTGGCAGGGGGGCAGAGGTCGACCTCGAGGCCTCTTATATGTGGAGTGCCTCAGGGGTCGGTCCTCTCGCCCCTCCTGTTCAACATTTATGTGAAGCCGCTGGGCGAGATCATCCGTGGCTTTGGGGTGAGATACCATCAGTACGCTGATGACACTCAGCTGTACATTTCCACCCCAGGCCACCCCAACGATGCCCTTGAAGTGATGTCCCAGTGCCTGGAGGCTGTACGGATCTGGATGGGGAGGAACAGACTCAAGCTCAACCCTTCCAAGACTGAGTGGCTGTGGTTCCCGGCATCCCGATATAGTCAGTTGACTCCATCACTGACTATCGGGGGCGAGTCTTTGGCCCCCACAGAGAGGGCTCGCAATCTGGGCGTCCTCCTGGATACGCAGCTGTCTTTGGAGGAACATCTGACGGCTGTAACCAGGGGGACCTTTTATCAGGTTCGCCTGATCCGCCAGTTGCGGCCCTTTCTTGATCGGGATTCCTTGTGCACAGTCACTCACGCCCTCGTGACCTCTCGCCTTGACTACTGTAACGCTCTCTACATGGGGCTCCCCTTGAAGAGCACCCGGAGGCTCCAACTGGTCCAGAACGCAGCAGCGCGGGTAGTGACGGGAGCAGCATGGCGCTCCCATGTAACACCGCTCCTGCGCGAGCTGCACTGGCTCCCGGTGGTCTTCCGGGTGCGCTTCAAGGTGTTGGTTCTCACCTTTAAAGCGCTCCATGGCATAGGGCCTAGCTATCTTCGAGACCGCCTGCTGCCACCGACGACCTCCCATCGACCCGTGCGCTCCCACAGAGAGGGCCTCCTCGGGGTGCCATCAGCCAAACAATGTAGGCTGGTGACCCCCAGGGGGACGGCCTTCTCTGTGGGGGCACCTACCCTCTGGAATCAGCTGCCCCCAGAGATAAGGAGAATCCAGGACCTCAGTGCCTTCCGCCGTGCCCTTAAAACCTTCTTTTTCCAACAAGCTGGGCTGGCCTAACTCTTTTTAAATGTTTTTAATTGTTTTTTTGTTTTTGTTTATTGTTTTAATTAATGGGGCCAAATTTATACATATTTTTAACTGTATTTTAATATTTGTATTTGATGTTTTTATTTGCCTGTTCACCGCCCTGAGTCCTCAGGGAGAAGGGCGGTATACAAGTTCAAAAATAAAATAAAATAAATAAAATAGGAATATGAATATTTCTTTCTCCTATCCTGTGAAGAGCCAGAAAATATAACTTTAGTCTCTAGTTCAGCATTTCTTAACCTTGATAACTCTTAAGATGTTTGAACTTCAGCTTGCAGAATTCTGTATCAAATAAAACCTTCCAAGTGACTTTTAACTAAGTATATATGGGTTTTTTTTTTAAATAGTCCAGTTGCAAGATTTATTGATTAAACTGAGATGGAGGGAAAGATAAATGGTTTTGAAAACACTTAAAATACTGATAGATGGTACTCATATACAAGCAGGTAGAGTGAAGCAACTTTGGTTCTTATCTACTTAAAAACTAAAAGATTTTCAGAACTGACAAGAAGTAGTTGGAGAGTGTAAGAACTTTTTTATTGATCATTTCCAGAAATAAATAAAATTAGTAATGCTGACTCAAAACTCTGGGAATTGTAATCCCTGAACATCTGGAAGGCATCAGACTGGAGAGGTTATTTTAAGTTGTACCAATACTCCTAGCAAATATTTATAACACTGGCATATTTGTTTACAAATAGAAGGAAAAATAAAGGGGTTTTTTTGGTTATATAAAATGTCCAAATCCGAAGTTCATAATCTTTTTATATAGTACCAGAAATAGATCATGTCACCAGTGTAGTATTATGATGAAGCTTTGGACTTGGATAGGAAGCAAATAAAATAAAGAGGCTACAAGGAAGAAAACAAGCAATATAATTCTGAAATTAATGCAGAGATGTAAAGCCTTGGTGATTTTACTTCAGTGAAGTGAGAAAGATCAGTGACAAAGTTTCATAGCTCCCTCCAAAATATGTACATATTTCAGTGTTTTGCACATGATATTGTGCACATGATTGATATCATTACACTAAACCTATTGTGAACAGAAGATGATATAAGATGGGGCAAAAATGGAGGCTCATGATATACAACCCAAGATTTCCCACAAAGTTTGAATACAGCCCCCAGAGATCTCTAAAACTGTTTAATTGAATTATATTTTTTAATGTGACAGCAGTAAACAATAATTAACCAAATAACTTTGGCGCAGGCCTATTAACAATATTTAATTATCCTTAAATGAAATTTAATCCAGTTATTATTTTTTGGCATGAGGTCTCTGGCATGCCATTCAGAGGCATCTTGAGTCTGGGCTGTGAAAATGAAGTTAATAGATTTTGGAGCCTGAATTTGCTGGGGAATGTCATTCTATTTGCTCAGACTGCTGGCTGACATTTTCCCCCCTCACTGTGTGATAAACTGTTGTCAAAAATATTGTAGGTCTTTAGTTTCACCTCCTTTCTCCAAAGGCTCTTAGTGTGCAAAGATTCCTTTGAACATCCCGTTATGTGGAAAAGGGAAGATGTTGATAATGAGGGTGACTTTTGGCACAACATCCCACATTGGTTTGAGTTACACATCTGTGGACTGAATAAGCAGCAGTGCATAACCTCCTAGGCTACAGGAATATTCCAATGTCTAAACATTATTTACCATATCATGTCACTGCATCAATGCTGAGCCCCAGACAGGGGTGAGCTGGATTTTAATCTTGCATAATATCAGAATATGTCAATTAGAATTTCACCACTATATTCTGTACGAAATCTGTCCTTTTTCAACTGGATCTCCTTTATGTATTGACGTTTAGCACAAAAGGGCAGATATTAATAGCCTTTTACTAGCCATTGAAAACTATCAAGTAAAGGTCATCTGAAATGGCATTTTCTTGGAGGCAAGAACTATATAAACATCGTAATGTATACCCTAAAATTAAGAAACAGCCCCAAAACATAAACAAAGAAAACTTAGCACCACCTATAAACCTATAATAATCCTGCTCCATTTGATTTTAGTTCTGCCCATTGCAGTGCTTTGTATTTCAAAAAACATTACATACACTCCTCAGCTATCAAAAGGATATCTACAGTACTTCAATCTACTCATACCAAAGAATTCATGTTAAATTCCCACTATCTGCAGGACTGGAACAATATTCTGAAACTAAAGATAACCATTCTCTGTCTTTCTGAGAGTGTTCTACTATAACACTCACTATTCCTAACATTCAAGCACCTGATAGTTCATTGAGATTCTGTTTAGCATGTTACTCCTGAATGTCAGACATTTGCCTTTGCAGTCCTGTTGTGTTCATAATTAGTGTTCTTCTTCTGGAGAAGAAATTGTCAAGAAGACATTCTGCCATGGAACTAAGAGGCCTGGAAGCTGTTTTCAGTGGAAATGGCAGCTCATTAGATTGCTTCCAAGAAGAAGGATTCCTTTAACAAGGAAGGAGATGGGTGTGCCAATAAAATCGGTAGTGAAAGTATTAGCTTGTTGCATTTTGTGGCTACAGCCAAGTGCTAAAAGAAAAGAACAACTTGAATTCCTTTTGTCTTCTTGGACAGATAAATTCATTATTCATTACGATCCTTTACAATTGACATTCCTTAAGATGGGAAAAAAATATAAAATGACTAAGATGGCATCATTAAGCAGAGGAACTGATTCTACACCTACCCTGCAAATAAACTACACTTCTCTGAGAGTGAATTAATTCCAGATAGGTTTGTATATAATTTCAGATTTATTTTTTTCCCCATAACTATTATGGATCAGTTAAACATTTCTTCAGAAATAATTTATTTACAATTGATTATGGTTTAAAGAACACCCAGGAGAGAAAATGGCAGAAGGTATGATTATAATTGTATTTTTAATAGGTTTTTTATATAGTTTCACTAGACTGTTATTCTATTGTGAAGTCTAGCCAGTGGTATAACTGTTCTGTTGCATGACAATCCTTAACAATTTCTTGTGGCTCCCTAGAATGGGCTGAAAAAGTGTGTGCTGTAGAAATGGGCTACTTATGATAACATTTGGACAAGCTACACTTCCCAATTTGAAAGAAAACTGGCTGGGTGATTTGGACCAGTCACTCTTTCTCAGAACAATTCACCTCACAGGATTGTTGTTATAGCAAAAATGGGAGGTTCGGATATTAAGATATGTTTGTCACCATGAGTGGACCAAAACTATATATTTAAAAAGATGAGGTAAAAGTACAAGACAATAAGACATTATGAGGTAACAACAGTGGTGCATTGGAATATCTGTGAGAAATACCCGTAACTAGTGGGATCACAAAATAGACAGAGTAATAGAAACTGAAGTTAAAGTGCACTGGGACTTTAGAATTCAAACAGATAACCATCTGCCACACAACACACTAGACTTAACAACTGTTGAGAAGAAAGACAAAATAATCTGAATAATTGCAGTATCTGGAGATAGCAGAATAGAAAAGAAAGAAATGGATAAAATCAAAAAATACAAAGATCTGCAAATATAAGTTAGAAGGACAGGGGCAAAAGAAAGCATAGATTGCACCAATAGTAATAGGTACCTTGGATGCAATCCCAAAACATCTGGAGCATCACTTCAGCACCATCATCATTGATAAAATCATCATCAGTCAACTTTAAGACACAGCTTTACTTGTAACATTTTACATCCTGCAACAATACCTTTAACATCATCAAACATCAACATCTGCCTATTCCAGGTCCTTCGGAAGGATTCAATAGGTGAATAAAAGTGCCAAATCATCTAAACATTTGGCTGACTGTTCAATCAACCATGACAACAACTTGATAGATAGACAATAGTGAGCTAAAAATGCTAAACCCTCTCTAAACATCTGTGTGACCAACTTCCCTATGGGGAACAATTTCTCCCCTGTGGGTTTAATTGAAGTATGCGAAATGAAATAAATGATTGTATAATCAAAATTAAAATTTACAACCCTTGACCACCTCATTACTAAAGAAGTCCAAACCACCAAGCTCAGCCTATGAGGAATTCATTGAAAGCATATCTTTTAAAAGACATCTTGAAAGCAAATTCTCTTGTATGAAGCAGAATGAGAACTGGTAGGAGAAAACATAACGTTGTAGAGATTTTCCCCAGCTTTAGCATTGAGTTTCAAAAATGTTGAGATGGGGCTTGTGAAATCAAAGTCCTATCCCTTTTCTACATGCTCAACTGTGCCCATGGATTTAGCACTAGTATAAGGAAGCAGAATCACAGCCATAATCCAATGGCTGTGCCTGGTGCGCATATAGCCAGGTTTTGGCAAATATGTGGCTAGGACTGGTATTTAACAAGAGCACAGCTTGTATTTAACAAGAACATGAGCAGATCCTGGCATTATTTATTTTCCACCTTGGTGCCTTCACCTTCTCCCCAGTCTGTAAACTGTACTGGTATTAAAATAGCATCATTACCTGCCCCCTGGACCTTTTTTCCAAATTCTATTAGGGATAAATTCAGTTTGCAAAATATCCACTGCCCTGGAAGGGAGTCAGGAATTTGCAGCAACTGAGACAGATGGGGAGGAGGTAAAGATTTTGGGGTGGCGGGAGAGAAGAAACACCTACACATAGTTACAGATTAACAATGCGGATGAATTTCTGAAAAAGATGATTCTAAACCAGTGTTTCACAACCTCAGGAACTTTAAGATGTGTGGCCTTCAATTCCCAGTATTCCTCTAGCCACAAGGTTCAAGTCCACACACCTTAAAGCTGCTGAAGCTGATAAACACTGGCAATAGATGGATAGAAATGTATTAGTAGGCGTGGAAGGCTTTAGGAAAAAAGCTAAAACAGAATGCAGCTAACAATTTAGAGATGGGTGAGCAGTCTTGTATTGAGTCCACAAATCTTATAGTTGCTGAGGCTGAGCCACTGTGTTCCAAATGATGTATTTGAATGAATGACCCTGAGAACCTGAACTAAAAAATGAAAGTCATATCTACAAAAACATACTGCCTATAAAATATAGATTCTTGTTACTTTTATCCTTTAAAAAAATCATCTTCTTCTTCTTCTGAAAGACAGACATTCTTTTATTCTTTTATTTTTTTTCCTTTCTTTCTGCCTTCCATAATTCTGCAAAACAATTGCTTTTGTTTCAGCTAC